>JAPDVU010000003.1:217454711-218054711 GCA_026230045.1 Corynorhinus townsendii
GGCCATCTTGTGTCCACATGGGGGCAGCCATCTTGTGTGTTGGAGTGACAGTCAATTTGCATATTACTCTTTTATTAGATAGGATAGAGGCCTGGTGCACAGGTGGGGGCCAGCTGGTTTGCCCTGAAGGGTGTCCCGGATCAGGGTGGGGGTTCCCTTGGGGTGTGGGGTGGCCTGGGCGAGGGGCCTGTGGTGGTTTTCAAGGCTGGCCACGCCCCCCAGTGACCCAAGCGGAGGCCCTGGTATCTGAGATTTATTTGTCTTCTATAATTGAAACTTTGTAGCCTTGAGTGGAGGCCAGGGCCGGCCAGAAAGCTTGGCTTCCTCCATCACCAGGGGCAACCCAAGCCTCCTGCTCTCTCCAGCTCTGGGGCTGCCGCCATTTTTGTTGGGATTTATTTATCTTCTATAATTGAAACTTTGTCACCTTGAGTGGAGGCCAGGGCTGGCCAGAAAGCTTGGCTTCCTCCATCACCAGGGGCAACCCAAGCCTCCTGCTCTTTCCAGCTCTGGGGCTGCCCTATTTTGGGGGGGATTTATTTATCTTCTATAATTGAAACTTTGTAGCCTTGAGCAGAGGCCAGGGCTGGCCAGAGTGGGTGGGAAGCTTGGCTTCCTCTATTGCTGGCGAAACCCAAGCCTCCTGCTTGCTCTGTGGCTGCAGCCATCTTGGTTGGGTTAATTTGCATACTCGCTCCTGATTGGCTGGTGGGCATGGCTTGTGGGCATAGCAGAGGTACGGTCAATTTGCATGTTTCTCTTTTATTAGTGTAGATGCTATATATCTTACATATTAATATAAATTCATATAAACAAAATATACAGGTACATTTAAAAGTTTATATAAATTTAAAATACATTATATATTTTTTTAATATATTTTTACTGATCTCAGAGAGAGAGGGAGATGGAGAGAGAGATAGAAACATCAACAATGAGAGAGAATCACTGATTGGCTGCCTCCTGAATGCCCCACATTGGGGATCGAGCCCGCAACCCAGGCACGTGCCCTGACCAGGAATCAAACTGTGACCTTCATAGGTCGACACTCAACCACTGAGCCACTCTGGCCGGGCAAAATACATTCTCTCTATATATAAAAGCCTAAGCAACTGTTGGACTGTTAGACTGTTCAACTGGTAGCTATGATGTGCACTGCCCACCAGGGGGCAAACACTCAATGCACAGGTATGGAAACATGGAACAGACTGATGAATCTCAGAGGGAAGCGGGGGGCGGGGGGAGGGCAGGAAGAAATGAACAAAGATCTTATATGCATCCTAGAGGCCCGGTGCACAGGTTTGTGCACCAGTGGGGTTCCCTCGGCCTGGCCTGTGGCAATTGGGCCGAAACCGGCTGTCCGACATCCCCTGAGGGGTCCCGGATTGCGAGAGGGCACAGGCCAGGCTGAGGGACCCCACCGGTGCATGGATCCGTGCACTGGGCCCCAAGTATATTTACAATAAGGTATTATTTGTATACAAGTATAAATGTTATATATATTTTGCTGTATGTATTTTGTATTTATGATTCTACTATGTCTTTACATGACAATTACGTGGCACGTTAAACCTAACAATAACATACATAAATAAGTACCTAAACCAGTTCTCAGGCTCCCCGAACCTGCCCCTCTTTCCTTTACGTTCCCTCCGCCACTCTGAGCCTGGAGTCATGGTAATACCATTTC
This sequence comes from Corynorhinus townsendii, assembly GCA_026230045.1. Taxonomy (NCBI): domain Eukaryota; kingdom Metazoa; phylum Chordata; class Mammalia; order Chiroptera; family Vespertilionidae; genus Corynorhinus; species Corynorhinus townsendii. Next base: position 217,456,402 of record JAPDVU010000003.1, read on the forward strand.
TGCCCCTGAGCTGAGTGAAGTCGGGGGTAACCGAGGCACCGAGGTTGGTGGGCACCATGTGGGCCTGAGACCTGGGGAGGGAGAAGGTGGTGCTGATGGGGACCTGGGACTGCCCCACAAGGGGCCACAGGGGAGCCCACGCCAGACTGTGCCCAGGGGGGAGGGGTGTGGCCCAGTCATCAGGGGATCCCAGGACCCCAGGTCCCCACAGGAGTCCTCGATATGATAGGGAAGAGAATCCCTCCTGCTTTGTATCTCCTGAGGGTGCGGACTGGGCGCAGTGGGCAGGAGGGAGGGGGCAGGTAACTACTGGGCGTCTACCCCAGGCCAGGCCCTTTTCCAGGCTCTTCAATCCTCTGTTGGGGAGAGGGGGAGAGGAGGAACCTGGGCTGGGGGAGAGCAGGAGCTGGTGTGGCCCCCGAGCGTCTGACTCCGAAGCCCGCCACCCAGATCCCGCACCATCGTCCGAGGTGCGCACGATGGAAAGGCTGTGGAGCTCACGGTCCCTGAGCCCAGGGTGGCCCTGGAGGACGATGCAGTGCAGGGGACTCAGCATCTGGCTCAGAGCAGGATGAGACCAGGGCTAAGGTCCCTTCAGGTTCTCAAAATCCTCGAGAGCAAGTCCTTTCCCAGACCTCCGTGTTCCAAGCCCCTGCTAACTTCCACGCCTCGTCTCTCCCCAGGTGTGGTGCGCCAGGTGAGGCCCATTGTGGGCCCCTTTCACGCTGTCCTGAAGCTGGAGATGAACTACGTGGTCGGGGGTGTGGTGTCCCACCGGAACGTCGTCAATGTCCACATCTTCGTCTCCGAGTACTGGTTCTGAGGGCTGGTCCGTGGCACAGCCAAGTCTGCACCTCCAGGCCAGGTCATGGCTGCCCACGACTGTGCCCTGTCCCTGTGTGTACCGCCCTGGCATTTCTCATGTATCTGTTTGTAGAGGTGGGCTGACATGTATTCATCTGGGCCAGATGAATCCAGCCACCTGGTGTATTTTGGTGTTGAAATAATGAATGCAGTTACTCACTGTTTGGTTGAAAACCTTGCTTATTTTTTTAAATGCCAATGTTACATTTTGCTGCCTTTCCTCTCCCTGTGGGCTGGGCATTGCTAAGGACCAAGGAAAGAGAGACACCTTGCAGGGGGCAACTCCTCGGAATGCCAAGACAAGACCAGTTCGCCCTCATTGTACGGAAGCCGACACCTGGTACCCGTTTGCCAGTCAGATTCTGTGTGCCCCATTCCGAGGACACGCTGCTGTAGCCTAGCAGGTTCGGTAGGTCCTGACAGAAGCAGCGCGGCACAACGCCTCGGGGACACTGGGAGGTAAATTGCGGCTCTGTTGAAACGGAGGAACTCCGTCGGTAAAGACACCGCCGTTGGGTCCGTGTGTGGCCCCGGCGTGTTCACCGGGGAACGGCAGCATTTCCTCTGCTCCCTGCATCATCTGCTCTGATCACGGGTGGGAAAATAAACAGTTTTGTCATTCTTCTGACGGACCATGCCTGGGAGTCTGTCACAAAGGGGGCTCCCATGAGCAAAGGGCCTGAGGGTGTCCCCCCTGGTCTTCTCGGAGAGCCTCCTGCCTGCCAAGGTGCCGGGGCGGGGCCTGGTGTGTGTATTGGAAAAGCTTCCCACCTACTAGCACACCATTTCCGGTGCCACGGCCACCCTCTGGGCAGTGTGGCTCAGACACACACTCCGTGCCCACGCCCGGCCCTGCTAGGACTCCCGGCGCTCCAGCTTCTGAGCGTCCCCTCCGGGCCCTGCTGGGCGCAATGCCCGTCCTCTCCAGCGCTGTGCACCAGGTGCTGGCCACTGGCAGGTGGTCCTTCGTTTATCCCTCCGGGCCACCCAGCGAGCCAATCAGAGATGAGCAGACTGGGTTCAGAGAGAGGAACTCAACTGCGCAGAGTTGCGGAACTTTTGAGAGACAAAGATGGAATTCACATTTCACTGATCAGACTCCAAACCCCACTCCCCTCTGAAACCCTGTGCCAGACGAGAAGGGGACAGGCTAGACTTACGGGGTGTCCATTAGCACCCTCAGCCAGGGGTTGGACCACGAGCACCCTACCCCCCAAGGCCCACTCTGACCCCCAGGGATTCAGCACCCAGCCCTGTGTTCCCACCAAGCTTCTCATCCGGCCCTGAGCTTATCCCACCTGCTCCGGTGTCCCCTTCGCCCCCAGGGCCTCCCTCCTCCTGTGCCCACTCCAGCCTCATTGGGGCCTCTGGCTGGTGTTCTGTCATGAAGGCTGCGCGGAGTGTGGTCTCTCAGCACCTTCAGAAACGTTTCTGCAGCTACTCGTGTGGGGCCTGGTCCATCAGAGCCAGGCCTGGGCCAGCCGGGCACAAGGCCTGCTGGGGCCTGGAGGGAGGGGAAACCCAGTGCGGCTGGACGGCCGGGGACCGGTTCCTGGGACCGGAGGCCCAGGGGGGCATCTGAGCCGCTTCCTGCCAGTGGATCGGGGTCTTGGCAGGGAAGGAGTAGGGGCCTCGGGTCTGATCGTAGGAATGGAAGCCTCGGGATGAGGGGTAGGAAATGGGGAGGCCACAGGGGGCTCCAGTTCCCCACCTGCAGCTTGGGAGGCAAGTGTGGGGCCCAGGCCCTTGAAGATGGAATTTTCTGGAAGCCTCCTCCTTCCCGAGGCCTCCGTGGGGCGGGTGGGAACACAGACGCTTCCCGTACTCAATAGGTGTCAGGGTGGGAGCTGCCATTGGTGGGCAGAGCCAAGACCCCTGCCGTGGATTGGCTTTCGGGTGAGCACGTGACCTAAGCTGATCAATCAGCCCTTCCGGAGGGCGGGCGCTGGGGCGTGGGAACCTCTGGGGCGAGGGGAGGCGTGAGCCAGGGAGCTGCCAGGTGCCCGAGCAGAGGGAGAAGAGGGAGCCGAGTCCGGCCCTGCCCGATTCGGGGCGTCGGCGAGGCCAGTGGCTCCGTCACCGGGCTGGGCCAGCAGGTGCGCCGTGCCGTCCGCCTGGCCTCAGCTTATGCATCTGCAGAGTGGAGCAGCAACCCTGCCCTCCCCCTAGGACCCCACGGCGTTAGCCCGCGTTGCTGAGCCGCCCTCAGGTTCTCAAGGCAGTTCAGGTGGAGGAACCCTGGAAATCGCGTTGCATTTCTTTCTTTCCTGATGTTGTTAATGAAACGTTTCAAGCAGCGAAGTTGAAAGAACGACAGTGAGTGGAAAAAGGGGACCCAGTCCCTGGTGTTCTGCTGTGGCCGCCCATGCTAATTTATTCACCCTGCCGTGCAGTGACTGGTGTCGGGGTGGCGGGGGGGGGGGGGGGGGGGAGGGGGGGGGCCTGGCGCTGGGAGTGGAAGAAGGTCCGAGGGGCCCTAGGGGGGCTTCTGGGTCCCTCAGGAATTCAGAGAGTCCAGACCAGAGGTTTCCAACGTGGGGCCCCCGCCCCCGGGGGGGCAGTTTGATGTTTAAGGGGGGCAGTTCGAGACTGAGCTATTAGCAGTGAATTTTTGCATTTCCTATGGTTCTAGGGGCCTCGTATACAGCTTATAAATATATATGGTGACATTTATGCATTTCAGTTCTCTGTTGTATGTTTTGAAACTTTATTTGCTATTTTTTCATATCACTTCATGTGATTATTTTTTAAAACAATTTCCTAGTGATTTCTTCCTCAGGACTTCAGCTGTCCTTTCGTTCTTGTATTTTTCTCTTTCATGGAAGCCATGTTCTATGGAAGCTTGTTTAGACAAGTTAAGGGCCTTTCAGGCTTCCTCCACATGCATAGGAGTCACTTTTTGAATAATAAGAATTCCATGTCACAGGGTGGGGGCGGGGGGCGGGCCTCAGGATTTTAGAGATGCTTAGGTGGGGTGTGGCCAAAAAAGGTTGGGAACCCCTGCTCTAGAGTCTCCGGGCATAAGAATTTCTTTCTCTGATCGAACTTACTCCCCCCTCACGCCCCTCTCTTCTCCATACTACACCTTTAGCCAAACCAGGATGGGCCAGACTTCTGCCCCACACCAGCCTAAAGCTCTGGTCCCCCTCCCCAGGTTCCTCTGTGCACTTAACTGGGGTTGGCCAAAACAAGGAGCCCTGACCTCTGACCTTTGACCTGACCCAAGGACCACCGTACCCTCTTCCAACTCCATGTTGCCATGTTGTGTAAATATCGTGGCCTTTGGGGGGGAGGAGCCGTAATAGGGCTACAAAGCCCGTGCGTGACAGATACCCCCCGAAACTACTACGATTTAGGTTTGAGAAATGGCAAATGGGCGTCTGAGCCGGGCTCCCCACGGCTGGGTGCTGCCTTCCTGCCGGCCGGCCGGGGTGGGCAGGGCCAGGTGGGGCTCAGAGACAGGCCTCTCTGGGCAACGTGACGTGCTCCCCACCCGCCTTGGTAACTGCTTCATCAATTGCGTGTGGGTCACTCGCCAGAGGAGGAGGTTGTTCGGTGCGGGGAGCCTGCCGCCCACCCCCAGGCATCGCCAGGCTGGCCTCTGTGCCGGGCCTGGCCCGGGGGGGCCCCGGAGGGTCTTCTGCGCCCAGTCTGACCACAGGAGCAGCTCCGCCTGAGAGACGGGGGCCCTGGCTGCAGCCGTCGGCTCCGCTGGGTCAAGTCCAAGGCCGCTCCTCGGAGCCAACGCCCTGCCGGGTGGTGGAGGGAACATGTCTCATCCCCTTGAGGGTGGGGAGTCAGGGGGGTCCCTTGGGGCTTTGCCATCCCCCTTTGGGCTTTGGAGACCCTTCTGGAGAGCCCAGCCTCCCCTTGCTCCCCGCCATGGTCCACAGAGCTGGTGGCCTCTCCAGGGTCTGGTGCCTGGAGCCCCGCTGAGCCCCTGGGAGCCACTGCAGCCCCACCCGGGGGCTCTCCACCTTCGGGGGCCAGGCCACCGCTCAGCATCGCTCAGAAGGCTGTTTTCTAGAGCGGCTGTGCCCTGCATGGGCCCCGGTGTTTGGGTTCGGGGGGCAGGGAAATGGCCCCAAACAAACTGGATTCTTTACCCCCATCCCACCACCGTGAGCACAATTGTGCCTCTGCTGCCTCCTCCGTCAGGCACAAAGCTCCAGGGCCCCTCCCCACCCTGCTCTCCACGTCCAGGCAGCCCAGCTGGAGGAAACAGAGTGGAGGGGCCCCCCGGGTGGTGTGAAAGGGGCAATAGAGTTATCACGGGGGACCAGGGCCTGCAGACCTCGTCTCCCGCCTCTTGCTCTCTCTCCCTCTGCAGAAAGTTCAGGGAAACATCCCGGGGTCTCCCTATGGGCAGCTGTGCCTACCTGCCTTTGAGCTGGGTCCCAGCGTATGGTGCAGAAGCCTCAGCCGTGGGGAAGCCTGGAGCCGCCCCCCCCAAGAATCCCCCTCTTCCCACACCCCTGCACAGACCTGGAGTGCCCTGGAACCCTGGCTTTGGGGTGGATGGCAGGGGCAGAGGGGAGAGACAGGGGAATGGCAGGGGTCACGTGGCACTGAGACAGGGGAATGGCAGGGGTCACGGGGGCATGGAACTGGGCCACGGAAGAGGGAGTCACCTGGAGGGTGGGACCCGGAAGCTACTGAAATGAGCCAGAACAAAGACGGCCACCTAACGCGTGGGCTCACGGACCTTTCTGGGGGTTGGCCGAGTTCCAGCGTCCATAATGGGAAAGGCAAGCCGGTAGCGGACCCAACTGTACTGGTAGCAGCAACCCACAACCCTGACGCTGACATCGGCTTCTCTGCCCCAGACCCTCACTCGCAGGCCGAGTCCCAGGCCTGGCCGCCCTGCCCCAGTCCCTGCGCCTTCACGGGTCAATGACTCCAGTCACATCCTCCCACAGAGGCCAGCGCCCCTTCCACGTTGCTTGTGGGCAGAGGCAGAGAGGTGCTGGAAGAGACGCTCAGAGTCCCACCCCGGACAGCCTCTCCTCCCTGCCCGTGAACGGCTGTGCACACAGCAGGCGCTTTCTTCTTGCTCTAGAGACCAGAGCATGAACAGGCTGCACTGCACAGCAGAGCTCTTTCCACGCTGCCCCCCGAGACTCGCAGCGCCCAGGAGATGGCTTTTCCCGCGCCTCAGCCCTTCCTTCCAGCGGCATCTCCTGTTGCCTGGGAAACCGGAGCCCGGCAGCCCCAAGCCCAGATGGCCGCAGAGAATGCAGTCGATGGAGGTTGCTGGGAACCCGCTCTGGCCTGTGCCCATGGCAACTGACGGTCGAGAATGCCAGTGTTTGGGGTGAACGAGAGGAGATCCATCGCTGCGTAGCTGGTCCAGTTAGGGTTCCGGGGCATTTCCCACGTGCCAGACTTCTTCGGTTCCATGGGAGAAATAAAGGGGGGCTTCCTTGTTCTTCAGTGCCACAAAAACTTGGCAGCGAATGCCAACCTAGGGTGACGTGAGGAAGCGTGTTAGGTCAGCCCATGACTTCCCTGCCGGCCTCTCTGGGTGTTATGCCACAGAGGCCGGGGCCGGCGCCCTGGGGCCTCCGTGCCTCTTGTGCCCAGGGAAGGGGCAGCGCGCGCAGAGGAAACCACCCAGCGACCATGGAGTCTTCGTAGCGGTGGCACAAGAAAAGACACTTCTGCCCACCGGCGTGCCTCAGGGGTGGATTTTCGACTTTTGAACCAGGAGGTCACGGTTCGATTCCCGGTCAGGGCACAGGCCCGGGTTGCAGGCTGGATCCCCAGTGTGGGGCGTGCAGGAGGCAGCCGGTCCATGATTCTCTCTCATCATGGATGTTTCCACCTCCCTCTCCGAAATCAATAAAAAATATATTTAAAAACAAGGGGAATAAAGGACTTCCAACTGGACCAAGATGACTTTCTTTTTTTTTAAATTTCTTTATTGATTAAGGTGTTACATATGTGTCCTTATTCCCCCATCTCCCCCACCTCCCACTCATGCCCCCACCCCCCTGTTGTCTGTGTCCATCGATTAGGCTTACATGCATGCATATAATCCTTTGGTTAATCTAAGATGACTTTCTTTAGAGAAATATCACCTACTTGGCTCACGCCACCTCCAGCCAACACTGGGAGGTTGACGTCTCGATACCATCTTGCAGAGGACAGCCTGAGCCTCAGAAACGGAGGGCCTCGCCCAGGGTAGGCCTCGCCCAGGGTAGGCCTCGCCCAGGGTAGGCCTCGCCGGAGCTGCCGCCCCCTCGGGCCCCCCTCGCTCTTCCCACCGCAGCAGGCGGGACAGACTGCCTTTGGTCTAAGCCCCTGGAACCAGTCTCTCCTCCTCGCAAATGACATTCGGTTCAGCTTGATAAACACCAGCCGAACATTCATGGTGTGCAAATCCCGGTAGCCAGATCGGCCTGCAGTGCCAACAGCACAGGAGGAACTAGTCACAGAGGGCCCCGGGCCCGGGTGGGTGGCGGAGGGGCCGGGTCGGGCGCCTCATCGCTGGGCAATGCCGTTCCTCTTCTCCCCCGAGGACCAACCGCAGTGCTGTACCAGCTCGTTACAAGATCCTCCTGAGCGTTTCCTTCATTCGCTCCCGTTTTCTCGTTGGAAAATGGGCCGAGAACTGCTCCTCCGGGGACTTCTGCGAGGAGGAAGCGACGGCTCTCCTCCTCCCCCCGGGGCCTGCTGTTGTGGGGGCTCAGGAAACACCGCTGCACCCCATTCTCCTTTTACTGAAAACAAATACTGGCTGCGCACCTTCCGTAACACAGGCGCGGGCCAGCTCAGACCGGCCAAGCAGACACAGCGGCCAGCAGGGCCGCGCGGAGAGCGGCGGGCGGCCGGTGGGGCCCAGAGGACGCCAGTTCCCTTCATTGCTGCACAAGTTCTGTTTTCATTGCTTTTATGTTGTTAGTTTTCTCTCTGTGCACCAAGATGTGTAAGATAAAACTCATTTCCCTGTCACAACTACGTAAAGAAATAAGTTCTCAACGAAGGATCCAATGAATTGGTTATAATTTCAACTGGACTAACTCTGCTGGTGAAAATCCCATGCATTTTCAGAATCCTGAGAACCAGCATATATCCCTTTTCACTTTGGCTGCTGGGAAGCTCAAATCTGCATTGACTGTCCAGTTGAATAACACCTTACCTGACACTTAAACTTTAATTTTATCTCCCACCTTGCCTCGGATCTCCTTTTTTTTGTTTTTTTTAGTCTATACCATGCTAATGCGTGTTTTTCTAAGGAAAGTCATCTCATCTCTCGATTTAAAAGGAGGCATCGATTGGAAAGGCCTTTGTGAAAGATGAAGAGAGTATTAGACCAGAAATCACCTGACACAGCAGCTGAAAGGTGGCGGCGGCTCCCGCGTCCACCGACGGATGAATGGGCGAGGAGACGCGCTCCCTCCGTGCCACGGCCGTCGCTGGCCTGAAAGAGGAAGGGACCCTGGCGCCTGCCAGCGGGCGGGACCGGGGCTCATCTCCGTGACGTGAGCCAGACCCCAAACAGGGTGAGTCCGCTTCTCTGCGGGACTTAGAAGAGTCGCATCCATAGTGACAGAGCAGAGCGGTGGCTCCCGGAGACCCCAGGGAGGGGGCGGGGACGCAGTGTTTCTTGGGCACAGAGTTGCCATCGGGAAGGAGAGAAAGTTCTGGAGGTAGTGGCCACACAGCCATGTGAGTGAACTTGCTGCCACGGAACTGTGCTCGTGAAAATGGCTAACGCGGCGAGTTTCATATTTCGTATATGTTACTGCAATAAGAAGGGTCGGCTTAGCTCGGGCTGGGCACTGACCTATGAACCAGGAGGTCAAGGTTCGATTCCCGGGCATGCCCGGGTTGTGGGCTCCATCCCCAGTAGGGGGTGTGCAGGAGGCAGCCGACCGGTGAATCTCTCCCATCACTGATGTTTCTCTCTCCCTCCCGCTCCCTCTCTGACATCGATAAGGAAATAGTTTACAAAGAAAAAGGCGACCCTGGAAATGGACACTGGACACTGTGCGGGCCCCGGCGCCTCCGCTCTCGTCCTTGGTGGAGGGTCAGGTAGTGGCTTCCGTCTGGTCTCCTGTCCCTCCGACCCCGGGAACCGTGTTCGGGCTCCCCAAGGGGCCCCCCGTCCTGCACGTGCTGACTCGCCGCCGCGGAGCCCCTCGCCTGCCCCCTGTCCCCGCGCAGAGGGGCATCTGCGGGGCAGCGGGGACCCGCCCACCCCCCACCCCCCACCCCCCACCGCCGGCCCACCGTAAATGTATCTTTCAGCAGCCGCTGTGACTGTCATCACCGGTTTATTTTATCTCTGGCCTCCGGGCATTCACGCTGCTTCCCCGTTATTAGTCATATTATATCATCAGCCACAATTTTGCTTGTCAGCCGGTGGGGGAGGGGCGCTGAGGAGAGAGAGAAGCCAGCTCACCCGGGAGAGCAAGGCGGGAGGGGTGACTGCGTCCTGGGCTGTAACTTGGCTGGTGACAGATGGGCCGAGAAAGGCTTCCTCTGGCCAGGACCTGGGGCGCACTCCCTGTGGTCTGCGGGGACCTGGGAGCCAGCTTTACTGAAGGCCAGCCGAGGCCGGGCCCCTGCTGACTGGTGCCTGCCTCAGGGGGTCTCAGGGGCTTCCCTGAGCCAGAGGGGACCATGGCCACCCTGAGGCTGGGCAGGAACCCTGACAACAGCCAAACTGCAATGGGGAAGCGCTCAGACTGTGGAGCCAGATGGCCGGCTCTGCCACTGACATGCTGTGTGATGTGGGCAAGTTGCTAACCCTCTCTGAGACGGATGCAGAAACAGGACAGGACGCTACCCACGCAAGCTCCTAGCAGGGTGCCTGACACCCAGTCCCCTCCCCCATCAGCACGTGGGGCGCAGGACTCCAGAGTCCCCTGGTGCTCGGCACGTCCCCCCCTCCCCAGGGTGAAGGAGGCCTGTGCAGGACAGTGATGAGCGCCCCTCCTTGGCTGCAGCCAAACAACAGACGGAGTGGGCCCCGTGGCACACAGAGGCTAAACAAGCAGAGAGGACCACAGGCCGCCCGCCGAGGGCAAGCCTCTAAGAAGTTACAGGCGCTGCGCGGGGTGCAGGGGCCAGCAGGCAGCCAGCCTGCAGGGACCCCAGCTCCCTCTCAGCCCCTTCTCCCCTGGAATACAAATGAGCCGCTTCCCATTGTGAGCGCCAGTGAGCACGAGGCCAGGCGAGGCCGAGGCCCAACGGAACCAGCGGTGAAAACAATGAGCCCTTTTTGGATTGGACGGTGCCAGGCAGAGCAGCCACCGGAGCCAGTGACAGCCACACAAAGGGCACCCAGTGACTCCGCACAAAGGCAGGCCGCCTGTGTCGAGGAGCCGGTCCAGGACTCCAGCTTAGCGGCTTTCTGGTGGTCTGAGCCACACCCAGCGGGGGCGAGGCCGTGTGGCTCAGTGGTTGAGCATTGACCTATGAACCAGGAGGTCACAGTTTGATTCCTGGTCAGGGCACATGCGGGGGTTTCAGGCTCCATCCCCAGTGTGGCGGGTGCATGTAGGAGGCAGCCGATCCATGGTTCTCTCTCATCATGGATGTTTCTATCTCTCTCTCTTCCTCTCTGAAATCAATAAAAATACATATTTTTTAAAGTCTCAGAGCTCCTCGGAACCCAGGCATGGTGAGAAACAGGTGTCCGATGGCAGCCTCCTTGGTGGACAGAGAGAGAGTGAGGAATGGTCTCATGGCAGCTCCTCAGAAGTCCTCCAAGATCTCCTTTGTATTCTTAATTGATGGATCTTTTTTTTATCATGAATAAGAATTCTATCAAATGGTTTTCTGCATCAATGGGCATGATCGCTTCTTCTTCTTCTTCTTCTTCTTCTTCTTCTTCTTCTTCTTCTTCTTCTTCTTCTTCATTCCGTTATTATGTCCAATTACACTGCTTGGTTTTCACATGTCAAACCAACCTTGCATTTCTGGAGGAAACTCTACGTGGTGATCAAGTAGTATCCTTTTACTACGTCTCTGTATTAGATTTACTAAAGTTTCAGTTAAGGTTTTTCATTCTTATTTATGAGAGAGATGAGCCTGAGAATCTCTGGTGTTGTAATGTCCTTGTCAGCTTTTAATATCAGGGTTTTGCTGGCCGCATAAATAAGTTGGAAGGTGTTCCCTGTCAGAGTTTGTATGATGTTGGTATTAGTTCTTCCTTGAATGTTTGCAAAATTACCCCTGAAGCCACCCAAGACTAAAGTTTTCTTTGTGAGGACATTTTCACGTACAGATTTGTTTTTAACCATATAGGGTTCTTGGGATTTTCCATTTCTTCTGCTATTCGTTTTGCTAAATTGTGGTTTTTAGAGGAGGTGCTCATTTATCCAGGCTGTCACTTTTATTGGCAGAAAAGTTGTTCACAATATCCTATTGAATAAAAGCCTAATATGCTACGTGTCTGACCGTTCAGGGGAGGGCTCACCCAACCACTGAGGCGCACTGACCACCCGGGGGGAGGCGCTCTGACCGGTAGGTTAGCTTGCTGCTGGGGTCCTGCTGATCGGGACTGGGCAAGACGGGCTGGACACGCCCTGGAGCCCTCCTCTGGTCCCTCCCCGGCCCCGATGGTGCACCAGTGGGGTCCCTCAGCCTGGCCTGCGGGGATTGGGCCGAAACCAGCTCTCTGACATCCCCCGAAGGGTCCCGGATTGCGAGAGGGTGCAGGCCAGGCGAGGGACCCAACCGGCACACGAATCCGTGCACGGGGCCTCTAGTTCTATTCTAATACGCGAACTATCATGGGACCTGCGGTAACAGCCCCTCGTGTTTCTGACGTTGGGATGGAGAATGTGGGGGCTCTCTTCTTCCTGGACCCGGCTGAATGGGATTATCAGTTTTATTAACCTTTTCGATCACCCAGCTTGGCGTTGTCATTTGTTTCTAGTGTGCGTCTGTTCTCAGGTGCATTGATTTCTACTCCTGATTACGTCCTGCTTCGCGCTTTCTTTGGGTTTAATTTACGGGGCGCTGTGGGTTTGTTTAGGGTTACGAGACGGAAGCTGAGATCATTGATTCTCACCCTTCGTATTTCCTGAGTCGTGCGTTTAAAACGAAAAGTTCCACGGAAGCACGTGAGCGACTTCTCCCAGTTTCCATGTTTATTGCCATTATTCTTCCGTCCCAAGTACTTCCGAAGCGCCATCGTTTCCGTGCCGGCCCCTGGGTTAGTCTGAAGCGCTGCTTCCCTCCCCGGCGCTTGGGGAGCCTGCAGGCACCTCCTGTTATTACTGCTCCTGTAATTGCCCGCGCTCAGGGCTCCGTGATTTCCGCGCTTTGTCCAGACCTGCTCGGCACCTGGCCTGCTGGGGGGGGTTCCAGGCTCCGCTAGCCCTTCCCGCCCTGGGGCCGCCGCGGTCTGCGCCTTCGCGCTGGGTCGCCGACGGTTGCTGAAATAGGCGAGGTGGCCGGTGCTGCCCCCTTCCTGCAGCCAGGCTGCCTCGGGGCGCCGTGCTGGGGCCCGGGCTGAGCCTTCGCTGGGACGCTTGTTCAGCCCCATTTCTCAGAGCAGCGTCCTCTCCAAGGCGGGCGGGCGGGCGGGCGGGCGGGCGGGCGGGGCAGGTGGTTGCTCGGCAGCGTGGATGCTGTTCCGTTGTCTCTTGGATTCCAAAAACGTGACGTGCTCCCCCCTCTGCGTGTCATTCGTGGGGCCACGTCATCTTCCACGTGTCACCCCGACGTTAGTGTAGGTGCCGCCGTAGACACTGGTCCTGCCCTGTAAGTTTCCTTCCAGCTCCTCTGGCAGGTCCCTCCTCCAAACGGGGCGCAGTGGAGTCCTCACACCCTCTGGGTGATGGGATGTGGGGTCCCAAAAGGGCCCTCTCCCGTCCCCACCAGGTTCCGAGAAAGCCGTGCGCGCTGCAGAGCCCAAAGCCCCTCTATCCCCGACACCTGGGGACCAGGCTGAGGGCGGAGGGGGTGCTTGGACAGGACACGGCTCCCCTCGGACCCCACACCAGCCCGGGCACCGCGGGCCGCAGCCATCCTCATACTTGCAGGCTAGGGTGTCGGCTCTGCCACCAGCGGGGCCCAGCGGCTTAGAACTCAGCGCGGCTCCCAGGCCCGGGGCAGCCAGCCGGGTTCAGAGCCGGGCCCGCCGCCCCAACAAGGTTCTCAGAGCGAAGTGGCTCCCGGTCCCCGTGGGCACTGGCCGCGTGGTGGGTTCGTTTACCAAGTGTGAGCGCCAAGCCCTCCCCTCGCTCACCACAAGCCAGCTCCGCGGGCCTCTTGCCAGGCCCTCAGACACCCCCCGCCCCCCCCCGCCCGTGGGCCCGCGCTGTGCCAGGTGGGGTGCGGGTCCTGGCCTCCGTCCTGGCTCCGCCCACTCCTGCGGGGCTTGTCTTAAATGTTCCTTTAAAAGTGTTTACTGATTCCATTTTTTTTTTTTTTTTTGAGAGAGAGAGAAACATCGCCTTACAGTTCCCCTGACCTGCGCATTCACTGGTGAGCCCCGCGTGTGCCCCAACCAGGGATTGAACCCCTAATCCTGGCGTACCAGGGTGACGCTCCAGCCAAGCGAGCTTCCTGGCCAGGAGTTAAATGTTCCTTTTTGAAAATACGTTTTACTGACGTCAGAGAGGAAGAGAGAGGGAGAGGGACAGAAACATCAATGAGGAGGGAGAAGCCTCGATCAGCTGCCTCCTGCACGCCACCCGCTTGGAATGGAGCCTGAAACCCAGGCCTGGGCCCCGCCCGGGAACCCAACCGTGACCTCCTGGATCATAGGCCGGCGCTCAACCGCCGAGCCACGCTGGCCGGGCTAACTGTTCCTTTCAAGGCGTCCATTTGGGTCCCTCTCCCCATTTAAATCAAGTCCCCTTTACGAACTTTTGTCACACTCTGTCATTTTTTCTTTCTTTCTAGAACGTACCATCTTGTACGATCTAGAACGAGTCTCCTGTCATTGATGGACGTTGCTCCGTCAGCTCCGGGAGCCGTGGGCACCTCTCCTTCATTCTGGCCGTCCTCCCGCCGGCGAGTCCTCAGTGTGTGTGCCCCATGGATTCTCTCTCCCTCTCCCTTCAGCTCTCCGCCTGTCCCCCCGGGGCCAGGAGCCAGCCTCCTCCTCTCCCGCTGGTTCCAGTGGCGACAAGCCGGATGTCCTGGGAGCCACGCAGGTGAGAGGAGCGGGTGGCTCCCTGGCTGTATGGCGCAGGGGCGGCCGGCAGGCGGCCTGGTAACGTGTCCGCCTGAGTCATCCTTGGCAAAGGCTGCCAGGCCTGGTAACATGTCCGCCTGAGTCATCCTTGGCAAAGGCTGCCAGGCCCCAGGACAGAACATGTGTGAGAAGCACCTCCCCGTGGCGCCCCCGCGCCTTAAAGTTAGGCGAGGCCGGGCGTGGTCGCCGGAGCGCAGTCCGCAGGTTGAGGGGGGACCCACGTGCCAAGGATGGAGTGGTTTCCTCTGCAGGAAGCCGAGCGGAAAAGCAGAAAGCCCTGCTCAGGCTAGAATCCTTTTGCCACATTTTGTCCTGTTTTATTTTTTTAATATATTTTTTATTATAGGAAGGGAGAGGGAGAGAGAGAGAGAGAAACATCAATGGTGAGAGAGAATCATTGGCCGGCTGCCTCCTGCACGCCCCCTGCTGGGGGTGGAGCCTGCAACCCGGCACCCGGAATCGAACCCTGACCTCCTGGTTCACAGGTCCACACTCAACCACTGAGGCCCGCCGGCCGGGTTGTCCTGCTTTATTCAGCCGCCTCTCCACAACCGGTTCCGGCTCCTCCAGAGTCAGGGTTCTGTATCTTTTCCTTTCTTTGTGTCTCCCAGGAAGCACCCAGCCAGCGCAGGGCCCAGTGGGCGCTCCGTGGACTGGCCCCGTCACACCCGGGCACTCGGTGGCACGGCCGGTCAGTGCAGGCCCAGCAGGCGTCACGGACTCCACGCGTGTCGGCTCTCACCCTCACGGAGAAGGTACTCCTTGTGTGAGACTCCTGCTTGACACAGGGGAGACTGGTGCCCAGGTCTTGCCGCATTCACGCCTTTAGTAAAGGGAGGGTTCCGGCACTCACCCGGGTCTGACTCAGGCAGGAGGCGCGAACAGGGGAAAATGAGACCCAAAAAGCAAAAGCAAACCTCGAGGGGCCCTGGGCATGGTCACTGCAGATCCTGGAATGTAAAATGGTGACATTCTGTCCCCGTCGGGTGCAGGGGCTGGGCATGCTGACGGGCTGCAGGCACATGTGCCCTGCACTGCTCCACCCCCATCCCCCGCCCCCAGTGACCCTCACCCCGTGGCTTCTCTGCAGGTGTATCAGTCACCACCTACGGCTCAGGGCCAGGGGGCCGGGGCAGAGGTGAAGGTCACACCCTTGACTTCCTTTTTTTTAAATGTTTTCTTTAAAACATGTTATGATTTTTAGAGCGAGAGGAAGGGAGAGAGATAGAAACATCAGTGGGAGAGAAACATCTATGGGCTGCCTCCTGCACGCCCCCTACTGGAGATGGAGCCCACAACCCAAGCATGTGCCCTGACCGGGAACTGAACCGTGACCTCTGGGTTCATGGGTTGATGCCCAACCACTGAGCCACACTGGCCGGGCTGAATTCCTTCTCTGGGACTGCACTGAACACAGCTGGTGTGGCTCAGTGGATAGAGCGTCGGCCTGCAGACTGAAGGGTCTCAGGTTCGATTCCCATCAAGGGCACAGGCCTGGGCTGCGGGCTCGATCCCCAGTTGGGGGCATACAGGAGGCAGCCGATCGATGATTCTCTCTCATCATTGATGTTTCTATCTCTCTCTACCTCTTCCTTCCTCTCTAAAATCAATAAAGATATATTTTAAGAGAGAAACCAAGATGGCGGCATAGGTAAACACCTATACTGCTGCCTCGCGCCACAATTTCAAAACTGCAACTGGAAGACAGAGCGGACACCTTCCAGAAGCACAGGAAGGCTGGCTGAGTGGAAATTCTACAACCAGAAGGAAAGCTAAAAGGACACTGAGGCCCACAGGAGCTGTGGAGGACAGAGGTGCGGAGAGCCGCACCTGTGGAGAGGGCGGGCGGCTGAATACACGGCTGGCTTACTCGCGGCGCCGAGAGGGCGGGCAGCAAGCGTGCAGCTAGCTGTCTCGTTCGGGAGGGAAACAAAACCTCCCGACTACACTGAAACCCAGTTCCGGGTGAGACTCTGGGGACCCAGACTCATTCAGGAGAAACTGGACTGTCTGGCTGCGGGCGAAACTCAAGGGCAGCCTTCCCTCAGAGGTGCTTGCAGCCATTGCTGGGACACTGACACACAAGGGGCCTCATAGGGCGGGGCTGATGGGAAGCCAAGGCTGTCTGCTCCACCCTGAGACTCCGCCCCATCCAAGCTGAGCACAGAAGCTCTCCCAGCAGAGACACAGCTGATCCTCACAGCCAATTGGCCTGGAAGTCAATTCCTCCCAGTGATACCAACAACAATCAAGGCTTAACTACAACAAAACTGTGCACACAGTCCACAAAGGGGTGCACCAAGAGTGTCCACCTCAGGTAACTGGGGAGGCTGAGCCACTGGGCCCTATAGGACACCTCGCACACAAAGCCACTCTATCAACTCAGGGAAGCAGCCAAAATGCGGAGACAAAGAAACAGATCACAAATGAAAGAAATGGAGGAAAACAAACGACTGGATATAGTGTTCAAAACCACGGTTATAAGGTTTTTCAAGAATTTTCTAGAAAAGGCCAATAAATTTAACGAGACCCTTGAGGATATGAAAAAGGATCAACTAGAAATTAAGCATACACTGACTGAAATAAAAAATATACAGAGACCTTACAGCAGACTAGAAGATTGCAAGAACCAAGTCAAAGATTTGGAATACAAAGAAGCAAAAAACACTCAACCAGAAAAGCAAAAAGATAAAAGAATCCAAAAAGTTGAAGATAGTGTAAGAAGTCTCTGGGACAACTTCAAGCGTACCAACATCAGAATTCTGGTTTGGTGGTGATGAACTCCATTAGCTTTTTCTTACCTGTGAAGCTCTTTAGAAGAAGAGAGAGAGCAAGATACTGAAAACCTATTTGAAGAAATAGTGACCGAAAACTTCCCCCACCTGGTGAAAGAAATAGACTTACAAGTCCAGGAAGTGCACAGAACCCCAAACAAAAGGAATCCAAAGAGGACCACACCAAGACACAGCATAATTAAAATTCAAGAGCATAAGACAAAGAGAGTCTTAAAAGCAGCAAGAGAAAAACAGTTAGTTACCTACAAGGGAGCACCCATACGACTGTCAGCTGACTTCTCAACAGAAACCATGCAGGCCAGAAGGGAGTGGCAAGAAATATTCAAAGTGATGAACAGCAAGAACCTACAACCAAGATTACTCTACCCAGCAAAGCTATCATTCAGAATGGAAGGTCAGATAATGAGTTTCACAGACAAGAAAAAGCTAAAGGAGTTCATCACCACCAAACCAGTATTATATGAAATGCTGGAAGGTATTCTTTAAGAAGAGGAAGAAGAAGAAAAAGGTAAAGAAAAAAATTATGAACAACAAATATGTATCTATCAACAAGTGAATCTAAAAACCAAGGGAATAAAAAATCTGATGAACAGAATAAACTGGTGAATAAATAGAATCAGGGGCATAGAAAGGGAGTGGCCTGACAATTCTCGGGGGAAAAGGGGAATGGGGGGTACGGGAAGAGACTGGACAAAAAGCGTACACCTATGGATGAGGACAGTGGGGGGGTGGGTAAGGGCAGAGGGAGGGATGGGAACCGGGTGGAGGGGAGCTATGGGGGAAAAGAGGAACAATTGTAATCTGAAAATAAAGATTTATTAAATTAAAAAGAAGATATATTTTAAAAACAAAACAAAACAACAACCGCAAACAAATCCCAAACCTGCGAGGAGACGGGATGTAACAGACCCGGGAAAACCCCGCCGTGAGGCCTGTTTGCTTTGCAGAATCCTGCCACACTCCGGGGCCCCTGCTGCGCGGACCCGGGACCGCCGCCAGCCGCGGCTCCGCCTCGTCCCCTCAGCAGGACCCGAAAGTGACTCGGGAGACATGGAGAAAGGGTACGGGGTTGTGATGGCTTCAAGGTCGGTGAGCGCACGTCGTGGCGGGAGTAACGCGTTTAGCCAAAAGGTGAGGATAGTCTGACTTGCAGGGCGTGGGTTGGCCTGAGAGCCGCTCCCAGCACCCCCTCGTGGGGCCTTTGTGCATCCTTCGAAGAGTTCTTTCTCGTTTTTCTTTTTCTTTCTTTCCGTGACGCTAGTTGGAGGCGTGTTGAGTAAGATCACATGTGTCTTTAGGGAGATCCGGCCTCTGTCGTGTACAAATGGCTCCTCGCAGGCAGCCCCAGGGTGCAGTCCCCGAGCCTGGGGGTGAGATGGACCTGCGGCCAGGCAGCCACGGGCGGGCAGCTGTGAGGGTCGGACCCGCCCCGCAGCTCTGCGTGCATTTCCTGGGCTGCGGGGGGAGGGCTGGGGTGGGGGCAGGGGTGGGGGTGGGTGCAGCCTGGCGCTGGGCTGTTTCAGGAACAGCTGGCACCCAGTGGGGCTTCCTGGATGTGAGCTGCTGACTGCGTGCCCGCCGCCCGGGTTACCGTCTATTAGCGCTCTCTCCATCTGGACCAGGGGGTGGTCTTGTGGATCTGGTCCAATAATCCAGTCCACCTCCCTTGGGAACTGACCTGCCGTCCGCTTCACATCCCACATCCCCTTTCCTGAGACCGCAGTCCAGGCCATTAGCCTTCCCCTCCGGACTCGCCCAGGATCCGGCCGCCCGGGGAGTTGTTCGCCCAGAAAAAGCCGCCTGGAGTCCTCTGCACCGCGGCCTCCCGTCCCCGTCCCCGGGGCGGGCGCCATTCCGGGGCTCAGGCCACCTGCTCTCCGGAGGACCTCATGCGTCTGTGATTCTTCGCCACGTTCGGCCTGGTGCATTCCTTGGCCGGCGGCCCCACCAGGTCCGAAGCGTGATTTTTACCGAGTGCGTCCCGTGGGAGCTGGGGCTGAGGCCGCGACAGTCAGGCGGGTCAATGACCCCACCAAGGTCACACAGCCGGTGAGAAGCCCAGCGAGCGGCCGAGCGGCCAGGTGGGGGCAGAGCTGCTTTTCCGTTCTTTGCTGTTTAAATCCTCTCCCGCCCCAACGTGTGGAGGCGTCCAGCCTCTTGGAACGGGGCCTCCTACACTCGGTGTCACAGGAACAGTTACTGTGGGGCTTTTCCGGCCACCCCCCCCCCCCCCCCCCCCCCGCTCCTCTCTGTCAGGCAGAAGCCAGGAGGAGGCAGAAGTGCTGGGACGGCCACCCAGGGGTCAGGCGGGCCAAGAGCCCGGCCCAACGAAAGTCTTACCGTGTGTTTGCGTCAAACCGACGACAGCGGCCGGGAAGCAGGGTCTCCGCGGACGGAGAAAATGCCCGAGAACAGCACCGTTACAGCTTATTTATGTACTCGAATCCAAGGAGGAGACGCGAGGGGTGCGTGAGACTCGCTGGAGGTTGAGGTGGGAGACAGCCAAGAGGGGGTGGGCCAATCTCTGGGGGGGGGTGGGTGGGGTACAATGACGGACCCGCACTTCTACTCTGGTGGGGGCCGGCCGGACGTCCGCAGCTCAGAGATGGTATGTGGGCAGGGAGATACCGCAGGAATTCTGTGGTCCGGTGCTGGGGGGCGGGGGGCTGTGCCCTGAGGGCCCTGACGTTCCCACGGAGCTCTCTTGGAGGCAGAAAGACAACAGACAGGGCCACCCGAGGTAAAACTGACCTTTGTCAAGGCAGCCGCCGCCTCGGATGGACGTGACCGGCTTTTCGTGAGGAACGGTGTGCTCAGACCAACCGTCCTACGTACGTCTCCGAGTTTCCGAGGCCGCGACACAGGCTCCCCGGGCTGGGGGGGCTCCGCGGGTGGCCCCCTTTTCCGTCCACGCCAGGCTCACTAGGGCCTGGGCACTTGACC
The DNA here is from genome assembly GCA_026230045.1 of Corynorhinus townsendii. Classification (NCBI taxonomy): domain Eukaryota; kingdom Metazoa; phylum Chordata; class Mammalia; order Chiroptera; family Vespertilionidae; genus Corynorhinus; species Corynorhinus townsendii. The sequence goes on from JAPDVU010000003.1 coordinate 217,476,166, forward strand.
TTGGATTACAACTCCCCTGCCCACACTCCGTTCATCTCACAGCGGAGTCACACTCCCTCTACGGGGTTTGGGACAGAGGTCAGCCACTTGGGCTACTTCCATGGTCGGCAAGCTGCGGCTCTCTGGCCCCTTGAGCGTGGCTCTTCCACAACATACCACGGCCTGGGCGGATCTATTTTGAAGAAGTGGCGTTAGAAGAAGTTTAAGTTTAAAAAATGTGGCTCTCATAAGAAATTTCAATCGTTGTCCTGTTGCTATTTGGCTCTGTGGACTCATGAGTTTGCCGACCACCGGGCTACTTAATAACGACAAGGAGCGGTGTGGTATCGAGGCCCAACGTGGACGGATGTTCAGTGATGGACTTGTTAACCGCGTTTTGTCCCTGTTCTTCACCGCTGACTGCCCCAGTTACGCCGGAGACAGCTAAACACCTGCGTCTCTGAAATAGATTGTGGGGGTGTGAGCATGGCAGAGGGTCATCTGTCCATTCATTCATTTATGCACTCTGCAGAGTGTCCCGAACCAAGGATAGTAATCGAGCCACATTCCATTAGATTCACCTGAGGCCCCAATCTAACAGTGGTAGGGATGAGCCCGGCTGGTGTGGCTCCGAGGCTGAGTGTCGGCCTATGAACCAGGAGGTCACGGTTCGATTCTGAAAGATGAGACGGAGGGCCGGAGACCAGGACACAGGCTTTATTAGAGGACAAGACCCCGCCGGGCTACCTTCCAGATGGAAAAGAGCACACGTGCCGGGGTGAAGGCGCCTTTTGAGGCGAGGAAAGGGCAGGGATGGGGCTTAGGGTCCTCGGCACACGCTGATTGGTGGTTTCATATAAGGCACATAATTAGGGACTTAGGAATCGGGGGCTTAGGGTGTTTGGCAGGTGCTGATTGGTGGTTCAGTGTACAGTCCATAGAAGGTGCCTGGTTAGGTGCTCAGGAATGTTCGGGCGGCAGGTGGAGTTTACGTCATTCTCCGTCCATCAGTTGGGGGAAGGGAGGATCTATCAGATTCCCGGTCCGGGCACCTGCCCGGTTTTCAGGCTTGATCCCCAGTGTGGGGCGTGCAGGAGGCAGCGGGTGGACGATTCTCTCTCACCATTAATGTTCCTATCTCTCCCTCCCTCTCCCTTTGTCTCTGAAAACAAAAGAAGTTGGAGGGACAAGAGGAAGGAAGCGCGAGCCTGCCATCCCAGCACAGGCTGGCGGGGGCGGGAGAGAAGGGCATGGCATGGAGCTCCTGGGCTGGACCGTAGCGGGCAGCGCTTGGAGCCGGTCCTAGGACTGCAGGGTGCTCAGTGCTTCCTGCCCAGGCTCCGGAAGCATCAGGAGAACCCCAGAGGGGGACCCCACGGGGGGGTGGTGGTGGTAAAGACCAGGTTTCGCTGTGTTGGAGGCGGGCGGCAGCCTCCGAGTTAGGCAGGAGACACGGAGTGGGCCCGGGGCACAGACAAGGAAACCAGGCCTTGCGGACACACAGACACAGCAGGCAGAGGTGCTGCGGCCGGCCCGGACCCACGGTCTCCCGCCTGCCAGCCAGGGGCTGAGCAAGCTAGTCCGCTCTCCGTTGCCTGGCAACACAGCCCCAGAGGTTCACGGAGTGATAATGAACAAGCCACATGCAAATGAGGCAAATTGCAATTAGTGGGAATGGCACCCAGCCGGCCCTGGGGGAGGCGCTGGGTGGGGGATGTCTGGGCGGGATCGGAGCAGCAGACAAAGGAGGAGAGGAGAAGGAGGGCTTGGTGTGTGGGAAGGCGCCCGGCCTGGGCTCCTGCAGAGCCGGGGCGCCTCCTGACTGTGGGGGTGTTGGGTGGGGAGCGCACCTCACAGTCCAGACCCTGAGCCGCCGGCGTCATGCCCTTGCCACACAGGCCAGGGGAGCAGGGCCAGCCACTCAGTGACTCGAACCCTCTCCTTTGGGCCCAGCTCTCCGAGATAAATCCAAAAGCTGGTTTCTAGACCCGGCAGCCACCCACTCCCAGGTGGTGGGCATCTGCCCTCCCCCTCCCACCAAACTCTTCTCTCAAGACCCACCTCCCGTCTCCTGACACTTGGGAGCCGTAGCCCCAGGTCCCCCCCAACAGAAGCTGCGATGCGGCCCTGCCCACCTGCCCACCTGCCCACCTGCCCAGGGCTCCCGTCAGCTGGCTCATGCCTTCCGGAAAGGTGAGGGGCCCCCAGGAGCAAGGACGCAGAGGGAACCTCTGACACCGGGCCCACAGCAAGCACACAGGAAACAAAAGGACCCCAGAGTAGCCGAGAAGGGAGGAGTGATGGGAGCCAAGAGCCCAGGGGACCCTGAGCGGGCCCGGAGGAGAGGCTGCGTCCGTCAAACAAGAACAGAGGCCACTGCGCGTGGACTCGGACCCAAGGGCGAGGACGGGAGGCAGCCCCCCCCCCCCCCACCGTGATCAACAGCAAGAAATAAAGGAACACGCGTGTTTCCTAAAAGGAGGCGGCAGGAGAGCGGAGGTGGCGTGGGGAGGAGGGGGCTCCTAGCGGGGACACCGAGGAGCAGCGGGATTTCTGGTGCCACCCACAGGCCCTGGAAACGGACCTGCTCCCCACGAGACAGGGCCGGTCCTGCCACGGTGGCTCCTGGCCCCGTCCCCAGCACCAGCCGAGAGGGGACGGCCGGTCCTTTCCCCAGGGGCCGGGGCAGGCTGTTCACTTGTCTGGTGACCCCACCTCGCAAGTGATTCTTTATCCCCCAGGGCAGCGTGGAAACAGCAAGCGGGGCACGGTGCTCAGGCCCCCACCCCCGTCCCCTCCGCAGGGGGCGGGCGGGGTGCCCTGTTTATTTTCCTAACGGGGAGATAGCCCGGGAGCGTACCCCAACGTCCAACCGCCAAGCAGGAATGCGCTCCTTTTGTTCTGTCTCCAGGAGCGCCCCCAGCGTGGGGTGGGGTTCGGGGCGGCCCTGGAAAGTACTAGTCATGGAGACGGAGGCGCGCCCCCTCGGGCCCGCTGATAACGCCTGCGAATCACCGCTCCCCGGAGCGGGGCGCTGCCTCCCGCGGGGCCAGGCCCCCGTGGACCGACGGAGGCTGGAGTCACACCAGCCCGGCCCCGCGCGTGGACCCCAGGCCACGGGCAGGCAGCGCGGAGTCCTACGGTGCGGGCAGCTGAGGGGAAACTGAGGCTGGAGGGGCTGCGTGATGGAGCTGAGGTCTCACACCTGCAGCAGCAGCACCAGAATTTGCCGGGGGTTGGGGTGGGGTGTGGGGACCCACGGGCCAGACTCTCTGTCTTCCCTCCAGCGCTCTAGGCCCTCTCAGCGCGTAAGGGTGTGTGTTCTCAGCTGCGCTCAGGGAAGACGCTGCACTGAGCCGCCAGCGGGAGTTCGGTGGGCCTCTCCTTTCCTAAGTTCCCGGTGACGGCTGTGACGGGGTCTGGAAGGAAAGAAAGGCTCCCAAGGAACACCAGGGAACTAACTGGCTGTGGCCTGGGCCGCCCAGAAACCTCCCAGCCCCCACTGGGCCGCCCAGAAACCTCCCAGCCAGGCCCCCGCTGGGCCGCCCAGACAGCTCGGAAGGTAGGCACCGAGCAGGCGATGGTGGCAGCACGAGCCACCCTTGTCCGCTGCAAACAGGCCTGCTCGGGGCAGAGGGGCAGGAACCCTCGTGCATGTGTCACTATAGCCGTGTAGGACGTCCAAGTTCACCTGTTGGACCCCAATCGGATGCACAGCAGCAGGGTGAGGAAGATCCTGCCCCGAGAGTTCTAGACAGCAGTCTTTTTCTTTCTTTCTTTTCTTAAATATTTTCTTACTGATGTCAGAGAGGAAGGCAGAGGGAGAGAGAGCTGGAAACATCCGTGACGAGAGAGAATCACGGATCGGCTGCCTCCTGCACGCCCCCCACTGGGGACCGAGCCTAAACCCGGGCCTGTGCCCTGACCGGGCATCAAACTGTGGCCTCCTGGTTCCTAGGTCAACGCTCAGCCACTGAGCCACGCCGGCGGGCTAGGCCGAGATCTTTCACCGTGCTTTACAAGCTCTTCAGGGTCCCGCAGGGCCTCAGCCAGGTGAGAAGCGGGGGCGGTGGTTGATTCCAGAAGCTTCTACACTTTCCCAGGCCTCGCTTCTTTGCACAGAGGCGGGAATGCCCGCTCAGAGGGGCGGGCTGTTTAGGCTCCTGGCTGCAGGTAAGCTGTGGCCGTGGGAACAGTTTATCGACGCCGTCGGCCACATTTTTCTGGAGAGCCTGAGCGGGCGGTAAACAGCACGGCCGGCCTCACGGTCCCCTCAGACACGCAGGCCGCTGAGCTCCCGCCCACAGAACCGGGGTCAGGTTGTAGGTAAGTGAGCGCCAGGTTTGGTCTAAACAAGTGGAACGTTTTTGTGGTGTCTCACGGTTTGGCCCGGGCAGCCCGAGCCCACGGGGCCCACGGGGGAGGTTCTAACATCCCCGCCCACCGCGTCGGACCTCGGGGGCCTGTCAGACACTCCGGACTCCGGGCTGGCTGTGAAACGGGCCGCTTCTCCCTTCTTTCTTTCAATCTTTATGGTTGACGGCATTACCTATGCCCCCTCCCCTCCCCCCCCCCCCCCCCCCCCCCCGCACTGGCCCGCCCCGCCCCCGCCCCAGGCCTTCCCACCCTCCTGTCTGCGTCTGCGGGGCGCCCTCTGAGACAAAGGGGCCATCGCCAAGTCCACCTTCCTTTTCCGAGCGGCGAGCTGGAGCTGTCTCCCGAGGTGAGGGTCCGGGCAGTCGGGACCGGCTGGCCGGTGTGAGCGCGCCGTCTCCACGGGCTGTGCGGACGGGGAGGAGCGAAGGGGGGATGCAGGTGACCCGCCAGGGGTGTGCCCGGGTGACCCGCCAGGGGTGTGCCCGGGTGACCCGCGCTAACATGGGAAGGGGCGTGATAGGCTGGAATCTGAAGCGTGCCATAAAGCCACGTCTCCTCCCCGACCCGTGTCCCTGCCCGGGCCTTGCTCCACCCACCGCTGCGCCCAGGCAGCGCCTTTGCCAACGCGCTGGGCCACGTGAGCCCACTTCTGTGCTCCATCTGCAGGACGGCACCCTGTTTTATTGCTGCCCGGACAGCCGGCCGCTGGACCGGGGCTTCCCGAGACCCAGGTACCTCTGAGGGCACCCTCATTGGGGGCAGGCAAATGGCGCCTTCCTCTTTTTTTGGTCCTTCTTACATTTATTTTTATTGGTTTCAGAGAGGGAGGGGGAGGGAGAGAGAGAAACGTCAGTGATGAGAGAGCATCACGGATCAGCTGCCTCTCGCACACCCCCTAGTGGGGATGGAGCCTAAACCCGGGCACGTGCCCTGACCGGGAACCGAACCATGGCCTCCCGGTTACAGGTGGACACTCAGCCACGGAGCCCCGTGGGCCGGAAGTGGCTCCTGCCTTGAGTCGCCCTTGACTGTGGCCACGGCTTCTCGGCGCCAGGCCGCAGCAGCCGCTGCAGAAAAGGAGACAAATAAAACTCAGAGGCGCTCCCGGCCACGGTCACTGCGCCGACCTCACGGCTCTGTGCTCTCTGGAAGACGCTGACTGTACCTTTTCGGTTCTTCCCCTCCCCTCTGTCCCTTTCGGACTCTGTCCCCCGAGAGGAGTGACAACCCCCCCCCCCCAGAACACAGGGCGGCAGGGGGGACCAGAGAAAAGCGGTCGGAGTCGGGCGTGGCTCTTCCTCTGTGACGTCTCTTCTTTGCCGGCCAGGTCTGCCCGCCTGTCCAGGTCCGCGTGCCCGTCCAGGTCCACCCGCCCATCTGGCTGGATTCTGTGTGAATGTTTGCACCAGGAACTCCGATGTGCTGCCGCTTGAGCTATTGTGGGTACGTGGACTCGTGACTCCGCAAATCCCGAACCTTCCACCCGCAGCGGCCGGCGGCCCGGCCTGCACACAGGCCCTGAGACCGGGAAGGCTGACGGGCAGCGAGGCAAACACATCCGCATGCCGTGTGTCAGCAGGCGGCCAGGGCACCTGTGCGCGCTCAGACGCACGAGCGAGGGCGCACGCGGGGAGAGCGGGCTGTTTGGTTAAGACGGAGGGCTTGTCGGGCCGGACGGCGGGGAATTAGGTGTTGATTCAGGAGGTGTTCCCCATGTCAGGTTTCAATGGCAACGGGAAGGAAAGGGGAAGGAGAAAAATGGCCCCTTTAGAATGTCTCCATCCATCATCTGCCCTTCGGCAAACACGGCGAAGCCGCTGGAGAGGCGCCCGCGCCCTCGGGGAGGTGGAGGCGGCCGATGGCGCGGTTGCTAAGGGAACGGCGCGGGCTTCCGAGCAGCAGAGCAAACAGACATCTGCAGCGCGAGTCAACCATTAATTCGCTAATATTCTCAGCGACGCGGTCTGGGGAGACGGCGTTTTCCTCCTTTATCCCGAGTGCTCAAGCGTTCCCTTTCATCGCCGAGCAAACACTCGGCGGCCACTTCACGGCCATTACCCCCTCTCGGCCCGCTCGAGAGGCGGAGGCGGGCTGGCGCTCCGATTCTAATGGATCAAAGAAAGTGGGACTCGGCGGAGAAGTGGCCTCGCGGTTTGGTTTGGTTTCTTAATTGGCGGCGGTGGGTTTTGTGGAGAACGGGGAATGCATTAAGGGTAGTTTGACTTCAACACAAAGCACCTTCGGGTGGGCAAACAGGTCTGAGTCGAGGCCAGGCCACGCTGTTGACCCACGGCTCTGCCTGCGCCGATGGCGGCCTTGTCAGCGCCAGATTTCGTGGCGCAGGGGTAGGAGGAGGCGGGGGAGTCGCCGCCACAGGGCGCTCGGGGCGCAGAGACCGGAAAGCCCGCTGGGTGTTGATGGAACCGGCGACGCAGGCCTGGGCCCTGGGCAGGGACAGGACACCCCAGGAGGCCGCCGTGGCGACAGGAGTGGGTGTCCCAGCTCCAGGGCTGAGAGGGAGTTCGCGTGGTCCCCTCGGGTGCCCACGGGCCTGGCCCCTGCAGAGTAATGGAGAGGTGGCCTGTCCCAGCTGGGGCTCGCCTCTGGCCCTCCGCAGGGGCCAGACCATCCTCCCATCATTAGCGAGGGCTCTGGAGAGAGGGACATTTTCCCTCTATCCCAAGTTCCGCCTCTGCTCCCAGCTGGTGCTCCCAGCAGCTCTAGCTGCCCCCCCCGACCCCCCGCCGCCCCTGCAGCCGCCTCCCTCTCGGACCGCCAGTGCCAGTCCGAAAGGTGTCCACAGTCACTGCAGGGCGGGAAGAAGGGGGAGCATGAGGGGGAGGACGGGGCCCCTGCCCACGGCTGCGCCTGGGGTAGCCGAGCGCACAGGCCAGTGCGCCTTCCCAGCTGTGTGACCTGCGCCAGTTGCTGAACCTCTCTGTGCTTTGGTCTCCTCCTCCGTAACCCAGCCAGCCATCGCTCCTCCCACAAAGGGCCGTGGAGGGCAGGGCCGGGAAGGATTCTCCGGCATCGCTAACGTGTCGGCAGAGAGGGAAGAGGAGGCCCCAGCGTGGCGGCTGGCTGGGCGGCGGAGCCACTCCCTGGCTCTGTGTAGGCGCCAGCGCCCCCGGCCTCTGCTTGTCCCTCCCTGAGGCCCAGGAGGATGACCCGCCTCCATCATCCAGCAAGTCCGGGAGGAGTGTCCCCAGGCAGCTCCTCTGCCTGCGTGGCCGCAGTGAGGTGCGTGGTGCAATGCCGGCCAGAGAGACCGGCACAAAGTCTAGTGGTTGATAAGCAGACGCTGGTGTGAAGGGACAGGGAGCCAGGGCTCAGGGCACACTGAGCCAGAGCTGCTGGGCACCAGCGGGAGCAGAGGGGTGCAGGCAATGCAATTCAAAAGGTGGGACCAGGAGCGCTTCCCTGCCAGGTCCTGTGGTCTCTGAGGCGAGCCCACCCTAACCCTAACCCTAACCCTAACCCAGGCCTGGGCTGGGGGCAGGTCTGTGGGTTTCTCTTCTGGGGTGCTGGGGGCAGCACCGGCCCTCAGGGTCCATCGGTGATATGGCCTCTCGGACCTGTGGTCCCTGGTCCCGAGGGGCCTGTCCCAAGGGCAGGTCAGGGTCAGTGGGGCAGGTCCTGGGGCCCGGCAGGGGCAGGGGGAGCTTTGGGGAGGGTCCCAGGGGAAGGGAGAGCCATGCCCGAGTTTCCCTCCTGAGCCGCGGTTCCCGCTCTGAGACATGCATGCTCTGCCCCTTGGAAGGGACGGGCCTGCAACCGGGGGTGCCCGGGTGCTGGACTGCCCGAGAGCTGGGAAGCCCTGCATGGACAGGGCCGCGGGGGCTGGGCTCCAGGTTCGGGTGTGACCACATGACTGCATCCTCTTTCTTCCCACACAGTGTGATCATTAAGAATAAAGTCCCTTTCACTTGCTGCCTACTCGGCCCTTAGGGGACCTACCCGCAGCACCTCCAGAATCATCAAATAATAGGGTTCAACATCAAAACCCTCCCCTCCTCTCCCAGGGGGGCCTGTCCGGTCTAGACCCCAGTGAGGACGGAAGTGGGTCGGTCTGCATCCTCTCCTCTCAATGAAATGCCTGGTGCTCTGCCTGCTGTTTTTGTTTTAATATTATTATTTTTTAAAATAATTTTTTATTGATTTCAGAGAGGAAGGGAGAGGGAGAGATAGAAACATCCATGATGAGAGACAATCATGGATCGGCTGCCTCCTGCACGCCCCACCCTGGGGATCAAGTCTGCAATCCAGGCCTGTGTCCTGACCGGGAATGGAACTGTGACCTCCTGATTCCTAGGTCAACCCTCAACCCCTGAGCCACGCGCCCAGGCCACCTGCTTTTAAATTCAATGTTTCCATCGTCCTGTTCATAAACGTAGCAGATGCGATCTGTGTTCTAACTTTCTGAGCAGAAACGCACCTTGATGGGCGGGACCCCCGTGATGTCAGAGGCCAGAGAATGCCTGCCGGGTGAGGGATGGAGGGACGGACGGGGGTGGTAAAGGAGGGAACCCCACCCAGCTCCCCCAGGGGTCCCCACATTCCACCCGCGTCACTCCCGCTCTCGGCGCTGACAGCTCCGAACAGATTCTTTCCACGGGGAGTCGGCCCGAGCACGACATGAACGGGCTCGCTTTGCATCAGAGGCCGAGCTCTGCCTGACAAATTGGACAGGTTCCCTGAGGCAGGGGCTCCTCCGCTTCGTCTTTCTCGCCAGCACTGTGATTTACAATCCACTCCTGTTTGCCAGGCACCTCTGCTCCCGGGAGTGAGGGCCTCGCTAGCACAGAAACCAGAGGTCTCGGGGCTACCCGGAGCCTAAAGCAGCCGTGCGCGCCGGGATGCCGCCAGCCAAGTGAGTGGAATGTCATTGCGCTTCAGGACGGCGTAGGCAGGGAAGCCCGGCCGTTCAGGGCGGGGCAAGAGGCACCCCCAGTTCACCTTAGGACTTTCTCGTCTAAAGCGAAGACCCAAGGGGCTGGCGAAAGGGGTTTTGTTTCCTCCGCTTCCCGTTGACAAAAACAAACCCAGGATTCGCTGATCCGTAAAAACCGACACTGGTGACCGCGGGATGAATATGCCGGCTATCGGGGACCCACCTGCCCCTCAGCCGAGCCGCCCCGGGGACCCTCTGTGAAACACACACACAGCGCCGGCAGACACCCGACCCCGTAAAAGCCGGCTGGGAGTTGCGGGCCCACGGCCCACGGCCCACGGCCCACCAGCGCCTCGTGGGCAGCGCGCGTGCGGTCTCCGCATCCGATCGCCTAGCAGACCGCGGCGGCCACTTTCTCAGCCGCGGCTCCGTTTCGTGGAGCTTCCCAAAAACCTCCGAGGGGGGAACCTGAGCTCGCGAAAAACGGGCCCGATGTCCAGGGGGCCGAACTCCCGTCCCAGAGGTCCCCGGGGAGCCGGCCGCCTCGCGTATTTCACCTGACAAGCGCCCTTCCCTCCGTCCCGCCCGCTCTGCGGGCTCCGGCGGGGCCTCGCCACGCCTCTGCTCAGGCCGTGGCTCACAAAACATGTTCACGCAACAGCGACTGTTCAGCATGGGATCTGCCTGGTGGGAACGTTCATTGTACCCGGCATCTTCATGTGTGGAAGTAACACGAGTGTTTCTGGTGCTGCGTGTCCTTTGCTGCGTGGCACGCACGTCGGCGTGTACATGTTCTTTGCTCAGAGCCGTGAAGGACACGGCGACGCGATGAGAGAGGGGATGGACTCTCCCACGGAGAGGCCTCCGGCGTGCAGGCCCCGGGATGGTCAGGGCTGGACTCGGGACCACAGCGCAGCAGCAACGGCTGCCGCCCCGAAGGGACTGGAGGTGGGGGAGCCTGGGGATCCAGCAGCTCCTCAGGCTCAGCCCTTGCCCTTGGGGCCGCTGGCTCTGTGTGTGCTGTGGGGGCGGGGCCGCCCTGAGCATCCTTGGAGGTTGGGCATCCTGGTCTCTGCCCACTAGGGGTCAGTAGCAGCCTCGCTCCTCCAGGGGTGACAACCAAGAGGTCTCCAGACAAGGCCAAGGTCCCCTGGGGGACAACACGTGTCCTGGACGGAGAACCACTGCCCTAAAGAGTGAGGGAAGTTGGGCGTAGTTAGTCCCACATGACAGTATCTTCAGGGAACCGAGAAGCCTTTCGCACGCATCGCATGAACACAAGCGATTCTTAGTTGCTTCAGAAGGCTGAACAGGACAAATGGGGCAGAATTGTAGAGGCCAATCTGACTAAGGCACAGGGAGAACTTTCTAGAAGAGCTGTACAGCTTCCAGGCTAGAACCCTGGCCCTTTCCCTCCCCCTCCGCCCCCTCCTGCAGATCTTTCTGGAGCTTCCTGCCAGCAAAGCCCTGTGCTGGCCGCGTGGCACCCGGGGGTGCAGTCCTATGTCAAGAGCAACCTGAAGGCGTTAAAGGTGGGCCTCGTGCCCCAGGAGCCAGCCGGTCCCGCCAGGGCACCCCAGCTCCGCAGGGAGGGCGGCCGGGCTGTGCGAGGCGGGGCTGGGAGCCCAGGGACGTTGGGGCGGGAGAAGGAGCCCTGCGGACAGAGTTTCTGGTCTGAGGGTGCCTAGCTGGTGTCTGTGCCAGGACTTGAGCCCAGGGTCCCCCCGCGGAGGCAGGCGCGCTGTGCAGCTGAGCACCCAGCCCTGGAGGCCCGAGCCGCCCAGCCTCCGCGCGGGAAGCCTCTCCCCGGGTGTCCGCTAGGTGTCGCTCTGGGGTCTCGAATGACTGCTCGCTGGTGCCGCAGAGGGCGTGGCTTTTCCTCCTGCTGCTTCCCCGCCCCCCCCCCCCCCCCCCCCGCCCCCAGACTTTCACATTTTCCTCCCCTGCGCCTCCGGCACAAACATTCCAGTATTCTCCACGACAGATAGCTTCGCTTTCCTGCTAAATGGCCTTCGCTCTTTTCTCCCCGCCCTGCCTCCTCCACAAGCTGCCTCCCCTGTCGTGGACCGCCTTGCAGGTGTGGGTGTGCTCCTGGGGGGGTGGGGCGAGGAGGGGGGGTTAGGACCCATGGGAAGCCCCAGTGAGTCCCCGGAAGCCGGAGAGGCAGCCTGGCCAGGGAGCCTGAGCGGGCCCCGGGAACGATCGATCAATTGATTGATCGATCGGACCACCTCCCACCCCTCGTGGCCCGCATCACACCTGGCTCACCGCCTCCCCTTCTGGATGGCGAGCCCCGAATGGCTCCACTTCCTATTCCCCGGCGCAGAGCAACACCCGTGGCAGAGGCAGGGGTCGGGGTTCTGCTGCTGAGGCGAAGGAAAGGAAAAGAAACAGGTTAGACCCGGAGCCAAGGACACGTTGAAAACCGGCAACAGTTCCCGCCATGAAAGAGAGGGAGCCAGGGAGGGCGTGTCCACCAGAGCAGACAGCGAGGCCGGGGAGCCGCGTGGAGAGCTTGGGTGCGTGCTGGGGGGCCGCCTGTACGAAGCTGCTCCAACCCGCGTCCCACCCAGGGCCTCGCGTCCCTCCCAGGTCACGTACAAGGCCTCCCGGAGCCGAGGGTCAAAACGCCCAAACCACCCTCCCCTCTGCCTTGCAGGCGGCGCCGCCTGTGCTGGTGGGTCTGTAGGCGGCACAGAAAGAACAGGAAGCTCAGTGGGGGACCCTGACAGAGGGAAGGTCCCCTTCCCTCCCCCCACCCCGTCCTGATCCCCAGGGAGGGTCACTCTGCAGAGTGTCCAGCACTGGGGGCTTTCAGCCCGGGACCTTCCTAGGAGAGTGACGGAGACCTCCATGCCTGTGGGGGCACTGGGTGGGGGGGTGAGGGCATAAGCTAACGCTTACTGAGCACTCACTGTGTGCCAGACGCTGTTCTAACGGCGTCCCAGGCCCCCAGATGGTCACAGTCACCCAACGAGATGGTTGCCTTGTGTGTCCCGGGCACACGGCTGGCGGGGCCACGGGCGGGGCCTCGGGCACAGGCAGCCTGGCTCGGGACTCTCTCAGCTGCAGTCCACAGTGACCAGCCTGCACCGTGACAGCTCCGAGCCACAGGGGTGAGACGGCGTTTGCGGGACAGTGTTCTCCGTGGGCCTGGCTGCCGGGTTCGTGTGGCCAGCATTGCCTGGGGGATGACTTTCTGAGTTCCTGGAGACGGAAACAGCGCCATCTGCACAGCATCTGCTCATCTGTAACTCTGCTGGAGGCCCGGTGCACAAAATTCGTGCACTGAGGGGGGGGTCCCTCAGCCCGGCCTGCACCCTCTTGCAGTCCGGGAGCCCTTGGGGGATGTCCCGCTGACGGCTTAGGCCCGCTCCCTGCCACCGCCGCTGCCCTCGCCAGCCGTGAGCCCGGCTTCTGGCTGAGCGGCGCCCCCCCTGTGAGAGCGCACTGACCGCCAGGGGGCAGCTCCTGCGTTGAGCATCTGCCCCCCGGTGGTCAGTGCGCATCGTAGCGACTGGTTGTTCCTCAGTTCGGTCGATTTGCATATTGCCCTTCCGTTATATAAGATTGGATATCCAACAGCCTTGCCCAGTGGGCAAAGCAGATGAGGAAACAGAGACTCCGAGGCCAGGTGGGTGACAGTGAGGGTGCAGCAGCCTCATCCTCCATCCAGCATGCGGGTGCGCCTGCAACCGGTGGCTCTACTGGAAGGGGACCAGCATCCAGCAGGCGCCTACTGGGTGCTCACAGCTCATGTCAACGTGTATTGATAATATCCCCGTTAGCGGTCGTTTTCCTCCATTCACTGAGGCTGAGGGAAGTGACTGGTCTGAGGTCCCCCCTGAGGCAGCCCGGAACCCACATATGTCTGTCTGGCCAGGACACATGTGTCTGGCTGCGAAGTTGTGCCCGCCGGTTCCCGGCACCCACCACAGACTCGGCCCATTTCCCAGCCCTCACCTTCCAGATCTGTGCTGCCAACTCCTGGGCAGGATTTTCGCCCTGAAAAGGGAAAGAAGGGGCTTTGCTGAGCGCTGTGTTCTGGACAAAATAATTCCTGAGGATTCATCGCAGACACGCTGATGGGACCAAAACCGCCAGCACAGGAGAGGAAGCAGCTGACGTTAAAATTGGGGGGTGGGGAGACAATGACAGGGTGGTTAAGAAAGGGGAGTGTTTGGTAGAAAGAAAGTGAGTTCCGTTTGAGGGAGGTTTGGCCGACGGCGGTGGGAGCCTGGGTCGCGTGTTAGGTAGAAGGAAAACATGAAGGAGGAACTGCGGGCAGGAGGTGGGGGCCAGGGGCGCATCTGTGAGTCATCTGGGGGACAGACGGAGCCCCAGAAACCCGCACCGAGGCCTGGAGACGGGAGGGAGCTGCCAGATGTCTGTCCTCCCCGCGCCTCCTCCTCACCGGTGACTCTCACCTCCACGCCCCTCCGGCCGCCCACACCCGGGCCTGGTCACCAGTGGACAGTTCCAACTGCGCTCCACGGTCCCACTCCCTGACCACAGCTTCCGATGGCGCTGCCAGTCCCCTCACGCCTCCGTCCCCCACCCCTGTGACCTCATCCTCATCTCCAGGCCCTGGGCTTGCTTGCCCCTGCGGCCCGCACCTCCGCTCCCTGCCTCCAGCCTCCAGACCACGCAGGCCAGGTCGCAGCCATGCGCTGGCCCAGGACCCTCACTGCGCTGCCCCTTCGTCCTTCCGCCCTGCTCCTCCGCCCAGCTTTGCACGAGCACCTGTCCTGTCCGCCCGCCGCCAGCTCCTGCGCCCAGGGCGGAAATCCCACACCAAGGATGTGTGCTGCCCACAGAGCCCCGGGACCCCGTCAGCTGCTCACTCCTCGTGGCTTCCCCCTCCCTCCTCTGCTCAGCATCCATTCCAGGCCCCCCCAGCTTCCCCCAGCAGATGGCTCTGCTCCTGGCTCACACGGGAAATGGGGGGGAGCACGGATGCCGTGGGCCCTGCACCCCGTCCCCACACACGCGTTTTCACCGTGTGCCCCACGCTATGCTTTGTGACTGTGCTCCCTCATTTCTCCTCGCAGCAACCTGCCTCTGGGCTCATTGACCGATTCGGAGCCAGAGGCTCAGTGGTCGGCCGCCCCAGGCTCCACAGCCTGTCGGCAGGAGGTGGGCGGGGGGGAGGGGGGCACGAGGGGAGGGGAAGGAGGCTGAGTGCCTTTGGCTGTGCGCTCTGAACCCACAGAACCGGGTGCTGTGCCACAGACTAAGGAGATCGTGGGACACAAGGTAGACGAGGTTCTCACCCTCCTGAAGCTTACATTTTAAAGGACCGGCACCATCAATAAGCACATGCCTACGTGAAATAAATATGGGCAGCGCCAGTGCCAGCAAAGGGCGGGTCCGCGTGAGGTTAGGAAAGGGGATGAGACGATGCAAGCGGAGAGCCAGAGGGAGGGCAGTGTGCGAAGGGCTCACCCATCGGCCCTGGGCTGCTGGCTTTGAGGACGGAGGGGGGGGCCACAAGCCAGGGAGCGTGGTGGCCTCTAAAAGGAGAACAGGCCAGGAACTGGGTTCTCCCCTAGAGGCCCTGGACGGGACACAGGCCTGCCCCGGTCAGCACCTCGCTTTTGCCCAGTGCTATCCATTTCAGGCATCAGAACAGCGAGACACGGAATCACTTCAAGCCACGGAGTCTGAAGATGTGTGAGAGACTCCATTTGTAAGATACCAAGTCTGTGTTGTTTCAAGCCGCTGAGTTTGTGATGATTCGTTACAGGGGCCGGCCGTCGGAAGCTAACAGCACACCACGCAATCCCACCTGTGCCCCAAGCTGGCTATTGCCCCTCGTCCAGCTGATCGTGAGCGACGCCCATCGTGCGGCCAGAGGCGGTGAGAGCTTCGGGACACGTGCCCGCGCACCGGCGGCGGGTGTCCTGACTTCGGGCCGCTTGCTGGTGTTACTTACGGCTGCCCTCCGGCCTTGCCGGTGCGCGGCCCCAGTCCTGCTACTCCTGTCTGAGGACGGGTTGCTGCTGCACGCGCCGAGGGTCTGGAAGAATCCAGCTCGTGATGGGCAGCGCTGGCCACATGGTTACTTGACATCATGGTCAGGTGCTTCATCTCAGGCAGGGCCCAGTAGCATCCAGGCAGGAGCTTTTCACGTTAATACTTTGACGAGTTTGTTTTGGTTTTGTTTTTAAGTTGTGTTTTTTATTGATTTCAGAGAGAGGAAGGAAGAGGGAGAGAGAATAGAAACGTCGATGGGAGAGGAATGTCACTGTTCGGCTGCCTCCTGCATCCCTCCTCCTGGGGATGGAGCCTGCAACCCGGGCCTGCGCCCTGACCGGGAGTTGAACTGGTGGCCTCTTGGTTCCTGGGTCGATGCTCAGCCACTGAGCCACACCAGCTGGTCACAGGTCTACTTTCTGTCTTTATATTGTTTGCCTTTTCCAGAACGTTCATATAAACGTAATAATACAGCAGGCAGTCTTTCTTCGCCTGGTTTCTGAGTGTGGATAGACCACGGTTTGTTTGTCCACTCACCAGTGGATGGACACGTGGTTCCTGCCAGCTTGGGGCTAGGTAAATGTTACTTTGGATGGAAAGACATATACATGCGCTTTGTTGTAAGTATATAACTTTTAAAGATATCGCCATAATGTTCTGCAAAGTAGCCACACCAAGTTGCAGTCCCAGGAGCAACATATAAGACTTCTAGTTGCTCTACAGCATAAGTAACTGTTATTATGTCTTTTTAATTTCTGCCTTTCTAATGGTTGCATAGTGGTCTCTCACTGTTTTCCCCTTTGAATTTTTGGGTTTTTTTTTTTTTTTTTTTTTTTAGATATTTTTATTGATTTCAGAGAGGAAGAGAAAGGGAGAGATAGAAACATCAATGATGAGAGAGAATCATTGATCAGCTACCTCCTGCACGCCCCCTACTGGGGATCGAGCCCACAACCCAGGCATGTGCCCTTGACCGGAATCGGACCCGGGACCGAGTTGGCAGGTCGAAACTTTATCCACTGAGAAAACCAGCTAGGGCTATTTTCCCCTTTGAATTACTTTGGTGCATTTGTCAAAAACAAATTGACCATATAAATGTGGGTTAATTTCTGATCTCTCTATTCTATTACACTCACCTCCACTGTCCTGATGACTGTCACTTTACAAGTCTTGAAATAAAATACTTAAGTCCTTCATCCATCTTACTCAGAGGCAATCTTGTTGCAGATTGGTCCACAAAGAACACTTTGAATAGCATTGGTCCAAACCACTGTTAGACCAACGATAGTTACATTCAGGATGGCATTTGTAAGTTTCTCTTCCAGAGTTTTCTGCCAAATGTTTGTAAATAAGGACTCACTGCCAGACAATTTCAATGCCAGTGGAGGAATTCCAAGTTCAGGCAGAGAAGGTGGGAGGAGTGCTAATAATATCTGAATACTGTTTGGTACTGATTGACTTGACAAAGCTCACTTCATATAAAGCAATTCTGGCCTTTGCAGATTGTTCCCAATGAATTTCTCTTCTTTTCTGCCAATAGATTTCTTTCTTTCCTCCCTCCCTTCCTTCCTCCCTTCCTTCCTCCCTTCCTTTCTTCCTTCCTCCCTTCCTTCCTTCCTTCCTTCCTTCCTTCCTTCCTTCCTTCCTTCCTTCCTTCCTTCCTTCCTTCCTTCCTTTTGGTGTTGTCAGTCTTTTTATTTTTAGTTTTTTCTTTTTGATTAAGGTATAATATATGTGTCCTTGTCCCCCTAGATTTCGTTTCTTTACTGATTTTCAACCTTCTGTGATCTGAGCTGCTTGGGAAGTGTAAAGCAGAGGAAGTTTCCAGGCAAGAGATATACCTGGGCCTGTGCCCACAGAGGTGGCATTTTCTTCCTCCAATTTTTACACTTGTAGTAAAATATACAGAATATAACATTTTCTATCTTAGTCATTTTTAAGTATACAGTTCAGCGGTATTAAGTGCATTCACAACGCTCAACCATCACCACCACTCATCTCTATAATTCTTTTCATCTTGTAAAACTGAAACTCTATCCATTAAAAACTCTCCATTCCTTCCTCTCTCCCAGCCCCTGGCACCCACCATGCTACTTTCTAGCTCTATGAATGTGACTGCTCTAAGTACCTCATGTAAGTGGATTCATACTTTATTGGATTTTTGTGTGTGTGTGACTGGCTTATGTCACTTGGCTTGCTGTCCTCCAGGTTCATCCCTGTTGTGGTATATGTCAATTTTCTTCCCTTTTAAGATGGAATAACAAATATTCACTATGTGGATGAACCATGTTCAGTTACCCATGGGTGAACACGGAGTTGCTTCTACATTTAGCTTCTGTGAGTAATGCTGCTGTGACTTTGGGTGTTCACACACATCCCTCTGAGATCCTTCCTTCAAGTCTCCTGGGTATATCCATAGAAGTGGAATTGCTGGGTCATGTGGCAATTCCCTCTTTAATTTTTTTGAAGAACTGCCATACCGTTTTCCATTGTGGCTGTACCATTTTACTTCCCCACCCACAACAGTGCACCAGCGTTCCGATTTCTCCACATCTTCATCAATGTTAGTTATTTTCTGGTGTCTTTTTTTTTTTTTTAATAGTAGCAATCCTAATGAGCATGAGGTGGTCTCTCCTAGTTTTATTTCCATTTGTGCTGATTAGTGATGTTGAATATCTTTTCATATGCTTGTTGGCCCCATTTGTATATATTCTTAAGAGAAATGTCTAGTCAAATCCTTTGCTCATTTTTGATCAGATTATTTGTTCTTTTTTGCTATTGTTGAGTTTTAGGAGTTCTTCGTTTTTCTGGATATTAATAACTTATCAGATATATGATTTGCAAACACTTCCTCCCATTGTAAGGCTGCCTTTTTACTCTGTAGTCTCTTTTGATATACAAAATTTTAAATTTTTCATGTAGTCGAATTTGCCTATGTTTTTCTTTTTTGCCTATGCAGAAGAGGCATTCTGAGGGACCTGGGAACATGAATTAGGATACCCCAGGTGGTTTCATGATGGTTTGGAGCAGAACTATGCCATAAACATTCCAATTCTTTATTTTTAAACCCATGACACATGGTTGCTTTATTATTGCTTTATACTTTGGTCATTTAGATGAAGCAGAATGTTCACCTTTCTTCTTGTCTTTTTTTAATCCTCAACTGAGGATATTTTTCCATTTATTTTTAGAGAGAGTGGAAGAGAAAGGGAAAGACAGAGAGAAATATCAATGTAAGAGAAACACATCAATTGGTTGCCTTCTGCAGGAGCCCAGACCAGGGCTCGGGCTGGGGAGGAGCCTGCACCCGAGGTATTGAACCCAGTACCCTTCGGTCTGCAGGCCGGTGCTCTATCCACTGAACAAAACTGGCTAGGGTTTTCTTTCAGTATTTTTAAAAAGTTTTTCTTATTCAAAGGATTGCTTTAAATAACCTAGCCTGTCATTACTAAAAGTGAAACATTTTCCATTTTGTGAAACTTCTTGTATAATACAGAGATTATATCTTCCGTGTTGGGTAGAATTCAGATACAAAATCAACCGCTTAGGCCATTTTTCTGGAATGTACTTGCATTTTTTTCTTGTCCAGTATTCATTTACTTATTTAAGATTCAGCTTAAATGTCTTCTTTAGTAGTTCCTTCTTCACCTGCCAGTTTCCTAGCTCTTTGTTCATCCTTTCTGGTATTATTACATTGTATCATCAGTATATGTTTATATCTCTGGATTCTCTAATAGACTGAGATCTGCTTGATGGTTGAGGCATTATATTATTCATCTCTTTAATAGTAGATTCCAATATAGTTCATGATGCTTAAAAATATTGGCTAAATTGAAATATGAGAATTACATTTAAAATGGATTGGTAGCAATAATAGGAAATTCGGTTGCTAACTTTACAAATCATATAAAAATCGTTAATCCCTACAATGCAACTATTACTAGAAAGATCAGAACTATTGCTTAAATACCAGGAATCTATTGTTGGTCACTTACTACCAATTATACCTTGAGCCAAATTAAGTAGGTATTAGTACTGTTTCATTTTATAAATAAAAGCCTCAAAGAGATGTTTTCTTGTCCAAGATCAGGTGCTAAGAAATGAGAGCAGGATTCACACCATCTCATGCTCTTTGCCAGAGATTGGCAAACCTTTTCTACAAAAACCCAAATAGTTAATATTTTAGGTTTTCTGGGCCATCCAATCTCTGCCACAATTATTCAACTCTCTGATTGTAGCATCAAATAAGTAATATGAAATACATGACTGTGACAGTTTCCAATATGATTTATAAAAATAGATAGTGGAAAAGATCTGGCTCGCAGGCTGCAGTTTGCTGATCCCTGCTCTTAACAATTACACTATTCTGTTATTTTTTCCTTCAGGCTCCAAAGTTTTCAGTTCAATACATTTTTATTAATATATTTTATTGATTTTTTACAGAGCGGAAGGGAGAGGGATAGAGAGTGAGAAACATCGATGAGAGAGAAACATCAATCAGCTGCCTCCTGCACACTCCCTACTGGGGATGTGCCTGCAACCAAGGTACCTGCCCTTGACCGGAATCGACCCTGGGACCCTTCACTCTGCAGGCTGACGCTCCATCCACGGAGCCAAACCAGTTAGGGCATCAATACGTTTTTATAGCATAGATTCTGAGTGCCAGCCACTGAGCTCGGTCCTGGATGACAAATGAGGAAGACAAAATCCCTGGCTTGAGGGACTTCAGATGCGGGAAGGTGGTACATACACACCTTTATAGCCCGCAGCTGTCTTTGGAAAGTCAGGGCCGAGAGAGGTCTACACCGACCAGAGCTTTTCCTGACTGACACGTGATGCTTTGGTGGCATAGGTGGCAGTGACAGGAGCTTTCTAGTGAGAAAGTCACAGGCAGAGGTAGTCAGTCCGAGAGAGGAGCCAGCACAAGCACGAAGTTTTCTCTCCATCATTCATCTTCCATCCTCTTTACCAGTGACCTCTTTCTCTCTTTTCCGTACAAAACCATACACACTTTGGTCCAAATTCTTGCTTGCACCTCCCCTTTTCCCTTTGCTTTCTATTTTTTTCCTTTCCTTTCTTTTTATTTATTTTTACTTCTTGACTACTGAATCGCTGCTGATCTAGTTCTTCTGCAGCAGGCGCAAGACAAACTCAGATCACAGATTTCATCTGAGGTTTAATTCAGGTACATCAAAATGATGGCATGTTTACCGAAGGCAATGATTTTCAGCCCTTTTCATCTCATGGCACATAAACTAATTACTAAAATTCTGCGGCACACCAAAATATATATATTTTCTGCCAATCTGACAAAAAAATAGATATAATTTTGATTCATTCACACCAGATGGCAATTGTTGCGTTGGCCGTTGTAATTTTTTAATTTGACAATCTAAGGGAAAAGAAGTCGGGGCCCTCACTCACTAGTCACATATGGCATGCTTTAAAAAATCTTGTGGCACACCAGTAGAAAATTGCTGATCTAAGGTAAACAATGACATAAGATTACGTAACATTAAAAAATGCCTTTTAGCCCAAGTGAAATATTAACTTAGTTCTGTCAATTTGGTCAAGGTTGAAAATCCTCCAGCCGATTCCAGGCAGTAAATAACACCCCACTGTTTGACCAACTTAATATTCTTCTGTTTCTCTTGCTTGCCCATACTTCCAGCCTATCCTTTAATCTCCCTTTTAATCTTCCTTATACTTTTTGTCTTCCTCTCCTCCGTCCTTCCTCTTTCCTGTACTTTTTGGATTGTTATTTCCTTTCTCCTTTCGGAAAATAGCGTTTATTTTTTCCATAGACTGTAGACCACCTTTGTGACATGAGTTAAGACAGGAGAGCGGAGGACTTATTTGCCTCTCTGGGACTTGATTTTCCTCAGCTAGCAGTCCGGCTCCTTGCCCTCCAGCACACAGCCGTCTGCAGCACAGCCACATGGGCCTGGTTTTGAAGTGATGTAGGCAAGGAGCTTGCCCTGCTGGAACTGTTCCTCTAGAAGACTGCCGATTGTGGCATTCTTTCCCCTCTCATCATATTTCTTCAAATGTCTCTTCATCCTTAGGAGTCAGTTTGACCCCCGTCTTGTGGCCCCGGGACAGTGCATGGTGGGATTCGTACCGCTGTCCGTCCGGTGTGCTGTCAATGAGCATGATGCAGTTCTTTACTAGGGCCTTGGTGTGGACCAGTTCATTGTTGGATGTATTGTAGACAACATCAGTAATTCTTGTTTTGCATGTACAACTCTTAGAGACCCAGGAAGAGTTGCCCACATCTGGCCTAAAGGCACTGTACTTTTTGCTGCTTCCTTGCACTCTGTGTGTATTCAGTGGGTGCTGATCTTACTGTTGGCAGCAGGTTGGCCCAGCTCAGATATTTGCTTCTGATAGGGCTTTCTCTTGTCCCCAGCCTGTGGCACTTGTGCCAGTTTTCCTGAGATGCCCATGGCTCGGTGCCCACTGGGAAGAGAAAATGCAAAGTCACAGTCCTAAAATATATCTTTCAGAAATGTTCTTTGTTCATTAATTCAACTAATATTTACTGAACAATTACCTTATAGTAGGACCTTTTCTAGGTGCTAGAGTACATTCTAGCAGTAAACAAAATAGATAAGTAACAATAAACCAATCTACACTAATAAAATAGTAAGATGCAAATTGACCGTACCTTCGCAACACCCACCAGCCAATCAGGAGTGAGTATGCAAATTAACCCAACAAAGATGGCAGGCTAATTTGCATATGCAGGCGCTGAGCAGCCAGGGGCGGGGTGTTCCGCTTGCATCATCGCCGTGGCAACCATGCAGGCGTTCCGCACTGCCCCAGCCACTCTAGGCCTCTGGGCAGCATGGGAAGGGAGAAAGGTGGCTCCAGCTAGAGTGAAAGGTGGTGCTGCCAGCCAGGGGAAGGAAGGCCCATTCTTGCACGAATCTTCGTGCATCAGGCCTCTAGTTAGAAATAAACTATGACATAGAAAGTGTTCAGTGCTCTGGAGAAAAATTCCTGAGGATCAGGAATTTGGGAGGTGTGTTACTGTTACAACTTTAAAAAGATTGGTAAGGGAGCCTTGGTTGGCAGGCTCAGTGGTTAGAGCATTGGCCTGTGCACCAGAAGGTCTCTGGTTTGATTCCAGAT
Organism: Corynorhinus townsendii; assembly: GCA_026230045.1. NCBI lineage: Eukaryota > Metazoa > Chordata > Mammalia > Chiroptera > Vespertilionidae > Corynorhinus > Corynorhinus townsendii. The sequence continues at coordinate 217,498,523 of JAPDVU010000003.1, forward strand.
CAAGGGCTGCTACCTGTGCTGCAGGTTCAATTGCCACCCCTATCGGTGTGTGTGTGTGTGTGACAACCAATTGATGTGTCTCTCTCCCATCAATGTTTCTCTCTCCCTCCACCAGTCTGTTCCTTTCCACTCTAAGAATCAATGGAAAAAATATCCTCACTCCTCAGATAAGGATTCAAACAAAGAGATTGATAAGGGGACCTCATTAGATCCTTTGAGCAGGTAAGTTGAAGTAAGGAAGCAAATCCTGCAAGTATTCGCCTTGAAGTTTTCAAGGATCTAGAATATTGGGAAGCAATAGAGGCAAAGAAACCAATCAGGATTATATTGCAATGATCTAGGCCAGTGGTCGGCAAACTCGTTAGTCAACAGAGCTGCAGTTTGCCAACCACTGATCTAAGCTAAACTTTAGGGGGAATGTTTTCTAAGGATTGTTAAGGTAATCTAAGGATTGTTAAGCATTTTGAATTGTGTTGAGCACTGCCAGGTGATCTAATGCTTGGCACACAGAAATATTTGTGGAAGGAAATGATTATGTACTCAGTTAAATGGGTAAGGCTGTATTACAATACCAGGTAACTTGCTTGTGCATGATTCATTTCTCCTGCACACTCTGGGGGTGCCTGTTATTGTGTCTACATTTATTTAGGGAAGAACATAAAAAACACCACATTATATACATACTCCTACTCTTCAAATCAAATTGTAGGGGGCATGTATTTTAAGTGGTTCCACAGCCGTTTGTACAGTCCTCTATAGTCCTTAACTGCACTCAGTCATGTTTGCCTGTCTCCCAATAGTCCGAGTTCCTTCAGGGTTGGGATCAGAGTGCTTGGCAACAAGGCCTGCTGAAAGTATACACGATATGATCGAGGGCATGGGAATAAAATAGGTGAGTTACAAACACCCTGCAGAGAATCTTGTCTGGTTCCTGAAAACAATGTTCATTTCCTGTAGGAAAAGAAAATAATTCATAGCCCAGGGCTGCAGAATTTAGCCCCTGGACTTCGAATTGCGTTTTAAGCCCCCGATGAGCTGGAGCGATGTATTCTCGCCCGGTCTGAAGTGCCTGGTGGACACCTGGGGGAGGGGAACTGAACTTTCAGGGCCGGGGACTTGCAAGCTGGCGACAGGCTGCTCCCAGCAGTCGGACTGGAGTCGGGCACTGACACTTCACCCAAAGGAAATGGACTTCAGTCTGCTCCTCGGAGGGAGCCTATGTACAGGTCCCCTCATCCTCCCCGAGTCCCCTTTCCCCTCAGTGAACCCGTCCCCTCCCCCCTCCCCCCCTCCCCCCCCCCCTCAGTGAACCTGTCCCCTCCCTCCCCCTCCCCCTCAGTGAACCCGTCCCCTCCCTCCCCCTCCCCCTCCCCCTCAGTGAACCCGTCCCCTCCCTCCCCCCTCCCCCTCAGTGAACCCGTCCCCTCCCTCCCCCTCCCCCTCCCCCTCAGTGAACCTGTCCCCTCCCTCCCCCTCAGGTGAGCCTGTCCCCTCCCCCTCCCTCCCCCTCAGGTGAGCCTGTCCCCTCCCCCCTCCCTCCCCCTCCCCCTCAGTGAACCCGTCCCCTCCCTCCCCTCCCCCTCAGTGAACCCGTCCCCTCCCCCTCCCCCCTCAGTGAACCTGTCCCCTCCCTCCCTCCCCCTCAGTGAACCCGTCCCCTCCCTCCCTCCCCCTCTCCCTCAGTGAACCCGTCCCCTCCCTCCCCCTCAGTGAACCCGTCCCCTCCCTCTCCCTCCCCCCTCCCCCTCAGTGAACCCGTCCCCTCCCTCCCCCCTCCCCCTCAGGTGAACCTGTCCCCTCCCTCCCCCTCCCCCTCAGGTGAACCCGTCCCCTCTCCCTCCCCCTCCCCCTCAGGTGAACCTGTCCCCTCCCTCCCCCTCCCCCTCAGGTGAACCCGTCCCCTCTCCCTCCCCCTCCCCCTCAGGTGAACCCGTCCCCTCCCCCTCCCCCTCAGGTGAACCCGTCCCCTCCCCTCCCCCCTCAGGTGAACCTGTCCCCTCCCCCTCCCTCCCCCCCTCAGTGAACCCGTCCCCTCCCCCTCCCCCTCAGGTGAACCTGTCCCCTCCCCCTCCCTCAGGTGAGCCTGTCCCCTCCCCCTCCCTCCCCCTCAGCTGAGCCTGTCCCCTCCCTCTCCCTCCCCCTCAGGTGAACCTGTCCCCTCCCCCTCCCCCTCAGGTGAACCTGTCCCCTCCTCCTCCCTCCCCCTCAGGTGAACCTGTCCCCTCCCTCTCCCTCCCCCTCAGGTGAACCTGTCCCCTCCCCCTCCCCCTCAGGTGAACCTGTCCCCTCCCCCTCCCTCCCCCTCAGGTGAGCCTCGTCCCCTCCCCCCCCCTCCCCCTCAGGTGAGCCTGTCCCCTCCCCCCCCCTCCCCCTCAGGTGAGCCTGTCCGGTACCCTCCTCATCAGGGTGAACCTTGAACCCAGGCTCCTCCTCTCAGACCTGCACTCTCCAGGGCTTGCTTCCCCAAGCCTCACGCACAACTCCGCCCGCGCCCCCTGCCCTCGGGCCGCACTTCCGCTCGCGCCCAGTCGCCTCCGGCCGCACTTCCGCCCGCGCCCCCTGCCCTCGGGCCGCACTTCCCGCCCGCGCCCCCTGCCCTCGGGCCGCACTTCCGCCCGCCCCCTCCCCTCGCGCACAGCCCTTCCGCCGCGGGCGATCCGGCGTCGCGGTGCCGCGAGCTCTGCCTTCAGGTCGGGCTGCAGGGCGCCAGGCGGCGGCGTGGGCCCGCGGTGCGGGCGCTCCTCCCCGCCGGCTTCCCGCCCGCCGCTCCTCCTCCGGCCGCCGCTCGTCGTCGTCAGCCTCGGCATCGGCAAGATGGCGGCGCCCAGGCCGCGCCCGCCGGGCTGTCTGGCATCATGATGCCCGCGCCCATCCCGGACCTGGAGGCTCTCCGCGCGCTGACGGCGCTCTTCAAGGAGCAGCGGAACCGGTAACGCGGCGCGAGCGGTCCGGGCGGCCGGCTGCGGGAGGGCGCAGCCTGGCGGGAGCGGGGGGCGGGGAGCGGCTGCGGCGGAGGCCCCGGCGGTCGGCTCGGGCCCCAGGCCGCTTGCTCCCGCGTCTGTCCTCGGGGCGCCCGAGCGGGGGGGGGGCGGGGCGGCCGGGCGGGGTGGGGGGGCTGACAGCTGCTCCCCACCTGCCGGTCCAGGTGCGGAGCAGGGGGACCTGCCGACCCTGAGCCCTTTGCCACCCTCGGCGGTTTGGGGAATGGAGCCGATGGCGCGCCGGTAACGTGCAAGCTGCTGGTCCAGGGTGGCTGGGAGCAGGTGACAGGGCGCCCGGGTCACAGGCCGCACGTTGGGGTCGCACCACCGGGCACTAGGCGGCGGGGCTGGGGTTGGCATCCCCGTCCTCACTGCCAGCCAGGCCGGGCCATCCCCGGGCCGGGCCATCCCCGTCCTCACTGCCAGCCAGGCCGTGCCATCCCCGGGCCGGGCCATCCCCGGGCCGGGGCGGGGCGGGCGGGCGGGGCGGGCGGGCGGGGCGGGCGCGCTGGTCAGGAGAGGCCCCGCAGCCCACGCGCTGCCCCTGCGGCACCGCAGCCAGGCCGCCCGCCCGGGGCCCAGGAGCCCGGCAGACCAGGATGTGCTTCCTGGCCTTCGGAGCTGCGCATTATTGACCGATTTCTAGAAGCCTCGGATTCCTTGTCTGAAAAAACGGGCGTAGGGTACGGCACTTCCTTGCTGGGCCGTGCAGAGGGATAAACGCAACAGCGTGGGAGGGCATCGAGGGTGTGATGCCCTCCGTCAGTGCTTGTTTGAGTTTGTTGCGGTCTCGGCCTCCGTTTTGTCACCTGTGTAGTGGGAATAGGGTTGTACGGGACCAGCACCTCCCCGGTGGGCAGGTGAGGAAGGAGCAGAGGGAGACTGTGCATTAAACCGTCAGTACGGAGACTACCCGCATACCGGGTGCACCGGTCAATAACGCGGGTTAACCGTTAACCGGTCAGTAATGTGGATTTTTAACCAAAGAAAACACGGCAATTTCAAGAGAAACATCGAAAGTGCTGTCTTCAAAGTAATGCCCATCGCTAGCTACACATTTCCCCATCTGTCAGGTAATTGGTGGAGACCGTCCCAACAGAACTTTTCTTGTTTTGAGGAAAACCATTCAGGGACCCAATTTCCCACGTCTTCGTACGTGTTGAAGTGCTGCTCAGAAAGTGTGTGTGCCATCGATGGGAACAGGTGTAATCTGAAGGAGCGAGGTCTGGTGAACTCGGCGGGTGGGTTCATACTTCCCAGGCAAGACCTTTTACCGTGTCTTTAACGGGTGTTGAAGTGTGTGATGGTGCGTCATCACGAAGCAAAATTACTTTGCCGTGTCTTCTGGCCCATTCTGGCCGTTTCACGATCAAAGCGTGGTTCAAACTGGTTATTTGTTGTCAGTAGCGATCAGTATTAAGGGTTTCTCCTGGTTTTAGAAGCTCATCCTACACCACACCTTCCCGATCCCACCAAACGCAGAGCAGTGTCTTCTTTCCGAAGCGATTTGGCCTTGCAGTCGATGTTGATGGTTGACCTGGATCAACCCATGATTCTGTGTGTTTGGGATTCTCAAAATAAACCCACTTTTCACCGCCAGTCACAATTCGATGCAAAAAAGACTTTCTTCCGTGCCGTTGAAGCAACATTTTACTGGTGACTTTTCGGTTTTCCATTTGTCTTTCGTTCAGTTGACGTGACCCACTTTCCTTCCTTTAAAATCTCTCCCATGGCTTGTAAACGATCGGAAACTGTTTGCTGAGCAACGTTTAATCTTCCTGCAAGTTGTTTTTGAGTTTGACACCCATCTTCATCCAATAATGCTTGTCATTGTTGGTCTTCGGTTGACCTGACGTTCTTTGTCTTTCACATCGAAATCACCACTTTTAAAGCGTTTAAACCAGCGTCCACAAGTATCTTGAGATGGAGCATGTTCACCATAAGCTTCCCGAAGTATACGATAACTTTTTCTTCAAGATAAAGTAATGAATTAAAACTTCCCACAAATGCTCTTTTTTTTGGCACAAAATTCGACATTTTTAAGCGTAAAAATATGATGTTAACACCTTCAGCAAATTTGACATAGGAAGTTTTGAAGCTTGTTATCAATACAACAAAATAGCACCCATATCAAATCACATACACATATGTGTAACTCCGTCTAGTGAGAAAAATCCGCATTGTTAACGGGATCTCGTCACTCATGTATTGGTGTTCCCCAAATGCCAGGTTTTGTGAAGCCCTGCTCTGGGAAGCCAGCAGACAGTCATGCAGCGTACAAAGGGTAGAGCGAGCGTACAAGAAAGGGGCTCTAGAGTTGGGGTGGTCCAAATGCTCCCTGGAGGTCCTTAAACTGGACCCCTTAGTTGGAGCACTTCTGCCTCAGATCACAGTGGTGCGTGTCTGCCGGGAGAGCGCCGGAGGCGCCTTGGGAGGTGCTGTTAGCTGAGTGGCACCTGTGGGGAAGTGTTGACTGAGTTAACGCTTCAGCACATCTGAAGCAGATGGACCGCTGATGAGTTGCCCGCCATTTTGAGCACCCACTGTGACACAGGTTCTGGGCTAGGGGCTGAGTACCAAGGTGAACGTGACATGATCCCCCTTTTCCAAGCGTCTTAGGCATGTTGCTGTGTAAACAAACTAATGGGAGGATCTAGACAAGGAGAGGTGGTGGCACCGGGGACCGTATGGGTCTGTTGGTTGGATCGTGGACAAGCCAGGAAAGGTTTTAGGTGACACTGGCTGCCTGGCGTACAGATGAGGGGCTGCTTAGGAAGAACAGTACGTGCAGGGGGACCAGAAGGGTTAAATGAAACAGCAGGGAAGTGTCTGGTACAGGAGACATGCAGACATCACACCCTCTCTGTAACCTGGAGGGTAAAATCCCAGACCTGAGTCCGTTTACAAGGCCTTTTTGGATTCTTCCCTTGTGGGGAGTTAAGGGGGAAGAGTGAAGGTCCTCTCCAGGGAGTGGCAAGGTAAGATCTGCGCATTACAGAGAGCCCTCTGGCTGCCCTTGTGGGCGCTAAGGTGTGTGTGTGGGGGGGCGGGGGGGGCGGGCTGGAGGCAGGGGACTTGGAAGGAGCTGATGCAGAAGCCCCAGTGAGAGAGAAAAGTGCCGATCAGGACCTTGTCTGTGGGGAGGGACGGGATAAACGTTGAAAATGTTTGCAAGTTGTATGGACAGGACTCGGGGACTGAATGGATTATTAGGGGAGAAGCAGGGAGAAGCAGGACACAGGTGCTGCCCACATTTGGCTCGCGTTTTTCTGGAGCCTGTCCTGTTCCGCAGGAATTGGAGACCAGGAAAGGTGAGCTGATGTGCAGGTCTTGGGGCGGGAGGCAGTGTGTGGTGAGGCAGCGACTTGATGAGAGTTTGTAAGGACCGGCGTCTGGTCCCGCTCCTGCCAGTGCTTCTCGGTGTGTCTTTGGGCAGATCACCAGCTGCCCCTCAGAGGGGCCTCATGGGTTAGAGCAGACCCAGCGGCTCCGAGAGGACCCCTCCTGCAGAGGCACCCGGAGGGAGATGGGCCGCAGTGCCAGGAGCTGGATGGGAAAAGTGAAGCGCACTGAGGCCTCGGAGCAGCGGATAGAAAACATCAGACAAAGCAGAACCAGACGGAAGAAATAAGAAAGTAATTGATGGAACAAGATTTGCATGTTAGCTAAAAAAACGTATTTTGTGGGTCTTCGAAGACTTGATGCTGCAAAACTAGCTTCTGTCTGAGATAGCTGGAGTGACAGAAGTGTCGTGTCATGGAAAGAACAATGACTCGGGAACCAGGTAGGACCTGGGCTTATCTCTCTCTGGACTTCGTATTTCTCTACTTGAAAATGCGGATGGTACTCCCACTTTGTAGTCACTGTGAGGATCGGTAGCACTGTATGTGTAGCGCGGTGTTTATGCCTAGTAGGTGCCATTTAGCACCTGCTATTGAGAAGTAACTGGCCTGTAAGCGACCAAAAACCCAGTAGTGCTTAATCTGCCTTTTAGAAAGCAATGAATGCTTTTAAAAAGGTGGTAATTCTAATTTTGGGGTTTTCAGGGAAAGGGATGCCAGGATCTCATTGCGACGTTTAGCCAGCCCCCAACCCGGTGAGGTAATTCTCCTGTCTCATTGCAGTGGTTTTGATATGTCCACACATTCTCTGCCCTTCAAGAGGAGGAGCGTATTCCTCTCCTTGAGGGGGGCTGCATTTAGGGGTTTGCTTTTAAATAAGAATATGGCCGAAGTGGCAGTGTAACTTCTGAGACTAGGTCATGCACAAAAGGCATTGCAGCTGCTCACTGCTCTCTCTCGGACACTTCCTCTGACACAGCCAGCTGCCATGTCCTGAGGACACACAGGTCCCTCTGGGGACCTGCTGGTGAGGGATGGAGGCCTCCTGCCAGCAGCCACAGGAGGAACCATTGACAGTTCCTGAGAAACCCTGAGCCAGAACCACCCCACTCAGCCACTCCCGGCCCTCGGACCTGTGCGGGACCCGAAATCTTACTGTTTTCAACTGCTAGATTTTGGGGTCATTTCATAAATTGCAGTAGATAATTAATATTCCCGTCTAAATTCTTCTCGATCTGGATTAAACTCAGATTCAATAACCCATTTCTTGAATAGTATCTGAATCACTTAAATCCATAAAAAAATGCTTATGGTCATAAATTACCAGTATTAAGATCTTGCCCACTATTTCTTCTCAGAAGATAATTTTTTTTAACTTACTTTAAGTTTGTATTATGCCTTTTTCTAAATGTACATATCTGCATTAAAAATATTTTTATTGCTTTCAGAGAGGAATGAGGGAGAAACATCAGTGATGGGAGAGAATCACTGACCGGCTGCCTCCTGCACGTCCCTCCTGGGGATCGTGCCCTCAACCCGGGCATGCGCCCTTCCCGGAATGGAACCATGACCTCCTGGTTTATAGGTCAAATGCTCAACCACTGAGCCACACTGGCTGGGCCACATATGCATTTTTAACATTTAACAAGTGGTTTTTCTTGCTGTGCTCTGAGTCTTTGCAAGTCGTGTTCAATTCTTTTTGGGATGAAGTAAGATATAAGTGCATTAAAAAGTCGATTTTTGGCTTTCTCCTGGAAGTACTATTTTTCAACTTTTTAGTCACCTTGGTGATATATCCCTATCTTTATGAAACACATCCAGATGACACATTTATCCACTGTGTTAAAATGTGGGGCCAAGTGAGGTTGGTTGTCAGACTCTGCCTCTGCTGTACATTAAGTAGCCACTAGCTACATGTGGCTATTTAAGTTAATTAGAAATAAGTAAAATTAATAATTCTGTTCCTTAATTGCATTAGTCACTTTTTAAGTAGTCAGTAGCCACACGTGGCCAGTGACTACCTCAGTGGTATGCAGACATAGAATATTTCCATCATTGCAGAAAGTTCTGTTGCATAGTGCTGCTCTATAATTTATTATTTTTCTGTAGAGAAGATTATGTTCCAGTTGTTGAATATTCATGAAATCGTGTAACATTTGGGTTCTGCTTTCTATACATTCTTCTCATGCTTCACTGATACCTTCATTGCTCCTCCAATCAGCTAAGCTTCTGAATGAAGTGAGCATTTCACATTCCCTGTTTGCCTAGCATTTGCATCGAGTCTGATAATTGTAGGTACTTAACAGATTCCCGTGGAATTGCTTTGCTTGTATAACTTATTACTCATTGTGTGTGATTGGTCTTTTTCTTCCACACCCACGTGGACAATTTTTTTAAGCCTTTGGTCAAGATGGCTTAGTTTTCCTCTTCTGTCTGTGTTTAGTTAAGATAATTTTTCTGTTTACTTCCTTCAAGATTTTATACATCCTATTTAATAGCCTAGGTACCTCCCTCTACTTCTGAATCCCTTTACCTTATAAGCTCTATTTTCCATTTTAAAGAAAGCACTTACTCCATTCCCGTGTGCCGTATAATAATTTATAGTGGCTTTTCATTCTGTCTCCAGAACGGGAGGCCCATAAGGCGGAGATGTTTGGCTTGTTCATGATTAAGTTGGGTAATGCGTGAATTTGATGTCTTTTCTCAGTTTGGGAAATTGTCAGCCAGTGTTTTTTCAAATGCTGTTTGTCTTCTGTTCTTTTATTTCCTTCTAGGACTCCAATTGCACATGTGTTAAACCTTTCATTCTATTTCTAGGTCCCAGAGGCTCCTGTCTGTGGTTCCAATTCTCCCTGCGTTTCTGTCGGGAACTTTTGTTCGAATTTACAGTAGTTCTCTAATCCTCTTTTCTGCATCTTATTTGCTGTCACCTATTGTGTTCTTAGTTTCAGGCGTTGTGTTTTTGAGTCATTGTAGAATTTCTGTTTGATTTTAACAAATAGGCTACACTGTTGAATTCATTTGTCATTTACCTTCTTGAATGTACTAGTATTCATTATAGTTAAAGAATGTGCCTGCTAACTTTCTATTGTCAGTTCTTGTCTTCTTGTGTTTAGTTATTTGGTTCTATCCTTTTCTTTTTTTTTTTTTTTTGAATGCTGAACGTTGTGCATAAAAAATTGAGGTCCGTTTCAGGTATCTTCCCTTTGCAAATACTTGAAAACTCAAAATCAAAACAATCTAAAAATGACTTTTTTCAACAAATGGCGGCAGAACAACTTGATAGCTAATTGGATTAAAATGAACCTTGACCCCACACCTTGCACCATTTGCAAAAAAATATTTCACCGTGGGTTATAGACCTAAACATGAAAACTAACACTATAACGTGTTTATCATTATTATTATTGTTATTTTAGAGAGAAAGGAAGGGAGAAGGGTATACAGAGAGAGACATCGATGAAGAGAAACACCATTTGGTTTCCTCCCGCATGCCCCCTACTGGGGGGTTGAGTCCACAACCCGGGCATGTGCCCTGACCAGGAATCAAACCAGTGACTTCTGGGTTCCTGGGTCAAAGCTCAACCACTGAACCACGCTGCTGGGCCTATAACACGTTCAGAAGAAACATGGGAAAATGTCTTTGTGGCTCTGAGTGTAGGCAAACATTTATCCAGGACACAACACTAACCATGCAAGGAAAAATTGACTTTATCAAATTACATTTTATAAAACTAAAAACGTCTGCTCATCAAAAGAAATGAAGAAAATGAAAAGGCAAGCCACAAAGTTAGAGAAAGTATTTGCAATACCTATATCTGACAAAGGACTTGTTTTAGAATATATAAAGAGCTCCTACACTCAATGATTAAAAGAAAAAAATTGGACAATAAACTTACATGACTTATAAAGAAAGATATATAAATGGCCAAGAAACACGATATAAGTACTCAATAGCATTATTAAGGAAATGCAGATTAAAACAACAGTGAGATACCACTTTATGCCCTAGGATGACTAGTACCAAACAAAGGAAAATAAAAGAAAAGAGGTTTTGGTGAGGATGTGGAGGAAGTGGAACCCTTCCGCATTGATGGTGGGAATGTAAAATGATGCAGCTATTGTGGAAAACAGTTTGGTGGTTCCACAATGAGCTAAACATAGAATATGACCCAGCAGTTCCTAGGTATATGCCCAAGAGAATGGAGAGCAGGCCCTCAGATGCTTGTGTGCTAATGTTCATTGTAGCAGTATTTACAACTAGAGACCCAATGCACAAAAATTTGTGCACTCGGCGGGGGGGTCCCTCAGCCTGGCCTGCTTCCTCTCATAGTCTGGGACCCCTTGGGGGATGTCCACCTGCCAGCTTAGGCCCGCTCCCCAGGGGATCAGGTTTAACCTGGCAGTCAGACCTCCTTATGGCAGCCTGGGAGCCCTTGAGGGATGTCCGACTGATGGCTTAGGCCCGCTTTCTGTGGGGAGCGGGCCTAAGCCATCAGTCGCGCATCCTTAGCACTGCTGAGGAGGCAGGAGAGGCTCCTGCCACCACTGCTGCACTCGTAGCCATCAGCCTGGCTTGTGGCTGAGCAGAGCTCCCCTGGTGGGAGTGCACTGACCACCAGGGGGCAGCTCCTGCATTGAGCATCTGCCCCCTGATGGTCAGCGTGCATCATAGTGACAAGTTGTTCCAGTCATTCTGCCATTAGGGTCGATTTGGATATTACCCTTTTATTATATAGGATAGCCAAAAGATGGAAACAGCCCATGTCCATCAAAGATGAATAAACTAAACATGGAATACAGTGGAATATTATTTACTCACTAGAGGCCCGGTGCATGAAATTTGTGCACGGGTAGGGTCCCTAGATCTGTCCGGCGATCAGGGCTGATCTGTGGAGTGACCAGTGGGGTGGTCAGGGGGCCCCCACTGGCACCTGCCTTGGCCAGCCTGGAGCTGCCTTCAATCGCCCCGCTGTTGCTGCCGGTCACCTCCCTCAGCGGGGTGATCAGGGGCTCCACTAGCACCTGCCTTGGCTGGCCTAGGGCCTGCAGGCTGGGGGCAGCTCCTGCATTGAGTGTCTGCCCCCTGGGATCAGTATGTGTCATAGTGACCGGTCGTTCCATCTGTTGTTCAGTCTATTTGCATATTAGGCTTTTATTATATAGGACTAGGGGCCTGGTGCACGAAATTTGTGCACCGTGGGAGTGGGTCCCTCAGCCTGACCTGCACCCTCTCCAATCTGGGAGCCCTCAGGGGATGTCCTACTGACGGCTTAGGCCTGCTCCCCATGGTTCTCTGCTCTCTGCGGACCTGGCTGCTTGACACCACTGCAGGCCCTGGTGTCTGCTCTCTATGGTGGCCCTGCAGGGGACTACTTGCCCCTTGCTGCCATGGCCAGGGGCAAGCAGGACCCTGCTGTCTGCTTGCTCACTGCAGGGATGTTCCCGCCCTGCCCCTGGCTGCTTGTACGCATGCCGGCTTGGAGTGCCTGGGTCCCGGCGATGTTCCTGCCCTGCCCCTGGCCGCTCAGCCCCAGCGAGTGTAGGCCCGGAGTGGCTGGGGGTTGTTCCGGGCCTATGTGCGGGCCTACAGGCTCAGAGCCGCCTGGCTCCCGAGGACACCTGTCCCCGGGATGCAGGCTGCTTGGCACTGGTACGCATGCAAGTGGCCGCCCCGATCCTGGCCTCTCGGTACCTGCGTATACAAATTAACCTGCCAACTTTATTGGGTTAATTTGCATACTTACCCCTGATTGGCTGGTGGGCATCGCAGAGTGATGGTCAATTAGCATCTTTATCTTTTATTAGTGTAGATGAGGAATGAGGTACTGATGCATGTTACAGCATGGATGAACCTTGAAAATGTTTTGCAAGGTGAAAGAAACCAGACATGAAAGGACAAATATTCTTTGATTCCACTTATCTAAAGTACTTAGAATAGTCATAGAAACAAAGTATTTTAAAGGTTACCAGGGAATTGGGACAGTGCTGAGGGGGTGATGGGATTATTGCTTAATGGTTACAGAGTTTCTGTTTTGGAATTAGATCTGGTGATGGTTGCAAAACATTGAATATAATTAAGATTCCACTGTTGGGATCTTGCATGCAGGGCTAGCCATAGTAGTATCTTATCTGACCAATCTGGCCCTGAGAGCTCACTTGCAGGGGGATTTACCTCTGCTTTTTCTGACCTCTGAATACCACAGGGCTCCTTTGTGGTCTATTTTGCAGAGTGACTGAGATAGTTGTGTTTTTTTAAAATATATTTTTATTGATTTTTTACAGAGAGGAAGAGGGATAGAGAGCTAGAAACATCAATGAGAGAGAAACATCAATCAGCTGCCTCCTGCACACCCCCTACTGGGGATGTGCCCACAACCAAGGTACATGGCCTTGACCAGAATCGAACCCGGGACCCTTCAGTCCGCAGGCCGACGCTCTATCCACTGAGCCAAACCGGTTTCGGCTAGTTGTTGTTTTTTAAAACAATTTGTGTTTTGGGGGCTCCTTCCCTCTCCCTGTTCTCTCCTGAAATACACCAGTATGAAATACCGAGACCTTTTCGGACCAGGCAGTGGGTTTCAGGGGGAAAAGGCTTCTATGAGGCTTAGTTTCAAATCCAAGTATTGCCGCTTCCTAGCGGTGTGAGCTGGCAAGTATTGAACTTCTCCCAGCCCGTTTTCACCTGGGTCATGTGTGATAATGCCTGCCCCGTAGGTGGGTGGTGTGCTCTATGGAGAGTCAGAGTGGTGCCAGCACATGCCGGTGCCCAGCAAACACCAGCATTGCCATTGCAGCCTCCGGTCAGCAGTGAGAGGAAATGAAATGTGTGGTCATTCTTGAGTTTTGTGTATTTTAAAATAGTGCTTGTCAGCTGTTTAACTTCATCTCAATTCTGTGATCAGGTTCTGGTCTGCATAGGCTTTTAAAACTGCTTCTGGAACTTAAGAATGAGAAACAGGTAATAACTCAGTGGAAGAAAAATAGTTTTTTAGATCCAAAAGATGAGGGCAGCAATTTCTTGTCAATATTTGAATTCCTTGAAAGAAAGGTTTTTTTAAAGCAATATTAAACAATTTTAAAAAGCTATGAGAATTTCAACAAAAAAGAGACTACCTGAGTGGGGAGAAGGGCAATGGAGGGATAAGGACACATACGTAATACCTTAACCTATTTAAAAAATAAAACAAACAAACGAAAGAGACTACTTGAAAGTAACTAGAGGAATTTAGATGATTTTGATTCTGCGTTTAGGAACTGACACTTAAGAAAACACCCTTGTATACTCTAAGGAAAAAGGAATTTAAGTTTATCTTTAGCTTTTATCCCGGTGTTTTTGTCAGTTGGTTGTTTTTAAACTCTTGACGAAACTATAAATACATGATTATGTTAATGCATTTTTGGAAGATGATATAATCTAACAAGTACCCATGTATTTCACTTGCAAAGTCAACAAGTGTTAAAATTGTGTTTTGTTCTCTCAAAGTCCAAAACATTACCGATACTGCTAACGTCCTCTGTCTTGGAACAAACCGCCCTGCAGGTTAGCAGCTTGAAACACAAACATTCATCGTGCACAGTTGACGCACGCCAGGAATCGGGGCTGCTGTGCTGGTGGGTCTGGCTCAGTGTCTTCCATGAGGCTGCAGTCAAGCTGTGGACCAGGCCGCAGCCTTCTGAAGGCCGACTGGGGCTGAGCCTGGGATTCCAAGCTTGCACGTGGCTTTGGCAGGTAGCATCCGTTCCTTCCCACATGGACCCGTGTAGGGCCACTTAGCTAGCACCTGGCAGCTGGCTTGTTCCAAAGCCAGAGGATCCAAGAGCGTGCGGCTGGGATGGAAGTTGTGGTGCCTTTATAACCTAATTTTGGAAATGGCATACCCTTACTCCTGCATATTCCAGTGGTTACAGAGCAGGAGCACAGGAGGGGTCACCTAGAGGGCGTGAATACCAGGAGGTGGGGATCGGGTAAGGGTGCCCTCTTTCACTTTGCAATCCCATGTCTCCTTTATTCATAAATGGATGTTTATAAGCTCTGCAGCTCCTGTTTTTAGTTGTTTTTTAAATATACTAGAGGCCTGGTGCATGAAAATTCATGCACTGGAGGGGGGTCCCTCAGCCTGGCCTGCCCCCTCTCACAGTCTGGGAGTCCTCAGGGGCGGGAGGCAATGCCCCCATCACACCTCTGCTGCTGCCATTGTCGGCAGCGCAAGCCTCAGCCGGCCCTGGTTACCTGAGCCTCGGGTGGCCCTGGGTGGCTGGGCAGCCGCCATCCGAGGCTTGCCTGTGCCTTGGGCCCACCCTGGGTGGCTGGGAAGCCAACATCCAAGGTTTTCCTGTGCCTTGGGCTGGCCCTGGGCGTCTGGGGTTGAGGGGACTGGGGGACTCCAGAGGCAGGAGCCCTGGCATGGCTGAGGGGACTGGGTGCTGCCATCTTGTGGCTTTGGGTGCTGCCATCTTTAAGGGCGTGACAGTCAATTAGCATATTCCCTCCTTATTGGCTGTGGATACTGCCATCTTTGTGAGGGTGTGATGGTCAATTAGCATATTCCCTCTTTATTAGATAGGATTTTATTGATTTTTTACAGAGAGGAAGGGAGAGGGATAGAGAGTTAGAAACATCGATGAGAGGGAAACATCAATCAGCTGCCTCCTGCATACCCCCTACTGGGGATGTGCCCACAACCAAGGTACATGCCCTTGACCGGAAATGAACCTGGGACCTTTCAGTCCGCAGGCCGACGCTCTATCCACTGAGCTAAACTGGTCGGGGCTGCAGCTCCTGTTTTTATCGACATTTTGTTTTGAGTGTTACCGGTGTTCATATTGGAGAGCTGTATCATTAACTTCAGCTGTTGTAAACATCATAATTTATCTATCTACCTTTTCTCTTACTGATGGCTATTTGGCTTGTGTTGAATTTTTGGTAATTCAGACAGTGCTGCGGAGACCATCTTTATACACATCTCCTTGTCTACCTGAGCCTTAGTTGTTTTTTCCCCCAAAGCAGAATTTGAGGCAAAGACTCGGATGAGGTAATTTAATCAGAAGTGACCCCAGCGATGAGGAGTGCGGGAGGGGAAGCTGGACCGGAAGGAGAGACACTGTAAGATGCTGTCCTCATTGAGATGGTAGCTGTGTGGGTACCAGGGGCTCAGTCCCACTGGGCATCTCTGAGGAATGCAACTCTCAATCGTCCGAGTGGACGGCTGGGTCACTGCTCCATTCACATGTTGCCCATTGGTGGAGAATGGCCCTTGGGGTCCTTAACTAGATGGGCCGGGGTGTGGAGTGAGGGACACCAGGGCATTTCACAGTCTGCTCCTCTCCTGCAGCGCACTCTGTCACTCACTGTTCAAGGCTGTTTGGAGTCGAAAGGGCCTAGACAGGAGTGTTAGTGCTACCCTCGCCACCGCTGCAGCCTGTCCCGAGGCTCACTGGTGATAACCCTTCTTTCCCTCCCTCCGGTCTAGATGGCTTCCCGCCAGCACTTGGCTGGGCTCTGCTGTGAAGGGTTTGAGCTCTCCGCTCTGTCCCTTGTCAGGCTGGTTGTGTAGGTTATGGCTGTGCCCAGACGTGGAAGGAGCAAGATACTCTTTGCTTATTACCTCATTCACAGAACTTTGTGTAGGATCTTACAGCCTCTGCACCACCTGCAAGTCCTCCCAGAGTGGCAGCAGGCTGAGGGCAGGGTTCTTCTCACTCACCCCGTTCTCAGCACCTGCTTTCAGGCCTCGCACATAATGAGCACTTCGTAGTAGTAGTGTTTCCTTGGACATTTAATTTTCTTGAGTCGTTGGATATATAAGCGAGAGCATAGAGGACAGACTGTAGTAAGGAAAGTATAGGAAAATTATAGAATATGATTTGTAATATGATGGTGACTGTGATTTCCAGAGGTACAAAAGGTCTTAGTGTCACTCACTGCTTGTGTAAGTGTGTTGACTAACTTTCATGAAGGGAATTGAGTGGACACTTAAGAGGTCAACATACTACAGACCCCAGAAATAACCCTAGCCGTCTGTGTGTACACGCTGACTCGGTTTCCCCCAGACGTTACTGTGCCTCTGGCCAGCAAGAGTCTTTGGATGCACCGAAAACAGAACAACAAACGAAACAAAACAAAAAACCCACACGAACTGTCCGCTTAGTTAAGGGTGCCGTATCATCTTGACTCAGCCATGATTCAGATCAACTTCGCTGAGAGAGAACATCAATTAAGTTACACTATAAAGAGAGCTTTTCAGAGTGATGACAGTTTCCTTTATTTTTGTCTGTGTCATGGCTGGGAGGCCAGATGGAACTACTTGGTAAGGTGTTCTGACTCAGCTTCAAAATACAGATGTGGTCAGTGTGAGCCGCCCCGCACGGTCAATTATCTTAAATGGACACCGTAGACAGGAAAAAGTTCGAGCCAGCAAATCAAAATAAATAAGGTTAGAATTGTGACCAGTAGTACCCTCAGAAGAGTTGCTCAGCCTTTCATTCTTCCAGTCTTTTGTAGTGGTCGCTGGACCCAAGGGTGTGGTCACGGAACTGTGGGCCAGGACGCTCACTCCAAGGCAACAGAACCGTGGGGCTAACTCTAGGCTGAGTCAAGCTCTCCGAAGGCCACAAGCTGGAGAAGTCACTGGAGTTGAAGACGGGTTGTAAACAAGCGATACTCTCACGGCCATTGAAGAGTGGATCCCGGGGTGGTGGGTAGGGTGCAGGGCACATAGTAAGTACAATGTGAGTGTCAGTGGCTGTCATCACCATTGAGAGTGTTACAAAACATTACCAGAAGACAGGAAAGAACACTTAAATGGTGAGCTGTGCCATTATACCATAGGAAACCTGAAAAACATAGACATCAGTTCTCCCAAAATTGAGCTGTGGCTTCAATGACGTTCAAAATAAAATCTCAACATGGTTTTTGTTAGACATTCACAGTCTGATTTTCTATTTTTTTTCCTTTTTAAAACTTTTCCATTACAACCTGATGATCCTTCCACTTCCTATTTACTGTCCCTTTCCCCCTCATGCTCTCATTTCCCTTCTTTCTTTTTAAGGACTGCAGCATGTACTCTCAGCATTACTGCAGTTTAAACAATGACAAGGAATTAAAATGATGTGATTTTTAAAAACGTTTTTTATTGTTTGCTTTTAAACAGAAAGGAAGGGAGAGAGAAACATTGATTGACTGCCTCCTGCACACACCCCGACTGGACTGGGCATGTGCCCTGACCTGGACTCAAACCAGCGACCTCTTGGTTCATGGTCTTTTAGTGCACAGACAACCCTCAACTTACTGAGCCACACCGGCCAGGGTACAGTTCCCTTCGTAATTGAGTTTAGGTCTATGCACTTTGAGTTAAGAATGGTTTTTACAGCTCTGACCGGTTTGGCTCAGTGGATAGAGCGTCGGCCTGTGGACTGAAGGGTCCCAGGTTCGATTCCGGTCAAGGGCATGGACCTTGGTTGCGGGCACATCCCCAGTAGGAGGTGTGCAGGAGGCAGCTGATTGATGTTTCTTTCTCATCGATGTTTCTGACTCTCTATCCCTCTCCCTTCCTCTCTGTAAAAAAGCAATAAAACATATTTTAAAAAAAGAATGATTTTTACATTTTTAAATGGTTGGGGAAAATAAATAAAATTCCATGACGTGAAAATTATGCGAACTCTAAGTGTCGGTGTCCATAAAATAGTTTCATGAGGACACAGCCGCAGTTCGGTGTTGCCTCAGACTGCCTTGGTGGTACAGCAGCAGAGGTTAGAGGTTGTGACAGATTGTCAGCCCCTCACAGCCTGAAGTGTGTCCCTGACCCTTTCCAGAAGAAGTTTGCCAACCCTGCACAGTGGGCAGGGGCTGGTCTGGGCTGTCGGGGACACCTGGGGAGGCCTGGATGGGGCAGAAGCGGGGAGACTGTCAAAGAGGAGCCCTGAGGCCTGCAAAGATGAATTTCAGAGTGTTGCCCTCGGCTGCTGTCGGCAGGAGATAGAAATGTTTTGTTTTGGCTCCATCAGCCCCATCGCATCAGGAGGCAGGACTGGTGGTTTTAAATAACAACCAGTGATGGTTACTTTAATCTCTGAACTTGTATGGGTTTTAATAGTTTTTCTTGGTGACAGTGGTTAAACTACTCTAAACCGCATATGCCAGTTTTTAATGAAATCTAAGGCATTAGAATAAATCTTTTAGCAAGTATGAGTCTCAGTGGTAGCATTACAATGGCTAGCATTTAGTTTCCCTTTCAGTAGGAGGTTCCACCTGCTGAACTGACTGTAAAATGTGTATACATGCAGTTTACTAGACCTCTCCAGCCTGTTACATGTAATCACGGGTAGTTTTCTTTAATTTCGCTCAAACAGGACTTGCCGAGATTACACCTACCGATCTGTTCAAACTTGAAGGAAATGAAATTCTACCTTTTGTATAATTCAAAGGCCTTTTTTTGTGAGTAATGTCACATTTCATTTATATGTTGTCTTCAGGGAATGCATTCCTGCCTAATAGGGATGTCTGACGGTTGAATTTAATTGTCCTCTTAAGTACTTTCTGCCTTCTGTGAATGAAGTAGCTAAGCTTTTTTAAGTCCTTGTGAATATTTTGTGTTACTTTGGTTAAAGCAGAAATGACAGCAATTTTTGTTACTAACATTTGTAATATAGGAACGATTGACTGATCGTTATTAGTTATTTCACTGTCGTTAATCATTACGCATATTTAGCTGTGCTGTCTTGACAGTGAACTTGGAATTTGCAGACCGAGTACATTTTAACTACTTTGGGTCTGTACTGCCGAAAAAGCTCTCTGTCAAGGCCACTTTGAAGGTAAGGAAGTCCAGAGGAGTTTTACTGTCAGTGAGTAAAAGCTTCTTGTCCTCCTCTGATGAAGGTTGTTAATGTGTTATACTGTATAAAATATTGTGCATAAAATCCATAGTTGTCTGTCCTGTGGGTCTAGATGAAAGAGTCGCCCTCGCCCCCTTTACGGAGGGATACAGACATCTAAGAATAGGCTCTGCTCAAGAAATTTAAAACGTAGTTAATTGGGCTGCAACTCCTCTCCTCCCCCTTTAAACTTGCCATCTGCTGTATAGTGAGAAGAGAAATGAGGTGTTTGTTACATTGCTGTCAGGAGAGCTCTGCCTCCTAACACATGACGTTCTTCACGTTCTGGGGTCCAGGGTACGTGGGTTTCTTAATGGACACGGGAGAGGTGGGTGACGCCTCAGTAGTTCCCTCTCCCAGCGCTGATTCCACTGCTTGCCTCAGCTGGCTCCCGAGGGGTTTGGATCACGGTCAGATGCCACTCTGAGAAGGCAGTCTCATCACTTACTTTAAACTTGAACAGGACAATGAATGAATGCCAATTCTGGGCCCTCGGGATAAAGAAAAACCAGTAAGATGGTCTCTATTTCGGGAGGGGGGGTTATAGGCTAGCTGGGGAGGTAACTAGGAGCGAAGATAATGGATGTTGGTGCTACTGCAGTCTTCTGGACGGAGTGCCCGTGAGCTGGAGGTGGGAACTGGTTCACTGGACTAGTGGGGAGTTCCCCCAGGGCTGAGAATGCAGGGGACCAGAGACTTGCAGGCAGAGCTGGCTGGGAAGGTGTGGGAAGGGCATTCTGGTGGAGGGCGTACTTTGAGCAGACACGGGTGCAGGGGCTTGGCATGTTCAGGAGCTCATGGGTGTGTGCCCCGGGGGCAGGAAAGGGCAGTGATCACAACCCTCGCTCCCTTTCTCTCTGACCTGCCGATGGGAGTTACCGGGTGCCAGGTGGACGCTGCCCTGGCTCCCCGTTACTGGCTGGTCATAGTTATTGGGATTCAGGAACCTTTTGATTGACTAGCTCAGTTAAACATTTTCCTTTTGGTTGAAAGTGTAACAAATACGGAAGAAGGCATGGCCTGGCCAGGTGGCTCAGTTGGGTGGAGCGTCAGCCCATGCACCAAAAGGCTGCAGGTTAGACTCCTGGTCAGGGCACACATCTAGGCTGCGGGTTCGACCCCTGGTCAGGGCGTGTATGGGAGGCAACCGATGGCTGTTTCTTCCCTTCCTCTCTCTCTAAAATCCAGGCACATCTCCCTGGGAGAGGATGAAAGGGAAGAAGAAGGCCTGCAGCATAAATGACAAGGTAACATGTGACATCGGGAGCCGTCACAGGCAGTTCCTGCGTTACTGTTCTGTTGCTGGAACATCAGTTACCCACTTTCCCTAAGAAACGCTTTTCTCCTGTTGTGCTCCGTCTGCCGGAGTCTGACTGCGAGCTTTTGCTGTGCTCGACACCAGTTCTGAGTAAGCGGGATGTGCAGGTTTCAGGGGGACGGACACCAGGGCAGACCTTCCCAGCGGGAGGCTGGCTGCCTGCGCGGGGAGCTGGCCAAGGACCAGACGAAAGGAGACATAATTGGCCCCTTTCTCACAGGTGTAAATACCCGGCTTTCGGCCGGCCCCCGTGCCAGCTAAAAGGCTTTCCTGGAGGTTATTCAAGAGGCAGAGCTCTACTTGTTTGAACGTAAGACTAAATAGTACATGTGCTCTTTGCTGTAGAGATCGTGACCATTGTGGGCAGTCTCTGAAAGGCTTGAACTTGGGTATTTTCTTAGCACAGTGAGGTCTGCTGCGCTGTATTTTGTACTCCTTACAGCTTTCTTGAGAGCGTTAGTGCATGTTCTTTTCTGGCATATTGTCCCTGACAATGGCCTACTACCTGCTTCCTACCGGTTCTGAGGCAGGTCCGCGTGCGCCCTCGGGCTTTTCCTTTGTCACTTGATCACTCAAAGCTTCACGGTCCACACTTAGAGACGGCGACCGCGGAGATGTGGGCAACTTACATTATTTTATGCCTGATTTCTCAGTTTTTAATTGATTAATTTACACTCTGCCTCTTCCCAAAAACAAATTCGAAGCACCTGAAAATATAAAAACAGTTAAATAAAATAAAATAAATAAGGGAGAGAAGGAAAGCCAGGTGGGGAAACAAGGTTAATACTTGAAGTCATGCCTTGGGATTCAGTGTTAAAGACGAGCTCCTGATGCTGTGGACATCTTACGGGGCAGGCTGAGGTCATCAGTGTGGTTTGTACGAGCTGCCCGCGGATGCACGCACACCACTTGGAGTGCAGCGCGTGGCCCTGGCGCTCCAGGAGGGAGTGTCCCCCGGGGCGGCAGAGGGGACGTGCAGGTCTTCCCAGCACGAGCAAGCCCCGCAGCTGCACGCGTTCCATGGTCCGTAGTTCTGCGTGACCGTGCAGCTCCCTGATGGGCTGGCTTAGTCCAGGGTGACGTAGGGCGTGATTGCAGGGTGAGAGCAAAGGGAGAAACCCATCGGGCAGAGTGAATCTGTGAGAATCCTGAACACGGTCCCACACGGCAGTCCTCCTGACGTTGGAGTAGGTGGCTGTTCCCGGAGCCCGGGATGAGGAAGTTGGCCCGCGTGTAGGTGCTGTGTGGTACAAAAAATTCCTGCCTTCACAGCCTTGGAATGAGCGTCAGTGCAGGCCCGCTCCTGGCATGAGAGGCATGTGGGGACCGGGTGCCTGAGGGGCAGCACACGCTCATTTCTCCCCGGGCACGGGCTCTCGGGCTCTCTGTCTCCCTCCCCCACCTTTCCCCCACGTAGTGGAATGATACGTGCGCGCTCGCACACACACTCTCTCACTCGGTGTTGCCAGCTTCTCTGTGTGGAGAGAATGGATGGCATATTTGCCTCCCAGGCCGTCAGTCCTCATGACTTGTTTCTGGTAACTGTGCTTGAGGCGCACATGGGTGACGGGCCTTGGCTCTGCGCTCCAGCTGGAGCATGAACTGTAGCTGTTCCGCTTGGATCCAGGGCAGATCGAGGAGCACGGACAGCCCTGAAAGGGGGTTTGGGTGTCCTGGGAGCGGAGCACGCAAGTCACACTGCCCCGCTGGAACCGGGCTCTGCCAGCAATCGCCCGAGGCCCTGAGCAAGTTGCTCGAAGCCTCTCTCCTTCCGTTACCTTTAAAAAGGAGAGGACGGTGCGCAGTGCGAGGGTGAAACGGTACAGCACATGAAGACGTGGGTAAGGACGGTGCCTGGCATGTAGGCTCCGCGCACGTAGCTTTTTCATTTTGTGTTGTGCACGAGGGAGCGGGCACAGGCAGGCCTAGCCCCCCTCCCCGCCCTCCCGGCAATCAGTACAGGCGGTGTTCTGAGCAGGACGTTGGGAGATTGGGTTACTTTTTTTGGTTTGTGACAGTTTTGTCCTCTTTCAGAGAAACCGCACCCAGGACGATCTTCCAGAGAGTCCTGGACATCCTGAAGCGATCCGCCCGCGCCGTCGAGCTGGCCTGCAGAGACCCGTCCCGCGTGGAGCACCTGGCCTCGAGCCTGCAGCTGATAACAGAATGCTTCCGGTGCCTCCGCAACGCCTGCATCGAGTGCTCCGTGAACCAGAACTCCATCAGGTGCGCCCTCGCCCGCGGGGCCTCTGCTTGTGTGTGCCGCTCTGGCCTCCTGTCGGCCCGTGAGCAGCTGTGGGGCACGACAGTGCCGGGGCGAGTGCTCTGGTAGAGGATGGTGTGACCTGCCGTGGGGTGTGGTTAGGTGGGGGCTCTTCAGGTTTCTCACCGCATTTGTGTGTGCGGCACTTGGTTCTCCACATGGCGCAGAGGGCAACTTAACGTGGAGTCATTGACCCCAGACCCTGCCCAATGCAGGTGCGGCTCTGGGCCTCACGTGTCTTAGCTCTGAGTGCGTCCATGTGCTTCAGTGCTTTAATTAGCGACGGCCCTTGTGTTGGCTTTGAACGGGGAGCAGGTTTTGTAAAGGCCTGAGGTGGCTGACCTGTCTTAAGACTCCACTTCCACCTGTTTTATTTATTTATTTAAAAGATCTCTATTGGTTTCAGAGAGGAAGGGATAGAGAGAGAGAGAAACATCAATGATGAGAGAGAATCATTGACCTGCTGCCTCCTGCAGGCCCCCCACTGGGGATCGAGCCCACAGCCTGGGCATGTGCACTGACCACGAATCAAACCGTGACCTCCTGGTTCATAGGTCAACGCTCAACCACGGAGCCACGCTGGCCGGGCTCCACCTGGTTTGTAACGTGGCTAGAAGCTCAGCAAAAACTGCTTGGTGCTGTGCGCGTTCTCTGACATGTTGCCTTCTCCTCCCAGAACTGAACACCTTTCCTCTTTGATTCTACGGAATCTGCTTTTTATTAAACATTTTTACTTGAGGTGAAGTCAGAAGCCTCAAAGAGCAAGCTCACCTTTCTTTCCTGGACTTGAGTGTAGATGAGCCTCCGGGCCTCGCTGTCACTGCTGTGATGGGTGCAGTCGGGCTGGTCCAGAACCCACTTGAGGGGACGCCCTGCGCTGCCTAGACAGTTCTGATACCTGAGGCTTCGCTATGATTAATGGGTTTTTAAGATAAAAGGAGAGAGGGAGAAAGCTAGGGTTGTTTAACTTTAATTCTAAACCCAACCTGCCACCCTTTTGCAGACAAATGGATAGAAACAATTCTAATCTTGATAGTAATAGTCAACATTTAAAAACATGACTCGTTATGCGCTGGAAGCGGGGCCAGGGCAGGTTTCTTTTGTGCCTTTCTAGGCAGGCAGGCTCTCCGGTGCGATGGGGGAAGGGAGGGAGCGTTAGAGCAGAAACTGGCGTGGCCTGGCAGGCCGTGTTAGCGCTTGGCCGGCCTCTCAGGAGGGGAAGCGGGCATTCTGCGCGCCTGTCCTAAGCACCCGGGTTTGTAATCCAGGGCTTGACTTGGATTGTCTTGTGTAACCCTAAGAACAAATTCCAGAAATAGTGTGCTGCAGTGCAGCCACAGGCAGTCACACACACCGAACATGGCTTCTGTGACAGGGTCTGTCGTTGTCAGACTGTCTGTGCGATGGCTCCGTACATGTAAAAAAAAGCAGTAGTGTGCCGCTGTTTCCACCTTCACAAAGGAGCAGCTGTGACTCAGGTTAAGGAACTTGTCCGAGTCACTCCTCACTGAGGCCCCCGGAACGTCCCTTCTGACTTCTGACCAGAGCTCAGCTCGGAGCAGCCGCCATCACGAGCCTCAGACATCACTGACCCTGTCGTGTGTGACTGCCACCCCCGTAACAGCCCTGGGCCCTGGGCAAGGGCCTCCGCCTTGCTGAGCCCCGGCCCCCTGCCCTTCCCACGGGGCCGCTGGGTGACATCACTGTGCCCAGTGCCTGCTGGTCCCGCGCACGCTGCTCGGCACGGCGTTTCTGCCCCCGCCTGGGAGCCACCGCCCAGGAAACAAACGCTCACGTTGCTGTCCTTGAAAACAGTTCACTTTCTTTTCTTTCTTGAGTACAAAAGTGATATATGTGAGCTATAGAAACTCAAACACTGCAGAACTAAATACCGTGGGAATAGAGCACCGGCCGTCTCCCGGCTGGGCCGTGCCCGTGGCCGTGCCCGTGGCCGTGCCCGTGCTTGTGGTGTCTATTTCCTGCAGCTCACAGTTGGGTCGAAATATTCGGCTTCGTTTCAACCCGACCGGAAGTTGCACGAAATAAAGACACCATGGTAGAATTTTGTTTGTTTTCCCGCCTTTTACCTTCTAGATTTATATTTATTTACTGTTGATTTTAAAGGGAAATTCCAACCATTTAGGGCAGGGGTCCTCAAACTTTTTAAACGGGGCCAGCTCACTGTCCCTCAAACCGCTGGAGGGCTGGACTCTAATTTAAAAAAAACTATGAACAAATTCCTATGCGCACTGCGGGCCGGGACGAGTCAGCTGCTAAGCAGGACAGGCAGCGGCACCCGGCGGGCCGCATGTGGCCCGCGGGCCGCAGTTTGAGGACCCCCGATTTAGGGTATCAGCTCAGAATAAAACATTTTCTAGTCAGAAATACAACGACGATTCTATAAGGCCTTCAAGGCTAACCTTAACTGAAGCCACTTCTGAACCTGTCAAGATTCCGATCGCAACCAACATTTATTTTCCTGGTGTTTTACTTGAAGTTATCAAAGAGTCGGCCAGAAGGTGTGATGCTGCTAAGACAGGCCTTTCCCCACCATCTGTGAACCCTGCACGTGGGGGAATGTGGCTGCTCCTCCTCTCGGGCCTGTGGCCCGGGGCCTGATAGGGCCGAGCAGACCGGCCGGCCATGACATGTCAGGAAGCGCTCCCGGAACACGGTTGGAAGAGTTAGCCCTGCGTGTACATGTCCCTCATTGCAGAGGTCACTATACTTCTTCTGTAAAGGGCCAGGTAAGTAGCTTAGGCTTCGGGACCTCTGGCAGAGGCTCTCACTGCCCCCTTTGTGGTGTGAGGGCAGCCGTCGGTAACAGGTGAGCGAGAGAGCCTGGCTATGGCCATGGCATGGGAAACTAGAAAGTGAGGTTGTGACTCCAAAATGCAGCGGTGGACAGGCACGGGGAACAGTGCTGGGCGCTGCCCTTTAACGCGGAGAAAAGGGCAGGGAAGGGGCGTCGCTGGCCATCGGCACTGGCCCCAGCGGGCCCGGTGCTGCCCTTGGTCACGTGACATGCAGGCTTGGGAGCGTGGCTAACTGTCTCTTTCAACACCCGACACAGGAACTTGGATACAATCGGCATTGCTGTTGATCTGATTCTTCTTTTTCGGGAACTCCGAGTGGAACAGGAGGCCCTGCTGACAGGTACGTCCAGACGACTCATGAATTATTTATATATCTGAAAAGGGCTTAAAAACTAAACACTGAGTACTAATCATTCATTAAAGCAAATGTTCTGTAACGATGCAGAGAACTTTGTTAGTGGTCCTAAAGAATTACCCTTTAAAAAGTTGCAGCAACTTCCTTTCTTACCTCTGCGGCTGAGCTGTGTGCCTCCCGATTCACATGGTGGAGCCCTCGCCCCCCGTGTCTCAGATGTGACTGCGTTTGGAGACAGAGCCTTTAAAAAGGTTAATGGAGGTAAAGTGAGGTCGTGTGTGTGGCCCTAATCCAGTGTGACATGTCCTTCCTTATAAGAAGAGGACATCAGGACACACACACACACACACACACACACAGGGACGTCCGTGTGAGGACACAGGGAGAGACAGCTGTCTGTAAGCCAAGGAGCAAGGCCTCAGAAGGTACCCAGCCTGCCCACACCGTCCTCTCCCTTCTAGCCTCCCGAGCTGTGAGACAGGCATTTTGGTGGTTTAAGCCCCCCAGTCTGGGTTGGGTGTGAGCCTAGCAGTGACCCCAACCCCTGCCCTCAGGGTCCCATGGAGGGGAGCCAGGTGCTGAACATGTTGGACAAAGAAAGCGAGAGTGGGACGGAGTGGCAGCTTAGCTCCGATGGCCGCTGGCCCTGATGTGGCCTCAGAGGCAACCACGCCTCCTAGGCTGAAGGCCAGGGAGCTTTTCCAGGTTTTTAACGGTTTTGGTTCTTGAACTACCAGCATCAGCACTTGTCTTGGAGCGAGGGTCATTGTCTTAAACTCATGCTTAGAAAACATAGAGTTTTAATATATGACGTATTTACCCAGAGAATTAAAATACTTGACGGCTAAACCCAAGTCACTTAATAAGAAAATCCCAATGTAGATATATGGCTTTTAAAAAGCTGTAGTTAAAATTCTTTTTAGTAAAGAAAGTATAATTCAACAGATACTTCTTTAAGTGAGAAATCTCCAGCTATACTTAAAATGATTTGATTATAAATTCATTTATATACCCTTCTTAGTGCCTATACTTACATAAAGTGAGGCACCCTTACCTTGGTGTGAAACACATGTCGCTGTGGCCAGTGGGTGGAGAACTGAGGTCCTAGTCTCTTTCTGCAGGCAAGGAGACTGCGGCCCGAGTGAAACAGCTAAATTCGCTGTTAGAAATGCTGCCTGGCTTGTGTCAGTGTCATTCTAGTCTGACTTCTTAGTGTTTTTATTTAAAGCGCATTTGTTAAAATCCCTGCATTTTCCTATTTGATTTAGAATTCTTCCTTGGGGCACGGAATTAGGTTTTGAATTAAGTTAAGAATTTACAAAGTGGTTTTTCAGTTTTTTTAAACAGCACTAATTTTTCAAATATTCTCAAGAAATGGATAGGCTGTGGGATTTAGCTGTGAATTGCCTTGAAGATGTTACAGAGTTCTGTTTGTTGCTCTGTTTTTTAATAAAACGGAAGCCCCAGTGCTCTTGGGGGATTAAACAGGGGCAGTAAGAGACGGATTCTCTGTCTCGCATGGAAAGGCAGCTGCTTTTGGAGTCCGTGTGGATGTGATTCAGAGAGTTCAGAAGGTGCTGTGCTCTGTAATGGCTGGAAGGCACCAACGCGGTAGGTAGTGTGTCCCTGGCATCCCGCGAGCTGTGGTGGGCAGCAGTTTTCTCCCGGGACGGCGTGCCCCAAAATAAGGCGCCGCAGGAAGTGCCCTGCGAGCCAGTGCTGCCATTAAACAGCCATCAGCCCGCCCCAGCGCCTCCCTCCCGCACGCAGGTACTCTGCCCCGAAATTCCCCCTTCTCTCCGCCTCTTCAGCTGAAGGATTCAGCCATTTCCCTCCGTGCCGCAGTCCGTTTTCTCGTTTTCACCGGAGTGTAACGTGCGCTCCAGAACACCTCCGCACGTCTCCTCAGTCCGTTATCGCTTTCCTCTGCTTGTTTATAAGAAATGGCAAGAGATGATTTCTTCTCGCAGGATTCATTTTCTCTTCACTGAGGCAAGCGGGTCATCTATCAGCAAATTGAAAGGAGGCGATTTCTGAAACGTTATGAACGGGTTTGACATAGATGAGTACATTGGCGGTTTGGTTTGGGCCTGGCTGCTCACGGATACCCACAGCTAGAGAGACCGGATCTTTACAGCCCTGTGTTCTGTGAGGTGTATGAGAGTTGTCCACAGTTTAGGTAGCTGCCGCTGTAGCAGCGTAAGTACTTTTTTATTGACATGACGTAAGAGAAAAAATAACCACTCTGAGCTGAGTGGCAGTTAGTGCATTCGCAGGGCTGTACACGTGCTAACTCTACTTGCAAATATTTTTATGGCCCCAAAGGCAGCCCTGGGCCTTCTGAGCAGCCGGATTCCATTTCCTAGTCCCTGAGCCCCTGGCAACCACCATTCTGCATTCCGTGTGTGGATTTACCTGTTCTGGATACTTCCCATAAATGGAATCATACAATTATGGGATCTCTAGTGTCTGGCTTTTTTTCTTAGCATAATTTTTTTGAGGTTCATTCATAGTGTAGCATGTATCAGAACTTTTATCTTTTTATGCCTGAATGATTCCATGGAATGCTCAGATCGCATTTCCTTTAGCCATCCATTCATTGATGACCGTTTGGGTTGTTTCCACCATTCACTATTGTGCCACCTATAAATACACACATGTACATGTACTTGTGTGAGCACCTGCCTCCAATTCCTTTGGGTATATACTTAGGAGTGGAATTGCTGGGTTGGTTTTATGTTTAAACTAGAGGCTTGGTGCATGAAATTCATGACGGGTAGGATCCCTAGGCCTGGCCAGCAATCAGGGGCGACCAGTAGGGCGATTGGGGGGTCCCCGCTGGCACCCACCTTGGTCAGCCGGGAGCTGCCCGCTCGCCAGCCCCACCCCCTGCCACCACTTGGGGCCTGTGGGCTGGGGGTAGCTCCTGTGTTGAATGCCTGCCCCCTGGGGGTCAATGCGCGTCATGGCAACTGGTCGTCCCGCTGTCCGGTCGATTTGCATATTGGGCTTTTATTGCATAGGGTTTCTAAGGAACTGCCAGACTTCTCTACCGCGGCTGAGCCATTTCACATCTTCTCCAACGATGTTCAAGCTCCAGTTTCTCCCCATCCTGGCCAGCATTTCTTTTCTGTCGTTTAGATTCCAATCATATTGGTGGTGTGCAGTGGTCTTTCATTGGAGGTTTGATTTGCATTTCTCTAATGATCAATGATGTTGAATATCTCACGTGCTTGTTGGTTGTCAGTCTTCTTTGAGGAAATGTCTATTCAAGTCCTTGGCCCAGTTTTTAACTGGGTATTTGCCTTTTTCTTGTCAAATTATAGGAGTTACTTATATATTATGGATACTAGGAATTGTGAGGAATTTATAGGTCCTTTTGGGGGGAATTGCCATGTTAATGACAGTGTCTTCCAGTGTGTGAGTATGGAATGTGCC
The DNA here is from genome assembly GCA_026230045.1 of Corynorhinus townsendii. Lineage (NCBI taxonomy): Eukaryota > Metazoa > Chordata > Mammalia > Chiroptera > Vespertilionidae > Corynorhinus > Corynorhinus townsendii. Next base: position 217,527,908 of record JAPDVU010000003.1, read on the forward strand.
GTTTCAGTCTTTAATATTGCAGCTGTATCCATTTCCAGTACACAACTTACGCTTGTAGGCCGAGTTGCAAGGCTACTAGAGGCAAGGAGGAAAGCAAGCTAAGTTTTCTCGCTACCTCCCTGAGAAAGGCAGCTACCACTATGACTGAATTTTATTCCAAGTAATTTCGTTCAAGAATGAAGTTTGTATTCAACAATGAAACTTTAAAAGTATTTACAGTATGTTAGTTCCAACCTAATGCAAATCTTTTAAAAGGTGTTCCGGTTCCTAATAAAGTTCTTGTACTGTTTTTTGACTATTTCTCTGTGAGAACCTTATGCTTGGTAGAATTTTAGCAGGGTATCTGTGCCAGTTTTGTAACCACTTTTGAGGTAAGAACTATAATTACATTGTCAAAATAATATTTAGAGTATTATTTTCAGAGAATAATTACAGTGGTGTGACGAATATATTATGCTCATCAAATTTTGTGTAAACACAAGCATGAGTTATTTTAATTGAGTTATTGGTGTTATTTTTGGCTTTTATTCTTTTCTAATCTGTAAAAATAATGTTGGGATTTTGAGGGACTGGGTAGCATTGCAGTATTTACACAGAGATCACTGGGTAGCATTGCAGTATTTACACAGAGATCACTGGGTAGCATTGCAGTATTTACACAGAGATCACTGGGTAGCATTGCAGTATTTACACAGAGATCACTGGGTAGCATTGCAGTATTTACACAGAGATCACTGGGGAGCATTGCAGTATTTACACAGAGATCACTGGGGAGCATTGCAGTATTTACACAGAGATCACTGGGGAGCATTGCAGTATTTACACAGAGATCACTGGGGAGCATTGCAGTATTTACACAGAGATCACTGGGGAGCATTGCAGTATTTACACAGAGATCACTGGGGAGCATTGCAGTATTTACACAGAGATCACTGGGTAGCATTGCAGTATTTACACAGAGATCACTGGGTAAGCTGTTCGGTAAAAGTGAACTGCCGTTTGTCCGTGTCTGGAGTTTTCTGTTCCTGTTTCTGGGACATCTTTAAACCTCGCCTTCCCAGAACTGAGTTCTGGTTCACGGCGCTGCGTTCCAGCTGCCTGGTGACTCGTTGGGTCAGCTGGCCCTCGGACCAGCTTACGTTGTCGCCCTGTTTATGTGTTCACGAAGTTTGAGTGTGAATATTCCAAATACTCAGGAATATGTCATTTAAGTTATGACTTAGCGTTAAAAATGAAGAGTTTTTTTATTGTAAGCATTTTATAATTTTATCATAGAGTAATTTTGGAAAATTCCCAAAAGTCGGAAGAATAGCCATCATTATGCAGACTGCATTAAACAAACACTTGACTCGTCTTCCAGTCATTTCCCAGTGCCTGTACGGATGGGCGGGCGCACACGTGCACTTTTGTACCCTGCATCCTGTTCGAGACGGTAATAGGAACTGAACGCAGCTTCGGGGCCTTGGCGCCTTGTTTTCATGGGACACTTTTTACACTTCAGTATTGGGACTTTTGGCCACGGTTTTGCAATTCTCTTTGAACCCCAGTTGTTGGGTGAGTTTGAGTCGGTGAACAGTGTGGCACGTTACTCACCTCGCCTTTCATCATGTCAGCGGCTCTGCCTTGGAGGGTGGGAGCCAGCAGCCAGGTGCTCAGCCAGCCAGGATTTAGGCAACAGGGTTTGAAGGGAAGGCCCAGGCTCGGACCTGGGGAAGTCCAAGGTCAGAGGGCGGCAGCTCTGGGGCTGGATTGGCAGGCCAGCTTCTCTCTTCCACAAAGCAGAGACCTGGAAAGCTTAAGGGCTTTGAAGTTCACCGCCCTGGAAGCTGTCTCCTGGTTGATGCCTGGGGCAGTTCCTTTAATGGAGCAAAATCTTTCCCCTCCGATTCTCTGGTGGCCTTTGGCCTTCATGAGCAGCCTTCGCCCCGTCCCCAGGAAGGGCACCACTGTTTGGCCAACTGTATTGACACCACTTACAACTTCATGCCCTGAGTGAGTCCGTGACCACTTGAACTTCGGTCTCCTCTTGTGGAAAGGGGGGAGAATCTTAGTACCTCCCTTACTATTCTGCCCCCCCCCCCCCACGCCTCTGCCTCCAGGGCTGGCCGTGCCCCTGGCCAGTGGAGACGTTTGGGCCAGCATTTCTTTGGCAGAGCGGGCACTGGAGGGAGTATTGGAGCCGAGAGGCACTGGTAACTGGCATCCACTCAGAAATGCGGTGCACGCAGTCTGGGGAGCAGGCTCCTGGAAGCTGGGGTGCAGAGCCCGTAAAGCGCCTTGCGCTCCTGTCGCATCACATCCTCACGACACCGCGGGCTTTCCTGGCGGTGTTTCCCGTCTGGTGGGGACGGGGTAGAACTTCATGCTTCCCCCGGGGGTGAGCGCTGTTCACGTGTGTGGTGTGTGTGTTTGCTTTTGGCTATCCTACTTCATTGGTTTTTGAGTTCTTGGTTTTTTGGGCCTATTTTTCTACTGGAGTTTTGTCTTTTTGAATGATTTCTAAGAGCTCTTTTAATGTGCTCTGTACGTGAAGCTGCTTCAGTTATGTGTCCATGTCTCTTCCTGTTTTAGGGTTAGTTTTCTCTGTTGTTTTTTGTGGTGTCTTGAAAAAATATGTTCTTAAGTTTAATGTCGCCTATTAATATAATGTAGTTTATTGATATTTTCCTTTATGGGTATTATTTTCTGTTTGGTGTTAAAGTCTTTCTTAACAGAGTTACTGTTTTTAAAACCTACTTGGACTTGTTTGCGTGTAGGTTAGTACCTGGGATGGAATGATCTGTGTGGTGTGCACACCACATCCCATTTTCGTTCTGATGCACATTTGTCCCGGTATCATTTTTGAAAAGACTGTCTCTTACTCAGTTACCTGCTGTCACATCCCTGTTGCTTATCACACGCCAGCGTAGGGTTGCGTCTTCCTTATCCTGTTCTGTCCTATTGCTTTCTCTCCTGCCCCAGGACCACCCTGTCTCACCCACAGCCTTCCTGTTCTGTGAAAACAAATGCCCTCACGGCTTTGAACAGCACCCCCGCTGTGCTCGGCCCTTTGTGGCATCACACAGATTTTAAAATCGTGTTGGTCAGGTTACGTAGACAGACAACATACACATCTTCCGGCGTGTGGAGTTACACACACACACACACACACACACACCCCCTGTGGAATTACACACACACACACACCCTGTGGAATTACACACACACACACACACACACACACACACCCTGTGGAATTACACACACACACACACACACACCCTGTGGAATTACACACACACACACACACCCTGTGGAATTACACACACACACACACACACACACACACACACCCTGTGGAATTACACACACACACACCCTGTGGAATTACACACACACACCCTGTGGAATTACACACACACACCCTGTGGAATTACACACACACACACACACACACACCCTGTGGAATTACACACACACACATCCTGTGGAATTACACACACACACACACACACACACACCCTGTGGAATTACACACACACACACACACACACACACCCTGTGGAATTACACACACACACACACACCCTGTGGAATTACACACACACACACACACACACACACACCCTGTGGAATCACACACACACACACACACACACACCCTGTGGAATTACACACACACACACACACCCTGTGGAATTACACACACACACACACACACACACACACACACCCTGTTGTGACGCAGCCTGGAATTGCATTTAGTCTAGTCCTGTAATCTGTGAACATGGTGTAATTCTTAGTTAGTTCTACTTTAATACTTTCTGTATAGAGCAGAAGTGACATTTCACCTGGGGGGTGAATGACAGTTCCATTCCTCCTTTTCCACTCCTTGGGCCCTCCTGTCTCGGTCTGCTGACAGACTTTCCGTGCCGAGTTGACAGGGAACGGGACGGCAGGGCTGTCGACGCGTTCCCTCCAAAAGGAGCACTCTGTCTGCAGTCGGCAGATAACTGTGACGTGTGCTGTGGGTTTTTGTTGGTCCTCACTTTTAGGTTAAAGAAGGCCCCTTCTCTTCTTTGGTGACTAGGAGTTTTTTGTTTTGTTTTAAATTATGAGTGGGTGCTAAATTTCATCAAATCTGTTCTCGGCAGTGTTTGCGATGACCAGAGGGTTTTGTCCTTTACGGGTTACCGTGGTCGGTTATAAATTTGGATTTGTAATGCTAGAGCAGGTGTACGTTTGACTCTGTCATGTGACATGTTTCTGGAGCCTTTGGCTAGCGGACTGTTTCGTGTGGGGTGTTCGCTCCCTTTTTGACCGTTGTTATTCCGCGGGGGTCGCAGCTCTGCTGGCCTCAGAACACTGGCGTGGGGTCTCCGCCCCCTTTCTGTAAGAGTTCTCTGAAGAGCTGTGTGACCTGGAATTACTCTTTCCTTGAATGTGAACTGGCCACAATCTGGTCTGGGGTTTTCTTTTTGGGGAAATATTTGACTACTGATTCAATTTCCTTAATGGTTAGAGGACTCTTCAGGTTTTTCCTGAATATTTTACGGAATTTTTTACAGAGTCAGTTTTTGTTAGTTATATTCTCGGGTTTTGGTTATTTTATTTACATTTTCAAATACTTCGGCATAATATTATTTAAGATATTCAGATATTTATTTGTAATACCTTATGGTTTTCCTTTTTTTTATGTTGCAAGATCTATGGTAATATCCTCTTGCTCTTCATCTTAATTTTCTTCATTTTGGGTGTTATTTAGCTATTTTCTAGTTTCTGGAAAAGAATACTTACTTATTTTCATTGCTTCTCTTTCCCAGCATATGCATTTTAAAGCTACAAATTTCCCTCTGTTCCATTTTAGTTGCATCTCAAAAGTTTCAGTGTGTAGTGTTTTTGTTAACATTCGATTTGAAGTATTTTATTTTCATTATGATTTCTTTTTTGTCCCTGTGGGTTATTTAGAACTATATCTCTTAGTTTTAAACCATGGGGTGTTCTAATCATTTGGGGCTTTATTTTTAGTATACAGTGAGCATTATTCACATGTTAGTTCTTTAAATTTGTTGAGGTTGTCACTTCCTCTATCATATGGTGAAATATTGCCTTACAGCATGCAGGTACCCTTGGTTAGACTACATAAGCTGCAGATTTTTAAATTCCCTTTTTATTAATTAAATTCATATATAACTACCAGGTAGTTAGGAGCTTCTGATAAGCTTGAGGTGACACTCAGACCATACTGGGTTGCTGCAGTCACAGGGATTCATCCAGAATTGTGGTTCTTTATAATTAATCATGTGACTTGGTCAGGTTACTGGTAACTTGTGGGGTCTTGGTTTCCTGTGCTCCCTAATGAATACAGACATACCTGCCTCAATAGTAAGATTCTTACAAGGATTTGCACATTAGGTACTGAAGGGTTCCAGTGAGAGTCTGACTATAGCCCCAAACACGTTTGAATTTGAATTTTGTAAATCTGACTTTTAAAGCCGTTTATCACGTGCACATGATGTGCTGGTGGAGAGGGTGGCCAGGTGAGCATTTAGTGTGCTCCCTACTGCACGCTCAGCACTTAGCAAGGCCACAGCTCCTCCTCACAGTAGCTCTGCAAAATAGACACGGTTTTCACCGTTCGCTGATGAGGACATTGCCCCGGACTACAGTTAAGTAACTTGTGCAGGTTCACACTGAAAGCTGGGAATTGAACTCCGGTCGTCTTTTGTGTGTCACTAAATAGTTTTATTTACTGTTCCTCTTTATTTTTTTAAGTAACGTTTATTTTTCAGAGCAGTTTTAGGTTCACAGATTTCTCATGTGCTTCTTGCCCCCACACTGGCCCAGGCTTTCCCACCAACGCCTGGCACCAAGTAGTTCACTTGTTACAACTGATGAGCCTCCGCCGACATATTGTGTCACCGGAGTTTGGCGTCTGTGGTTTACTTTCGGCTTGCTCTGGGTGCGGTACCTTCTGTGGGTGGGGACAAATGTGTCATGATATGTACTCACCACTATCCTATATAATAAAGAGGTAATATGCAAATTGACCATCACACCCTCACAAGATGGCTGCCCACAACCAGGCCGGCAGGGGGATTAGTGAGGGACGACCAAACAACTGAACAGCAGGCTGCCTGGGGTGACCAGGGCGGCTGGTGGGCCGTGAAGGATGACCAGGCCGGCGGGGGAGGGGGGCAGTTGGAGGTGACCAGGCCAGCAGGGGGGATAGTTGGGGGCAACCAGGCCGGTGGGGGCAGGGGGTGCAGTTAGGGGCGACCAGGCTGGCGGGGGGGGGGGCAGTTGGGGGTAACCAGGCAAGCGGGGGGGGGCGCAGTAAGAGGCGACCAGGCCGGCTGGGGGGGGTGCAGTTGGGGGTGACCAGGCTGGCAGGGAGGGCAGTGAGGAGTGACTAGGTTGGTGGTGGAGGGCAGTTGGGGGCAACCAGGCCGGCAGGGGGGGCAGTTAGGGGTGATCAGGCCGGTATGCAGAGGCAGTGAGGGGCGATCAGGCCAGTAAGGGGGGGGGCAGTTGGGGGTAACCAGGCAAGCAGGGGTGGCCCAGTAAGAGGCGACCAGGCTGGCTGGGGAGGGTGCAATTGGGGGTTACCAGGCTGGCAGGGAGGGCAGTGAGGGGTGACTAGGTTGGTGGTGGGGGGCACTTGGGGGCGACTAGGCTGGCAGGCAGGGGTAGTTTGGGGCGACCAGGCTGGCAGGCGGGGGTAGTTTAGGGCAACCAGACTGGCAGAGAGGGGCAGTTAGGGGCAACCAAGTTGGCAGGGGGGGGCAGTTAGGGGCGATCAGGCCAATACGCAGAGGCAGTGAGGGGCAATCAGGCCAGTAAGGGGGGGCACAGTTTGGGGCAACCAGGCAGGCAGGCAGGTGAGTGATTAGGAGGAGCCAGCGATCCAGGATTGTGAGAGGGATGTCCAACTGCCAGTTTAGGCCCGGGATTGGGCCTAAACTGGCAGTCGGACATCCCCCAAGGGGTCCCGCATTGGAGAGGGTACAGGTTGGGCTGAAGGAAGACCCCCCATCCCCCATGCACGAATTTCGTGCACCGGGCCTTTAGTAGTGTGAAAAAATACAGTGTCCCTGCCCTGAAATCCTCTGCGTTCCACCTGCTCCTCCCTCCCTCCCCTAGCCCCTGGCAACTGCTGATCTTTCCACCCTCTCCATCGTTTTGCCTTTTCCGGAATGTGGTGTAGTTGGAAACGTACAAGATGCAGCCTCTTCAGATGGGCTTCATCACAGAGTCACGTGCAGTGAAGTGTCCTCTGTCTTTTCATGGCCTGATAGCTTATTCCTTTTTAGCTCTGAATACTGTTCCATTGTCTGGATGGAACGCCGTTCATCAGGTCACCTACTGAGGACGCCTTGGCTGCTTCCCAGTTTTGGCAATTACGAAGAAAGCTGCTATAAACATTTGTGTGCAGGTTTTGTGCGGACCTAAGCTTTCAGTCCCTTTAAGTAAATGCCGAAGAGCGTGATTGCTGGATCACATGCCAAGAGTATGTTTAGTTTTGTAAGAAGTCACCGAGCTGTCTTCCCAAGTGGCTGCACCGTGTGCATCCTCCCCAGCACTGAGGAGAGTTCCGCTGCTCCGTCCTCACCGCACTGTCGTCAGCATTCTAGATTTTGTGCAGCATTTTGCACTTTTATTTGATAAAATATTCTAAACTCATCAGCAAGGTTGTCAATAAATCACATTCAATTCTTTTAAACATACTGATGCTTTGGTTTGTATTATAATTGCCCAATTTAATTGTGGATTTTTCTCTTCATACTTTGTCAATTTTTCTTTTACTTATATATTTGAGGCCATGTTATTAGGTCATTCCGATTTAAAATTGTTGTATCTTCCTGGTGAATCAACTCATTCTGAAATGACTTTACAAAAATCTTCAGTAATGCTTTTTGCCTTAAACATTAGCCTTAAGGTTTATTATGTCTGACTTTATATGGTCTGTGATGTTCTTTCGGATGGTATTTGTCAAGTATATCTTTTTTTAATATCTTTTTTTTTTTTAACCATGCTTTATAAAAACTCTAGTCTAAGAGTAACTTTTAAAAATTTTTGGGGCACATATTCCATAGTTAATTTAATTACAGGCATGTGTGTTTATATTTATAATCTTTTCCAGAAGTTAGCTAACGTTGGAGAGTAATTGTTTTGGTAAGGCATTTCATATTAATGTCATGTGCAAAGTTTCCTGTGGCCAGAGACCTTTATAGTTAAAAGAAGCTAACAGAAACTTCCTATTTTTAAAACGTGGGGAATGTTTCTTGTTAAGATGAATTCATTCATTATGGTAACGTGTTTAAAAATCACACGTCTCTTCCCTCATCACTTCTCAGCTTTTCGTTGCGGCCTGCAGTTCTTAGGCAACATCGCCTCGCGGAACGAAGACTCCCAGGCCGTCGTGTGGGTGCACGCCTTCCCGGAACTCTTCTTGTGAGTATATTGCTGAGTTTCTCTAGTTTCTGAGAAAATTGTGGTTTATCATTCCATTTACATGAACCTCAGAAACAGGAAACAGAACCTTTGCTCAGAGAAGTGAGAATGGTGGTTTGGGTTCGGTACCAGCTGGGAGGGCACGAGCCAGTCTTCTGGGGGTCGGGCACGTGCTGTGTCCACATCTGGGCGGTAGTTGAATAGGTGTATCCATGTCTAAAATGTACTGAGTTTTGATTTGTGTCTTTGGTTGTATGTCAGTTTCACTTTAAGAAATTAAAAGTTTGGGTTAAAATGAGAAATCTTGTCCTTAGCGGACACTGTAATTTATAAGAAGAAGCCATAAAACATTGAGTTGTGGGCAGTGGGTTCATCATTCGTGTGTGTATTGAGCACTTCCTGTGTGCGCGGCACAGTGCTGGCCGGTGTGGAGACGGTTAGTCTGGATACCGACCCGCTCCCCCCGCTTGGTTCGGGGTCCTTTTCTTGGTGATCTGCTTTGTGTGAGCAGCTCTGCTAGTTCGTAAGAACTGGAACATTGAGTACAAAGGGGAACAGGTGACGGGCAGGAGGGGAGAGGAGGAGCGCTGTCCGGGAGTCGAGGCCTGCCTCCTCATCCTGGCTGTGTTGCCTCTGAATGGGGCGACTTGGTGTAGCAACATGGAAGTGGGACAGCTGCTGTTCGTCTGTCCCGAGCTGGCATTTCTGCAATGCTCCCTGTTCTGTGCCCAGCCCTGGGGGCACACTCTGGCCATGCTTGGGCAGATGAGGAACTGGAGCTTAGTGCTGATAAACACACCCCTCGCTGCCTAAATTCTTCCCTGGTCGCACACATTTTTCTGGGTCCCTTGTGAAGTTGTGGTGTTTGCATCAGGTAACTCGCATGCTCCTTCTCGTGCCCCGAGTATAACTGTCACTCAGAGATAAGTAGAGTTGAAGGTGTATACACACACACACACACACACACACACACACACACACACACACACACCTACCTGTTATCTGTGTGATTAATAATAATTGAGCTTAGGTGGAAGGAAAGAATTGTGGGATTCAAGTTACAGAAGTATAACGCTAATAAGTTCTCCAGAAGAGTCTTAAGAAGTTTAAATGAAAAAATAAAATCCTGCCACATGCATGACCCATACGTAATTGACGAGAGCGAAATTGAGAGCTTCCTAAGGTCACGGGCGGGGGAACCAGGACTCACCGTGAGGCTCTTGACTCCACATTTTGTTTCTTGCCAGTAGACCACCTTCCTCTTAAACAGTGTGTCCTTTGTGACTAGACTATTAATGGATACTTATGTTGTGACTAATTTTATATTGGCCTTTTTTACAGTAAATAATGTACTTGTTTCAAAGTGTTGTAATTCTTTATTCTTAAAAATTCAGTACGTACTGAATTTGTTATTGGGATTATTATTATTTATTTGCTACAATCATATTTTATCATGTTGTTAAATTGGGCTAACACTTTCATTTCTTTATTTGCAAGGTCTTGCTTAAATCACCCAGACAAAAAAATTGTTGCCTACTGTTCAATGATTTTGTTCACATCCCTTAATGCTGAAAGAATGAAAGAACTGGAAGAAAACCTCAATATTGCAATCGATGTCATAGAAACCCACCAGAAGCAGCCTGAATCAGAATGGCCGTGAGTATCGCTTTGGGAATTAGATTGCTTAAGAACATTCTGACAGTCACTTTCCCAATAGAGACTTTAAGTGAAAACTTGAGTTGTAATAATTGGACAGTAAGTTAAAAGGGCGCATGGTGACAGAAGAAGAGAAGTTTCTCAGCAGCCCCTGGAGGCTTTGCGGGAGGCGGAGTGAGGCTTGAGCGGCCCGTGAAGGGTGAGAAGTTTTCAAGGTGAGGAGGGCGCGGGCACTCCGTCTGAAACCACGCCGCGTGCCAATGCGCAGACCCTGCGGGCGAGTGGGTCAGACCACTGTGGCTGCAGTAGGTGCTCCCTTAAAGGTCAGAGGTGAGTGAGGCCCTGTGGCATCGCTTATGGGAGACTCGCTGTCGTACCATTCTCGTGGTTGGTGAGCACACCTGGTGCCACGTCCTTCTACTTGAACATGCTGTTTTATGGCCGAGCACCCGGTCTGTCTTATGGACGCGCCGTGTTTTGCGAAGAACGTGCGCTGTGTTTGATGAGTGTCACAGCTCTGCTAGGTCTGGCGGCGTGCAGTGTCGTTCGGGTCTGCTGCTGCCCTGGGCTCCTGTCCAGTTCCTCCTCATTGAACGCGGATTGCCGCTTCTCCCTTCGGTTCTGTCAGGGTTTGCGGCACGTATTTCAGTCTGTGCGGGCAGGTCCATGTAAGTTTGTAATTGCTGTCTTCTGAGGAATTGACTCTTTCATCATTGTAAACTCATCAAACGTTTTGTTCTTTTTCCTTATTAGTGTCCTGTTTCCTTTAAAATCTATTGTATGTCTGTTTTCCACATAGTGGGTCAGTTTGTCTTGGGTCGGGAGCCTCGAGACACTTGCATTTCACAGGCATGAACTGTCCCAGTTTGGGCCTTTTGGTGTGAACATTATTGTTCTGTTGAAGGCATACATAATTTTAAAATAGCTTATATGTGTGGGCATTTATTTTATTTGAATTGCCATCTGCACACAAACAGAAGTTGGTACAAAAGTAATTGTTATTGTGCTTGACTTAGGAAACCTCCCTCAGCAATGCAAGTGTTTTACATGACAGGTGAATCATTAGATTACTAAGAGACATTTTCTGTAGTCTAATTCTGTTTCATTTGTTAAGTATCTTGGATCTATATTTTATGTAAATATTTTTAAATATGTTTTTATTGATTTTAGAGAGAGAGGGAGGGAGGGGGGGAGGGAGAGAGGGGGAGAGAGAGAGAGAGAGAGAGAAATATGGATCAGCTGCGCTCCTACGTGTTCCCATGGAGGATGGAGCCTGCAACCCCGGCATGACCGGAATCAAACCCGCGATTTGGTGCGTGGGACGACACTCAACCAATTGAGCCCCACCGGCCAGGGCGGATCTATATCTTAACCATCCGTAATTTTTCAGCAGCATGGAATAAAGGGCAAAAGATCGTAAATGGTAAATAGAAGATCTACTTCAGGACAGTTCAGGGTAAAGTTATGAAAGGTCCCTAGAGGGGTTTAGACAAGAAAAAGGACGGGAAGTAGTTAACTGTCTTCTCCGCAGTCTGCTTGACTTACGTGAGCTCAGCTCTGTATTTGGTCAACAAAAATGGGACCACAAAACATCCAGAGACGTCCAACAAAATGGTTGTTTTCCCTGCTCAGTATGAACCTACCCTGAATGTTAAGAGAAAAACTATTTGTCCTCCCACCTCGCAACATGCGCGAGCGTTGCATGGGCACGCACTTTCCCAGTTTGGCCTCTTTTAGCGTGAATGTTATTGTATTGAAATGATACCTAATGTTAAATATTAACGGTATTTTACAGGGAGCATGAAAGGACCTGGTGTTAGAACTCCTGGGTTTAGCGTCTTTTCTTGGGAAGGGACAGATGTGAGGTTTCAGTAACTTGGGGCCTTTTGTTTCGGTTCACACGGAAAGCGTCGGCGCAGGCGGCGCAGGCGGCGTTGGCACTACTGGGTTGCACTGGGACAGTGCCCTTCTAGCAGTGCTGGCTTCTCTGGTTTGCTGGTGCGGAAGACGTGTTTGTGCTCTTGGATCGCCCTGGATGAATCAGTCCGAGGCTTGAAGTTCGGCCTTTGACTCTGTCTGAACTGACAGCCCACTAAATGTGCGTCACCAGTGGGTGGGGGCCGCGTGGGATAGCGGAGCGGGAGAGCGTGGGGCGGCCCCGTGCTGCCCTGTGCTGGGGGCGCAGTGTGGGGGTCTTGTTTTCCTGTCACTGCCATCCTGGGAATGTATTTTGCCACCACGGACATATGAGAGTGCCGAGACGCAAGCAAGTTGGCGTAGGGCTCGCACTGCCGACTGTCCCGCGTAGGGCTCGCACTGCCGCCTGTCCCGCGTAGGGCTCGCGCTGCCGACTGTCCCGCGTAGGGCTCGCACTGCCGACTGTCCCGCGTAGGGCTCGCACTGCCGCCTGTCCCGCGTAGGGCTCGCACTGCCGACTGTCCCGCGTAGGGCTCGCACTGCCGACTGTCCCGCGTAGGGCTCGCACTGCCGACTGTCCCGCGTAGGGCTCGCACTGCCGACTGTCCCGCACTGTAAGCGGGAGCGGTTTCGGGCAGAGGCCCGAGCTGGAAGGTGAGGGATGAGCTCTTTCAGTTTGGCCTCTTTCAGAACAAACTTTCTCTTTCTGGTGAGCCGCGGTGTCACTGCAGAAATGAATTTATAACTGTGAGTGCAGGATTACTTTTGGGTCATATTTGGGTTATCTCGTTGATTTATTTTGCATGACAAAGTTCCACTCCTAGATTGCTATCTCCTTTGGTTTGGGGTGTTTCTTGCCTTTTGGATATAAATTTCACTGTTTCCTTAGCTATAAAGCTATTAGGGATAAGTGTAATTCTCTTTCCCGTCGTGGTTTGACTCTGCTGCCCCTCTTCTGTTGTCCTGCACACTCACATTTCATAGCATGTACCACTTGTTTGAGGCTGTGAGCACCTTTGGCAAGATTTAGCGTTGTTTGTGCTTGCAGCCTCAACAGAATAACATCTGGCGTGTGACAGGCATGAGCCTCGTCTGAGTCTGAAGTGCCGGCAGCCCAGCTCAGGTGGCATATGTGCAGAGAGAACTTACCGGCCTATAAACGGGAACGTCCTGGAGTTCCCGGAGTTGTAGGCACAGTGGGTGCAGGCGCTGCCAGGCCCATCAGTGCTGGCTCGCTGTGTCTCCTCGTCCTTCTGCGCTGCTTTCACTCTCGGGCACCGTTGCCGCCTGTGTTGCCAGCACCTGTTCTTTATCTGCCTGAAGACGGCATGGCCCGTGGCCCGTCTTCAGCCGCCTTCTCTGTCATTGCTCGTTCCTGGGCGACCTTTCCTAGTTTCACAGCTTAAGGTTCCTTTCTGAGTTGGTGATTTCCAAATGTACGTGTCTGGCCTTGACCTCTGGCCAGAGCTCCAGACCTGTGTGTGCACCTTCCGCTGGCGTGCTTGTAGCCGATGTCTCACACTCGGGAAGACCTCAGTTCCCTCCCTCGGAGCCTGCCGTTGCCCCCCATCTTTACTGGTTCCGTGACCCCCCTCACCTTTCACCTCGTGCCGAGGCCCGGCCCCGCTCGCCTGAACCTGAGCGTTGGTCTAGCTTCTCTTCCTGTCGCCGCTGCACGCATCAGCCCTGTCTGCCAGCCTGCTCCCAGGTCACCTGCTTCACACCCTCTGCGCGACAACTCGAGGCAGCAAATCCCGGAGACAGACGACTGTGGAACTGCTCGCTCACCTTTCTGCCTCCCAGTCACCGCACGGCGCTGCGAATGTGCTGCGGAGCTTGCCACTCGCTTGCTTACGGAGACCCTCTGCGGGCTTCCCCAGCACCGAGGAGCCAGGTGGAAGTAATTGCCGTGTCCTGGCTCCTGGCTGAGCTCGTTTTACCTCTGACCGTTTTTATCTCCCTGCTCCTTACTTCCCACTGCTCTCGCTGCTTTTCTGTGAATTGCCTCAGTTTGTTCTCTCCTGAATCTTGACACCTGCCCTCCCTTCTGTGCTCCTCCTCTGCGTGGCGTGCTCTTCCTCTGCGTGGAGTGCTCCTCCTTTGCGTGGCATGCTCCTCTGTGTGGCGTGTTCCTCTGCATGGAGTGCACCGCTGCATGGCGTGCTGCTCCTCTGTGTGGCGTGCTCCTCCCCTGCGTGGCGTGCTCCTGCTCTGTGTGGAGTGCTCCTCCCCTGCGTGGAGTGCTCCTGCTCTGCGTGGAGTGCTCCTCCCCTGCGTGGAGTGCTCCTCCTCTGTGTGGCATGCTCCTCCTCTGCGTGGAGTGCTCCTGCTCTGCGTGGAGTGGCAGGGCCTGCTTTGGTAAATATTTCTGTCAGCACACAGCCGTACTCATTCGTTTATGTACTTACTGTCTCTGGCTGCTTTCATGCTGCCACGACAGACTGAGTGGCAGAGACTTGGCCCTGTGGTCTCCGGTGGTTAGCGCCAGGCTCTATGGGAAAAGCACCTGCTGTGTCGTGTGTGTGGAATGTGTTGGTGATGGTGGTGTCCTTGGCCTCCAGTGGCCTCAGGCTTGTCTGCTTTTCGCGCCGACGTTGAGAGACTCCCAGGGGTCCGGGCCGGCCTTCCCTGGAGCCCGGGGCCGGCGAAGCTCAGGCGCTGCAGGGAGGGCCAGAGACTGCAGTGCGCGAGCGCGGAAGTGTGGTCCCCGTGCACGTACCGCTGTGAACTGCACCGGAGTCTAGGGCGCTTCTCAAGGTGTCTAACGCAGCTCTGACCGGAGTTGCGTGTGGATGCAACTCGGGATGTTTTGTGTGCACGTCTTTTTGTGACAGTTGGAATCCTTTAGAGTGTAGGTAAAAGTTTGTCTTTGGCAGCTGGCTGGCACGTACTGAGGAGTTTGGGACTTAGAGAGGTGCTCCACAGGAGAAGGTTGGCCCACAGGTCTCCGGGAGGTGTGCGAGGGCCCTTCCAGGCTCCTGGTCTGTGCCGGGGTCAGCCTCTGTCCCAGGCCAGGTCCCGTGTCCACTCCGGGGGCGCTTTCGGAGCGGCGTGCCTGAGCCCGGCTGGCAGGAGTGGGGTCCTGCTTGAAAGGTGGAGTTCCTGCTCTTGGAAGAAGGGGAAGGGTGTTACGGGAAATGGCAGGCATCTGCAAGGACTCAGTCACTGGTTGATGAAGGAGCGAACCATTTTCATGGTCTGTGCTGCTTCCGAAGTGAAGTACCGTTTAATTCCTCTTACTTGGTTGGGAGTTGCATTCTGATGTTACTGCTAGGAGCTGGAGAAGCAGGCACGGTGCTGCTGAGGGGGGCCCTGTGTCCAGTGTCCGCGGCCAGTGGCGTTAGGACAGACCGTGGCCCAGCTCTCTCTGCGACTGAAGCGTCTGCGCCTCTCTAGGGAGGCGGGAAAGGAAGGGGCCACAAACGCGCGTGAGAGAACGGAGCTCGCTGGCCTGGCCCGGCCGCACTCGGCATCCAGCCGGTGTCAGACTTGGTCGGATGGCAGCTCACTGCCGTGCAGTGGGAGCGTGGCCCCGGGGTCATGGGGCCGAATGACGGCCGTGTGTCGGGTGCTGCCTGGAGCCCTCCATGTTCCCGGCAGGAGCAGGAGGCTGATTGCTGCGGCCGCGTTGGCAGCTTGGCCCAGCCTGCTCACAGCCGCTGGGGGTGGAGTTCCCAGATCTCGAAGCAGACAGGAGGGGCTTTCGTGTGTAAGTCCGGTTCTGTATCCAGCCAGGGAGCTGTGAAACATTGTCTAGGCTTTTTGCGGTCCATGAACTAGATTTCATTTATGTTACAATAAGCTTTGGCATTGTAGACTTGTGAATGCAGATGGCGACACGTGGCTCTCATTTTTAGAAAATTCCCCTCAAACGCTGACTGTAGGGTGACGTGCAGTGACAGGGTCACTGTCCACGGTCCTTCCCCTGTGCTCCCTGACGGACAGATGGCCTTTGCCGCCTTCTGCCTGGTGGTATCACCACCGCGATGCGGATCACGGTTCATCTCTTCGCAGTTGTTCACATACTTCAAAACCAATTATAAACGCGAAAGGGAGACGCGAGGGGGACCTTCGTGCACTGGCTGTTAGCCATGTGGAAACTTGTGAAATTGTGGCCAGCGCTTTCCATCAGCAACTTGCTTTGTGCACACTGGCTGTGCCGTAATTACATTTAAAGGAGGAACTTCCCTATCAAACGGAGCTCTGCCTCCAGCCCGGGCGTCCGCTCTGGCCCCGAGGCTGAGTCGTCGGTGGGAGGGAAACAGGCCCGCAGCGCCCCAGGCCCGCAGCGCCCCAGGCCCGCAGCGCCCCAGGCCCGCAGCGCCTGCAGCGGAACCGAGCGGAGAACTCAGGAGTGCGGACGGGACCCCATTTCTAGCTTTCCTTTTGCGAAGTAAAGGCGCATTTCTCTGTGCCCCTTCCGCTCTGACTTCTGCCTCGTGGGTAGGATGTGTTTTGACCCTCCCCCGAGGTGGTGTGTCCTACTCCGCGTGGACTTGGAGTGCGACTTGAGTGTCCCTGCCGGTCTCTACATGTCCTGGCACACTTCGGTTTGTGGATCAGTGGGACCCTGCCTGCCTCTTACAGAATTACCACCACATCTCTGATGTTACAGAAAGAGTTCTGCAGAAAAATTAATCACAAATTAGCGTGTGTAACTTAGCAAATACAGAGCGTGATTGGGTCTCTTTGTTGTGAAAGTTTTCACCTGTCGTTTCTCTTGAGTCGGTATTTGGTAAGGAAGTAAATGCAGTGGCTTTTGACTGAAAATTGAGAATTTATGCAGCACCCTGGAGAGGAGAGTGTATGTATTATATTTAGAAAAGTAAGCATCTGCCACTTAAAAACTTCTGCGTAATTGATAGCCACTTAAACGATCATTTCGAGTTGCTACAAGAGCATTCCCTCCCCGTTGCCGGGTGTGGATGGTGGAGGAAGTAGGGTGGGTGTTTAGGTCTCGTTTTCCTGTGAAGTGACGGCGTGCTGTGGTAGCTGATGTGCGTCACCCTGTTACCGCTCTGAAAGCCATACCTGTGTTTGTGAAGAAGTGATTAAATGAACGATGCCTGTCAATATGTTGACTGTTTCATAGCCGCTAGGACGGCTCTGGACTTGGAGTAAACAGTGTGCTCTTTAGTTTTTAAGTCTTGAGATGCCCTCCGGTCAATACGATACAGAACTCATTAATAAACCGCTCCGTCTTTGAGCTGTCACCGGGGCCCTTTGAAGACTGTGCTTGTAATCTGCGCCCGGGGCTCCGCACAGTTGATCCCGGAGTTTGGATGCGGCTGCCTGACAGTGAGGGTGTTTTCTTGGTAACCTGAGAGCCTCACAGAGGAGCTAACAAGCCAGTGTGCGCTGCTGTGTGGTTGGCCTGTGTCCCCGTAAAAACAGCGGGATGTTCTGTTTCTTGGTTCATGTTAGCGCTGAGCCGCTGACTAAAACAGTGGAAGTGTTTGCTGTTTATTCCCGAGCTTGTAGCTGAGTTCCTTGCTGCTGTTGAAACTCCGGCGACGTGCTGTTCCTTTCGCAGACATGACAAATGCCATAGTGGGCCCTTGCTTCCCGCTGGGTAAAGCGGGACCGTTTCAGGAAATGTTTCAGAAATAAAACTGGAGAGAAATACTGTGACAGCTTTAATTTTCCTTTAGCTGCTCATAGGAAATAGTATGTGAACCTCTTAAAACGTTTTAAGCTTACAGCTAGTCAGGAATCCAGTTAAAAGGAGTGTTTCTATGTGTAAGATACGCCTATCAGGTTGATAAGGCCATGTCTGTTTGGCTATGTTTTTAGTAACCAAACTTTTTTCTCCTTTTTTCTTAGGTTCTTGATTATTACAGACCATTTTCTGAAAAGTCCGGAATTGGTGAAAGCCATGTATGCCAAAATGAGCAATCAAGAAAGGTAACCCCAAAACCAGTGTGGTTTTGAGTATTTAGCATTCCGTATAGGGTATCCTGTACACATGACTGAAAACAGTGTGGTTTCTTAGCTGGCACAAAGTCTCTGAATACATGTTTCTGTGTCAGTGATGGTTTTAAATGGGTTGGTTAACATTACAGCTTAGCCACAACAGGCAGTGGGTAGCGCAGGGCTGCAGGAGCCAGGTTGGCGCCATTGTCCAGGGAAGCCATATTGCAGGGTGTCAGGAGCAAAAGGTTGTGCCAGTGCCGTGCTTTTTCCTAGTAACTCACGCAACGAGGTCTTGCCGCTGTGTGTGTGAAGGGTGCGCGTTCGTCCACCTCACCGACGCGGTAGGTTGGGGTACGCTCTCCCTCCCGGGGGGGGCAGTTTCCGGGAGTGAGTCAGACCCACGGGAAGCGGTGCCCGGCTGCGACCTCCCCGCCGTTGCCGTGGGCAGAGCGGCGAGTGCCCCGAGAGCGAGCCGGCTCCCTGCCTGCCTGGCGATAGAAATCCTGTGTGTGACTGTGGTTAGGTTTTTATTGTGCTTGGACTCAGCTTCCTGACCTATAAAATTAGAGGATTAAACAAAATGATTCACAGTGCTCTTTCCATTCCAATCGGATGTGTTTTTCCAAACCTTATTGGAAATGTCGCCTTAGGAAAAGAAACTTGCCCAGAAGTCTGACGGTCAGAAACCGATACAACAGTTAAAAACGTGAAAGGTGTCGCGCCTTTGATTGTAGTCACGATGTGATACGCGCTGTGGTTTTGACGTTTCGCCCGTGCGTTTGGGCCCAACGTTAAGCTTCCTGCGCTCCTTTGCAGTCGTGTTAAGAGGTGATTTTTCTTTCCTATCTTTACCAAAAAAGAAAGGCTCAGCTTACAAAGTGAGTTTAAATGCCATGTTTATGAATCCATGACCCCTGCTACTGCCACACATGTATACGTTTGATCCTGAAAGAGAATTATGGGTAGTTGTTTTTTTTTTTAACCTAAAATAAGTAACTTGGTGAGCACTGCTAGAAATCAGTCATTGCTTTGCAGTAAGGAACACACGAGTACACGAATACATAGTTTAATTGTGACTTAATATTCACGTTTGAATTTCCTGCATTGCTATCAAGTGATGTGTTTTTCAGCTAATCATGAGCTAAGCAAACGAGGATGACAGACCAGCCGGTTTCCGTTTTTATTTGTAAAACAGTGGTAGCCGCTGCTTCCCGCCTTCATGTAAGTTTTCTGCTCAAGCGCCATCTCCTCCTCCGCCTGCTGTATTTCCCTTCCCAAGGAGAGGTGCTGTCACTTCCGCGCAGAACTTAGCAGACATTGGACCGTGTCCCATTGCATAGCCTGTCCTACAGCGGACCGTGCCACGGGCCCGCTGCTGCTGTTCGGCGCTCCCGGGAGGTGCTGTGTGCGGGGGAGGGTTTGGTCTTTCCTCTTCTGCGCGTCCACGTTGCCCAGGCACAGAACAGGTGCAGAACGCAGGGTTTTGAATGAAAGCACGAGTGACTTTCATTCTCTTACTCACGAAAGGTTCTCAGTAGCTGGTTAGGGTGCGAGAACCCTGGTATCCGCGGCGCCGCCTCCACTTTCCAGGTCGCATTGGCCACTGCGACCGATACCATGGGACAGTCTTCCAGGCACAGCGGGATGGAAGGTGGTGTTTAGGAGGAGACCTTGCTCTTTGCAAATGCTTATTCTATACAAGGTGTGTCAGAAATTTAGCATCTGATTGACCACACCCTACATCTACAAATGCCACTAAGAGCCACCCTCCCCTCTCTTCTGCGCTTGGCATTATGGGTAGTCCTTGCTTTTGCTATGAATACATGATCAGGGAACGCATTTACAGTTTTTTCTCCTACGAATTTGTACGCAGCTCCTGTTAGGTGAGTCAGGCCCTGTCCCAAGCACCACAGGGGCAGCTCGGTCACTGTCAGCCTCGAAGGCTGGCACGCCTGTTGTCCTGTGTGGCAGGTGCACACACGGAGGGGGAGAGGTTACTGGCTTGTCCAGGCCTCTCTGCAGGGGACGGCAGCCTGGCTCTGGAGTCGGTCTTTTAACCCAGCCCTGTGCTGGCTCCGTTGGCTGGGCTAACATTTGTGCTGTGTGCAGAAACGTAAAAGACACCCAACAGTACCCTGTACGAGGACATGGGAAGTGAATACCTTTACGACAAGATAATCATTCTCTCAGCGGTGGCGTATTTCTCCTGAATGCCATGCATTTCTCTAACGTCGATGTGTCGAGCATGGTGGTGTAGACGCCATGGCCAGACAGCCGACGCTAGTCCAGTGAGTGAATGGAGACCTGAATGACAGCCTCAGCCTCCGTCCGTCCCGTCGGAGGAAGCTTTTGCTGGAGGCGGGTCTTGCTGTTCCTACTACACGTAGTTGTATGGCCTCGGCCAGATTCCCAGCTGCTGCGAACTTGGTTTTCAAGAACCGTCAACCATCAGTATTCTGGCGCCAGAATTGTCCTTTCGTTCCCTGCCCTCTGAGGGCGCACACACACGTGGACGCACGTTACCCAGCCAGCACACTTGGTGGTACATTTGACCACTTTGGGTTAAAGGAACATGGCTCCTTCTGGTGTAGAAATAAAGCCTCGTACATATAATCCCAGGTCAGAACAGGACTGGGAGGAACATACTTGGTTATGCTAGAGAGATTGCGCTGCGTGTGATTGGTTTTTTCTAGGGAAAGGAAAGGGTTGTTGAATAAAAGTATTTCTTGGTAATTGAAATAGTGATGTGAAACATGGCGTGGGTTGGGTTGCAGATTTACGTTTTTGTAAACTAAAATGGTGGAACCAACAAAAAAGCCAACCTTCCCAAGAAAGATAGTAAAATGGGCGGCTAAGGCTCCCGACCCAGGCGCGGAGACCCTCCTGCGTGGCTCCGATGGCTGGCCCTGGGCACGCAGCCGCGTACGCCTCTCACCGCCCGTGGTGGAGGCGTGGCACCTGCCTCGCAGCTCTGTGTGCTCCGGATGAGAACATGGAAAGCGCTTTGCTCTAGTCAGCATGAATGTTGATTTTATAGTTCTGATCACTCAGGAGGCTGAATGAGTATCCATTTCCTGAAGAAATAAAAAAAGTAAGCAGTGAATGTTGCCCATTTAACGTTGCGGTTCTCATTATTGTCGCTGTATTGGGAGACGGGCAGCATTTCTGAAGTTTGAATTATTCTAGTGCTCCAAGGAACGATAGGGAAGGTGCTTCTTTCTGTAGCCTCACCATATCAGAGAAATCAAGACTTTTAAAAGAACAGGTGATTGTTGAGGGTTAATTTTATCCACAGATCTTGTTTTCCCAGCTAGACACGGTAAGCAAAGTATGGGAGTCAAAGAGTACACATGTTCTCTTGCTGTGGCCTCTAGGTGTTTTCAGCGCTGTGGCGTCCCAGTGTTGCGTGTTCCTGTAAAGTCTTTGCTTCACAGGGTCACACTCCTGGACGTCCTGATAGCCAAGATGGCGGGCGAAGAGCCCCTGACCAAGGATGACACGCCTGCGCTCCTGGGCCACGCCGAGCTCATCGCCAGCACCTTCGTGGACCAGTGCAGGGTTGTGCTGAAACTGACTGCCGGGCAGCACGACGATGACGAGGTGAGGAGCCGGACTTCCCACTCCCCTGGGTCCTCTGTGGGAAGGCTTTCCCAAGCTCCGGAAGGAGATCACAGAAGTCTCGCAGTAGCCAGAGCGGTGCTCTCCTCCCCCTCGTGTGTGGGAAACTAGTGACAGGGTGGGCAGTGTTAGGAGGTGGGGCTTTGGCACGTGATCAGGTCACGATGGAGCCCTTGTGCATAGGGTTAGTGCCCCAGGAAGATCCTTCGCCCCTCCCACCACGTGAGGGCATAGCCGGAAGCCAGCCATCTGCAACCCGCAAGGCTTCCTCCCCGAACCAGCCACGCCGCACCTGCTCTTGGACGTACAGTCGCCAGGACTGCGAGAAGTAAAGGTCCCTGGTTTGTAGCCGGACCAGTGCCCGGTGCGCGCTTCGTGCACATTGAGAGGAAATTAATGGAATCCCCGGGGCAGCGCAGAGGCTTGAAGGGCGTCTGCGTGGGGCGGGGGCTGGGGGAGGGGTTGGAGGAGAAAAAGGAAACTCCGGCTTGGGTCTTCAGGCTCACGGTGCTGGCTCCAGTGCAGGGACTAAGGTGGTGGCCGGCGGGCGGTACTGGGCAAGATGGGCCGGACACGCCCTGGAGCCAACCTCCCGCGGTCCTCCCAGCCGGCCTCACCTGGGGAGTGAGCGCAGTCCCTCGGCCTGGCCCACGGCCCTGCGGGGATCGGGCCCAAACCGGCTCTCCTCCGACATCCCCCGAGGGGTCTCAGAGTGCGAGAGGGCACTCCGCAAAGTTGTCGTACAAGGTGTGGAACGCAAACGCAACTAGAAACGGCCCCGAATCTGGTGCAGTAACCAGATTCGGGGCCGACAGCACCCCAGCAACAACATAACCCGTGGCAGAAGGTGGAATCACACGTCTCCCTCCTCTCTGGTTCCGGGGTGCGTCACCCGAGAACTGCCACTGCCGTCACGGCAGCTCAGCAGCTCCTGCATTGAGTGTCTGTCCCCTGGTGGTCAGTGTGCGTCATAGGTACCAGCTGGTCGGACGGTCACTTAGCCTTTTATATATATAGTTTATGTTGTTTTGTTAGAGCTGTTTAAATAGACTAAGCCTGTATCCTTATTTTAGAACAGTTAAGAAAATACAGATAAAGGAAAACTATCTTTATTCACAACCATTCAGAGTTAATGACAACAATTCTAGGTAATATATTTATCTAGGCAGATAACATCAAATAGACATGCATATGTACACCTGTGCGCACACAAACATTAAGAATGAAGTGATTCTGTGCCATCTTGTTGTAAATTCCTGTTTTTTGTTCTGAATGTGGGCTCCACGCGCACAGAAGTTTTGGCTAAGTTTGTAGTACTGTGCACATAGTGGGCATTTAGCAAATATTTCCTGAATGAATGAACAATACTTAGTTGATGGCTTTTTTAAGGGCCATGTGGCACTCTCAGTAGAGAATTTGTCAGCACTTACTTGTCCAGCTACAGGGAGCTGGACGTCGAGGGGCCTTGGTTGCGTTGGTTATGAGGAGTGCGTGCTACAGGCCGTGTCTCTGTACAGCGTCTTGGTGCACTTCCATGCTGATTAAGCCAGGGCGCAGGCCCAGAGTGGCCTGCTGGGTGGAAGGTTTACCCGTTTAAAGCTTTGGGCGCACGTTTGTAAATTGCCTTCCAGAGTTTGTTTCTTCGGACACTGCAGGAGATTCTGTTCACGCACCCCCCTCGTTGGCTCCGTCAGGCATTTTCACTCTCCCAAGCCTCTCCCTACGTCCTTCCGCTCTTTCCTTTGCTTAGCGAGCTTACGGTAATTCTGGTTCCTCCTCTCCACTTTAGAAATGCTCTTTATTTTTATCTGTTTCTTTTCCCCTTTGGTCTTAAAGTTGGAATTGGTTTTTCTCTGGCATTCCACTCGGCATAAAAAGAAATGCATTTCTGAGACAAGAACAGAGATGAGTCTCACACGTAGCGATGAGAGAAGCCAGGCAGGCAGAGAGCGTGCTTGATTCCACCTCATGGTCGGCAGCACCCGCTTACCGCTGCAGGCAGCTCAGCCGTCACCGGCCGGCACAGGGCAGGTGGGGCTGGCTGCGGAGGGCACGCAGGAACGGCATGGGCAATAGAAATGTTGTACGTAGCTGTGTGCATTCACACCGATCTGTACCAGAGACGTAAGAGCATGTGTGTTATTGCATGTAACTTCTACCTCAGTGACGTTGATTTAATCAGTATAGCCAGAAACACAATCATGGGTCCTTTCTACGCTGATAGGAATGGTGGAGAGGGAGTCACTTGGGCAAATAGGTGAGGAATAGGTGAGGGGTTGCCCTTGGAGGGACCGTCTGCCCTCTCCAGATGGGAAGGGGGGTGTGGTCACTGCTCCGTAGCTTCTGGAGACTGAGCCTGCAAACTGCGGCCCGAGTGCAGGGCGTGTTCACGACACTCCTGCCACAGAGGTGTGCTGCCCTCGGTGCCTGTGCTTTCCTCAGGCCACAGGCTGCTGATGGTCGTGCCGGCCACGTTAGGGCTTGCTGAGAAGGCCAGTGTGTGCGCTGCCATGTGCTGGGACAGAGGGGAGAAAGGGGACGCCCTCACTCTCGGCTCGCCTGTCCTTCCTGGAGCCAGAGCTGTGCGTTTGCAGCAGGAGGAGCAGTGAGCTGAGCTGCTGGGAGGTTGGACTGAATTCTCCAGGACAGAAGCGGGGAGCTTCGTGCTGGCTACGTCTCAGCTTTAAATGTTTTCACGGCCCTTATACTTACAGTTCAGATGAGTTCAATATTGTCATCAGTGACCTGATGTAACTATATTGAGCAAATTTTACATTTTTCCTCCAAAGAGGTTTTTCTCTGAAGTGGGAGAAATTCTTACATATTAACACGTTAAGCGCCCAGCCTGTGTTGTCTTCCGGGCGGAAAGTACAGTGTCAGTCACCGGTGACGGACAGGGCGCTTAACGTGTGAAGTGATGGAAAATTGTAGACGGTTTCCTTCTGAAAAGCCCCAATAGTTTACTTTTTGATAATTCATTGATCCATATACACGCATGACTTGTGCATATTAGTGTATATACGCTGTCTTTTCACTTACAAGTTTGAAAAGCTATGGTCGTTGTTAACCAGACCATTGCCTCAGGGTTATAAACTTTGGTGTGCTGGGGTGGCCGCCACCGATGCCTGAGGGTCAGGCGCTGTGAGCTGACGGGTACTTGACAGCGGCCCGCGTGGAGTATCTGTAGCGCGGGAATCGGCCAGTCTCCCAGCACCCCTGCCTTTACCCATCTGTGATATTTTTAGGACAAGATAGCCAGTCATGTGCTCATAATACTGTCTGAAAAATCAGAATGAAGCAATCATTTTTATAGCATCTGGTTTTTAATTTATGTATTTGTTCAGCCTTGAGATCCTGAGATTTATCCCTATCTCTTCCTTTATAAACATAGTCTTAGACTATGATGTTAATATACCTGTTTCTGTCCTTTGGTATATTTGTGCATACTTCCGAGGTACATGCCCTTACCCAGGAATTGAACCCGAGACCCTTTGGTCCTTGGGCCGACGCTCTTAACTACTGAGCAACCGGCCAGGGCCATCAGTTCATATATATGTATCTCTAAAAGGTAAGGAGCCTTCACACATGATGAAGTACAATGAGCACCTTTAAAGTTTGTAAATTTTAGTATCGAACAGTACTTACATTATCCCCACTGTCTACTTTCCCCCCAGATTTATTTCTTTGAATGGGGATACAAATGAGGGCCACCATACATGCAGGTGGCTGATAGGTCTCAAATCTCCTTTCCTATGCAGGTTACCCCGCCCCCATCCCTCTGCCTCCTTTCTCCTGTGCTAGCTGTTGGTTGAAGGAATTGGCTTGTTTGACCTGTGCGTTTTCTACAGTTTGGATTTGGATGAGTGGATCTCCGTGGTGGTGTTTAACGTGGCCTTCTGTCCCTTGAATTTCTTGTGAATGATAATTAGTTCCAAATGCTTATTCAGATTCCGGTTTGTTTTTTGTTGTGTTTTTTTTTAGTCATGTTTCATCATTGGTGACACATTCATTCATCAAGAGCAGGGGTCCTCAAACTTTTTAAACAGGGGCCTGTTCACTGTCCCTCAGTCCGTTGGAGGGCCGGACTATCGTTTAAAAAAAAACTATGAACAAATTCCTATGCGCACTGCGGGCCCGGGACGAGTCGGCTGCCAAGCAGGACAGGCAGCGGCACCCGGCGGGCCGGATCAATGTCCTCGGCGGGCCGCATGTGGCCCGCGGGCCATAGTTTGAGGGCCCCTGATCAAGAGGCTCATAATGTCTGGTTGTCTCTTTTGTGTTGCTCGCAGGTGCTAATGATTACTACCTAGATCCATCAGTTGTTAGGGGCTGTGAAATAGCACTCACTCTTCATTTGTTAGCTATAATGTTTTCTAAAGATATCTCCCCCTAATCAGCGAGTAGGTGACTAGTATGCAAGATACATTTTGTTCTCCCTCCTTGATTACCAATATTCAGAGTAAGGAGCTGGTTTGTGATGTCATCCAGAGATGACAAGCACCTTGTTTGTTTCATTATTAGCAGTCACTAGAGGCCTGGTGCACAAATTCCAGCCCGCCTTGATGGGGGCCCATTGGGCCAAGCTGGTTAAGGGGGAGGGGCTGTGGGCAGTTGGCCGGCCGGCCCCGTCCCTGATCGGGGTTTTGGGGGCCGATCGGGGTCTGGATCAGGCTGGTTGGCTGCTGCAGTGCTCGTCATAGCCACTAGTTGTTCCGGTGTTTCTGGTTGGCCTGCCATTCAGGTCGCTGGGCTCTTATATATTTAGACAGCTTTGGACCCACTAGATTTGTTCTCTGTCATCTGCAGCGTGGGTCTTCCCCATGTCCTAATGCGCACTTGCTGCCGGGGGCTCTCGGGTCGCTTCTGGTTTCTCCTGCCCCGATCCTAGTAGTTTGTTAGCTCCTCTGCCACCCGGTATTGCAAGATGCCCTGGGTTACCCTGTATGAATCTGCCCGCACCCAGCACCAGGCAGCCCTTTCTTGAAGGAGAAAGGGTATTGGGAGATGACAGTGTGGGCACCTACCCATTTAACAAAGCGGGAGCTGACGCCGTGCAGCTAATGGATTTGCCGGAGTCTTTCAAACGTGGAAGTAATGTCAGACTTCTCATCTAAATATTTCCTCCTAACTTTTTAACTAGCAAATGAAGCTATGAAATGAAATTAAAATGCAAGGCATTAAAAACGTGTGTTGCTTCTTGCTGTTTATTTTGAGATTGCAACACAAATAGTATTTTAAATCTCCCAGTTACAGAATAGTAAATGCAATTAGAATTAACAAAAGGAAGACATTTATTTTTCTTTTGAAGAGTGTTATCTTTATGACCTAAATTTATAGCGTCTACCACATTTTGCCAACTAATGTATACTTTAAAAATGAGGTTCAAAATCTATTCAAAACTGCATTTTAAGGTTTTACTTTGTCCCAGCTGGCATGGCTCAGAGGTTGAACATCGACCTGTGAACCAGGAGTCGTGGTTCCATTCCTGGTCAGGGCACAGGCCTGGGCTGCCGGCTTGATCCCTAGTGTGGGGCATGCAGGAGGCAGCCAGCTAATGAGTCTTTGTCACCATTGATGTTTCTCTCTCTCCCTCTCCCTTCCTCTCGGAAACCAGTAGAAATATATATATTTTTTAAAAGATTTTATTTTGACTCCCTAGTTCCATGTCATTGGTAGTTGGTATTTTCTTGGGCATGTAGTCTATTTGGTAATAAACTCCTCAGTAGCTATGCGAACTAGCATTTCCAAACAATATATTTTCTAGCTTACCAAGATATTGTCTATAGTCTGTATTTATCCAGGAATAATGCAGATTCTTGTTGCCAGGTCTCTTTCCACCACAGCATTTTATAGGATTCCTGTGGACAAGAAATTAATGTAGTTCGTGGCGGATTTGTATCTGTAAAGTAGAACTTGCTTGCGGGGAACGCTTTAAAAAGAAAGTATCTGCATAAATGTTACGCACATAGCTAGTAATTTTGAACAGTCGTTCCGCTGCTGGAAGGTATTTTTGCTTGGCTGAGAGCTTCTCTGGTTCTTCACTCCAAAAAGACACATAATCTTGCATTCTCGATGGCCGTGTCTGCTAGTGCAGCCGCTTGTTCCCGTCCATTTCTGATGCTTCTGTTTTGGTTCTGATAGTTGTTCTGTCTTTCGATGTGTGAGAAGCACCGACTCCTCACAGTGATAGTTCATTCTCTCACAGCTACTTAAAGCAGTCGGGTCCTTTAGCCTGATTTAAAGCGTGTGTTTCCTTCTCTTCTCACCAGGCCCTCGCTACAATTCGGCTCCTGGACGTCCTGTGTGAGATGACCGCCAACACCGACCTGCTCTGCTACCTGCAGGGGTACCCTGGCTTGCTGGAGAGAGCCGTTGGTGAGTGAGCCTGCACCCGCTGCTGTTTCTAATCGAGAAATCTCTCCCTTTTCATACGGTGATGTAAGTGCAAACACGGGTCTGGAATTTTCAGGGTATTGTTCTATTTTTGAGATGGGGGGATATTTTCTCTAGGAGGAACTGTGGTGTTTTGGTAACCGCCCAGGCTGTTGCCCCTGCCCTGCTTTTAACTCAGGCTGCCTCGGCAGCACGTGAGGGTCCCAGTGCCTGCCGCCCAGCGCCCCTGGGGGTGTTTCATCACCAGGGCCTGCAGTGATGAGGGGGCGCGGTTTTGATGATGATAGCATTTTTAGTATCACTGTGTTTTTACCAAATTTGTTAGTAAAAATTTTCCTAGTTAACATTTATGGGGCGTGAAGAATAGTGCCTTACACATAGTTACTGTGTCCTTGATGTTTATAGAAAACTAGTGCACGAAATTTGTACACTGGTAGGGTCCCTAGCGGCTGCCTGGGTACTCCCTCCCCTCCCCTGGCTGCCTGCCACCACAGCTGCTGGCCGGGGCCTCCCTCCCTTCCCTGGCCAGCCCCGCCCCCTGGTTGAGAGGACAATTTGCATACTATGCTTTTATTATATAGGATTGTTTTTAAGCAAGAAGCCAGTGTGTGAAATATTACCATCTTTGCCAAAAAACTGTTTGCAAAATAATTCAAGTAGAGCTGTTCCTTGTGGTTAGCCATGCTTATGATGTTGCTATTCACTGGCTGCTACGTGTTTCTTTAGAAAAGGTTGTAATTATTCTGGAGACTCAGATGCCAAGAAAGATGAATTTGGATCTAGATGGGTAGACGAGTTCTCAGTGAGCTGTAGACAATAGTCAGTCTCATAGCGGTTTTATTTTTGAAAGCAGTGCTTTTAGTGATAATTAAAACACCACAAGCCTGGGAAGCGCGTCGTTGTGGGAAAACATGCATTTGGAGTCAGGGCAGGCACCGGCTGTCCTCTCAGCTCTGAAATTACTACCTTCTCTGAGCCCGGTCCCTCCATTATAAATTGGGAGAGACACAACTGACGGCCGTTAATAGGTTTGTTGAGCTGTTTAAATGGGATGATGCGCCAGCACTTAAATGCAGCTTCTTTTCCTAGGCTCTTACGGCGTCTCGTACAGTCTAACGGTATTAACCATTTCTTCTGACTGTAGCCAAACAGCACCGGGAGAGCACGTGCCGCCTTCTGATTGGCTGCCAGAGGGACATCCGTGCTCCTGGCTGTGTGGCGTGGCTCCTCTCAGACAGGTGGTGTCTCTGGACTCAGCTGACTGTGGGCCCTCGGCCGTTCTTCCACAAGAAGCTGAGATTGGGAACCTTTTTCGAAGAAAGATGGTGGAAAATGTTCAGCCAACTTTTCTTTGTGGATAATGGGAAAGCCCAAGTTGGGGTTGTCATTATGGCTTATGCCCCCAGTGCCAGTCATGAGAAATTTTAGAGCAAAAATAGAAGAGCCTTTTAATCATTATTTAAAGGAAGCTTTCAGCGCTCTCCCTGTATTTGGTTTTAATCCATTAACACAAATTAGATTCGTGTATGGAAAACGAGTACAACATACTAAACATTTTTCTGTGGAAAGTGAAGTTCGCTGTGTTTCTTACAGATCTTTTACGGCTGATTCACGTAACTGCCAACGACACCACAAACATCTTCAGCACCTGCGCTTGCATCAGAGCGGAAGGGGACGTCGCGAACATGGTCGAGGGCTTTAGGTCTCATCTCATTCGTCTGATCGGAAATATGTGTTACAAGAATAAAGACAACCAGGACAAGGTAGGATGGTTTCTTACTGTGTATCAGACAGATGTGACTTCATTTAGAATATAATATTTAAAATCAGAAAATAATCACTTTTTTGGCGTGAAAGCTTACAGCGCTTAGAAGTAGCTTGAGATATGTGTATGTGTGTGTATATGTTCCCGCAGATAAACATAAAAGGCCATAATTATTTGTATTAGGGTTTGTATTTTTGTCATTTGCATTGTATTTGTCCTTAGTGTGTTTGAGTCAGTCTCCTTTCTTATAAATTGTTGATCTTCGTCCTAAGCCTATTAAACAACCTAATGTCCTTAGACAATAGTAATAAAAACAGGTACTTAAAAAGCCTAGAAATTGTCAAACACATAGTAGACACAATAAACAGTAGCTATTACTTTTTTAATCCTCAGCTGAGGACCTGCCTAAGAGAGGAAGGGAGGAAGAGAGAGACACTGATCAGTTGCCTTCCGTATGCTCCCCAACTAGGGATCAAACCTGCAACCCAGGCATGTGCCCTAACCGGGAATCGAACTGGCAGCCTCTCAGTGCCTGGGACGATGCTCAGCCTCTGAGCCGCTCTGGCCAGGCAACAGCAGTTACTGACATTGTCTTAAGAAGAAACAGATACATTTTAATTTATGTCTGTGCCCTGCGTTTTGGATTATAGCAACATAAGCATTTCTTCTAGGAGTTTTGAAATGGATATAATATTAAATCTTTGGAAACTCAGTAGATTGCATTAGAAACCTATTTTGTGCCGAATAGCTTAGAGGTAATTATATTAATAATATGAGAAGGTGATAAAAAATGATGGCAGGAGAATTAGACCACATGCTTCATGTTGAACTACTGCCTGTATCTTCCTAACACTTTAAGTAGCGTTTGTTTTGCTTCATCAAATATTGAAATACTAGAGGCCCGGTGCACGAAATCGTGCATGGGGGGAGGGGGTATCCCTCAACCCAGCCTTCACCCTCTTCAATCTGGGATCCTGGTAGGATCGGGCCTAAATGGGCAGTCGGACATCCCTCTCACAATCCAGGACCGCTGGCTCCCAACTGCTTGCCTTCCTGATTGACCCTAACCACTTCTGCCTGCCAGCCTGATCACCTCCTAACCACTCCCCTGCCAGCCTGATTGATACCTAACTGCTCCCCTGCCAGCCTGACTGCCCCAAATGCCCTCCCCTGCAGGCCTGGGTCCCCCCCCCCAACTGCCCTCCTCTGCAGGCCTGGTTCCCCCCCCCAACTGCCCTCCCCTGCTGGCCTGATTGCCCACAACTGCCCTCCCTTGCAGGCCTGGTCCCTCCCAACTGCCCTCCCCTGCTGGCCATCTTGTGGCAGCCATCTTGTGTCCACATGGGGGAAGGATCTTTGACCACATAGGGGCAGCCATCTTGTGTGTTAGAGTGGTGGTCAATTTGCATATTGCTCTTCTATTAGATAGTATAGAGGCCTGGTGCATGGGTGGGGGCCAGCTGGTGTTCCCTGAAGGGTGTCCTGGATCAGGGTGGGGGTTCCCTTGGGGCATGGGGTGGCCTGGGCACAGGCTGCTCCCCCCCCCCCCCCATTTATTTATCTTCTATGATTGAAACTTTGTATCCTTGAGCAGAGCCCAGGGCTGGCCAGGAAGTTTGGCTTCCTCCATCGCCGGGGAAACCCAAGCCTCCTGCTTGCTCCGTGGCTGCAGCCATTATTGTTGGGATTTATTTATCTTCTATAATTGAAACTTTGTAGCCTTGAGTGGAGCCCAGGGCTGGCCAGAGCAGGCGGAAAGCCTGGCTTCCTCCATTGCCGGGGAAACTCAAGCCTCCTGCTCGCTCCGTGGCTGGCCGCCATCTTGGTTGGGTTAATTTGCATGCTCGCTCCTGATTGGCTGGTGGGCGTGGCTTGTGGGTGTAACGGAGTGATAGTTAATTTGCATGTACCTCTTTTATTAGTGTAGATGTGTGGCAGATTCCACTTTTCAAGCATGGCCACACAAATACCTATCATTCTGCGTGTATTCCTGCAGTGTGACCTTGCCACTCCCCCATCCTCTTGAATTTGGATGACTAGAGCTCTTTGACTACTTTGAACAACAAAATGTGGTAGGAGTGGCCCAGCATCATTTCTGTGATGGCCCACACTGCCTGGCGGGCCCCATGGCCTGCCTCGCAGGAGCCGTCACCATGTCAGAGCGCGGATTCCCTGCGGTCACCGTGCTGAGAGTTGCCAAGTCCACGTGGAGCAGCCCCGGAGGAGGAGATGCGGTAAGGAGACAGGAAGAGACCAGTTCTGGGAACGAGGCATCAGACACGTGAGCGAGACACCAACTCGGAAGTCACTAACCTCGGTTTCCTAGTGCCAGCTGATGCCCCGTGAATCAAGAGCAGCCTGCCTAGCAAGTTCTTCCTGAATGCACTGCCCACAACATTGTGAGAAAAAGTGAAAATCGGGGGCGTGGGGGGGGGGTGAGGGGGGATGAAGGGGGCCGGATTAAGTTGTAGGTTCTGCTTTGGTTAATGGCCCTGTAAGCCACTATCGGACTGATCTTCCCACAAAACATAATTATAAACTCTGGACAAAAGACAGCTTTGTGAAGACACTCACAGTTGACCCAAACAGCAGATTCTGAGTTGAGTTGATGCGGAAGAAGGCACAGAGTGTGTGTGAGAGGCAGGGCAGTTAAAACGCTGATGGAAATCTACAGACCTTTTAGCTTAAAGAATGAAGGACAGTTTGAAGCAGCCACAGCCATTGGAAGGTGAAGGAGGTAACCCGGAAAGGATAAAGCAAGCCCCAAGTTCTCCGTGCTAACGGCCTGCATCCCTGCTGAAGCCTGAATCACGTGTGGTCAGGCACCACGCAGCTAAGCTAAGGATGAAATAATCGTATTGGGATTGGAACGGTCACCCTGAAGAATTTACAGTTAAGGTCCAACTAAGATAATTGCCTGCTAAAACAAACGTAACAGTTTTTTAGAGCAATCGAATGCTGCGTTTCCACAACATAGCACTTGCCGCGTCCAGGATCCAGACTCACTAGCACACAGGGAAATTCTCAAGAGAAAAAGATAATTAACAGAGACTGACTCTGTGATAACACAGATGTTAGGTTTAGCAGACAAGGAGTTTAAAGCAATTACAACTGTGTTCAAGGATGTAAAGAAAAATATCCTTTTAATGCATGGAAAGATAGCATAATTCAGAGAAATAGAAACTATAAAAATACGAACCAATTGGAAATTCTAAAACTGAA
Organism: Corynorhinus townsendii; assembly: GCA_026230045.1. Classification (NCBI taxonomy): domain Eukaryota; kingdom Metazoa; phylum Chordata; class Mammalia; order Chiroptera; family Vespertilionidae; genus Corynorhinus; species Corynorhinus townsendii. The sequence continues at coordinate 217,560,825 of JAPDVU010000003.1, forward strand.
AAATACAGTATCCAAACTAAAATTTAAACATTTTTACTGAATGTGCTTAACCACTCAGTAGAGATGACAGAGTAAAGAGTCGGGCCCTAGCTAGTTTGGTTCAGTGGATAGAGCATTGACCCATGGGCTGAAGGGTCCTGGGTTCGATTCCTGTGAAGGGCATATACCTCGCTTGCAGACTCGATCCTCGGCCCTGGTTGGGGCTCATGCGGGAGGGAACCAGCCGATATGTGTCTCTCACATCGATGTTTCTCTCTGTCCTTTTCCCTTCCACTCTCTCTCAGAATCAGTGGGAAAATACCCTCAGGTGAGGATTAACGACGACAAATGTTGGTGTACGTGGAGGTAGATCCATAGAAATCATCCAGTCTAAAGAACAGGAGAGAAAGATGGGGAATAGCATGTTGGTGTTAAGACGCTAACTTTCGGGGCAATGTGTGTGCAGCATTCGATACCTGGAATAATGCCTCCAGCGCCTGGCACAGAACCAAATGCCCGGCGAGCTGCTTTCACTGTGTGTGCCCTGTTTCCGCTCCTCCTCATCTTCACGCAGGTCTGAGTGGAAGACTGCCAATCCCCTTGGGAAATGGCCGGCTGATGTTTATAAGAGAAAGTCTGTACAGATGAAACTCTCTACCCCTTTAAGGACCAGGCCGGGCTTTCTAGGGGCACAAAGGAGGGCTTTTCGGGTGTTGGACGCTTCTTTTGTTGCTGCTCTGGATTGGCCTCTTACAGGAGTAAGATGGAGTCGCCCTTCAAAGGAGCACATATCGGGCTCCGCTTGCACCCTGGGTAAACATGGCGTGTGTCCAAGGCTGCCCCGGGAGGTCGCGGGCGCCCAGGAAGACCACGGTGCTCCTGCCCGTGGGCCGTTGCTAATAGCTCTGTGAGTTCTGAGCAAACACTCGAGGCTGGAGGAGCTCGCTCATTGAGGAGAGGAATGCCTCTGTTTCTCCCACTTTCTTTCCCGAGCCGACAAAGGCCTTCAGCTGAAAGCATCCCCTTGGGGATTTTTTTCTCCTTCCAAAGGATCAGGCACGGCAGCACGGTCTTTCTCTGAATGTGCTGGAAGCTTCTTTGCTCTCGCAGTCAATCCTGATTTCAGCTGGTGTTGCGGATGTTGGCTCTGCTCCGTCAAAGGAGGGAGCTCACTGGCACTCAGGTGCCTTTGGTTCTGATTGTGGAGGAACGGTGGTTGCATAGCCGGTCTTGATCGCCCGCTATTCATTCTCGCTGTGTCGCCTGCAGGGAGGGTCCCGCTTCTGCCCACGTAGGGGCCTGAAAGGAAACGGAGCTCTGTCTCCGCTCTGAGGTAAAGATGGGAGGGAGGGTTGTGTCATCTGATTTCGTTCCTCCTCCACCCGGAGGGAGACCGGCCAGAGCCTGGGTAGTGCCTGTGCGTCCCAGCGGGCGCTCACGGAGTCACGGTTTGTCACTTAGTCTTTGCAGGTAGCCCTGCGGAGCAGGTGCTGCTCACCGCATTCAGGGGGAGCCATTCGGCCGGGAGCTGCGGGCTCTGCGAACGCAGGCCGTGTGACTGTGAGCTCCGGCTCCCCCGCCCCGTACCCTGGCATCTCCTCCCGGAGCTTCCGGGGAGACTTCCTCCCGCACTTCAGACCGAAGGTGCTGAGGGCTGGTGTGCTTGGGGCGCCAGGCCCGCCAGGCCGCTCCAGTGCCACCTCGGTCAAGGCTAGCGCTCTGGTGATGAGCGCCTCTGTGCACGTCTCCGTCTCAGCTCTCCCCTCTTCCCAGGGCGCATTCCGGCGTGGAGTCCTTCGCTGGATGAGGTGGGTGGGTGTCTCCATCAGTGAGCCTGTCACTCTAGGAGCATCTAGACGCCATCCTTGCCCCTGAACTGGAATTCCAGAATGATCTAGGACACATTACCTGGTTGCTCTGGGTTTGATGAGAAGTCAGTGAAGCCCAGGGGGTCTCTGTGCTTGGAGGTCAGTGATGGCACAGTGTGGTGCCCACCTGCAGAGCACCCTGTCACACAGCTCTCAGTTCATTGGAGCCATGTGACAGCTCGGACAAGGCGGGAAGGGTAATTATCACGCTTCTTTCAATGAAGAGACCAAGACAGAGGCAGTGGTTTAACTCAGCTGCCATTTATTGAGTGGAAGCTGCTCCGGGCCGCGTGCTCCGGAGCAGACCGCACCTCGCAGGTGAGCTCACGCAGGAGCGCAAGCAGCTCTGACATCCGTGCTGGGAGACCTGTCAGGCCCAGCAGGTGAGCGACGCCATCCTCTGGGCTAGCTGTGCCAGGAGCAGCCCTCTCAGCAGGCGCGGGAGCTGGGCACCGGAGCTCCACCGGCCTAGGAAGGGTGATGCTCTGCCTGTGTTTGTGCCCTGGGGCTGTCCTCCGGGGCGTCCGCAGATGGAGCGGGCTGGGCTGTGGGTTTCACCGGCTTCCCACCGAGTTCTGAGGTCGGCACACCGTGGGCTGCGCTGCGTCCTGCGTTGTAAGTCCAGCTGGTGCTGGAGTCCCGCAGCAGGCGCTCTCCCACTGACTTCGGTTCTTCGCTTGTTTTGTGCTCCACTCACGCGCATCTCCTTGCCCCATCTGTAGTGATTAGCTTCCCGTGGTCGGCAAACTGTGGCTCGCGAGCCACACGCGGCTCTTTGGCCCCTTGAGTGTGGCTCTTCCACAAAATACCACGGCCTGGGCGAGTCTATTTTGAAGAAGTGGCGTTAGAAGAAGTTTCAGTTTAAAACACGTGGCTCTCCAAAGAAATTTCAGTCGTTGTGCTGTTGATATTTGGCTCTGTTGACTAAGGAGTTTGCCGACCACAACCTTTGTGGGCCTGACATGGAGATCCTGGTTGGGTCTCTGTGGGGAGAGGCACGTGGCATTATGCTGTAGACATGGAGGAAGTATTCTTTGGCTTCTTTGTTAGAATAAGGAATGTCTGGTTTACCTTTTTCTTCCCCATTCTTCCTTTCTTTGCTATTGTCATAAATTCTTTAAGTGAATGCTTTCTTAGGGAAATGAACCAGACTTTTTTTTTCTTCAGAAAACTGCATGCATTCTTTTCACCATGGGCAGGCAGGTGACCCAGTTTATCCCAGAGAAGGTGTCTTGGCTACATGAGCTGTCCAGGTTTGGGCTTGAGTCCTCTCCGCCAGAGGTTCCATGGAGGTGCCTGCTGTTCAGGTCTTCTCCTCCTGATAGAAAGTCTGCGCATGCACATGTGTGTTTGATCCCATGTGTCCAAACATGCACACACAGCTTTCAGTACAGGCATTGCTTCATTTTAGAAATAAGTTGGTGCTGTGTGAGAAGTTCATTGTGTAAACGCAACTATTTGTCCACTTTGATCCAAAAGTATCTGTGTGAAGTAGGTTTCACTTAAGTACGTGAACAATCCCTGTGATGCAGTTTTCATCAAAAATGTTTTACCTCTTGTGTTGTCCCCACGATTGACCTGTGCCTGCCACACAGTAGGCATCCAGTAAAGTTTTCTTGAATGCGAGTTTGTTTTTAAAATATTTGTTGAGTGTCTGGGGCATACTGAGCACAGTTTTAGGTTCCGAAAATACACGGCCAATCAGACACAACCCCCTTTTCAAGTAGTCTGTATTTTACTATAAAATATCCTGACTGCATTTGCAAACAAAGACGTGATAAAAATAAAGTAACTTCTTTAAGTGAAAAGTAATGTTCCTCTAATTCTGGGTATTCACAAAGCTTGAAGTAGCTCTCACATTCCCTGGTCTGTGTACATTGCTGTCCACCTAGCAGCCTTCTCGGAGGAAGTAAGTGAAAGCAAACATGAGCACTTTCTTCGGGGGAGAATCATTTTTTTTCTTGTCAGTTTCAACACACACGCTTTCGAGTTGATTTCTCTTTTGTTGGGCTCGGTAAAGAGCTGAAGTGTTTCTGTGCGGACTCCAACTGTTCCGCGCAGTTCTCAGAGCGCGGGGGAACTTCGCGATCGCAGGGCCGTGGCCTCTCGGCTGTTTTTCCTCTGTCAGAAGCGACTTGTGTAGAATTCAGCATATTGATTTGAAGATTGAGTGTATAGGCAAGATCTGACTTGCTGAGAATTCCACTTTCTTTTGTAATGTAATCCCAGTTCAAGAAATATGTCAAAATTCATACATCAAGCTGTCACCATTTGCTTCCTGAACTTGCAGTTCCTGTTACAGTAAATGAAATTAAAATTCCTATCGGGAGGACACATCTGGGGCGGGGGGTGAGTTTGTTGCAGCTGTAAATTTTTTTTAAGGCCCCAGAGACCCTTTTCTGTATCTTGTGGAGTCATCAGCTTATTCTTTTGCAGAAAAGGTGTAACGTTGTTTAAAGGGAAGGAACATGCTAAATGCCAGTATGTGCATAAAATGTAACAAGTTACAGCTGTCATTGCTGTGCCTGCTGCCACCGACTAGGCTTCATTTTGAAAGCACTAACTGCTGCTCCCGGGCCCCCTCCGCTCGCTCACTAGGCTGTAAGCTCCGTGAAGGTGGACACGGGTCTGGCCCAGCTCCTGCCCGCGCTGGTGTGGACAGTGGGCGAGCGCTGGGAGCGGCATCAAGCTGGGTGCTGACTCTAGAGCCCAGGCTCTCCCTGTTGTGTCCACATTCACCAAAGACAGACAGTCGAGGCTTCCCTGCGGAAGCTCTGACCAGCTTGGTTGAGTTCGTAGAGTGGCCGGACACCTTTTATAAAGCAGCGCACGCAGGACTGACTGGAGTTCTTCGTGACAGCGATTGCATCTCTTAGTTCCTGCTGGGCTGTCCTCTGGTCTGAACCTTCTAGGTGGGTCTGACTTCCTTGAGGTGCGGGGGGAACATGGCAGGGACGTGCACATTGCTGAGAAGCACAGTTACGGATCCTCGGTGCCCAGAGGAAGCCTCGGAGTCCCTGGGCCATGGCGACGGGGCAGGTGGTCAGGGCCTGGAACCCCTTTCTTAGCTGGCTCGGTGCTCTTTGCCGTGCCGCGTGGGGAGTGGTGGACAGCGGGCTTCGGTGGTGTTTAACGGTGACAGCGATTATGTCCCAGGATCCACGGCAAGAAGTACCTGAGACCCAGGCGGGCCACATCTGAGCGCCGCATCTGTCCCGGTGGAAGTACAGAATCTTGTGAAGGTGTTAGTTTTCAGACTCATTCTTTGTTGCTAGACCTACAAAATCTACTGAGGGAAAACACAGAAACTTGGAAAAATGAAAAGCACTGGGGAATGGCTTTAACAGTATTGAAGTATTTTTTTAAAGCTAAACAGTCGGCGATGCACAGAAGTGTATAGGCTGGTGGAGGAAAACAGTCTGCGGCGAAGCTAGCATGACAGGGTGGCCCCGTGACCGGAGCAGAGGAGAGCTCGTTATAAAGTGAACGGATAAATAGCTCGCCTCGCCCGGCACAGACCAACAGAGCCCGGCGCTGAGTCAGAACAGAATGTTAGAGATGGAGCCCTGAAATCTGTAACAGCATTCATCGATTTTCCAGAACAAGCAAGAATGTTCTATAAGTTAGCAATGATAAGGATGCCCTGGCTGGTGTGGCTCAGTGGATAGAGCGTTGGCCTGCAGACTGAAGGGTCCCAGGTTCGATTCCGGTCAAGGGCACATGCCCAGGTTGCGGGCTCAATTTCCAATAGGGGGGCGAGCAGGAGACAGCCGATCAATGATTCTCTCTCATCATTGATGTTTCTCTCTCTCTCCTTTTCCCTCTCCCTCTCTGAAATCAATAAAAATACATTTTAAAAAAGAAATAGAAGGATTATCGTAGGTTTGAGTATAAATAAATGGGGGACTTGGGCTTAAATTAGCCCAAATAGGTTTAAACCTGGGTTCTGTTAAAGAATAGCTGGTGACCTTGAGCGGATTAGTTAGCCTCTCCGTGACTCCGTTTACTCAGCACAGTCGTTTTAGTCGTCAGGGCCAAGCGGGTGAGGCTACGTGAGGTCGGGGTGTAAGACGTGCCCAGCGCGCATCCAGTCAGTGAGAGTTACGCTCACCTCGGCCTCGTTTCCGTCGTCGGAAGTGTTCCCAGTGACGGCAGAGGGGTCTGCCCCCAGGAAAGCCCTGTTTCTGGCGCTGCCTGTGCTGCCGCCACGCTCACGGCGCCAAGGGCAGGGGAGGCCAGGGCCGGGCCCGGCACGCTGCCAGGAAGCCTGCTTCGGTGCACTGGTGTCTGTGCTGCGTGTTTGCTTAAGGGCCGCAGGCACGGGGTGCGTGGCAGGGTGCCCGAGAGGCACGCATGGTGGTAATGGCGGCAGTTACCGCTGGCGGGTCAAGTGAGGGTTGGGGTGTTTCTCCGTGTACTTTTTGCGGTCTTCATAGTGAATGAGAGTCACTTTAATAACACGAAGATGCTAATAAAAAGGGAAAGGGACTCGTCTAGAATCCCTGCTTTTCTCTGGGATCGGAAGAGGACTTCTGGTTCATTAGTGACTGAAGGAGCCTTTGTTGCGCCTTCACCGTAGTCCACCTTCCTGGGCCGCGGCCTGGGCGTTAGCAGGTATAGCTTTAGCTAGATTTTCACGGGAAGATTGTGGAAACTGAAACATTAGCTGAGACCTGCTAACGAACAGGGCTGAGCTGGGCATGGGAGGAGGTGGTGGGGGGGGGTGAGAGAGAAGAGAGAGGTTAGAGGGAGAAAACGGACAGTGTTGCGGCGTTACCCTCCCCTTTAAAGGAACAGCGCTTGAACTGGACCCTTCCGGTCAGGCGTTGAGACTCGGGAGCCTGGCTTTGCTGAGCGCGTGTGTGGACGATTCCTCGGCGTGCTCTGACTCCGTGAACTGCCTCCCGTCTCCCCGGGCTCATGTCTTCGGCTAAGTGAAGACAGCGCTCCTGTTTCGTATGTTGGAGCGTGCTCTCCTCTTCTAAGAAAATGAAATGGCCCGCCTGTCACAGCTGGAGCGGTTCGGTCTCCAGCATATGTAGTTGTGCGTGTGTTTTCCTGGCAGCACTGAAAAGTAAGAGGATCAAAGTCACGTTCCAATAAAAGGCTTGTTTCATCAGCGTCAGAAGTCGCTCTCCCTCCCCTCCTGCCCCCCCCCCACCCCCCCCCGCTAAAAGCCTCTTGTGTTTCTTGTGCTGATAGAGTTTCATTTCATACCCATCACATCCCAAGGGACCAAGAGTGAGATTTCGTCTCAAGCTGTGGCTTTCAGTTTGAATTTAAACCTGCTGCTGTGCCGCAGTTCAAGTCGGGATGACCCTGACTCCAGCAGCAGCGAGCGTGCTGCCGGGCACAGTGCTCAGGCCCCAGCCCAGCTCAGCAGGTCAGCCTGCGTGTGTCGTGTGCCAGCCGGTCAGACACTGCAAATGGAAAGGGTCTGCCCTAGGCTGCTCCGAGAGTTGGGGGGGGAGGGGTGGGGGGGCAGGTGTAAAAGGATTGTCTGTCTCATGGAGTAGAAGAAGTGGGTGTGAAAAGTCCTCCGTAGCAGCGCTAAGTGCCTGGGGTGAGTGGCTCCCTCGGGACCTTCGGGAAGAGCCGAGGATTTAAAGGATGAAGGAAGGCAGGCCGTGTGTGGGGGGGCCGGCCTTGCAGAGAGCCGCATCACGGGAGCAGGGGCGGAGTTGCCTGCGGTGTGCTGGCCTTCCTGGGACCTGCGGTGGGAGGTGGGGTGCCCAGGGGGCAGGTAGGGGCACAGGGCTGGAGCGCGGGGCTGTGTTGGCCGCACTGATGGGCTCTGAACTCCAGGGAAGGAGTTTGGAGTCAGGAGATGCAGGAGCATCTGTCATCCAGCGACCCCAGTGCTTCCTCCATCGCCGCCCTCACTGCGGCCTGTGCTTTGTCGTCAGCCTCACTTCCTCTTTCAGGTGTTTTCACTCCTTCTAGTCCTTGGGGTGTTCTTTTTCTTCCCCCCCTCCCCTCCTCCCCCTCTCTGATGTGGTTCTCCCTCCCAGTGGTTTCTGCGTGGGGACCGTTTTCCCGGGCAGTGCCATAGGCCCCGGGCTAGGCTGGGCTCCTAGGGGCCCCAGTTTTTATGTTAACGTCATTTCCTGACCAGGACTCTGGCACCTCAGGACAGTGTACGTGGACTCGGTTACCTGCTTGTGGGCGTGGCACCTGCGGCCCCCACTCAGGTCCCGGGAGCCACAAGCCTCCTTACGGGAGCCACAAGCCTCCTTACGGTTACAGCAGTGGTCGGGGTTTCGGGAAGGCCACCGCCCTGGCTTGTACCCCACAGGGTCCTAAAGGCCGCCCTCCCGGGCTGTCCTGGCTGGATCCCGGAAACCTGCTCTCCTGCCCACCGCTCTGGCGTTTCCTTTCCGTCATCCTGGGCGACGCAGAGGCTGCCATCGGCAGGCTGACACTGGGTCCCCGGGCCCTGCCTGGCTTAGGCACAAAGTGAGTCCTGTCAGCCGCGTGGGTTTACAGTGTGAGGCCCACCCGCTGACTGCGCGTGGATGGGGCATTTGGATTTGGGGGAAAGAAAGTTTAAGTTCCAGTTTTTTCCTTGCACCGGGGCGTCCTCCAGCAGTGATCCCTCTCCGTGTGGTGTCCGGCTCTGAGGGCAGAGCCTCGGGCTGTGAGCAGGCAGCACCCGCGGGTGGGAGCCCCGAGGGGAAGGTGGGTCCCTGCAGGCCTCCCCGCCTGCGAGCGCAAGCCCCGCTGGCTCTTCTCGGGCGGCGCGGGGGCCGGGAACGCCGGGCAGGACCCTGCCGGCCACGCAGCCCTCGGCGCGGAGACCCCGTGGGCGCAGGTGCTGCCTCTTTCTCCACGGCCCGCCAGCCCCGTTTCCATCACACGAACAATCCACGGTTAGCCTTTCCTTGTCCTCAGTCAGGTCTGTGGAAAGTGCACGGACACGTCGGAGGGGAACGTTTTAAATGTGTCCGTGTTTCTGTGACACATTGCCATCTTTTCCTGAGATCAGACGCGGTGAGACGGGAGGAGAGCCGAGGCCTGGCTCCTGCCCGGGCTCCGCGGCTCCCAGCGCCGGCTCCTCCCCCTGCTGGGCCGCACGGTGTCGGCCAGGCCGGGCTGATGCTCCTCAGGGACGTGGCAGCCACGGCACGAAGGGTCCCTGCGGCTTTCTAGTCGATCGCAGACTCGGTTTCCGTGTTGCCCGGGAAAGCGGGCAGGGTGTCCGAATCGGCCTTTCCGGGGCGCACGCACAGGCGTGTTCAGGGTTCTCCTTGCTTCACCAGGCTGTTTATAATTAACTGACATTCTGCGCAGCCTTGACTGGCGTTTTCAAAAAGACATCTTTCTTAAAATTGTCTGCTCATATGTACTACATATACGTATGTAAGCAGAGAGTACGTGTTCTTTAGTTAAAGGAAAACAGTGGACTATTGTCATGAAAAGAAAACAGCAAAACAGCTGTGACGACCTTCTTAAAGGCTATTTCCAGGATTTGTGCGACTGGAAATTTCTGGGGAGGCCTTTGGGCCGCATTCCGGGCGGGCCCTCTGCTAGACCCGCAGGCGGCCGCTGAGTGGCATCAGCAGCGTGTGTGTGTGTGTGTGTGTGTGTGTGTGTGTGCGCGCGCGCGCACGTATGTGCATGTGTGTGAGTGCGTATCTGTGTATGTGCATGTGTGTGCATGTGTGTATGTGTATGTATGTGTGTGTGTCTCTGTGTGTATGTGTGTGTCTCTCTGTGTGTGTGTGCATGTGTGTATGTGTCTGTGTGTGTGTGTGTGTGTCTCTGTGTGTCTGTGTGTGTGTGTATGTATGTGTGTATGTGTGTGTGTGTGTGTGCATGGGGGGGGTACAGTTGTCCTTTTGTGGCTGAACTGTTTGTGTTGTTGGGCCTCTTATGTTACAAATCCTTCCCCATGTGGCTCTCAGCTCATGTTTCCCTCCCGCATTTGAATAATTGGTTTAACATGAGACTAATTTCTGGGGATGATTCATCGCTATTTACTCGGTGAGGTTCAGTGGCATTGTTGAACTTACCCACTGGAAAAACCCAGCAGGTCACTAAAGAAGAAGCCGTTTCTATGGCAGAGGTGGGGGCTGGTGGGGGCTGGAAGGGGCTGGAGCTGAGTTTCCTTCTTTCCACCCCCGTCAGGGCCTGAGAGCGGGGCGAGGGCCACCCGAAGACGAACACGCTTCAGGCGTTCTCTAAAGCGCTCGCCTCCTTTCTGTGGCGAGGAATGACTTTGGTCTACACCTGCGCTCCAGAGCGGACCGCCTGGGGGTTGGGGTGCAGAGGCGGCGGCTGAGCAGGGTGATGGGTGGGGGTGTTGACAGGAAGAATCAGACTGGCAGGCTCTGGGAGCAAGGCTGCTGCGGGCGTGTCTTGCCTGCTGGAATTTCAACCTGGCAACTTTCAGCTTCACCCTCCTTCCCCAGCCCCCACCCAACACCTCAGCGCTCCAGCGCCCCCAGGGGCGTGCCAGCTGCTCTGTTCCAGGCCACGGGGCGCTGTGGCGAGCCCTCTGGGATGCTGCCTCAGATTCCCCGCAGTTCCAGGCGCTGCGCTAGGAGAGGCACAGGAAGCCGGGGGCTGGGAGCTGGGACTGAGGCGGGGGGCGGGGCAGGGCCCTTTCGTAGTCAGATCAGAACTGTCGTTCTCCTGGGGGTCCTTGGAGAATGTTCCAGAAGGCAGGTGTGGTTCACCCGGGCGTCCTTCCTGTGTTCTCCTTTGGGTAGAGCTGGGTTTAGTCTCGAGCAAGCACTTCAGTAGTGTCAGGAGAGCATAGGCGCGTTGCTGAAGATAGGCTACAGGGTTCAAGGGCCAACTCTACTGGCCTTGTGAGCAAATTGTGCTTAGAATTCTCCTGGACAGTACCTGGCATTCTGTTCTCTTTTATGCATTATTATCTCCTGTGGTTTTTGTAAACACTTTAGCTTGGATTTATTAGGAAACTAAGCACTGGTACCCTTTCTCCAGTTAGTCATACTCATGTGGGTCACATTTCTTAACTTGGCACTTGTTAGATGTCTGTGAATACTGTTTAGTAACTTTATTTAAATTTGTAAAAAGATGCAAACACCAAGTTGAGCCTTTGTGATGCAATGCACAGATTCACCAGAGTCGGTGCTGCAGAGCTGGTGCAGCAGAGACCGGTGCGGCTTAGCTGCTTGTGACGGAGCAGTGGCGTGGGGAAGGCCGCGTGGCAGTGAGGGGACCCCAGCGCATCCTGCCCCCCCCCCACACTCACACTCACACTCACACACTCACACACACACACACCCATACACACACACACATACATACACTCACACACTCACACACACACACCCATACACACTCACACACATACACACACACACACACACACACACACACACACACACACACATACACACACACACACCCCTCACCGCCCTGAGCTGCTGGTGCTCCTGCCTGGCCTTGGCTCCCTCATCTGCAAGCAGGTCCACCTGGTCCCAGCCAGGTTGTTGCCAGAGGGGGCCCCCAACTGCCCAAGTGTTCTCAGGCCGAACTGCAGGCTCCAGCCATTTCAGATCCGTGTCGGGGCTCGGAGAAGCCAGTCAGCCTCGCTTCCTGAGATGCCATACTTACGGCCGGAGGTACCTCCGTGCAGGGTGTGCGTCAGGATTTCTGGCCCAAACATTAGGTTCAAATTACAGACCTTGAGAAGCCTGCGTCCCGTGGAGCATCTCACCAGTCTCCGGCATGCTTTTGCCGTGTTGCGCCATCCACAGCCTGGAAATGCTGGGTTGGCGCAGCGTGTCACACTCGGAAAATGGCCCGTGAGATGTTTGGGGGCTGCCGAGTGTTCATGTAGGCACGCACCGGCGAGCAGCGTGCGGGAGCTGTGCTGGGGCCGGCGGTGTGGTCGGTACGCCGCACTCCAGGGCCCGCCCTGCTGCAGATGTGGCTTCTCCTGCAGGGCACCTCTCAGGCCGACCCGGCGCCTTGGCGGCAGGAGCGCTGGCGCTGCCAGGCCCAGGTGCTGTCTGTGGCTTTCATGGACTGGGAGTCCGTCAGGACGGCGGTCTGCATGGCTCCAAGAAAGAAAGGGAGGCTCCGCCTTCACGGAGCGCCTAAGGTTTAGGGTCACTTAGATTCTCTGCAGGCAGTGGACTTCATGTCTTTGATGGTAGCCTTCGAAACCACCGCCGAGAAACGCCCACTGTGCCCAGCGCCCTGCTCAGTGCTGGAGGGAGGGCGTGAGTGGCACGGCGGGGCCTGGAGAAGGTGCCCGCCAGTGAAGGTGGTGCCGGCTGGGAAGTGTGTTTTCATGATGGAGGTGACAGGCGGAACAGGCAGAGGATCCCCTCTTCACGTGGCCGTCTGCAGCTTGAAGGAGGGCTCCCAGGAGGTGGCGCTGCAGACTTGCAGGGTAAGTCGCATTCAGTAATGCCGCAGAGGCCGGGCCGCCTAACTGCTCACACCCCGGTCACCATGCTCCCCTTCCTCCTTCCTGGGCACCAACATGTGCATGTGCCCGTGTGACTACTGCCCAGCCAGGGTCTGTGGAACGGTTCCGTCTCCTCAGTCAGCTGCCCCGTCCTGGGGCTGCCCCACAGCACACCCTGTGCACCCTGTGCGGGGCTGGTGGCCTTGGAGAGGAATGAGGAACAGGGTGGAGCCGGGTCACATTCTTCTCCGAGGTGGAGAGGGTTGTGGCGGTGGCGATGGCTGTGTGCTGAGACACCGCATTCCTTTGCTTGGACTTCCCTGGGAGCGGGAGCGGGAGCGGGAGCGGGTCCTGGAGGTCCCGGCTCCGTTGAGGCCTGACTCAGGGCCCTTACAGGTAGCAGCAAGTCTTGGCCGTCTGCAGGTGACGTTCCGAACGCAGTCACGTGCTTTCCGTCAGTCTCCTTGCAGGCCAGCGCCTCTGAGTGTGTGTGAGTGTGTGTGTAAGTGTGTGTGCACGTGCATGTGTGTGTGTGTGAGTGTGTGTGTGTGTGTGAGTGTGTGTGTGTGTGTGAGTGTGTGTGAGTGTGTGTGTAAGTGTGTGTGCATGTGTGTGTGTGAGTGTGTGTGTGAGTGTGAGTGTGTGTGAGTGTGAGTGTGTGTGTGTCTGTGTGAGTGTGTGAGTGTGAGTGTGTGTGTGTCTGTGTGAGTGTGTGAGTGTGTGTGTGTGTGTGAGTGTGTGTGTGACTGTGAGTGTGTGTGTGAGTGTGAGTGTGTGTGTCTGTGTGTGTGTGTGTGAGAGTGAGTGTGTGTGTGTGAGTGTGTCTGTGAGTGTGTGACTGAGTGTGTGTGAGTGTGTGTGTGTGTGAGTGTGTGTGTCTGTGTGAGTGTGTGAGTGTGAGTGTGTGTGTCTGTGTGAGTGTGTGTGTGTGAGAGTGAGTGTGTGTGTGACTGTGAGTGTGTCTGTGAGTGTGTGACTGTGAGTGTGTGTGAGTGTGTGTCTGTGTGAGTGTGTGTGTGTGTCTGTGTGAGTGTGTGAGTGTGAGTGTGTGTGTGTGAGTGAGTGTGTGAGTGTAGACCCAGCTCCCGTGGGGTTTATTCAAGTAACAGTGGTGATCATTCCACATTCTTCCCTTCAGCTTAGCAGACACCTCCTTAGGGTCTACTATTTGCCAGACTCTGTTAAGCTCTGGGGTTCAACAATGGAGTCAGGAGCTCTCCTTATGCTCAAGTAGCTTCCACGGTGAGACAGCTGTGGGCGTGGCGTGGCGTGGCGTGGCGTGGCGCGGCGCGATGTGGTCAGACGGGAGGGAGAAAGTCCGGCGGCTGCTCAGCAAGACGGGCGCCAGCAGAGGCCTCCGGGGAAGAGCAGCGAAGGGCTGGTAGTCACCGCTCGGGAGCGCTTGGCGTGCTCGGACTCCTCTCTCAGCTCGTTGGTCCTCTTGTTATTTCGTCCATTTTGCAGATGGGGAAACTGAGGCCAGAGAAGGTAAATCATGTGCCCAAGAGCACACTGCTGTTACGTGGCCTGAGCAAGAAGTAAGCCTCCGTAAGCCACTGACACTTCTGTGGGTTGTTACTGCAGCATAAGCCAGCCTCTCCTGGACTCAACATGGGTGCGGAGGGATGGCGAACCACGCAGGAGGGAACCATTCAGCGTGGAGGAGGGGCGCTGTGGTGAGGAGGCGGGAAGTAGGAGGGCCGATGAGTGGGGAAAGACCGAAGGAAGACAGGGATCCATGAGCGCGTTCTTTCTCTTTCGGACTTCGGGGTGGGGCTGTTGTACTTGATTATTGTTACCTATTGGGAAAGTCAGCTTTTTATTGTTGCCTTAACATCTCAAGGACTGCCTTCCTACTTCAGCGTGTTAGCATTGGGGCTTTGAGCAGAGATTAAATACCATTTCAAATACACGAGGCTGCAGACTCTGCTTGTCACTCCTAGTGCTCTCCTCGGCCCTAGTGCCGTGCCTGGCCCTGGGCGCGGTGTTCTGTGCATTGTTAGGAAGGACAAATGAGTATTCCTAACTAGAGTCCCTTTTCACAGTTACACTGTCTCAGTTCCTGTGTAATGCCACAGTGCTGCTTTTTCATTTTCCTGTAACCTTTACAGGAATCGTAGGCACAAAAATGATCATTTATAAAATGGTAACGCAATATAATAGCTAAAAACGCCTTTAAAAGGGTAAATGTTAATGTAGTGAAGCATTGGAATACATGGGTGCTAGGAAATACTTCCCCTTTTGTGAACCTTCTGAATCCAGGGCATAGAATATTTTATATAATTTGTTGCTCTATTTTTTTTTATCATATACCTCTTCCTGCTTTTGCCCAGTCATTATTAGTAATTACATAAAAATCTGTTTTAAGCTACACCCCAGGGAGTAGCAAGAGTTGGTTGCTTGTCTAAGTGGTCTTTAATTAAAGTTGGAAAAAAATGTAGGCCCTGATGAAGGAAATATTTTTTAAATGTTGTCTAAAACAGAAGGCTGATTAAGTGTAGTCAGATTGAAACTGTACTTAAATGGATTAAAGTCTAATCTGGCTTTTTACAAAACCACATCTGTCTAGGGTGATGTAGGTGTGGCCCGTTTTAAGCAGGTGGAGGACCAGGTAAGCCTTTAAGAGTCTTCTGACTCCCAGGTTTTTCTCATTTAAAAAAATGTCCTGTTTAAACATACGTTCTTCCTTCAGTGTATGGTTTAAGTGAGCTGAACAACGAAACTCATTCATAAAGGGTAGCGTTATGCTCATACCAGCTGCCAAAGGGCCCGGCTTGACGTTGAGGTAAACAGTGGGTCTGCACTGGCTTGCGCTGTGCGTCTCCGGAGCTGGTTCTGGGTTGGCTTCCCTCTGCGTGTCTCCCGCCTGGCCTGCCCGTCTCCGCCGAGGGCAGGTCCTTAGCCGACTTTCCTGTGTGTGCATGGCCCTCCGGTGCTGCCCCTGCTGTCCTTTATCTCCGTGCCAGTGACCGCCGCGGGGAGATCACTTGAGACAGGAGCACAGACGTGTAAGCACAGACTCCTTTTCGCCATGTTCTTTGCATGTTCTGTGCTTGGTGCTGCTCATGACACCTGCGCGCGCACACACACACTTCGAATGTGTCTTTACATGCTACTCGTTTCCTAGTAAGAATGTTTGCACTCTGCTTGGCTCGGCCGTAACCAGATGCGGGCCCCCAGGTAACCGGTGGTCGGTCAGGACTCCTCCTTCCCGTGCTCGGATGTTAGGCGCTGATGAGATGCGAGGAGCGTCGCCCTCGCCGTAGCCATCAGCCTGTGGTGACGTGGGCTCCATGCGGCAGCGTCTCACTGAAGGTCCCCGGGCCTATTGGAGAGGATAAGTGAAGGCCTCCTTACTGCCCGTGAGAGCACGGGACCTCAGGCAGGAGCTAACGGGCCCCCAGCCTTGGCCAGGGCAGCAGGACAGAGCTGCCCGGTCTGCAGGGCCGAACCTCCCGCGCCCTCTGCCTGCTCTCCTGGCCTCCTTTCCTCAGGCCTCCTCCTCCTTTTGCTTATGGCGCCGAGGGGCCACCACCCGACTCTTCGCCCGGCCTCACCTCGCCTCTTGAGCCCGCCCCGGGCAGAGAGCGTCCCTCCGTGTCTCGTTCCAGGGTCTCCGTGGGGAGGACTGCATGGCTTCCCTGGGCTCATTGCCATCCCTCCCAGCAGCTTCCCCCGCTGACTTGGAGCACCCCACTCTATGCAGAGGTCTCCCCAGCTCTGCAGCCGTTCCCCTCCCGCTCCCAGCCCAGGGCCTGATGCTCTGCTGAACCAGGGTGTGCCGGCGCGGCCAAGGGTGAGCCTGAGCGGGGCGGCTGAAGGGCTTAGGAAGGACAGACAAGACAATGAAGGCTGGGACGCTGCTTCCTGAGAGACGGCGGCCACGCCCACGAGCCGTGTCTTTATTTTATAGCCGATGCCACGAGGCAAAGGAAGTTGTGGTCAAGATGTTTACAACTTTCTCGAAGGCACCTAATCAAGCTCTGTTCACTTGCAGCCTCTATCACTCAGGCACGGGGGGCCACGTGTTCGGACCATGGGTCCAAGCTGACAACCACAGCTGTTGGCTGTCATTGTGCTGGGAGGCTCTGCCCTCCGGGCTGGGACTGGCACGTGGCCACGAGAGGACTGTGCCCTCTCATTAGTCCGAGGCTTGGACCTGTCCAAACTCTGTAGCCGCGCCCCACACCAGGGCCTCTCCACTGGTCAGTGCAAAGTTAGCGTTCGGTGGAAGGGTTTCTCAGCCAGACTCTCCGGCCGTGTGCGCAGCCGCTGCCCTCCCGCTGCCTCCACCCTGGGGCCGGAACTCGCCGAGGCACCTGCTTGCATCTGGCTGGTGCAGGTCTGGCCGGCCTTGTCTCTTCCGACACCACGCTGGACTCGCTGTTGGTCAGCCTTTGTCTTGACCGGTGGCCGTTTTGTTGACTTCCCCCGTCACCCTCTGTGGGTAGATTTAAGCTAAGAGAGGGTTTTCTCTTTTTTGGTATCAAACCCTTGCGTGCTTTGGTGAAGAGGAGCTAAACAAGCTTTTAAACAAACGAAGACTTTATTCAAAACTGCTAAAAGGAGACTTTCTGGATGGAACAAATAACAGAATCCCAGAAGCACAGTATATTCAGTAAGCTGTGCAGTTACTGAGGCGCACACGCGTCTGCTGCTCGCCAGTTCGCTGTTCTCCGTGTCAGATGGCAGGAATGTCCGCCCTGCGCAGGGCGAGCAGCCACTGAGCTTCTGTCCGGTGTAAGCCTGACTGTTCGATTGTGCCCGGCCTGGGCCTTCGCGTGGCGTTCATCGACAGCTAACTCTAACCAACTGCTTTTCCTTAATGAGAAACAGTCCCTGTGCGGAATTAACGTGAAGAGCCGTGCTGACAGGAAAGCAACATAAACGGAAGTCCATTCCCCTAGAAACACGCCATGTGTGTTTACTCCCCTTTGTGTCAGTACTTCACAGCAGGGTACGGAAATGCGCTGTGAGGTTCGTGCTGTCAGGGAGCAAGCTGTCCAGCCTAAACGGTGCTAGGAATGGCAAAGGGAAGAGTTAGGCCCTCCGTGTGAAGTTAGAGAGGAAGCAGCGCTGGGAATTCACGAGCTGTCCTTTTTCCTCCCAGAGGACACATTTCCTAGTTGTGTTCACTGAAAAGACTGAACACGAGTGTTGGTGGCGGCAAAGTTGTGTTCCGACGCCATTTCTCTAAAGAACCCGGCTGCCCTGGCCGGTTCGCTCAGTGGATAGAGCCTCAGCCTGCGGGCGCGCGCGCGGCAGGCAGCCAACGCTGTGTCTCTCACATCAGTGTTTCTCTCTCCGCCTCTCCCCCTCCCTTCCACTCTTTCTAAAGCTCCGTGGAAACATAACCTTGGGTGAGGGTTAAACTACAGAAAAAGAAAAAGAACTCGGCTCAGCAGAGAAAGGCTGGCTCTCGGCGGGGCAGGAAGTCGGGGGGGATGTGCTGGGACATGCGGGGGGGGCTGTGGGGCTGCACCCAGAACCTGCAGGGCGGTCCCCGGGGACGACTAGATGATTTGAAGAAGAAAAAGCAGGGACCGCCGTGGGTGAAAACACGTCAGGTACACCAGAACCCCGCACTCACGCTGACGCCGAGGTGCATTCGTTACTCCGGACGCGGATGAGGGAGAAGCAGCATTTAGCCTCCTTTCAAGTTGCAGCTGTACGTGAGGGCAGTCGAGGGTCGGTGAGGGGCACTTATGGAAGAGTGCAGCTCGTCGGTGCCGAACGAGTAGTATCGGAAATTGCCTGCATTTTTAAAGCGCAGAGTGGGGCCCGAGGAGGTTTACAGTTGTTCGTATGGAAAATAAAATAAATGACACGAGAATAAACTGAGACAAATGTGGGACCTTTCAGGTTTCTGGGAGAGACTGCGCCTTCCTCAGCTCTTGGTTTTCCCGTATCATTTTGCCCCTAATGTCTCAGTAATCTGTTGAGCTGAATTCCTTGAGCCAGGTTATGTTTATCAGTCCAGATAATGGACACCATTGAACTAGAATGATGTGTGCGCGCGCATGTGGGTGGTAATCTCAACTAATCCAAAAACCTACTTTTATATTTTGAACAATTATTGATTTGGATTTTTAAGTTTTACTGTCACTGTTAAATTTTACTGTTATTCCTAAGTGATTCCGTGCTGAGCTCAGCCTGCTTTATTTAAAAGGATACGTTTCTCATGCTTCGTTACGTATGAAACAGCCTGTGATTATCAAGGTTGTCACCCAGGTAGCATCACCTGCCCTTGCGTTTGGTTATGAGGTTACCGTAGCTGGAGTCGGGTGGGTGCTTAAGCTTCTGTGAACTCAGAATTCTTTTATGATGATGGACTATTTCATGTTTAATAGTCTCGGTGCAGAGTATGTGTTCAAATATTTTACCAGGCATGTGTTTTTTACAGGCTCATATGATATATAAAATGCACTTCTGTTCCAAGAAAAATATAAGTGGTAAACAGTTGGGAGCGAGCTTGCATATTTTCCTTTCTTATCCTGTCTGATGATTAATGTGCTCAGCTATGTTCAGCCTCACGGTTAACCAGGTTAGTGTTTAGCTGTGGTCGGGCTGTTTCCTGCGAGAGCAGAACGGCCAATCCCAGGCTGCCGTCTCCCCGGCAGAGTCTCTGCATTGTTTCCAGATCACGGTGCTTAATGGAAGGTCAGCTTTTCTGGTGAAGACAGATTTTGGATTAACCACGCCGTGCTCTTGCGCACACCCCTTCACACCTGCGTGTCCGCTTCGGCTCCGGCAGCGGCCCAGGCCGTGGCTCTCATTTCCATGGCCGAGAGGGAGGCTCGGCTTCGCAGCATACAAGTGCAAAAGCAGCTTCTGAGTGAGGCAGGGCTGCCCGTCTCCGCATGGAGGCCAGGAGGCTTCGTGGACAGAGCGTGTGTGACCGTGGATGGAGCCCTTAATAGCCAAGTCTCTGCTTCTCCTTGATCTACTTTGCTCGACTGTTAGGAGGACTTAGTGCACAGCTGGCAGACTACAAACTGGGGGCTGTTTTTGAAAGTAAACTTGTATTGAGACACAGTCATGGCCATTCCTTTCGTCTTGTCAGTGGCTGCTCACAAGCACAGTTGGGTAGTTGTGACAGAGACAGCCCAATGGCTTACAAAGCCTAAAGTATTTATTCTCTGTCCCTTCGTTGGAAAAATTTGCTGGCCCTTGATATAATGCATTAACAAAACAGTGGTTGGGTCTTAGCTCTGCCACTCTGTACCTGTGACCTTGATCATGATTTGTAACCTCTTTGTGCCTTAATTTCTCCTCCACAAACATCACTTTTCCGTCCAGTTGGTGAGCATCAGCTGCTTGCTGGGGGTCAGGCACTGTTCTAGGCCCAGGAAGTGCACGAAGTGGACACCAGCACCTGCCCTCGGGGCTCACGTTCCAGGGACGCTCGGTCAGAGGGCAGATGGTGCGCGCTCCGAGGAGGCGTGGAGGAGCACCTGTGGGAACAGCCCAGGTGGAGCACCCGGGCATAGTGATCCCGAGTGGACTGTGCGCTCCATGTGTAGACAGAGTGGAACCTCAGTTCTGGGTTGGAACCCATATGGTCCTCTGTTTACTGTCCCCGAGGTTTTGACTGAAAGAATGAGTAGCCAGAGTACTAAGGACTGTGCCGGTGCCTCAGCCCCGGGAGAGCAGCTCGGCGAAGCTGCATGTGGTCTCCATGAGGAAGTAGTGTCACCCAGGGCCTGGTTCAGAGCAAGGGGAGGGTCACCAGTTCGGGGTGCAGAGGTCTGTTGAGATGGAGAACAGAACAGAAAAAGTAGAAATGTGGCGCCTCCAGTCTCTTAATATCCATTTCCTGAGCTCGGGCTGAGCTCCTGGAATTTCCCGTGTTTTAAACTCTCCAGTAGACACCAGAGCCCTTGGACTCGGGCGCTTTGCGCGCAGGAGCCGGGAGAAAAGGGCTCAGGAGTGGGGCACAGCGGTGGTTGTATGTGAAGACTGAAGCCTGACGTGAGGATGGGCAGTGACTTGATAATTAAGCTGGTGTTTGCACACAGGTCCTGGCACCCGCACGTTTTGCAGCTTGGCGCTCGGGCGTGTGTGCGGGAGAGAAGAGTTAAAACTTGAGTGCAGTGACCGCAGTGCAGGACCCGCAGCCCCCGAGGGTCTGACGTGGGTGGAAGAATTGTTAGTTTTCTCGTTTGTAAAGGAAGGAGATTGGACCAAGTTTTTCCAGAGTAGAAAGCGTTGAATTGTTTTTCTCTCCTGCTAGAAATAGCCACTTCCTCCTTCCCGGATGACGGACACCTGTGGGACTCCATGTTCTAAGTACAGAGCACAGCGCACGGGAGAGCAGGCCCTGCTCCTCCGAGGAGCTAGCAGCTTCCTCCCCTCCCCGCTCAGCATGGCTTCCTCTGTGACCTGCCTGCAGGCAGAGTAGGGTTTCATAGGCCACAGGCACTCTCCAGTCCTCAGCCTGAGGCCCAGAGTCCCGGCCAGGAGACTAAAGATGGGCTGGAAGGAAGAGGGCTGAGGTTAGCTTGTTGGTTTGTTTGTTTAAGGTGGGAAAGAGGGAAAGGCTAGACTTGCTGTGCGCGTGCGCGCCTATGACCACCGGCAGTGACGCAGGCACCGTGGTCTTCCTGTGGTTTTAGGTGGCGCCCTTTTCCTATGACGCCTGCCCTTGGCAGCGGCTGTAGGAAATATCTACCCTAGAAGCATACATGGCGTAAAGTGACCCCTTCAAGATGGCCTCAAGTAATCACAGTGGGAAAACCAAGACAAACTGCAGCTTGTGATCTGGTAGAGATTGAATAAACACTATATACTTATGAAAATAAAAATCCTTGTATTTTACATGAAAACATGCCATTTTTCTGGAACTTGCATTTTAAAATATTTAGTTATTAGCAATACATTTTTGAAAAATCACTGACTGATAAAGAAGTGGAAAAATATATCTCAGTGGTTTGACCAATCAGGAGTCAGTGCCTTTAAAAATGTAAAGTTAACCTTACTGTCTGTGATATTACTAGGGTTAATATTATGTCTTTAATGGCTGTAGTGTCCCCAATTAATGAAATTCTAGCAAGAGAGGCTTTTGTAGACACAGGGCAGACTCTTGTTTGAAGCTGTGGATTGTGAGCCTGACTGAGGGGCGTGTTTTGAAGACAGCAGAGCTCAGGTGAGGCCAGGCCTCCTCCCCAGCTGTTGGAGAGTGTGGTCGGGGAGAGGCGTCTGTGTGGAGGTCGGGAGCTCTGGGCCATGATCTGGGTCCAAACCCTGGCCCCGCTGTGGGTCTGAGGGAGCCCATGGCCCCTGGAAAAACAGGGCAGCAGGAAGTCCTGCCTCGGAGCGTCCCGGGAGGTGAAGTCAGGTGGTTCGTGAGGTGTGAGCAGCGGGTGAAGCCTCAGTAAACATTAACTGTCGTTATTTTTGTTTGCACAAGTGCATTCTGGCCTGCCTTCTGAAATCTAAGCCCGCGTCGCTGACTTCCTCCTCTCTCCTGGTGGAAGTCCAGTGGCGTCTTGGAAACAGCACATTGAGAATGGCCCTTCTGGCTCTGGATGGCATAGATGCGCCTCTCTGTTCGCCGCTGCTGAGTGCCCGCAGCCAACCCTGACCTCCACTGCAAAGCAGACAGCGAGACCAAGAGGCGGCCGGGCGGAGGCAGCGTGCCTCGGGTCCTCGGACCGAGCAGCACCTGCGGGCCGTTTCTTCTCGGGCTCATGTTCCAGAAGCTGTTGACCCGGAACACCAGTGGGGGTGGAAGGAAGAAGCATCAGAAGCTGGTCAAGAACTGAAAAAGAGGCAACTTAGCAAGACAGACTCGTAGACGGTTCCCACTATTTTAGACAAGCACCCTGGAAGATGTAGCCTCACTGGCATCGGCAAAGGGAGCATAGACTAAACCCTCACCCCGATACAGTGAGGCGCCCCTCACCCCACTGTGGGGGGAGCCAAGACTTGCATCCACTCCTTCGTCACCAGGCGCCCTCCCTCCCCTGCACGGCTGTTAGGAGGCGCATGGGAAACCTGTGCGAGGAAGATGGGTGTAAACTACTTCTTCCCAGCAGGAAGGAGCTCCTTGGCCAGCCGCACACCTCGGGGTCAGGCGGCTGGTGGAGGGCCCGGCCCTTCATCCCGTGTGGCCGTAACAGGGTGCTGCTTCCCCACCCTGGCCAAGGCAGGAGAGGCACAAGGTCTGGCCTCCTGCCACCACACCCAGAATGCTGGGGTACAATTAGAAACAGGTGTTAGACCGAGAACCCGGAAGGTCTCACCTCGAATGATGAAGGCAGTCACCGTGCCGGCACCCGGATGGCACAGATATGGGATGGTCTGGCCGGGTTTAGCAGCACGCACAGAAGTGTTTCAGGGAGCAGTTACGAAACTTGGAACAAGTAGGAAGTCTCAGCAGAGAAACAGAAGATGGAAAGGAAAGCCAATGGACATCTTAGGGCTGAACAACACGGTAACCCGAGTTAACGTTTAAAATCGGTCCGCAGGCTCTGCAGCCCAGCGAGAGGACAGGAAGGAGGCGGTGAGCGCGGGCAGAGGGAGAAGTGCCCAGCCTCAACGACCGAAAGCAGGCAGATGGGGTGTGGAGAGCGGCTACCGTGTTTGGACAGGTTCAAACCTCGGCTAAGGAGAGGGCACGATCCTCTCGTGGCAAAGCCACGTGCAACTCCCAGCACGATTATAGCCAAAGGCCGCAGTTGTGAGCTTGACCTTAGGTCCGAACCTGTGCTCCCAGGAGGCTGAGTGCTGTGGGCTTGATAGAGCTCAGGTGCATGTAATTGAGTAGACTCGAAACCGTGAGAACGCTGTAAACATCTTGGCCACGCCCTTACTGTGCCTCCTGCAATCTGGCTATAAAATAAAGACTCGGCTTGCGGGCCATGGTGCTGTCTCTCTAATCAGAGGGCAGCGTCCCACCCAGCCCCAGCTTTTTTCTCTTGTCTGTCTGTAATCCTTCATCACCGGCCCTCCCCCCTCAGGTTCACCCCGGCCGTGCTGGCGCAGCACAACGGGGAGATTGGCAGGGCCCTGGGGCACTAGGGCTGGGATAGGTGGTCTGTCATCGGACTCCCAGAGGAGACAGGAAAGGGATGCGGCCAGAAAATTTTTCAAAAAAACGGGCCCAAATTTGGCAAAAAAGAGAACTGCAGATTTAGGAGGGTCCCGACGGGGTCATGTTTCCTTGGTAAACGCCTCTCTTAAAGGTTTAGGGCCCTGTTAGCCATGCTTCCGGTTACGAAAGGGGTCTTGTTTTTAGCCTTTATTCGTCAAGGCTAAGACTGCTTGCCTTTTCTTAGTCCAGGTCACGTCAGCCAGCATGCTGTCTAATAAAGAGGGAATATGCTAATTGACCATCACTCCATCACAAAGATGGCTGCACCCACAGCTGAGGCCAGGTTCCCATCAGGAGCCTTAACGAGCAATCAGCAGGGACCTGAGGTTACGCCCTCCTCCGCCCCTGTGGGGCTTGACAGGGGACCTCAGGCTGCGCCCCCCTCCCAGCGGGGCTTGATGGGACCTCAAGGTGTGCTTCCCGTCCTGGTGCTGGGCTAGGGGACCTCAGGCTGCTCCCCAGCGCCAGTGCCAGGCCGGGTGACCTTAGACCACACCCCCACCCCTGCTTGGCAAGGCTTGACAGGGGACTTCAGGCTGTGCCCCCCTGCTTGGCGGGGCTTGATGGGGGACCTCAGGCCATGCCCCCCACCCAGCGGGGCTTGACAGGGGATCTCAGGCCATGTCCCTGACCTGGCGGGGCTTGATGGGGGACCTCAGGCCATGCCCCCCACCCCGGTCTGGGCTGGGGGACCTAAGGCCACACCCCCCGTCCTGGTGCCAGGCCAGGGGACCCGAGGCTACACCCCCTGCCCGGCAGGGCTTGACAGGGGTGGGACTGGCCGGGTCTGGATCTAGCCCAATGTGGGGGGCCAGCCAGGTCTGGTTCTCACACGATTTTGAAGTGCATGTGTGTAGGCGGGGACTTGACTCTGGGTCCCATGGTGAGCCCCAGACTCTGACAGGAGGAAGGTTTTCATATACATTTTACTAATTTTCTTTCATCTCTGATACTTCTATTATAGAGAAAGGGCAAACAGCAATATTAAATTATTTCCTCTAATCCCCTTTTAATGTGCATGAATTTTGTGCACCGGGTCACTAGTTTTTAATAAAAGCATGAAGAGGTAATCTTTTGTTACATATCTTGTTTTCCTAAACCAGCAATTACCTGGATATATGCCAGAAATTAGTACTTATATTCACCAAAAGTCATGTACATGGATGTTCACAGCAGCCTGATTCATACCCGCAGCAGCAGGAGAGCGTATCACTAGAATGGCTGAATGGCCGCGGCGTGTCCCTGCAGGGGGAGGGCCGCGATGAGAGGACGGTACTGTGACGCACGCCCGTGTCTGAAGGGAACCGGTCACAGTGTGCTGTGTGGCTCCACTTGCCCAGATTGCAGAAGAGGCAGCAGTGACCTGAGCTGGTTACCAGGAGGTGTGCCGGCTGGTGGGGCCGCGGGAGCCCTGGGTGCTGGGGGTCCCGTGTATAAACATCTCTGCATGGTGCCTGCAGGTTGTGCGCTTGGCTTGTGACTCACTCCTGAATCCAGTGTGTGTGCTCTGGAACTCCGCTGTCTACGGGGGCCTGCAGGTTGTGCGCTTGGCTTGTGACTCACTCCTGAATCCAGTGTGTGTGCCCTGGAACTCCACTGTCTACGGGGGCCTGCAGGTTGTGCGCTTGGCTTGTGACTCACTCCTGAATCCAGTGTGTGTGCCCTGGAACTCCGCTGTCTACGGGGGCCTGCAGGTTGTGCGCTTGGCTTGTGACTCCTAAATCCAGTGCGTGTGCCCTGGAACTCCGCTGTCTACGGGGCCTGCAGGTTGTGCGCTTGGCTTGTGACTCCTAAATCCAGTGTGTGTGCTCTGGAACTCCGCTGTCTACGGAAGGCCTTCCTGTTGCCTTCAGGACAGAACGGACGCTCCGGCGCTCAGCGGGTCAGGCGTGCTCCTCTCGCTATTCCCGGGCACGTCATGTCCATCCTCCCCCCTCGGGCTCCTGACGCTTTTAGCTCTGCAGCCTCACCTCTCCCCGCCCTCCGGCACCCTGGTTTTGTGGGAGCAGCGAATGTGTCTGACAGCCTAGTGCCCAGGGAGACTGCCTCGGGCAGCTTCCCAGCTCCTGTGAAACGAGGCCGTCGCTGGAGGCCACCTGCCTCCTGTCAGCCTGGCCTCTGGCTGTCTCGCTGGCCTCTCGGCTCCCCTTCAAGGCCGTGTACCCTCAGCCGCACACTGAGAGGTTTCCTGCTCATTTCATTTCAGCCATTGCCTCTTTCCTGGAGACCAGAAACACCCTCCTGCCCTTGTGTGGCGCGAGCTTTACGAGGCGCGAACTTGTAAACCCGGCAGACCTGGGCTCTCCCGCTCCCTCGGCGCTCTGCCGAGTTGCAGGACCCTTACCGGCCTCACCCGCGTCTGTCCGGACAGAACGCCCGTTTCTACCTTGCAAAGCTGTTCTGAGCACCCAACATGCGTGTAACGTGTTAGCATATAAGGTGTGTTTCCTTCCTCTTGTCCACGTCCCATTCTCCAGCAGAGGTGGTGGCGTTCTGACAACAGGGTGCACCTATGCACACAGTCCCCTCCTGGTGACCTGCGCCCAGACAGTGAGGACGGGGGGACAGGGGGGCTGCTGTGTGGCGCAGCTGGCAGTCACTTCCTAGACGGCAGGCCGGGGACAGAAGGGTGGGCTGTTGGGACCCCCGCCCGCAGGTTCACCTGTGGCCCTCAGAGCGGGGCCACGTGGGGGCCCGGCCCTCCTCGCCGGCTGTCTCACAGGTTTGAGATGCTCCTTCCCGGGCCGTGTGATGCCCCGCCGGGCGCACGCACGCCGGGCAGGTGTGTCCAACACGGCGGGCAGCGGCTGGGCTCCGAGGCTGTGTGCATCGGCGGCACCGGCTCCTCGGAAGCCAGCGGGCCGCTGAGACACTGCCCGCGGGTTAAACATTGAGCGCTGAGTGTTCCGGGCAGAGCTCTGTTTGCGCAGGCGCCGGAGTGTGACATTGAGGTGATGCGTGGGGGTGGGAATAGCACCCCGAGCGGCCGGGTGGACGCGTGTTTTGTGAACTGGCCGGTGGGTTATTCTGTCTGCACGGAGCTCTGCGTGTGGGCGCAGATGTGCCGACAGCTTTCGGAGCACCTCCGTTTTCCCCGTGGACGCGGGTTCTGGGGTTCCTGTGTCCTCGTCAGGCCTCGTGGGACTCGGGGAGGCTTCAAGTCACCGCACGCGAGCGCATTCGCGATAAATGCACTTTCGGATCCGTATTTTCCCTCTTCTACTTAAAAACAGGTCTCTCATCTAGCTCAAGTCACTGGTCAGCTTTTCACATTTTGCTTAAATAAACTATCTCAAAGAAACGACAGTAGTGGAAAAGGGAGCCTCTGCTCTTACTTTTTTCTTGTGGTTCAGCGAGTTTCAAGTTTTTTACAAAGAATGCAACAGAAATGCCGTAGGGGAAGGGTAAGTAAAGGGCGGGGCTAATACCAACCATTTCTTTGAGCGCTCGCTAGAGGCCAGGTGTGTGCAGGCCGTGTCCTCTCGGAGCGGCCCCTCTGCTGTGCCCGGCTTTCTGCCCCTGGTGGCTGAGGCCAGGTGGCTGCGTCCACACGGCTGCGAGGCCGAGCCGGCCCTGCTCCGGGGTTCCTGCCGCCTGGCTGTGCAGCAGCTGACGAGGCTGAGGGCTGGGAGCCAGGAGCAGGCCTGCACCCTGGGTGTGGCACCCCTTAGAGGAGGGACACGCTCGGCCGCCTCTGAGCCTCCCTCTTGGACAGCTCCTGGAGATGTTTCAGATTCCAGCTCGGGAGAACACCTGCGTGACCGGCCTCGGGCCTGGCGGCACGGGCCTGTGGCAGCCGGTGTGGGCACAGCGAGGGCGGTTCCGCGGCGCCCACTCACCGCCCCGTGAGAGGCATTTCCTCCTCACGTGGGCACACGTCCTTTTTCCAGGCTGGAGAGCAGAATCTACCAATTTTGCTTAAAACCCTCTCACTTCACTCATTATTTAAACAGAGATCTGACCTGCCGGGTGCAGAATTCACGAGGAAACCACCGAATTCAGAGGCAGATGCTCCAGGACAATGGCCGGTCCATCTTCCTGGCATGCGTGGTTGAACTAAAAACATTTGCGTTAATCACACTGTCCCCGTCCTGTGGGGACCTCAGCAGCCTCGGCCCTGCTGTTCTGGAAGAGCCCTGTGTTTTCCGCGCACAGTTCCCATCCGCGGCTCCCGGATTGACGAGGAAACGACACGCTTCTCCGGTCCTTTCCTGTCCGGCCGCCTCCTCCGCACGCGGGCTTTCCCCGCGCCCGCGGGCAGCGACCCGGACGGCAGGGCTGAGGCTTTCCCCCGCGCCCGCGGGCAGCGACCCGGACGGCAGGGCTGAGGCTTTCCCCGCGCCCGCGGGCAGCGACCCGGACGGCAGGGCTGAGGCTTTCCCCGCGCCCGCAGGCAGCGACCCGGACGGCAGGGCTGAGGCTTTCCCTGCGCCCGCGGGCAGCGACCCGGACGGCAGGGCTGAGGGACGCGGCTCTGAACAAGTCTGGGCTGCTCTGGGCTCTCCCTGGGCCCCTGCAGTGACGTGCCGGCCCTTGGCCCATGGGGGCGCCGAGGTGCTGCGGGGTCTGTTATCTGGGAAACGGGGCAAAGGCTTGGCCTGCAGGTTGTCGGCTTCCCTGCCGCTCGCTTGTTCCGGGCAGAAGGTTGGTTCTTCCTGGTGCTGGTTACGAGCTCTGAGAGCAGCTCGGCGCATGTGTGAGCTGCCCAGCAAGCCTTACACAGCGGCCTGGCCCCGAAGCCTCGGCGGCCAGCGCGGGCAGTGGGAAGCGCTCCGCTCCCAGGGAGAAGGCAGAGCCAGCCCCGGCTACCTGTGCTGCTCACCGAGTGCTCCGGGCGGGAGGACGGAGGGCAGCGGCAGGCCCGAGGGTGGCGGAAGTGGGAAGTCCTTTGGGGGCAGCTTGGCACGTGTGGCAGATACGTTAACGGTTTTCATCTGGTAGTGCTTTGGGGCGTTTCTCCAAAGTAGATCATCAGTGATAGAGTGAAAACATTTTGGTAAGGATAGTCATTATATTGTTGGCGGAAATTTAGAAGTGATTCAAATGTCCTGAGAAGGTGAAGGTTAGATAAATTACGTGGATTGGAATGGAATTGTACATACCATTTTAAAAAGCCACTTTTCAGAGCATTTTTATTGTATGGAAAGATGTGAGGTAGTGTACATTTGACAAAGATCCCGTAGTTTTAAAACGTGTGTGTGTAATATACTCGGGTCTGAGGAAAAAGAAGGTGTGCATGGATAGAGCTGTCCCTACTTCAGGGGGGGCGTGGCCTCCAAAGAAAGGGGTCAGGTCCTACGGAGCCCCCAGCCTGGGCTCGGTGAGGTTTTGGGACCGGGATCCTCTAGTGCAATGGTTGGCAAACTGCGGCTTGCGAGCCACATGCAGCTCTTTGGCCCCTTGAGTGTGGCTCTTCCACAAAATACCACGGCCTGGGCGAGTCTATTTTGAAGAAGTGGCGTTAGAAGAAGTTTAAGTTTAAAAAATGTGGCTCTCCAAAGAAATTTCCATCGTTGTACTTTGGACATTTGGCTCTGTTGACGAATGGGTTTGCCGACCACTGGCCTAGTGACATGAACTCTATTTCTCATTGGCCCGAAGCTGACCTCCTGTTCTACCCTGCTGCCTGCCCCTGAGCCTCAAACGTAGAGGGGCAGGGGGCTCGGGGGACGGTGAGTCCACAGGAGTTTTGCTCCCTCTCCAGTCCCCAAGACCAGCACCCTCTTACCTGGGCACGCAGTCAGCCTGCTTCCTGGGAGCGCAGTCCGTCAGTCTTCCTGCGGTTGAACTTGCCAGCCCAGTCTTCTTTGCTCTTCTTGGGCCTGGGCTGGGACAGAATGAGTCGGTTGAAATAAAACTGTTTCTCATTCAGCTTAGTTGGGTGTGTTTGTATGTGTATCTTGCGTCATTGCTATCTATTTCTAGCAGAACCAGGTAAGAAATGGGCGAATTTCACAGCCCACAGTATAATTCGGTCTCAATAATGAGCTTGGGAAAGCAGTCACCCTGAGAAATGACTCGAGGACAAAGCCAGTGATCACTGTAACTTTTAAATTTTTTTAAAACCCTCCCCTGAGGGTACGGTTTGTTACTGATTGTTAGAGAGAGAGAAACATCCGACTGAGGCGCGGGCCCGGGCGATCAGCGCAACTTAAAGAAGAGCCTGCCACTGCATCCTCACTTACCGGTGAGCTCCTGCCCGGTGAGAAGGGCATGTCCCTCTCGCCCACACATTAACCCACTGGGAGTGAGCGCTTACACTCGTCCGCGGTGTCTAGTGTTGGATTATCCAGACTATTTTTTTTTAAAGCACAGTGCGTTTTACTTTTCTTACGAAAGATGTACAGCACAGGTGTTAACTTTCTTTCTGTTTTGGAGAGGCGAGAGTATCTCACAGCTCGGTGAGACAGGTGCTGTAAAGATGCTTGCGGTCAGTTTCGATGCGGAGGCCTGAGCCCAGACAAAGCCGTCAGCAGCTCCTGGCACGGAAGCTGGGCTGGAGGAAGCAGGCTGCGCCCGAGCCGTAAAGTGAGGGGCGAGTTGTTGGTTTTATCTTCTAAAGTTTTACGTATGTCTCCTTTTTCCCCATTTGCCTCACCCCCAGCCATTCCCACCCCAGGCAAGCCCCCCGCCCCAGTGTCCGTGTCCACTGGTGATGCTAAAGTGCGTGCACACAAGCCCTGTGGTTGCTCTCAGCCCCTCCCCCCCTGCCATTTGTCTCTGGATCTATTCTTATTCATCAAATTATGTTGATCGTTATATCTCACATATGAGTGAGATCATCTGATATTTATCTTTCTCCAACTGGCTTATTTCGCTTAGCGTAATGCTCTCCGGTTCCATACATGCTACTGCAAATGGTAAAAGTTCCTTCTTTTTTATAGCGGTGTAGTATTCCACTGTGTAGATGCGCCACAGCTTTTTAATCCACTCATCTGCTGGTGGGCACTTGGGCTGTTTCCAGATCTTAGCTGTTGTAAATGGTGCTGCTATGAACATAGGGGTGCATATATCCCTTCTGATTGGTGTTTCTAGTTTCTTGGGATATAGTCCTAGAAGTGGGATTTTTGGGTCAAATGGGAGTTCCATTTTTAACTTTTTGAGGAAACTCCATACCGTCTCCCACAGTGGCTGCACCAGTCTGCATTCCCACCAGCAGTGCACGAGGGTTCCTTTTCCTCCACATCCTCGCCAGCACTTGTCATTTGTTGATTTGTTGATGATAGCCGTTCTGACAGGTATGAGGTGGTACCTCATTGTTGTTTTGATTTGCATCTCTCGGATGATTAGTGACTTTGAGCATGTTTTCATATGTCTCTGGGCCTTCTGTATGTCCTCTTTTGAAAAGTGTATTTAGATCCTTGGCCCATTGTTTTTATTAGATCCTTTATCTTCCTTTTGTTAAGTTGTAGGAGTTCCCTGTAAATGTTGGAGATTAAACCCTTCTTGGAAATATCATTGGCAAATATGTTCTCCCATGCAGTGGGCTTCCTTGTTGTTTTGTTGATGGTTTCTTTTGCTGTGCAGAAGTTTTTATTTTGATGTAGTCCCATTTGTTTATTTTCTCCTTAGTCTCCATTGCCCTAAGACAGTGGTCGGCAAACTGCGGCTCGTGAGCCACATGCGGCTCTTTGGCCCCTTGAGTTTTTAGCAAAGGCCAGCTTAGGAGTACCCTAATTAAGTTAGTAACAGTATACCTACCTATATAGTTTTAGTTTTAAAAATTGGCTCTCAAAAGAAATTTCAATCATTGTACTGTTGATATTTGGCTCTGTTGACTAATGAGTTTGCCGACCACTGCCCTAGGAGCTGTGTTGGTAAAGATATTGCTACGACATATGTCTGCTATTTTGCTGCCTATGGAGTCTTGTAGGATTTTTATGATTTCCCATCTTACATTTAACCATTTTGAGTTTGATTTTGTGTATGGTGTAAGTTGGTGATCTAGTTTCATTTTTTTGCATGTATCTGACCAAATTTCCTGGCACAATTTATTGAAGACACTGTCTTGACTCCACTGTATGCTCTTGCCTCCTTTGTCAAATATTGAGTATAATGGCTTGGGTCAATTTCTGGGTTCTCTGATCCATTGGTCTATATGTCTGTTCTTGTGCCAGTACCAGGCAGTTTTGAGAACCGTGGCTTGGTAATATAGCTCGATATCTGGTATTGTGATCCCTCCAACTTTGTTCTTCTTTCTCAGGATTGCTGTGGCTATTCGGGGTCTTTTTTTATCCCAGATGAATTTTTGGAAAGATTGTTCCAGATCTTTGAAATATGCCATTGGTATTTTAATGGGGATTGCATTGAATCTGTAGATTGCTTTGGGTAGTATGGACATTTTAATGATGTTGATTCTGTCAATCCATGAACATGGTATGTTCTTCCATTTGTTTATGTCTTCCTCTCTCTCTTTTTTTCAATATCCTGTAGTTTTCCGAGTACAGGTTTTTTATGTCCTTAGTTAAGTTTATTCCTAGGTATCTTAGTTTTTTTTTTGGTGCAGTGGTAAATGGGATTGTTTTTTCGTTTCTCTTTCTGTGAGTTCATTATTGGTGTATAAAAAGACCATAGATTTCTGGGTATTAATTTTGTATCCTGCTACATTGCCGAAATTATTTATTAGGTCTAGTAGTGTTTTGATGGAGTTTTGGGGTTTTCTATGTATAGTGTCATGTCATCTGCGAATAAGGACAGTTTTACTTCTTTTCCAATTTGGATGCTTTTTATTTCTTCTTGTCTGATCGCTATGGCTAGTACTTCCAGTACTATGTTGAACAGGAGTGGTGAAAGTGGGCATCCCTGTCTTGTTCCTGTTCTTAGGGGAAATGAGTTTAGTTTTTGCCCATTGAGTATGATGCTGGCTGTATGTTTGTCATATAAGGCTTTTATTATGTTGAGGTATGATCCCTCTATTCCCACTTTGCTGAGAGTTTTTATCAAGAAAGGGTGTTGGATTTTGTCAAATGCTTTTTCTGCATTGATTGAAATGATTATGTGATTTTTGTCTCAGTTTGTTTATGTGATGTATCACATTTATTGATTTGCAGATATTGTACCATCCTTGCATCCCCAGAATAAATCCCACTTAGTCACGATGTATGATTTTTCTAATGTAATGCTGAATCTGATTTGCCAGAATTTTGTTGAGGATTTTAGCATCTATGTTCATCAAGGATATTGGCCTGTAGTTCTCTCTCTCTCTCTTTTTTCTTGTGGTGTCTTTTATATGGTTTTGGGATTAGGGTAATGCCGGCTTCATAGAAAGAGCTTGGGAGTGTGCCTTCCTCTTGAATTTTTTTTGACTAGTCTGAGGAGGATAGATTTTAGTTCTTCTTTGAATGCCTGGTAGAACTTCCCTGTAAAGCTGTCCGGACCAGGGCTTTTGTTTGCTGGAAGATTTTTTTATCGCTGCTTCAATTTCTTCAGTAGTTATTGGCCTGAATTGTTTTTTGATTCTTCCTGATTGAATTTTGGGAGCTTGTATTTTTCTAAGAATATGTCCATTTTGTCTAGGTTGTCC
Organism: Corynorhinus townsendii; assembly: GCA_026230045.1. NCBI lineage: Eukaryota > Metazoa > Chordata > Mammalia > Chiroptera > Vespertilionidae > Corynorhinus > Corynorhinus townsendii. Next base: position 217,593,680 of record JAPDVU010000003.1, read on the forward strand.
ATTTTGTTGGAATAGAGTTGTTCATAATATTTTTTCATAGTCATTAGTATTTCTGTGGGATCGGTTGTTACTTCACCTCTTTCATTTCTGATTTTGTTTATTTGGGTCCTCACTCTCTGCTTCCTGGTGAGCCTGGCTAGAGGTTCATCAATCTTGTTTATCCTTTCAAAGAACCAGCTCTTGGTTTTGTTAATCTTTTGTATTGTATTTTTGGTCTCTATGTCATTTATTTCCGCTCTGATCTTTATTATTTTCTTCCTTCTGCTTACGCTGGGCTTTTTTTGTTGCTCTCTTTCTAACTCTTTTAGTTGTAGGGTTAGATAATTTATTACCATTTTTTCTTGTTTTTTGAGGTAGGTCTGTAGAACTATGAACTTCCCTCTCAAGACTGCTTTCGCTGTGTCCCATAGATTTTGGATTGTTGTGTTTTCATTGTCATTTGTTGCCATGATGCTTTTTATTTCTTCTTTGATCTCTTTGGTAACTCAGTCATTGTTTAATAGCATGCTATTTAGCCTCCAGGTGTTTGATTTTTTTATTGTAGTTGATTTCTAGTTTAATGCCATTGTGATCTGAGAAGATGCTTGATATGATTTCTATCTTCTTGAATTTGAAGAGACTTTGCCTGTGCCCCAATATGTGGTCTGCCTTTGAAAGTGACCCATGTGCACTTGAGAAGAATGTATATTCTGTGCCTTTGGGGTGAAATGTTCTGAAGATGTCAATTCCATCTTATCTAGTGAGTCATTTAGGATTGATGTTTCTTTGCTGATTTTTTTTGTTTAGAGTATTTACCCACTGGTGTTAGTGGGATATTCAAGTCCCTTACTATGACTGTATTGTTGCCAGTCTCTCCCTTGATATTTTCCAGAAGTTTTTTTATGCATTTGGGTGCTCCTATATTGGGTGCATATATGTTTACCAGAGTTATATCTTCTTGTTGAATTTCCCCCTTTAATATTATGAAGTGGCCTTCCTTATCTCTTGTTATGGCCTTCATTTTGAGGTTTAATTTGTCAGATATAAGTATTGCTCCCCAGCTTTCTTTTTCTTTCCATTCGCCTGATAAACCTTTTTCCATCCCTCCACCATCAGTCTGTGCGAGTCCTTTGTTCTGAGGTGGGTTTCCTGTAGACAGCAGATATATGGGTCATGTTTTCTTATCCACTCAGCTACCCTGTGTCTTTGATTGGGGCATTTAATCCATTTACATTTAAAGTTATCATTGATGGGTGCTTGTTTGTCTTCATTTTTATTCTTTATGCCGGTGTTTCTCTTCCCTTCCCATTTCTTCTTTTTACAGCAGCCCCTTTAGCATTTCTTGCATTGCTGGTTTGGTGGTAATAAATTCCCTTAGTCCTTTTTTGTTGGAGAAGCTCCTGATTTCACCCTCAACTTTAATTGATAGCCTTGCTGGGTACAGTATTCTTGGATTCAGACCCTTGCTTTGCATGACTTAGTATATTTCATTTCATTCCCTTCTGGCCTGATGTGTTTCTGTTGAGAAATCAGTCGATAGTCTGATGGGAGATCCCTTGTAGGTAACTTTCTGTCTCTCTGGCAGCCTTTAAGATTCTTACTTTGTCCTTGGTGTTTACCAATTTAATTATAATGTGTCTTAGTGTTGGTCTTTTGGGGTTCATCTCGTTTGGGACTCTCTGTACTTCTTAGACTTGTATGAGTTTTTTCTCCCCAATATCAGGGAAGTTTTCTGTCACTATTTCTTCAAACAGGTTTTCTATTCCTTGCTCAGTTTCCTCTCCTTCTGGATCCCCTATTATGTGGATGTTGTTTTGTTTCGTGTTGTCCCAAAGTTTTCTTGGGTCCTCCTCCTGTTTTTTAAGTTTGTTTTTTTTTTCTAGATGCTGCTCTGCTTGCTTGCTTTTTCCTACCTTGTCTTCTAGCTCACTGATATGGTCCTTCGCTTCTTCTAGTCGACTGTTGATGCTTTCTATTGAGTTCTTCATTGTAGTGACGTCGATTTTCATTTCTTCTTGGTTCTTCATTTTCTCTTGGTTCTTATACATGTTGTTCAATTTGTTCTCCATCCTTTTCAGCGACCTTATGACCATTTGCTCTGAATTCTTTCTCTGACATATTGCTTGCCTCCATTTTGTTTACTTCCTTTTCCAGTGAGTCCTTTTCTTTTGTATGTGGGCTGTTTCTTTGTTTCCCCATGATCGCTCCTTGCAGGGTGTCTGGTTGTGTAGCTCTCTCTCTCCTGCGTTGACTTAAAGGCACAAAATACAACATGACAAGACACAATGCACAGGGCACCAAACACAAATGTATTCACGATACTAATAACCCCCAAAAAAGGTGACCACCAGAGAATTAGGGGAGAGAAAAGAGTGCAAAAATGATATTGAGAAAAGGAAAAAATGTAAGCGAGGAAAGAAAGAGAAAGAAAAAGGAGGGAAAAGTATATATAAAAGAAGGGGAGAAAACTCCAGTAAACAACTAATCCAAAAAATGCAAATAACAAATCCCCAGAGATGAGTGCAAACAACATACAACAACTAATCCAAAAAACGAAACAACAAACACCCAAACAACAAACACCCAAATGAATCTGAGGAGGCCCTAGGCCAGTGGTCGGCAAACTCCTTAGTCCACAGAGCCAAATATCAACGGCACAACGATTGAAATTTCTTTGGAGAACCAAATTTTTTAAACTGAAACTTCTTCTAACGCCACTTCTTCAAAATAGACTCGCCCAGACCATGGTATTTTGTGGAAGAGCCACACTCAAGGGGCCAAAGAGCCGCATGTGGCTCGCGAGCCGCAGTTTGCCTCACCAGCTGTGTTTAATTCTCCAATTCCGGGTGGATGTTGTTTGATTCAGCTGTTCCTTCTGTCTGCTCTGTGAGAAGGCACAGGGCCCGTCCACATATTCGGCACCGCTTTGTCTCCCCCCGGACAGCCTTTCTGGCACCCGCAGTTGGGGAGGCTGGAGTCTCGGTGTTGGTGGGTTCGCAGCTGGTCCCTGGGAGTTGTGGTTGTAGGGTCCCGGGAGGTATCCGAGGTCTCCCTGGTTGAAGGTAAGGCTGGGCTTCCATCACAGCCGCTTCCCTCTTCAAGATGGCGTGGTCTCTGCTGCAGAGCCGGCTGCTGCAGGAGAGATTTCAGCAGCAGTAGAGGCTGCCTGGCCAGGGGAGCCCGGTCTGCTAGTCCCCAACAGTCCTGTGGAATACAGCTGTCCCTCACTCACACATACAGACACTCCCCGCACTCTCATTCTCTCGCACACTGTCTTGCAGCCTGCTGTCCGGTCGGCAGCCATCTTGGACCCCTCCCCTATCTATTTTTGACATGACTCAGTGGTGTGTTTTAAGACGTGCCTTTATGGCGTCGTGCAAGCTGGTGTGCAGAAGGTGAGGGCAGGCTGGCGCGAGGGGGCTGATAACACCGGGCCTCCTTCCCGCGGTGGAGGTGTTCAGGTCCACCTTCCCGCCATGGCCAGGGGCGCCCAAGTGCGTGCTCCACCGCCACTGCCTCCCAAGCCCCACCTCCCACTGGGGCCCACGCTCGGGGGCCATAGCTGAGCTAGGCAGCCAGACACTCGGCTCTGCACAGACATGAGCGGGTGGCTCCCCGCCCACTGGGTCTCGGATTACATACTCAGGAGAGACTACCCGATTTACTCTGGAACCGGGTGGTGCCACCAGTCCGCGGTGACCTGCTCCTGTCCCACCTTTTGACTAAGGAGCAGTTGGTGGTTCTGTCACGGTTGTTGGAAGCTGCCGAGGAGCCCAGGAGTTCTCTCCACAGACCGCTGAGTGTTCCAGTGCCTCGGGACTTGTCCTGAGCCCTGTTGTCTCCGCCCACCCCCCCGGGCGACCTCACTCCTGGGCTGGGGAGACCATGTGTGCAGGCCTTCCAGAGTAGCTCTCAAGCCCAGGGACAGGGAACTGCTCCCACTCTCTCGATGTGAAACAGACAAGACAGAACTGCTGGCGTCCACCTGGATGTCTCCACGCGTGTCACCCCTCACAGGTCCACAGCCGTGCTCTTGAGTCCCCGCTTCATCCAGCCTTTGCTTCTGCCCCTCAGTAGGTGAGGCCACTTCATCCAGCATACCTGAATCTCCACGTCCTCTCTTCTCTTCCCGCCCCCAATCTAGAAAGCAGTTCCTTCGGATGACCTTAACTGCCTCTCCCGTCAGCCTGCTTCCTCTGGCCGCACAGCCACCAGCGTGGCTGGCCCGTGCCGCCCCTCGGCTCTGACTGCGGTGCCGCCTCGCAGGCCCTCCTCCAGCCACTCTTTCCTGGACAGCCAGGGCATCTTCTTAAAATCCACACTCACTATTTCATTCACCTGCATAACATCTCGAGGCTCACCTTACTCTTAGGAAAAAATCTACGTTGTTTTCCTGACTTCGAGGCTATATTCTGCCCTACTGGGCCACCTACGGAGCTTTTACAGTACATACATGCACATGTGTGTGTGCCTGGACCCTCACCCCAAGATCCATGAGCTGGGACCAGGGCTTCCCTGGCGAAAGCCAAGGAGCAGTGTGTTCCTCGGCTCCATCCACAGCAGAACGGGCGGGGAGGCGGCTCCTGCCCCCGCACCCTTTCTTGTTAGGGGAGAGGAGCTCGGTCATCGGGACACCTGCTCCCACCTTTCAGAGTCCTCCTCCCCGTGCCAGCCGCGCTCTGCCACCCCGTGAGGCAAGATTGTGCCCCCGGGGACTCTTAACTGGGTCGGACGAATACATGAATCAAATTAACCCCCAAATCACTTTGACCTCAAGGCAGAACTTCATTCCATATTAAGATACTGCAGTGAAAGGCCTAAATTCACTGTAGTAATAAAATGCCCACAGGAGAGACCCTCTATTTGAATATTAATTCTATCTCATTAATCAAATTCCCAGGGAAATATTAAAATCCAAAGATGACATTTCATTTTAAATTAAAGTCAAGTGCTCTGCCCGTGTGAGCTAAAATTCAAAGAGATTGCTCTCTCGACCTTCATTCTGCTCATTCGCAACTGAGGGCTCTGGGCCTGCTCGGGCCGGGTCCTCGGAGCAGCTGCAGCCTGTCGGGGCTTCAGGAGCCCAGCACCAAGTCACTGACGTGCCTCACTTCCTAAAATTAACGCCGGTGAGCGGGGCACGGGTTGGTGTAGGAGCTGCTCCTCCCTCCCGAAGCCTGACTCCCCCAGTTAGGAACTGAGCCTGTCCCAGGTCTTCTGCCCGTGGCATCGGCACAGGGGGCCGGGGACAGCGCAGGCTCTGCCAGCAAGGGGACCGCAGCAGGAAGCCTGCGGCCTCTGAGCGTCGGGGAGGGGCTGGGCTTCGGCTTCCCAGGACTGCAGTGCGCCTGTGGCAGGTGGTGGCCTGTGGCAGGTGGTGGCCTGTGGCAGGTGGTGGCCTATGGCATTGGGTCTCGCTCTCCTTGGCGTGGGTGTTCCAGCGAGCCACCAGGCTTCTCTTCCCCTCCTGGGTGTCGTAGGCCTGCTCACAGCCGAGCTCCAGTGACACCTAGACTAAAACATGGACGCCTTCTCTCCATTCATTGCACGAGCTCTTATAGTCTCTGCGGCCTTGGCATCTCCCTTCTGGGCATTTCTCTCCGCAGTTTCAGCATTTCCTGTTTCACACCCGCGTGCCTGTCCCCTAAGCTTTCAGCCCGGTGCTCCTGGAGCACGTCTCTCCCCCACCCGGTCAGCCTGGTGCTCCTCTGGGCGCTCCTCGCTCTTCCCCACCCGGTCAGCCTGGTGCTCCTCTGGGCGCTCCTCAGCTGCGCTCTGACGGCCACACCCACACTTGCTCGCCCTTCAGCTCCTCGTGGGTCCGAGCCCAGTGTTCAGGGGCATCTCAGCAAGACTGCCCACCGCGTGAACAAGCTAACAGTCGCTTTGAACAGAGCCCTTTGACACTGCCGGGCTCCGCGGAGCGTAGTGCCCACGGAAAGCAAGCCTGTCCTGGGTCTCCTGTGCGGGGAGCCATCTGCCTCTGCTCTGAGGTGCGACGTGTACTCCAGGCCTCCGGCCCGTGGCCTTGTTCGTTAGAACAGTTCTCTGAGGTGTAAATTGCCGGGGCGACCGGCGGAGCCTGAGGACGGAAGAGCGAGGACTCTGACCCACGTTCCCGTGGGAGAGAGGCTAAGGGACTGCCCGGCCTGAGAAACCAAACAGCCAGTTCGCCCGCCGCCTCGGCCTTTCGTTGCCACAACAGCCTGAGCTCAAGTGAACTTCCGGGCACGCTCAGCAGGCGCGCACCTCGAGAGACACACGCGTCTGCAGCGTCCTTTAAGCAAGGACGGCTAAGGACTACACGGAACGCTTCCCGGAGACACCGGGGCTCAGACTTGTCTGGGAAAGTCGAGGCCGGGGTGGGGTGGTCGCCTTCGGACGGCTCCCCCTGGAGGCCCCCGACCTTTCGGAGCCCCTCCTGACAGACTCCCCGGGCCCCGTGCGTCCGCACGTCACATCACAAAGCGGTGCTAAACATCAGACCCTTCCCGTGACATCGAGGTGATTGTTGGTCCATTAACGAGGAAGGTGGCGTTGTCTGCTTTCTGACCTCCGCTGAGATCATGGGGGAGTTTGCAGCGTGTTAGTGGCCCAGTGTCTCGGGCTTACGAAGGAATTAAGCCTGTCGTTTCGTACCGGTCTGCCTTGTCCTGGGCTAGGACCATGCCGTGGGAAACTGATGGGAGAGACGTCCTCTGTGTCTGTTGTTTTGGACAGCTTGCATGCATGATGGAGAACCTGTTCCTTACCAAGTTGGGGGTACCCACTTGGGGAGCTGTTTGGGTCTGACTTTTTGTTAGAGAGTCTTCGGTCATGTTCATATTTTTAAATTACTTAAATGCGTAAATGGTCATTCTCTTCAGGCTTTTTATTCATTGTGTCAGTTTTGACATCTTTTCTTCTTTTTAGAAATAACTTCATTTAGATTTTCGGGTTTTTTGGTAAAGTTTGATATTTTATCTGTGTTTCTATACTTTTTCTCTTTTATTCTATTCTTTTAAAACGAATGTCTGTTTCCCTTCATCAGTCTTTACAGAATTTTTAAAATTCTAATAATACTTACAAAGAACTTGAAGCTTCTAGTTTGGGTTAATTTTTCCTATTGTGTTGCTACGCTAGTTCACTGACCTTTGCGTGTCAGTCTAGAATAGTGGTTCCCAACCTTTCTAATGCCGCAACCCTTTAATACGGCTCCTCATGTGGTGGTGACCCCGACCATAAAATTATTTTCGTTGCTACTTCTTAACTGTCATTTTGCTACTGTTATGAATCGTCATGTAAATATCTGTGTTTCCCAATGGTCTTAGGCTCTACAGCAGCGGTTCTCAACCTGTGGGTTGTGAAGACCGGAAAACACAGATATTTACATGACGATTCATTAACAGTAGCAAAATGACAGTTAAGAAGTAGCAACAAAAACAATGTTATGGTGGGGGTCACCACCTCATGAGGAGCCGTATGAAAGGGCCGCGGCCTTAGGAAGGTTGGGAACCGCTGCTCTAGATGAACCAAGATAGGAGCCGTAGCAGGCTTCTCTTCGGGAACAATGCAAAGCAGGAATCAATGGAGTGACAGCTTTAAGATGATGGAAGTCAACTGTCATTCTGGAGCCAGCCAGCCAGGATCTTTTTAAAAATGATGAGGGCAGAGGACGAGGTTCCCAGACTGTCGAAGGGAAAGGGAATTTGTCAGCAGAGCTGTGCTGTAATAAACGAGCAAGGACGGACAAGGCGAACCTGATTCAAACGAAGAAAAGTGTGTGGGTAAAAACGAAATACCTTCCCCCTCGCTTTTTGGTTGTTGAAAATATGATGGGCTCTGCTGCATTTATAACAGGAACGTATTTTGAGGTTTATAATGTGTGTGGAAGTAAACGCATGAGGGCGGCAGGTGCCTGGTGCCAAGTGGAGTGTCTAGCTGTCAGCCGTGCGTGGTGTAGGACGTCGTCGCCAGTGAGTCCTCACTTCACCGCGTTGGCACCAAGTCAAGAGTAAATAGGAAATCTCCATGGCCGACAGTTTAGAAAATGGGTTTGTAATTAAAAACTTCTCCCACAACCAAATCTCCAGGCACACATTGCCTCACTGGTGGGTTTATGAATCACCTGAGAAGGAAAACATGCCCAGTCTTTCTCTTTAAGAAATAAAGGAGGAGGGAATCTTTCCAACCCATTTTATGAAGCCAGCCGTGCATTTGTATATGTTCCAGACAAAGCCTTATAGGAAAAAGCAAGCTACAGAAACGTAAACATTAACAGAATCATGAACGGAAACAGTTTTTTCAAAATATTAACTGGTTAGTTTGTGTACCATTTAAATGAAGTGCATTGCTAATGATGGCACTGTTGAGTCAACGTTACAAAATCAACCACCAGTGACCACACGTTAACGGGAGAAAAGGGGGCAAGGGATAGGCTTATCTCAGTAAGTAGAGGGAAAGCGTGGTCAAAATTTAACCTTCATAATAAACATTGAGGGCAAATGCAGAGGAGAAAGGAACTCCTCAGCGCGGTAAGGGCACCCGCATCAGAGAGAGGGCTCTCGGCACCCATCGGCCGCACCGAGCACTGAGCGAGGTAAAAATTGGAAAATTGTTCTTCGTCTAAATGGAAAAGTTAGCGTCTTAGAAACACTCTGTGGAGAAAATAAAAGGAAAGGCCCCTCGTGGGAGACAGTACTCCCTCTCCGTGTGTCTGCCCAGGACTCGTGTCCTATCATCTGAGGAATTCGCTGCTCGGTAGGAATAACCGTGGCCAGAATACTGGGAGAGCACTTCGCAAAAGGTGGGGTGGCCCCCACGCCCTGAAAACAGGCTCCACATCAGGCATCATGGGGCAGGTGCAGATGAGTCGGGGTGATGCCCCGAGAGGGTCCGGCAGCGCCCAGTATGGAGGTGTCTGAGGACGCCTCGCCCCCGAGAGAAGCCTGCCCTGCACACCACCTTGTGCCCACGTCAGCACAAGGACGCCGGGACCCCTCGCCGGTGCGTGTTGGGGCGCTGTGTTCAGCCGTGGACCAAACCGGGTGAGGCTCCGTCCCTGTGTGCGCAGGGGTCGGGGCCCGGGTGACGGGCGCCTCTCTTCGGCTTTGGTTTTCCTCCGGTTGCCCGTTCGGCGGGACAGCAGCCGGATAACTGAGGCAGTTTCCTCTCGGCCACCCATTGCCCGCAGGAGCTTAGAGGCGGCGAGGGGCTGGCAGGCGCGTTCTCGGAGGGGGCTGGCGGAGGTGGGAGAGAAGTCGGCAAACCAGCGAGCTGTCCTGTTGCCACCTGTTCCAGGGGCGAGGTGTTGGTTTGTGGAAGCGGGGGGGTTGTCTTGCTGGGATGCGCTCGCTGGGGAGGCCTTGACCGAGCTCGGCTCCTGGATGTGAGCTGCAGCCCATGACTCATCTCTTGTTGGCATCAGTTCCCAGCACGCTGGGTGAAAAAACAACTTGTTTTATGAAGTGCGAACAGAAGGAAACGTGTTAATTCCCTAATTGTTCGCCCCTGCCCCCGACCTGAGCTCCGCACCGGCAGTGAACTTGAGCTGGAATCACCGTGCCGCCCGTCACTCCCGAGGGGTTCCGCTCTGCCCTCTTCTCCTCGTGACCTGGCCCTGTGTCGTCTTTTTTCTTTTCTTAATGTCAGAGAGGAAGGGAGAGGGAGATAGAAACATCCGTGATGAGAGACAATCATTGATCGGCTGCCTCTTGCACGCCCCCCACTGGGGACTGAGCCCGCAACCCGGGCGTGTGCCCTTGACCAGAATCGAACCCAGGACCCTTCAGTCTGCAGGCCAACGCTCTATCCACTGAGCCAAACCAGCTAGGGCTGCCCTGTGTCATTCTTAAATGACCTGCTTGTCATAGGTCACTTACGTTATAACATTAAGTGAATTTCTATAGGAATTTATTTTGTCTCGTTTTCTAATTCATTGGTGTGAATGACAACCTTTAGCGAGGGAAGCGTACCCAGGTCCGCCACGCCTGGTGTGGCCATCACTTCCTTCTTGCTTCAGCTTCAGTCGTCAGCGGTGATTTGATTTCCTTCAGAGAACATCTTACCCATCACCATACCTGAAAATTCTCTCTCTCCCCAGGAAAATGAGATGTTTCTCTTGCATTGAATAAAGGTCCTGAATCCTTACCCCCTCAAAAGAAACCTGGTTTTTAAAAATAAATGTATGGCTTTGCCTACTTCCCAGTAGGATTGTGTCCGGGGCCGTGGGCCAGTCTCCCTGCGGTTTCTCGGCGTCCAGGAGCCCCCGCTCCCTCCTGGCTGTGGCCACTGGATTTCTTGCAGTGAGCAGCAGGACACTGCCACTGTCGCCGTCACTCCCACGCCACCATGAGCAGTCCCTGTGTGCCAGCCGTACGCAGTCACCCGTGGAGCTGGGCCCTGTCATCTCCGTTTTACAGATGAGAGAACTAAGTCTGAGCAGTCCGGTGACTGACCCGTACTCTGCATCGCATCATCGGGACGTGGCTCACTTCCGGTCTGTGCCGTGGAGCCGGGGACGCGCCCCAGCGCGGTCATCCCAGCACCTGCAGTGCCTATTGCAGACCTTCGTCCCCACCCCACCGCCTGGGTGCTCTAGGAGCGCAGGGAGTGGGTGTGTCCCCTCCCTGCCCGCCAGGTCGCTCACAGGCACTAGCGAGCTGGCCTCCAGGACGTGGGCTCTGTGACTGCACAGCTGCTGCTTGTCGCAGCTTCTGGGAGTAACAGCTCGGGAGCAAACGCTTTTAGAAGAAGAAAAATCTGTCACGAATGCATGCTGACCGTTGCCAATTGAAACGTAAAATGAGCTGCTTTCTGCTGGAAAGCTGGGTTCCTAATGATGCATCGCCCGCTGCTTTAGCCTGAGCAGGGAATGACGGTCCGGACAGCAGGGCCACCGCGGCCCGCTCAGAGGCCGAGTGCGTGGAAGGCTCCGCGGGGGTGTGAGCTCAGGGCGCATCTCACTGAGATGAGAAGTCACAGTGCTGACGTGATTCTGCGAAGGAAGTTTTCTTCCTTTCGTATGTCGTCAGATTAACTTGTTTTTATAACTGAGGTTAATTCTAAAAAGCTAGGTAAAACGTGCACGGGATTCCGAAGCCAGAGTTGGACAAGCAGGTGCGTTCGCAGCGCTGGCCTCCACCTTGTGTCTTCCGCATCGCCCTCTCCTCTGCGCTCTGGGAAGCCCTGGCTGTCCTTTAGCCGTTGTGGTGTCTGCAAGCCAGGAAGATCTGTTTACCTTGCCTCCGGTTACAGCAGCGGTCCGCGCTTCCCACCCTGCACCTGGCTCTCGCGTGCTCTTACGTCTGGCCATCCCTCCGCAGCACGCAGGTGGCCTCCATGCGCCACCCCCGCTACCTGGGGTCTTCTGAGTCACACTCTCATTTATTGACCAGCTGGGACTGCAGCACGCCGAGGCGTTTCCACGATCCTCGTTATTGTATCGCCGGCTCTCCAAACCGTTCAGTAGTCATCAGGGACATGCAAATGGACCACGATGACATGCCACCTCACACCCACAACGGCCAACGTGACAGGCCACAGCAGCTGTTCCCGAGGAGGAGGGGGGGGAGCCCGCACGCGGCTGGTGGGATGGAAATGGGACAGCCACGTTGAAAGAGTCTGGCAGCTCCTCAAAACGTTCATACGGAGCTACCTAAAAACCTAGCAGTGCTGCTGCTACCAGGTCCTTCGCCAAGAAAAGGAAACGCACACGTCCGCTCAGAAACACGCACACGGGCACGGGCGTTCACAAGCATCATTTTATCCCGATGGTTGAAATAGCGCCAGTGCCCGTCGCCACGTGCGTGGATAAGTGAACGTGGTGCATCCACAGCCCCGCTGGCATGTGGTTCCGCCATCACGGGATGGAGCACGCCGCCCGCCACCTCCCGGGACTCCGATGCTGTGCTCCGTGGAAGGGACACACACGGGCCGTGTTCTGTGATTCCGGTGGCGTGAAACCTCCAGATCCCGCACATCCCTGGAGGCGGGACTGGAGCGGGGGAGGGAGTAGCTGCTGGTGGGTATGGGTGACAAGGTTCTGAAATTAGAGTGGTGACAACGACACACTTTGTGAATATACTAAATCCACTGAACGAAAAGGGTGCGTTTTCTGGTGTGAGCATTATAATCTCAGTAAAATCTATAAAAATACACGTGCTGCAGCGAGTCACCTGTGCAAACATAACTTCCCATGACGGCGGTGTGCGTTTCACCTGCAGCCTGGCCAGAAGAGCAAGTAGCTCGGGGCTGTGCTGGTCGGCCCGGCGCCGCTCCGTGTGCCTGGCTCCTGTCCCTGTCCCCGCTGCCGCAGTGCATGTCAGAGCCGGCGTTGGCCACCTGACTGCGGCCGGTCCTCGGTGTGGCAGTAACGTGCCTTCCTCTGACTGTGCGCGCAGTTGAGCGTATTCTGGTATCTTTAAGGTCCGCCTGCATTTCTGTTTTTTTTCAGTGGCGTTTCTGTTCATGTATTTCTCCATTTTTCTATTGGATTGTGGGTCTGTTTTCAATGTGTAGAAGTGCTTTATGTATTAAAGTAATAAACCTTTGCCTGTGATAACCTTACGAGTCATTTTTCCAGTTTTCATTTGCCTTTTTAAAAAACCCAGTCAAACCTGTTCCCTGTTGCTTCTGGATTTTGACTCCTTAGTTTGAGAAGCTTTTCCTGCTCCGAACTTAGAACAAGGACTCACTTGCTCGTGCTAGTGAGCTGTCGTGACCTCAGGCCCAGCTGGAGTCTGTCCTGGGGAAAAGCGACCTGCTTGCATCCTTGTTTGTATGGCTGCCAGTCGTCCCGCGCTTCTGAGGAAGGGGGAAAGGAAAAGTACCACTTTAACTCCGTGCTCTCCTCTCTGCAGGTCAACGAGCTGGACGCCATCCCCCTGATCCTGGACAGCTGCAGCCCGGACGACAGCAACCCCTGTATCCTTGAGTGGGAGCCCCGCTGCAGGCCGCAGCCCGCGCCTCGGCGTGCCCGCCCTCCCTGCTGCTCCTTTGCTGAGGAGCTGCCTGCTCTCGTGTTCGCTTGTTCCTGAGAAGGAAGCCTCCTTCTCGGTGGCGGCTGGACTGGCCCCCGTGCAGCCTGTGCAGGTAGTGGCCGGGGCTTCCCTGGGGGACGGGAGTTACAGGGAGAGCGTGGCGGTGGCACCGAGCTCTTGTTTTGGCAAGTCCTGTCCTGTGACCCTCTGTGACTGACGCTACGGCTCTGGCTCTTGTCCTCACCTGTAATCCACGTGTGGTCTGGGGTGTTTGGCGCTCGTGTCCCCAGGGAGTGGCACTATAGGAAGCAGGTCTATTGCCATGACGAGGAACCCCAGAACCCAGCCGCCTTTCCGGTTTGAGAGAAACTAATTTCTGGAGCTTCCCTGGTGAGAGCCACACTCAGCCCCGTCCTGGCCCTTCTCCGCACGGCCCAGCGCTGACTGCGGTGGAGAGAGCAGACAGGCTACTGTGGAGACTTGGAGAGTAGAACCCCATGGGGACAGTGAGGAGCTGTCCTAGGATGGAGGAGATGGGGGGGGGCATTTTAAAGTAAAATCCCTCACTGTGGTTTCTGTCAAGAACAGAAAAGGAGCCCTAGCTGGTGTGGCTCAGTAGATACAGCGTCGGCCTACGGACTGAAGGGTCCCGGGTTCGATTCTGGTCAAGGGCACGTGCCCAAGTTGTGGACTCCATCCCCAGTTAGGGGGCGTGCAGGGGGCAGCCGATCAGTGATTCTCTCTCATCCAGGACTCTCCCCCTCTCCCTTCCTCTCTGAAGTCAATAAAAACATGTAAAAAAGAACAGAAAAGGAGCTCATAGAAATCGCGTGTTTCGAAGTAAGTGGACGGAAGATGCTTACTTGTGCTAAGGATACTGTCATGTGTCTGACTGGCAAGAGAGGGCTCTCCTTTCAGAGAGCACAGAGCCATCGCTTGGCTCACCGGGGAGACAGGCCTAGGGCCTCTCACTCAGGGGCAAGCAGCTGGCTCCGTCGCATCGTGACTGGGGCTCGGGCTGCACTCGCTGCAGAGCTCCGACTCGGCTTAGCTCCAAGGCCGGGAGGAGAGAGGGAAGCTTTCCGCCCAGGGGAGCAGGGAACGAGCAGGTGCGAGGAGAGTGGCTTCTTACGAAAGAAGACATTCACCCAGGTTTACTCCCAGGGCCCTCGGGCTTCCCTTCTCATGAGACGAGCTTCGTCTCATGGGCTGCAGCTTTTAGCAAAGACCAGACGACGGGGAGGCTGTTGCCCACCGCATGCCAGCTCCCGGGGCCCCTGCGGAGGTCTCCGCCCGGCTCCCTCATCCTCACTCCCTCCCTCCCTCAGCTCTTTCAGGAACCTCGGCGGTCCTGCTGTGCATTTACCCACTTCCCCTTCCCTGCTCCCGCAGCGCCCGAGGCAGACCCCGCGTCCCACCTGCACTTCGCAGATGAGCGAGCAACGCACTGTGAGCCCCGGCCACTTGCCCTAACCGTCAGGCCGGGTTTGAACTAGGTGTGTGCCGTGTGCCTCTCCCTAGTCACTGGCCTGCACTGCCTCCTCACCAGCCTCTGGGAGGGCACAGGCCCTGAGAGGGCGCAGGAGCTTGCTTCTGGGTGCTTTCTGGACCGAGGAGGGACAGGGAATCTGCAGGAGGCTGTGCCATCATCCGGGCAGGAAGTGACTGTGGCTGGAGCCCCTGGGAACCTGGCGATGGGGAGACAGTGTGCTCTGAGCGTTCTCATGGCTCTGAATAGCGTCTGCCAATGTCCCAACCCTCACACATCCGGGGGAGACTCCTCCCTCTGCCCAGTCACTGTCCTGGGCAGCGGGACACCTCCATCGTCCAGTGGCCACGGCCAGAAGCCTGGGAGCCACTCGCCGTGCTGTTTCTGCCGAGTGAGAGGAAGAGTGTGCATGGGCACACCGGCATGGTGACGTGTGCGTGTATGTGTTTTGCCAAAAGAAGTTTCTCCCAAGAGTTGTTTCTTTTGTAAATTCATTAAGCTCGGCTTGGCAATGATATTATTTCACATTTGTTTGGTTTAACCTCTTGAGATAATTAACAACAGGCAAGCTCTTAGTGAATTTTCATGTCAGTAGTTTATGTTAAAAAGCAATCGATGTCTGGGTAGGCTTAGGCTAGGAGCGGTTCTGGTGTTGAATACCAGTAATAACACCTCCGTCCTCGGGTCATCGGGCCATGCCCGTCAGCCTCCTCCCTGGGAGGGGCGGGCTTGTGCAGCCTCTGGACACCCCACGGGACTCTGACCGGCCACCCGTGGGGACCAGGAGCTCCAGGCTGCCTGTCAGAGAGGCCTGTCCCGGTGGGCACAGCTGGAAGGCCACTGAGCCCGGGCTCGGGGCCGCTCCGGAGGCCCGGGGGGATTTCCAGTGTCGGGGAGTCATCGTCCCGGGCGGCTGGCGGGCGAGGGGCCCCGGGCTGCTGCTGCTTCGACACGAGCCAGCGGCCCAGCTGGTCGCTCGC
Organism: Corynorhinus townsendii; assembly: GCA_026230045.1. Lineage (NCBI taxonomy): Eukaryota > Metazoa > Chordata > Mammalia > Chiroptera > Vespertilionidae > Corynorhinus > Corynorhinus townsendii. The sequence goes on from JAPDVU010000003.1 coordinate 217,609,087, forward strand.
CGCGCACTTGCGGGCCTGCCGTAATGACAGGAGCAGATGCCCTCGGGCGGTTCCAGCTCCGTCCCGGCCGCACAGCCCGTTCTTATTTGTCACGTTGTTGTGGCAAGTGGGACTTCTGTTGTCCTTTCCAAACAGAGACAGCTGAGCTCCATTTGAAATGTTTTTCTTTCTTTCTTTCTGGATCTGTTTTGATCAGCGTCCTTGATGTGGCTTTTTTTAATGTTGTTTTTAGTGGAGGGGGAGGGGACAGGGATAGGAGGAGAGTCCAAACAGGGTTTTGTTTGTTTCTGTTCTGTTCTTTCTATTTTTTCCTTCCTTCCTTTTTTCTTTACCTTTTTTTTTTTGTATTGAAATACCTCATTTGTAAGTTTCGCATGCACACCGCACTGTAACCGTTTGTGGGAATAATGAGCAAACTTTTTCTGCGTAGTCCGATGGCATGGTGTCCACAGCGTCATCTCTGGAGCGGGCAGACCCTGGTTCTCCGCTTGCTGTTCCAAGCACCTCACCGAGCCCCTCTGCGCTTTGGCCTCTTCGCCCCCCGGGGTACGGTGGATGTTTGTAAATGGCCCAGCATATAGTTTCTCAACAAATAGGTCTTCTTGTACAGAGACCTCTGCTAACTCTGGATCCCTAAGAGAGAGGTCTGAATGTCCCTCCTGATGGTGCTGAGCCAGTGTGAACACTCCAGCAGCGATGATGGTGTCACAGAACAGGACGGCGTGCTCGCACACAGGTGCACAGCTACACGAATGGGTGCCGGTGCCGTTTGGCGAGAAAGGGACAGGTGTTTCCCATAAAGAGTGTGAGACCAATAAACAGTGCACGCGGGGCCCTGGCCGGGTGGCTCAGTGGCTGGAGCATCATCCCATACACCAGAAGTTGGCGGGTTCCATCCGCAGTCAGGGCACATGTCCAGGTTGTGGGTTTGATCCCCAGTTGGGGCGTGTATGGGAAGTGACCAGTAGATGTTTCTCTTTCTCCCTTCCGTTCTCTCTAAAACCAATAAAAACATATCCTCGGGTGAGGATTTAAAAAAAATCCTTCATGGGAAAAACTCATCACCCTTACCTCAATCCTTTCACAAACGTTAATTCAAGACGAATCATAGACCCGGACGTGAAGGGTAAAACCAAAAAGCTTAGGTGAGGAATCAGAAGAACACGGCTGTTACCTTGGGTTAGCTGAAGATTTTTAAAACAAGATGGAAGCATTGTAACGGGAAAGCGCTGACTGTGAGAGGCAGACCTTGGGAAAGGTAACTGCACTGCGTAAGCTGACAGGCCTCAGAGCCGTAGCGGGTGAAGGGCTCCTTACGTTTAAAGTGGCCGAAGGCACAGGCGGCGCGGCACAAGGAGGCGACGCAGTGCCCGGTGACGGCGGCAAGAGCTGGCTCCAGCAGGCGTCAGAGGTGCAGCAGCACCACCGGGGCCCAGAGGGAAATGGAGAACGTGCCGCTTCCTGGCACCTGCCCTGTGAGCCAGTAGCCCACTCCCAGGTCTGTGCCCGAGAGCAGTGCGCACGCATGCCCGTCAGAGCGCGTGTCCAGTGTGGCGGTGCCTGGCCAGGGCGAGCGGCGTCTTCCCTGCAGGACTTCGATCTTGACCGTTGCCTGTGCGTGTCGGAAGTTCCGACGCCAGCGCCTGGTCTTGGCAAATGTAGGAATTTTAGAACAAACACAAACAGGTTTCACTCTGTCCTTTGTATGGGCCTCTAGCTTGTGACTGGGCCTGCCAGGCGGCAGCGAGAGGGAGGCCCGGGGAAGGCCTGGGACCCAGGCTGGCGCACCTGGCTGGGCTGGTGTGTGCATGTGGGCATGGCCTTCGACCCTTCGCCCAGCACCCAGGATGCTGCTTGCTCAGAACAGGTGTGGCCCGGCCCAAGGTCCCTGGAGCCGCCCGGCCCCGGGCTGTGCGGTAAGCGGCATTATTAAATGTATGTATTTCCTTACAAAGCGGCTTACTTGCCAGTTTTTCCCTTTGCATTTGCTTTATTAAATAGCTCAGTGCCTCTTGGCTGTGTTCACCTTTTCATACTGTCTCTCTGAATACCGTTCCCCAGGGTCCATACTTGGTAAGACATGGAGAGGCCGGGTCGCCGGAGCCTGTCACGGGGAGACAAGTTCAGGGTGACCCTGACTAATGTCAGTGTTTTTGCCTAAAATGACCTTGGCCAGATTTAGCCGTGCCCGCCAGGGTCTGGTCAAAACCGCGGCGTGCCGTACCCTTTCAGCAGGTAAAGTGGTAGCTCCTAGCTGCTTTGTTCTGAGAGCCTCTCTGCAGGGAGTTGTGTGCTCTGTAGCACTTACTTTTCTAGAACCAGCAGGTTTTACAAAACAACAGAAACCTTGTGCCGGGCTGCGGATGGGCTGCAGGGCGCGCATCTCTGAGCCCACAGGATCCAGGCGCTCGAGGTGTCCGCGTAGTTCTCGGCGCCGGCCGGGGCCTGGGAACTGCGTTTGGCAAACCAGCCCGCCCTTCAGGTCTCCCTTCCATCGTCACCCCAGTCTCTCACAGCTGCTACTTTTGAAATAAACATGCACACCAAAAAGCGAAAGGCGTGTGTATGCACTGTTTGCAAGTAATGATCAAGGAGCCGTGTAGCCAACACCCAGGCCAAGGCGGAAAACACTGCGGCCTCGCCGAGCCCTTCCCGTCCCAGCCGCTCAGAAACCCGACTGGCTCAGCCCCACCTGCCCTTTAGCCCCCCGCACCCCGAGGTGCTGTGGGGTGGCCCGTTTTTAAACGGATGTAAATGGCGTCACGGCTTGCCTTTTTGTCATCGGGCGTTCAGAACCGTGATTGCGATGCGCCGGGTCGTGGCGGGCGGCTTCCTGTGTCCGCTGCGAGAGGGTTTCACAGCTGTTCCTCAGCTGCCGGTGGACACGCGGCTTACTGCTGCTTCGGGGCCGTTGGGTTAATGCTGCCGAGAGCACGTCCGTGCGTGCGTGTGTTCGGGCGTGAGCGCGCGTGTGTTCGGGCGTGAGCGCGCGTGTGTTCGGGCGTGAGCGCGCGTGTGTCCGGGCCTGTGTGTGTGTGTCCGGGTGTGAGCGTGTGTGTGTCCGGGCATATGTGTGTGTGTCCGGGCGTGAGTGTGTGTGTGTCCGGGCGTGTGCGTGCGTGTGTCCGGGCGTGAGCGTGCGTGTGTCTGGGCGTGTGCGTGCGTGTGTCTGGGCGTGAGCGTGCGTGTGTCCGGGCGTGTGTGCACGTGTGTCCGGGCGTGAGCGGGTGTGTGTCCGGGCGTGAGCATGTGTGTGTGCGGGCGTGAGCGTGCGTCCTCTTCTGGGCGTGGACCTCGTGCGGCTCGTGTAGCTTCAGCGTTCTCCCGGATGATGCCAAACTCCAGAATCGGTGTGCCAGCTGGCACTCGGCCAGCGGTGGCCCAGAGTGCCCTGCGTTCACGTTGTGGCCACCACGTGATGCAGTCAGGCTTGCGGAGTTCGGCCTGTCGGATGAATGTGTGTTGCTGTTGGGAGGATAATTTTGATTTTTCTAATTGGCAGTGTGCTTATCGGCCACTTGGGTTTCCTGTGTCGTGAAGAAGCTGCTCAGTTGTGTTGCCTGTATCAAATTGAGTGAGAAATTTGTGAATTCGGGATATCAATTCTGTGTTGACACAGTCCCTCCCATCCTCGTGGTTTGTCTTGTTTTTTATTTTCTTTATAGTATCTTTTTATTATTGAGATGTAGCTTATGTGTAGTAAAATGCAAGACGTGAGAAAATGTCCCAGGGTATGTCCACACCCGTGGCACCACCCAGCTGGGGCACAGGGCATTCCCACCCCTCCTCCCCAACGCCAGCCCCACAGCTGACTCTGCTCTGGCTCCGATGGTGTTTTGATGAGTTTTCCTCCCTCTGTGGTGAGTGGTTTTGTGTCTTACCAAAGAGCCTGAGGTCACCGCCTCGCCTCTGTTTGCCTCTGGACGCGCTGTGCTCCGCCTTTGCCGTTTGGGTCTGTGACCTCCCAGAAGTCCGTTTCCGTAGGGCGTACAGAGGAGGCGCAGTTTCTGATGTTCCCGTGGTCCCAGCCATGACGGGGCCTTGCTTTCGCCCGGCTCTGCAGGCACTTATCATAAGCCGTCGTCCCGTGGGCATGACTCTGTCCGGCTCGGTGCGCCCTGTTCCCATGGCGATCCGTGCCGCCTGCTCTCCGTTTCGGCCTCAGCTTGTGCGGTCCCGCGCCTGTGACTCCTCCATGGGGTAGAAGCCTTTCCAGTGTTAAAGCCTCAGGCGTGTCCCGTCCCTGTGTGGCCGGGGCCGATCTCTGTCTGTTCCTCTGTCATGCTCCGCTCTGCACTTCTGAGCATCTGTGCCGTGCGCCGCACTGTTCCAGCTGCTGGGACTCAGTGGTCGCCAAGGGGCCTGGGGGTGGGCCCAGCATGAGACCGGCTTGGGGACAGGCACTCGGCTGCCCCGGAGGACGGTGCCCCAGCCTCACCTCAAGAAGCCTCTCCTTTGTGCCCCCAGGAGCCTGGGACCCCCCTCCCTGAGGTGCTACCTCCGCTGCATTGGTGCACCCTGAGGGCAAACCAGCCTGATGCCTGACCGTTTTATGGGTCGCCCCTGGCCCAGAGAAGGTTCATCCTCCTCGGCCTCCCCACTGGCCTCCCTGCTCGCTGGCCTCCCTTGTGCCTGGCCCCGAGCTCCTCCCCTCGCGCCCGCACCCACGGCCCTCTGCCGGGAGCCCCACGCTCCGCTCCACCCGGCCGCAGAGGGTTCCCGTCGCTTCTCAGCTCTCGCTTGCTGGCCGCATCCTCTCCGACTCGCCAGGTGACTGCTTTCTTCTTTGCCCGTGGTTCTTGCTCAGTGTCCCCGCTGAGGCCACCCCCCTCCCAGCCCCTTGTCATCGCTGTCCTCCTGTGGTGGGCTCTATGGCGCCTCTGTTCAGGTGGAGGGTGGTCTCGTGCCGCCTCCTCTGCGGAAGCCACACCACAGGGCCCGGCCCCGCTGTCCCGTCAGCTCCTGTGCCCCCGGCACTGAGCACGGACCTTGGCGCTTGTTCCAGCGAGTGAGCAGGTCCTGGCGAGACGCTCAGGAGACACCGAGGGGCGCGGTGAGTCTGCTATGTCTGCCTCCCTTCTGTGAGCCAGTGCAAGCGCCGAGACGGTGCTGTGGAGAGCAGAGGGGGGCGCTGCAGAGTGGGTTCTGTAGCCGAGCGAGGCCTCCCCCAGAGGGAGCCCCCGGGGTGAAGTCTTAGGAGAGACGTGTCGCGGAAGAGCTTCCGATTCAGTGTCCCCGCCACTGCCACCTGGCTTTTAAGTAGGCTGACGGGTGGGCGCTGACTTCCCGTCGGTGTCGGGTTATTCCCAGGTCACGTGCTGTTCCACGCGGACTCCGCGATGAGGACACGCTCCGGGCTCACCGGTGACACACAGATGGCGGCAGACAGCACGAGGGCCCGCTGTGCGCTCCTGGTTCACGCTGCGGCCGGTGGAGCCTCCTCGGTCCAGCGGCAGCCGGCGCCTGGCCTCCCCTGGGGCACCCGCGCCTCGCTGCTGACCCCGTGGGCGCGGCGCGGCTGGGAGGAGGGTGGCGCCGTCGCCGGCGGATCTGAAGCCTGCCTTAGCCCGGCACCCGGAGCTGTGCCGACCCGCGCCGTGTCCGGTCACGTAAATGGGTGTGTCTCTTCTTTGAAGTCTGATTCATTTCAAACTGCCCACGGCCACTTCCAAAGGCAGCGTCCGAGGTGGTCACGTGGTCTGGAAGGTGGTTGACACTGAGATTTCTGAAGAGAGAGGGACCCGTGGCAAGTGGGAGCTGTCCCATCTTCCGTTGGTTCGCAGGCACAGCCCAGAAGCTGGCTCTCGGCCTCAGCGGGGAGAGCCTGCCTTCCCCTGTAGCCCCCCTCCCCGGCACAGGAGTGCTCAGGGCAGCGTGGCTGAGTGCTCCGTGTCCCCCCCCCAACCCCCCGTCACCCACGGCAGCAGTGCCTCCTGTGCCTCCGTTTTCTCGGCGGCAGAATGAGGGTCCACTGCCTGCACGGAGCGTGTGGGCCTGGGACAGCTGCAGTGCTGTCTGTCCGGGGTGGCAGCTGCTGCCCGTGCTCATTATGGGCACCACTGCTCGTTTCTGCAGGTAACCGACAGCCTGGGCTTCTGGGACCCACGCGAGTTCCTCCTGCAAAGCTTCGCTGGTGCCGAAGGGAGCGGGGGACTTTGAGCTGAAATGCGCTGGAGGCAGCTTAGGGTTTGACATTCCTTCACCCCCGGGCACGCCTCCTACCTGGCAGAGGGGCCTGGGCTTCCCGGGGCCTCTCCCGGTTCCATGGGTGCCTGTTTGTAGATCCCCGCGTCGCCAGGATGCCATGACCTCGGGCTCATCACACCCTGCCCAGAGGTCATGGCGAGCGGTGGCCCTGCCGGGGAACCTGGGCACCAGGCAGCGGCGCTTGCTTTGAAGCTGACTGTCCAGACGCCTCTGCCTGGCGCTTTCTCCCTGCGGCGCGAAGGCGGCGCTGCGTAGCACTAGGCATCCACCCAACCCAGAGCTGACCGAGGGCTGGGTGCCCCCGTCCACGGAGATGGGAGCCAGGGGCACTCGCCCAGCAAAGGCAGGAAGCATTCCCACCTGAGTGGGCGCCGTGACAAGGACGAAGGCGGGAGCCCCCGCACCCAGGTCGCGCACGCCCGGGGAGGAGTCGGGGTCACAGCCACAGTAGGGTGACGAGTGGCACGAGAGGGTGGTCACGGAGAAGACGCCCTACGTGATGGCTGAGAGGGTTATTCCGACCCACCCGTGCGGCTGCTCGAGCCGGGCTCTCCGCGCTGTGTGCTGTGCTCGCCTGGTCGGGGCGTGGGGAGCTGCCCCAGGAACAAAGGGAACCACTGTGGCCCCTCGCCTTTAGTGTGGTCGGAGTTAGAAGTGGTCTCGGTTGTTTCTGATCCCGAAGCCTGTTGGGTGACGGGGATAACAGGCTGCGACCGCCCCGGCCCACGCTGTGCTTTTAAGTGGTTAGTAAAACGGTTCCAGAGCGAGGGACGCGCAGAGTTAGTTTCTGTGCCGCGGGATCCCTCACCAACAGGCCTGCGAGGGGGGCCGCTCGGCCACAGGGCTTTGGGGTGGGGATGTGTGTGACACCACGGGCAGGGCACCGCCTCCCCATGACGTCACTGCCCAGCTGTGGGCTTGCGAATCGGGTGACAGCAGCGCCACATTGTGCACTGCTCATCTGGGGCGTGCGCCGTGCACATCTGGGGTTAGAAAGGGCTTGTGCACGGTCCACCGGGCCCGGGGAGGCGGCAGTCCACGGTCCTCCTCGGTCCCCCCGTGCCCGTGAGATGACGCTGCGGAAGTGGGGGCCTGGGGAAACAGCTGGCTCAGGCCTCTGGGGGGGGGGGGGTGACCCACCATGTCCTGAACACTGGTCCCCCTTCGTTTTATGTATGACGTATGTATGTATGATGTATGTATGTATGTGTGTGGGGGGGTTAGTCCTCACCTGAGGATATTTTTCTATTGATTTTTAGAGAAGGGAGTGGGAGGGGGGGTGGGGGGGAGAGAGAGAAACATCGATGTGAGAGAGACATGTCACCTGGTTGCCTCCCACACACATTCCTACCAGAGACGGGGATTGAACCTGTAGCCCAGGTGTGCGCCCCTGACCCGGAATCCCACCTGAGAGCCTTCGGTGCATGGCAGGTGCTCTAACCCCTGAACACACTGGCCAGGGCGTAGCTGGTCTCCCCCTTTAACACGGTGGGCACACCGGCCTGCGGGCCGTATGCGGCCTGAGAGATCGTTCCGTGTGGCCCTGCCAAGGCAACCGCAGGCGGGACGCGAAGTCCAGTAAATCTGGGAGCTTTTTTATAGCACCGTGAGTGCACGTTAGGTGATTACATTAAGTGGATGACGTTATAAATACCCCGATGGCCCTGGCAGGAAGACGGTTCCCCACCCCTGCTCTCCAGGGTCAGCTTATGGGCAGGAAGTTGCCTGTGAGGGCTGTGTGGCCGCGGCCGAGTCGCATGGACAGTGCTGACTGCGCAGTGATGGGGCCTCCGGCTGGCCCTGCGTGTCCCAGGTCCTGTCCGACGCGGCGACGTGTCCCTTGATGTCCCGGCTCCTGGGAGTTGAGGCCAAGACCAGCTGCGGCTGCTTTTGAAGAGCCCGTTTTCCAAGGTGACCCCGTCAGTGCTGAGGTGCTTTGGTCCTTCCCATAGCGCCTCAGCGCAGCTTCATCTTCTCCGTCCCGGCGGCGTTCTGTGGCTTGCAGGTCTGGCCCTGTTTGCCCCCGCCTCTAGCCGTCCCTTCTCACCAAGCTCAGCGCCAGCAGCCAGCCATCAGTGGCAGATCCAGGGGCTCGTGTTCACGGGTGCCTGCTGTTGGGGGCACTGCAGAGCCCAGAGCGCTGCGCGTCAGCCCGAGCACGCCAACCACAGATGTCCCTCAGATGTAACTACAAAAACATGGGCAACTAGACACCAGATAGACCAGCAATTTGGAGAAGGAAGAGGCAGCCCAGATGGGCGGTTTGTGGTGGCACTGACACACGCTGCTCTCAGCGTCAGGCAGGGGCTGGGCGCGCTCTGCCTGCTGCAGCCTCGCTGGGGCGCAGCCTCACTGGGGTGCATCCTCGTTGGGGTGCAGCCTCGCTGGGCCCCTCCGAGCCGAGGAGCGCAGTTAGCTGACGGCCTGCGGAGACGTGAAAGCAAAGGTAGTGACAGCGATGGAGGCAGGAGTGGCATGAGCTGCGCAGTGAAGTCTCTGATGTGTGAAATGGGCTCACCTGCCCAGAAGAGTGTGTGGCGTTGTGTGGGGGAACAGAACGGGGTTCCAGGTCTCCTTCCCCCACGGGACCATTATCTGCCCACCCCACTTCCGTTTTCTCCCAAGTCGCCCGCCCTCCCCTGCCCACAGCCTGGCGCATTCTTCCCTCCCCCCTCTCCTGCTCCTGGGAAGGCCTCTCTCCCTCCTGCAGAGCCGGTGTCCCCGAGCTGCGCCGCAGGGCTGGGAGGGCTCCTGCAGACGGGTGGGGTGGGATGGGGTGGGGTGGGGGACGTCCCACCACTCCGAGGGAGGGCAGAGTGTGTCGTGTCCGCCGGAGCCGTCATCCTGAGGCCAAGACCACGCTCCTCTCCGGCTCACAGAAACGGGCATAGCTGGAAGCGTTGGGGGTTTTAGCGTTTGCAAACAGTTTGAAAACTGAACTACTACTTCACGCTCTGGAAAGTTCCGCAGGCTGCTCAGTCCGGGAACATCCTCGTTCAGAGACAGACTGTTGAGCTTCCTCCGCTTTGGGGAACCTTGCTGGAGGGCGCGTGTCCGGCCCGGTTCTGTGAAACCTGGAGATCGGGCCTGGCGCTGAGCGTCCTGGGCTCCGACCCTCCGTAAGAGGGTTCCGCTGTGTGCCCCGTGCCTACGACCCGGGCACTGGGGAAGGTGGGCAGTACGTAAGCCCTCGCCAGCAGTGGGCGTGGTGTCTAAAACAATTCTACAAAACTTATCTTGGAAGCAAAAATTAAACATAGATGTTACACAAAGCACTAAATACACATTATGCATCTGTAGACATAGGGTATATACACACATGCATACATATCCTGGAACGTGAGTAAAATCTTTTAATATTTAAGTGGTTTTAATTTAAATAATACGTATTTTTCAGTGAGCACTTTTTCAAAAATATGTTTTTATTGATTTCAGGGGTGGGGGGGAGAGAGAGAGAGACATCAATGATGAGAGAGAGTCATTGATCAGCTGCCTCCTGCACACCCCCTCCTGGGGATTAAGCTCAAAACCCGGGCCTGTGCCCTGACTAGGAATCGAACCGTGACTTCCTGCTTCATAAATCGATGCTCAACCACTGAGCCACACTGGCCAACACAGTGACAGCACTTTTAAACGCTCGTTTATTCATTCAGCAAGTATTTAGTGGTGCTTCCCTGCTCTGGGCCAGAGATTGCCCGACTCTCCGTCAAGTTCGACTTTAGTAACTGTTACTGGCTTCGGAGCCGCACCGTCTGTAGCCACCGCAGCATGGAAGCAGCACAGACGATGCATGAATGTGTGCGTGGCTATGTGCCAGTAACACTTTATTCATTGTGGATACTGACGTTTGCAAATAATTTTAATGTCACACGTTAGTGTTCCTTTGCTTTTCCCCCCAACCGTTCACAAATATAAAATCTTAGCTTGCAGCCATATGAGAACACGGCCCTGGTTTACCTGTTCTCAACAGTCTTCTAGACAGAGCGGTGAGCAGAGCCAAGTCCCTGCCACCCCCCGGGCCCGAGTTCCGGAATCTGCCCCAAGTGCCCTGATTCTGGCTTCTGGAAGGCTCCTCTCTCTTCTCACCAGGCAGCTCCAGTGGCCGCGGGCAGCCTCCTGACTGGACCGGGAACGTGAATTTGGCACATGCATCGGCTGGTTAGGATGTTCACTCGGGAGGTTCTCTGTTGGTGCCATCTCCCGGCCTCCATGCTTCTCTGCTGGTCGGTACTTGACGTGCACCGGCCCCACGCCCCGTGTTGGGCTAAGCCTCTGAGTCCCCTGCATAGCTGCCTGGAGGGCGAGAGCAGCTTCTCACTCTCACCCCCAGGCTCGGCCATCCCAGGGGCTGTCACCACCACCCCCCAGGCTCAGCCTTCCCAGGGGCTGTCTCCCCCCGCCCCCCGAGGCTTGGCCATCCCCGGAGCTCTCACCCCTCCCCCCCCAGGCTCAGCCATCCCAGGGGCTCTCACACCCCCAGGCTCAGCCATCCCAGGGGCTGTCACCTGCCAGGCTCAGCCTTCCCAGGGCTGCCTCCCTGTCATCTGGAGCTGTTTGGAGACACCCAAGGGCCTCATGGCGTCCTCCTCCAGCCTGGCTGCAGGTGCTTTGCGGAGGCTGTGTGACACAGGGCCATGCTTCTGTTTGCAGTCACTATGGCAACGTTAGAAGCGCTGTTCCTGGAGCGAAGCACACAAGAAAGCACTTGAAGTGTCGGTGGGTTAGAGCCTCAGAAGCTGTTTAGTTTTCTCCCCCTCTTCCTTTCTTGCTGTCTCTTTGGAGAGGGAACAAGAGGGCAATGTGAGTATTAACTGGGACCCGCTTTCATCTCCGTCACACTCGAGGCATCTGGGTCCCACAGACACCGGAGGCCACATGTTCATGAGCCCGGCTGGGGTGGGGGTGGGGGCAGCATAAGGCTCTATGGCTCCGTTTCTCTTATCCACTGATTTTGTCAAAGGAACAACTACTAAGGGTTGGTTTTTACATTACGATTAAGTTGGAGACCCTAGACTGGACTTCTTCAGTGTCCTCATGACATGGGGACAGTTAGAGGACCTCATGAGGTGTTATGTTAGAAACTAGAGGCCCAGTGCACGAATTCGTGCACAGGTGGGGTCCAGCTGGCCTACCGGGCCTGTCGGGGGACGGGGAGGTTGGCCAGCTGGCCCACCCTGACTGGGGCTGATCAGGGCCGGGCCAGCTGGGAGGAAAGGTTGCGGGTGATTGGCTGGCGGGCCCCGCACTCAATTGGGGTGGGGGGGCTGATTGGGGTGGGGGGGGCTGTGGGAGGTTGGCCAGCCAGCCCCACCCCCAATTGGTGGGGGGCGTGGCTGATCGGGGGCAGAGCCGATCATGGTGGTGGGGGGCATCGGAGGTGGGGCTGGCCAGGAGGAGGGGTTGCAGGAGGTTGGGTGGCTGTGGGCCGATCGTGGTGTGGTGGGCTGACTCGGGGTGGGGCTGGCTGCGGGGAAGGGTGGGGTGGGGGGTGTTGGCCAGCCAGCCCCACCCCCAGATCGGGCTGGTTTGCTGGCTACAGTGGCGTCATGGCAACCTGTCCTACAGTGTTCAGGTCGATGGCTTTTTATATATATACTAGGTGCACCGGTTAATAATGTGGATTAACTATTAACCGGTTAATAATGCGGATTTTTAATCAAAGGATACACAATAATTTCAAGAGAAACATCAAAAGTGCTTTATTCAAAGTAATGCCCATCGCTAGCTACACATTTCCCCATCTGTCAGGTAATTTGTGGAGACCGTCCCAACAGAACTTTTCTTGTTTTGCGGCAAACCATTCAGGGACCCAATTTCCCACTTCTTCGTATGTGTTGAAGTGCTGCTCAGAAAGTGTGTGTGCCATCAATGGGAACAGGTGTAATCTGAAGGAGCAAGGTCTGGTGAACACGGCGGGTGGGTTCATACTTCCCAGGCAAGACCTTTTACCGTGTCTTTAACGGGTTTTGAAGTGTGTGATGGTGCGTCATCATGAAGCAAAATTACTTTGTCGTGTCTTCTGGCCCATTCTGGCCGTTTCACGATCAAAGCGCAGTTCAAATTGATTATTTGTTGTCAGTAGTGATCAGTATTAACGGTTTCACCTGGTTTTAGAAGCTCATCCTACACCACACCTTCCCGATCCCACCAAACGCAGAGCAGTGTCTTCTTTCCGAAGCGATTTGGCCTTGCAGTTGATGTTGATGGTTGACCTGGATCAACCCATGATTCTGTGTGTTTTGGATTCTCAAAATAAACCCACTTTTCATCGCCAGTCACAATTCGATGCAAAAAAGACTTTCTTCTGTGCCGTTGAAGCAACATTTTACTGATGACTTTTCGGTTTTCCCTTTGTCTTTCGTTCAATTGACGTGGCACCCACTTTCCTTCCTTTAAAATCCTTCCATTGCTTGTAAACGATTGGAAATTGTTTGCTGAGCAACGTTTAATCTTCCTGCAAGTTGTTTTTGAGTTTGACACGCATATTCATCCAATAATGCTTGTCATTGTTGGTCTTCAAACTTTTTCTGTTGACCTGGACGTTCTTTGTCTTTCACATCGAAATCACCACTTTTAAAGCGTTTAAACCAGCGTTCACAAGTATCTTGAGATGGAGCATGTTCACCATAAGCTTCCCGAAGTATACGATAACTTTTTCTTCAAGATAAAGTAATGAATTAAAACTTCCCACAAATGCTCTTTTTTTGGCACAAAATTCGACATATTTAAGTGTAAAAATATCTATCATGTTAACACCTTCAGCAAATTTGACATAGGAAGTTTAGAAGCTTGCTGTCAATACAACGAAATAGCATACATATCAAATCACATATACATCAACATATGTGTAACTCCGTCTAGTGGAAAAGTTCGCGTTATTAACCGGTGCACCTGGTGGACAGCACCCCAGAGTGAGGGCTTCCGCCCAGGACGGGTGGCAGCCGGCAGCACTCCCAGGGCACGGCCTTCCTCACAGAGAAAGCAGGATTAATTTCACGTGCGTAAGAGTGCAGATGCACTGCGGTTCTGCTGTCGTCTGTCTGTTCTTTCTGGTTTTCAAGGTACCAAGAAGCTCCCTGCTCCCTCCCCTGCACCTCATTTCCCGGGAGACCAGCTTCGGAAGAGCACGAAGTGCCTCCTCTGCTGCGGCTTCAGTGCTCACGCTCTGTAAGGGTGTCTGCTTGCGGCTGGGCCCTTTGCTGCGGCTTCAGTGCTCACGCTCTGTAAGGGTGTCTGCTTGCGGCTGGGCCCAGGGCGCTGGTGTCGGCTCTCATTCATCTCCTCTGTGCTCCTGTCCCGGAGTCAGATGGGGATCGGGTCAGCTTTTCAGCAGAAATTAGCCACCAAACCCTTCACGAATTAAATGCTATTAAAATACCATAACAGCCTGGCCATCGTGTCTCAGTGGTTGAGTGTCGACCTATGAACCATGAGGTCACAGTTCAATTCCCAGTCAGGGCACAGGCCTGGGTTGCAGGCTTGATCCTTAGTGAGGGGCGTGCAGGAGGCAGCCGATCAATGATTCTCATCATTGATGTTTCTCTCTCCCTCCCGCTCCCTTCCTCTCTGAAAGCAGTCTATAATAAGGAAAGCATAACATGCTAATTAGACTGGACGTCCTTCCGGGCAAAGCCAGGACTGCGAGGGAAGCCCGGGTCGCGGGTGCCAGGGGGAAGCTGGTGCCGGCAGCCGGGGGAAGGAAGGCCTCCTCTTGCATGAATTTCGTGCACCAGGCCTCCAGTAAAATATGAAAGAAAACAAACGTAGCGGTATTTTCACAAAATGCGGTGGTTGCCTTCCCAGATGGACGTGATTCCAGTCCACGCTTTTGTCCGTCCACGTGGGACCTCTGAGGGTTGTTGTCACGGCCTTTTATGGACACAGTTCAGCATCTGCCTGGTCTGCGTTTATGTTGGTTTACTTTCCTCTGATCTCAACCCTGCAAAGCCCTGAGTCAGGGCTGTGGGTCGTGTGGCGTCCAGGCCCCGCCCCCCGGGGAGTGGGAGACACACTCACTGCTGACACTGACACGGGCAGACACTTCCCAGCACTGGGCTGGAGCAGGGCAGAGGTGAATGAGATGAATGAGACATCACCTTGATTAGGGGGTGCTCAAGGGGGGCTGGGCAGACACACACACACGGGCGGTCAGCTTACGTTGCGTGTCCACAATCCATGTCGTGTGGGGAATGAGACAGAGCTGGGGGCTGGGGTCCAGACACCTGGGAGGTGCGGTCCCAGCCCTTACACAGGTGGGCACAGTGATGTGGGAACGAGAACGAGACAGCTCTGCAAACGTCCTGCGGGCGCACCGAGCCAGCTGTGTGTGGGCAGCCGGGATGGGGGTAGGGGTGGGGCGCTGCCAGGGGGTGGGGTGGGGGGAGCACTCAGCGTGTCTGTGAGAAATGGAAGGGCAGGGGAGGGGGAGGCATGTCCCAGGTTGGGGCTCACGTGTGGGACTGACATTGCTGGAGCCTCAGGGCCGAAGGGCACGCAGCGAGACAGGAATGCGGGCCATGCGGGGCAGGGGCGTGTGCCTGGGACCGCAAGCCTGACCACGGACCGCTCCGGTGATGGTTCTCTCCTCCAGCGACACCCGTGTGCACCGGGCGGGCCAGCCGGCCTCGATCCCCGTTCCAGCCCCAGCCCCGCAGCTGTCCGGGCTCTGAGCCGGGATGGGAATCTGGGGCTTCCCACTTGCAGTGTCAGTGAGTAGCCGGGAGGCCGGGAAGGAGCCTCCCGCTTCTAGCTTTGCGAGGGGAGAGGTTAGCACGGGAACTCCGGTCTCACGTGGTTCCCAGCCTCAGTGCCCCCTTTCTCATGTCTCTCCTCTCGTCGGGTCTCGCGGGTGCTGCCTCTCGGTCCCCGCGAGGAGCTGGGCGGTGTGGTGGCTGAGCCTGCGTGGCGGTGAGCAGGTTCGGGGCCGGCTGGAGGCGCTCCCCCCGGGTTATCGGTCATCTCCTGGGCACCGGCACCAGGTGGGGGCCTGGTGATTGTGGAAGAGGGAGAAAGTCACACTTGGGCTTTACGCATTGGAGTGTTTTCTGGAGTGTTCAGGAGAAAAATGTAGCTTAGCAAGGCCCGGGGCGTTGTGCGAGGCGGACAGGTCCGTGGCACGAGAACGTTCCCCCGGGTGAGTACTGAGAGCGGCGGCCTCTCTGGCATTCCTGGCCTGGCACCTGGGAAGGGCCGTCCCTCACACTCAGTGGCTTCGGTGCCACACGCCCGGGACCGGGCCGTCCCGCCGCGCCTGTCTGCAGGTCCTGGGTGTGCGGCGAGGCCCCTCGGGCGGGAGCCAGTGTGCCATCGAGCCCGCGATTAGGAGCGCGGAGCCAGGAAGGCCGCCCGGGGCGGGAGGCAGCTCGGGCGTCGGGAACCAAGACGGGGCCCCCTTTCAGCCCCCAGAAAACATACCCCGAACGTAAAACTTCGTGTTTCCTGCCTCTCAGGGTCTGACTTCAGGGACGGGCGCGTCTTTTCCTGTTTCCGTGAGGTTTTAGAACCAGGGAAACCGTCTGACCGCTTTCTGCCCTAAACCCTTCGAGCGGGGGCCACGGGCTGCGCGTGGGGCCTCCCCTGGCTCCTGCGTGGTCGGGGCCACGGGCTGCGCGTGGGGCCTCCCCTGGCTCCTGCGTGGTCGGGGCCACGGGCTGCACGTGGGTCCTTCCCTGGCTCTGCGTCGTTGGGCCAAGGGGCTGCAACCAGGACAGGCCTGGCACCTCGTGGGACACACATGCCCCAGTCATGGCTTGGCATGTCCTGTGTGTCCCTGGATCCAACATGGAGATGCCCCGACAGCAGCATCTCTCCTGGCTCGCAGACGCCGGAGCCGGTCCCTGCTGGGGTGGGTGGGTGGGCACAGCTCTCGGGGATGAAGGCGCAGGCCCCTGGGGGTCGCACGGTGCTTCGGTCTCTGCGGGAAGCGTGTCCTGTCCGCTGTGAGGGCTTCGTGCACAACATGTGAAGTTGGGGGGCAGCGAGGCGGGGAGGGTGGGCGCTTTCCCGAGAGCACAGCGCTCACTGAAAGCACGCCCTTGAGGGTTCCTAGTGTCACCCCACGCGGGAGTGGGGATTCCACGCGGCTCCTAGGAAACCATCTTGCTCCTCAGTGGGCTTGTCTTCGGAAAGATGGTTTCTTGTCTGGCTCGGCGACGTTCTGGTTCTTTCCCTAGTGACTGACAGTTACCTGTGCGTGTGTGTGTGCATGTGAGCGTGTGTGCATGCATGTGTGTGTGTGCGTGCATGTATGTGAGTGTGTGTGAGTGCATGTGAGTGTGTGTGAGTGCACACACCGGTGTTCGTAAACTTCAGGGGTGGCTACTCTGTGCCTTTGCTTCTGCGTCCATTCACCAGCACATGTGCCATCGCACACGGGACACGTGTGCATACGTGTGTGCATGTCGTTAAGTGTGTTTCCGCCTTGGGTGCAGTTGTGGCACACCCTCAAGAAGAGCACCCGTGAGTCGGGCCGGTGCGCCCCCCGCCCCGCAGCCCTCGCGGGCGTCTGACACAGCACGCGTGTCGGCAGATTCCTTCACTCTGCCGCAGTCCTGACGCAGTGGGTGGTGTACGCCATCCGAAACCTCACCGAGGACAACAGCCAGAACCAGGACCTGATCGCCAAGATGGAGGAGCAGGGGCTGGCGGACGCGTCCCTGCTGAAGAAGATGGGATTCGAAGTGGAGAAGAGGGGTGACAAGCTGGTTCTGAAGGCCACCAGCACCTCCCCACCCGTGAGTATGCTGCAGGGAGGTCCCCCTCCGGCACCTCGGACGCCAGGGTTCCGGCCTGGGAGCGGGCGGGTGGGAGCGCTGCGCCCCCAGAATGGAAAGGCGGCCTGACACCCGATGGCCGCCGGTTTCCCAGGCTTTAGGCTGCCGTTTCTTACGCGTTAAATGTCAGGCTCCTTCCGGGGAGAACTCGAGAGCACGTCGCCCCGTTGGTCTGTTTCTGGCCGGAAGGAGACGGTCTGCAGAGGCGGCCCCTGCTCACCCGGCAGGGGACCCGCGCCTCTCGCTCCCCCGGTGACCCGGAAATGGGTGCTTTGACGCAGCTCTCTCTTCCTTCGCAGTGAGCGGCCCTCCCCGGAGCCTGGCGTTCCGAAGTGTGTTTCACGGACGGTTCGTCTTCGCAGCGCGTGAAAGTGCAAGTGTTTGAAGGCTTGGCCCCGATTCAGGAGCTCGTCATGCTTAGATGCTAGCATTCATGTGTTTCCGTGTAAACGTGAGAGTACATGCGTGTTCTGTTGTTTCTGTGCTTTAAACCCTAGCGGCTGCAGCCCGTCCCCGGGGCCACGGGCACTCGGGCCTGGGAGCTTCCCGGCCGCGGCACGGGCGCCGGCAAGGCCCCCTGGGCGGAGACGGGGCCGCGGGTCCCGTGTGCCCCCTTTGTTCCCTCTCCTGAGCGCCGCCCGCGGGCGGCTGACGCAGTGCTCACTGGGATCCATTCTCGCCACTTCTTCCACCCTTCCGCCTCTCCAAACACTGACAAGACGCATTTCCAGTTAATTAATTCGAGAGATGCTGAAGAACAGCGCCCGCTCTGCTCCCTCTGTGCTGGGGCACCGAGCTGCCCTTTGGAATGCCGTGGGGAGTCGGAGGAACGGGGCCGTTAACTCTTCTTGCTCTGAACGTCCTAGAGTCAGGCTCCCCAGACCCGTGCGTGAGCGCTGATGCCTCGCACGGCCCTGTGGTGCCTCTGGGCGGGTCTGCACTCAAGGGACAGCTGTCCTCGGTGAGCCCAGGCTCCGAAGGCCGCGCCCGGGTGGCCGTGGCTTCGCTGGGATTGCACAAGCAGCTTGGGGAGCGGGAGGCGACTTGACCTGGCTCTGTCTGTCCGTCTGTCTTTACGTGTCTCTGTGTCTTCATCGTAGAGTAGAACTGGGTGAGTGGGCACCGGTCTGTGACCAGCGGTCCGCAGCCTCGGGACCTCTGCTGGGAGGTGGTGGCCGTGCGGGAAGCTCGTCCTCCACCAGCCTGCTGCTCCGCTAACCCCTGGAGCTTCTGCTCGCCCTGTTGGACCTTCCAGATGAGAGCAGCAGAGCCCGGCAGGCACACCAGAACGCTGTCCCAAGGCCGCGCGCCCGCCCTCTGTAGCCACACGGATGCTTTGTAAACAGCCTGAGCATGAAATAAAGCGTTTCCACTGTGCTCTGTCCTGTGTCCCTCTGAAGAAGTGTCAGCTTTTAGGATCGGCAATCTGCAAGCATCATTTTTTTCTCCTGTTTGTGGCATTCCACCGGGGGAGAAGCCATTGCAAAATTTAAAACGCAGAGGCGGCATTCCGTCCTGGGACACAAGGAGTTAAACGCCGGTTCTCTGAGTGGAAGCGGGCCAGAGGGGACACAGCGGGGGTCCCTTCCCTTTTCACAAGGCTGCAATGGACACTTCTGTGCCCTCAATGGCTGTGTGCACACCAGTGCAGCCACACAAACGTGCCGTGGAGCCGTGTAATAACAAACACAGGGAAATAAAGGGAGCCTGTGGGAAGACAGAGTGGGGTGAGGGGTCTGTGTGCTCTAAATGGGAGGTGGGGGCTCGCAGGGAACCCGCTGGCGGCCGCATTGTGGCTGCGGATGCTCCCGGCACATTAATTCCCACACCGCAGCTGCCGGTCCTCCGCCTGGGTCGGCGCCTGAGCACCTTGTTTTTCACGCTGCCGAGGATTAAATGTCCGCCTCCATCGCCGTTTAGACGGAGAGGGAGGAGAGGGGGCAGGCGGCCTCGAGAGAGAACGGTCACGGCGAGCTTTCAGCGGCAAAGGGGCGAGGCAGTTCCGGGTTAGCGGCAGGCAGGGCTTCCGGCCGGCTTTGCGTCCACCTGCTTGCAGTCGCTGGACAGCGGCTGCTGGTGTTTCAAAAATATTCACTGTCAGGGTTTTAGTAACACCCTCCTGAACTCATGTCTGTGTACACGCGTGTGTGTAGATCCATGTTAACACATCTCGCGGGTTTGGGTTTTTGAGGGATGCTAGTACTGAGACGCATCTTCTGTTCAGTAACTTCTGAGTCTAACCACAGGGCTTTGCAAATTACTCAGAGATGTCTGTTTGCAAAATGGGAGACGGAGAAATGATTGCGGTCATTTGGGCTACCAATTAGTAAATTTTTAAAAATTTTTTATTTTTTTTAATATATTTGTATTGGTTTCAGAGAGGAGGGGAGAGGGAGCGAGAGAGAAACATCAGTGGTGAGAGAGATTCATGGATCGGCCGCCTCCTGCACCCCCACACTGGGGATGGAGCCCACAACCTGGGCCTGTGCCCCGACCGGGAATAGAACTGTGACCTCCTGGTTCATAGGTCAACGCTCAGCCACTAAGCCATGCAGTCGGGCTCAATTACTACATTTTAATCAAAGTTTAAACTTTGTATGTCTCTATTTAGCGTTATCTTGAAGGCATTGACATACTGCTCTTATAACAACACCTATGACTTAAATGTCATTTAAATGTTTGAGTTTTTTTACTACTTTTTAGTTTCTATCCTCAAATGAATTGAAGATGCTGGCACAGAAATGCCAGTCTTTGCACACAGGAGGAGAACTTTAAAAACATGTATTCTCTCATCGGTAAGTTCTGCACGTGAACCTAAAGGAATCTGTTTGGGACTTAAAATGCAGGGAAGTTGAGGGCGAACCTTACCATTTAAGATTTAGCACAAAACCAGCCCTTTGGAGAGGAAAGCCCCCACAGTGCTGTCCAAGGTTCTGATAGTCCCAGCTGCGTGGTCAGCGTGTGGAAAACCAACCAAAAACCCACCCTTCTTCGTCATCCAAGCAGTGGCCGCGGCCAGGCCTTCCTCCCCAGGCACCGTGCCGTGTTTCTCCCCGGAGTGCTCCGGTGGACAGCAGCACAGCTCTGGTTTCGGCAGCACCCGGGGCTCAGGGAAGGTCAGGGCCAAGGACTTCTCTCTGAGAAGTGTCTGATTTAGGGAAGAGCAACCCGGCCGGCATGGTTCAGGGGCTGAGCGTCGACCTAGGAACCAGGAGGTCACAGTTGGATTCCCCATCAGGGCACAGGCCCGGGTTGCAGGTTCCACCCCCAGTAGGGGGCGTGCAGGAGGCACCGATCCATGATTCTCTCTCATTGATGTTTCCATCTCTCCCTCCCTCTCCCTCCCCCCCCCCCCCCCCCCACACACACACACCTCTGCCCCGGCGAAGGCGGAGGGGGCTGGTCCTGGCCCTCGTCCTGCCCCGGGCTTTTGGCCCGTGTGTGCCGATTAGATGAGGGACATGGCACTTTGTCTTGCCCAGCTTTGCTCTCAAAGGCAATATAAACGTGATTACGTTCCCGTGTGTAATCTTTAAAACTTCCCACGCAGTTTCATCAACAAATTCTACCCACATTTTAGGAAGCACTGCCTGTCACACAGATTCTTCCAGGTAAAGAGGGAACACCCCACAACGCGTGTTGTAACTCCGCTAGCCCCCGAGAAGCAGAAAGCAGCCGAGGCCATCCCACGCATGAACAGGGGTCCAGGCAGCCTACGCGCACTGCTGACAAGCTGCATCTTAGAGATGCAAGCTGGTGTAACGTTTTTCAGAGCAGATCAACATCACAGCATTAACAGAAAGTCACGACCAATTCAGACAAAAGCGTGGGAAAATTCAGCATGCAATGTGTGATGTTAATTTTAAAATGAGCCGCCTCAGGGCCAGGGGGGAAGTCGCTCTTTCTGGCGGAGTATCTCCCAAAACTACAGCACGTATCAGGCGAGATGAAGAAATGCCGAAATGCTCCTCTGACACCGAGAAAAGGGCGGGGTCCGTCACAATTCACTTGCCTTCGACCTTCTAGTGGGAAGGTGAAAAGGGCAATGAAATACTCCAGGAAAAAGGCGGAAGGGAAATGCTTGCCGAAGAACTCGGACAGACAGTGGGCTTGTTTGCGTAGCTAATGCAGGAAAGTCCGGACGTGAGATGCTAGAGTTAATGAATGAGTAGCAAGGTTACTGGATACAGGGTGCCTATACAAAGGTTCATGGACTTTCTACATCCGGCAACAAAGATTTAGAAAGTAAGTTGTAAAATCTAAAATGTATAAGGAAACGCAAAAAGCCAAGAATGGCTGAGGCTCTCTGAAAGAAGAACAAGACGGGGATCAAAACTATTCAAAGCGGAATGAGTACGGGAGCGTGGTACTGGCCTGAGGATAGGAATAGGCCCAGGAAACAGCCCAGAAACGGACCCTCTGCGTGGACACGGTGTGTCTTCCTAGGTGCCCCTGCCGAGCATGGAGGATGGGCAGTGTTTTCAACAGACCTGGCAGGCACCACCGAAAACCTTTAGAGGATAAAGGAAACTTGACCCCTACCTTGTACCCTATAAACATACCAATTCCTAGAGGTTCTGTGAATCTGAATATGAAAAGCAAAATGCTAAAATTTCTAGGAAATAAGAGTCTTACAACCTTAGGTAGGGTAAGATTTCTTAACTATGTTACAAAAGCTGGTAAGTGGACTTGATTGGAAATTAAGAGTCACCAGTAAGAGTGAAAAGGCCGAGGAGGAGATGTTTGAACTACACTGAGTGGCCCGATTATTATGATCTCCGAACGCATAATAATCTGGCCACACAGTGTATATATACATATACACATACACACACACACACACACACACACACACACACACAGAGTATATTAGAGGCCTGGTGCATGAATTCGTGCATGGGTGGGTCCGTCAGCCTGGCCAGGGGGAGGGGACATGGGCAGTTGGCCCGCCTGCCTGCTGGTCGAACTGGTCGAGGGGACCATTTGCATATGAGCCTTTTATTCTATAGGATATACACTGAGTGGCCAGATTATCATGCATTCAGAGGTCGTAATAGTCTGGCCACTCGGTATGTAACTGACAGAGGGTTCCTATTCCAAAGAGATTAAAAAGTTGGGGGAACGGGCACAAGTCTTAAACAGGCACTTCACAAAAGCTGCCACTTCCCCAGGTGACACGTGGAAAAGCACTTACTCTCCTCCGTGACACAGGAAATGCACATTACAGCCACAGTGAAAAGATCTCCCCAGGCCTTACACCCCCGGGCGGGCGCGGCGTCCTCGGGGGCTGGCCGGAGCCTGGCTCCCTGCCTCTGGGAAGAAGGAAGAGCAGGAAGGGCGCGCAGTTTCCTTTGGAGGAGGGGTCAGGACGGCGCGTGTCTGCTGCTCATCCTACCGGGGAGAATTGAGTCCTCGGCCACATCTACTCCCAAGTGACACGACTGTGCGGTTTCTAGTTGGGTGGCCATGTGCCCACTCAGGGCCAGTGATTCCTGACCACAGGAAGGAGGGGGAGTGGCGCGTGGGGACAGTTAGCTGGGTCTGTCATGTCACCCAGAGCGTGGGGAAGGCCACCCCGGCCCCTCTGGCGTTCGCAGCCCCCTCCTGTGCAGGCAAGGCTGTTTGGGCAGGGGGTGGGGCCACGTTTTAGTCGCTCCTAAGGCAGGAGAGGACCCAGGTCCCAGCTCAAGGCAGTTAGCAGGAGGAGGTGTCCCAGGAGAGAAGGTGTCCCTTTCTTGGGGGTGTCAGCCTCTGTTCTATGCAGGCCTTCAACTGATGTGAGGGGCCACCCACGCCAGGAGTGCAGTGTGCCGTACTCAGGCTACAGCGCATGCACTCACCCCCACACCGCCCAGGATCGCGCGTGGGGTTCACTTCAGTCCTCACCGCAGGACACGCTCCTCCTGGATTTGAACAGAGGAAAGGGGGGGAGCGAGAGAGAGAGCGAGAGAGAGACATCTGCTCGCATGTGAAAGAGAAACGGCCATTGGTTGCCTTCTGCACGCGCTCCTGACCAGGAATCAAACCCAAGACCTTTCAATGAATGCTCCAGACAACCAAGCCACACCGGCCACGGCCAGAATCATGCCTGGGCGCCCTGAGGCCCAGTCAAGGTGACATATCACATGACCACCATGCCTCAAGGGTCTTTGCGGTGACAGACTTGCGAGTGCAGTGTCACAGTGGAGTCCTGGGCAGGAGGAAGAGCGGGGAGGCGCCCTGAGGCTGGGCCATCCAGGAGGGCCCCAAGCTGGCACCCCGCCCACCCAGCCCCCTGTGCGGTCTGCTTCCCGCCTTGGCCAGCAGGCTCGGAAGAGCAGGGACTGTCTGGTATCATGCTGACCCCCGTACATCAGAACGTGCCTGCATCAGAGATGGGGTCTCCCTCCCAGACGAGGCAACTCGGACACAGACGCCGGGGCGTGCGTGCACGAGGGACAGTCCCGGGAGGAGGCAGCCAGGGGGTGGCCATCTGGCAGCCTCAGAGGAAACCAAACTGCTCACTCCTGGGTCTCAGCCTCGCCTCCAGCCCCGAGAGAGAGTGGCTTTCTGTCCTCCAGCCACCAGCCTGCACGTGCAAACGAATGCAGGTGCACCGTGCGCGCGGCTGGATCGCCCCCAACAGCCCCCAACTGCTCTCCCCTGTAAGGCCCTTCGCCCCGCCCTTGCTTAGCTGCCGGGGTGCAGGGAGGCAGGCAGCCGGGTGCGGGGAGGCAGGCAGCCGGAAGAGCCTCCTGCAGGTGCAGCAGCAGCCTGTGGCTGAGGGGATGGGCCGGGGCCCCTGTGTGCGTTGGGCTGGAGCCAAGACAGGACCCTCTGGGGACCTCTGCGCTGCTGCTGAAGGCTCACTGTCGTCGGGGAGACCTCGTACCCGCCTGAGATGGTGCGGAGCCCCGGGCAGGAGATGCTCACTCGCTGGCCGCAGGCGGATGAAGCGAAACGGGTAGCGCGGAGGCCACGCAGGCGGCAGCCTGGCCCCCTGGGAGGATGCAGACCGAGGTCCCAGGCCCCATTCCGGAGCTCAGGAAGCCCAGGGCATCCTAGCACCATGTCTCCCTCGTCAACATGGAGCCAGAATTAGGTGAGGGTTCGACCTGACAGTGCAACAGGGTCCCTGCTCAGAGGAGATGCCCGGCCAGAGCGGCTGTTCTGGGGGGTTCCTGCAGGTGGGGTGGGTGCTTACAGCCCGAAGGGAGGCCAGCTTGGCGGCAGAGGGCGGAGCCAAGGCCAGGCTGGGCGGCTGCGCACTCCTCCTCCAGGAAGTCTGCCCGGGACAGGGCGCGCCTGCATCGGCACGTCCCTGACCGACCCTGGGCTCTGCACCGTGGCCTGGGCTGTTTCACGCGTCAGAGCCGCAGCTCAGAACAGGCGCCGGGGAGGGAGAGGAGGCGTGCCTGTCACCGGGCCGCGCTCAGTGCCTGGGGGCGGGGACCCGGATCCCCAAAATGCAGCTACAACTGGTAGGTGGCAGAGGCCCGCTGCATCAGGCCTGCACATGCAGGTGCCCAGCCCCTCCCATCCGTGGTAAGACGCCACGGAGCTTCCATGACGCTTCGTTTTGTTGTCATCCCGTCAGCACCCTGGAGCTCCCCGGGGGCTGGGACACCCCAGTTCCGCCCCCACCTCTCCCCTCACCGTCCCCAGGAGCCCGAACAGGCCTGGCTCCCTCCCCGTCTCCCACCAGCGCCCACGCCTCCTGCCTCAGCGCCCGCCCGGCCTGCTCCCTCCACAGGTGGGTGCTGCCGTCTGGTCCCCTCGGCCGGGCCCCACCTCTTCCTCCCCCGCAGGCACAGTCTCGCCCACCCCAAAGGGGACCCCCGACTGCATTCACTGTGCAGCTCACTTGTCGTCAAACTGTGTTCCCGTCTCCCTAACGGAACTCGGAAAAAAGCCACACCAGCATGGCCAGCCCGTGCCTACGTTTCCCCCCTCTTCACAGTGGCAGGTCAGGTCATCGGCAGCAAATATGGGGGACACTTTACCACAGCCGTGCTCCCCTTCCTGGAACTGAGCAGTAGCGTCGAAATACAGGAAAATGCGCCACCTTCCTCCGTTTAGACAGTGAGCGCTTTTTCTAACGTTTGGGAATCACACTGCCCTCTGGAATCCGCGTCTTCACGTCCTTGCTCTCGCAGAGCTTTACCCGAATGTGCTATTTTTACGCTTGAAATCCCACAGGATACGCGTGGTTGCACATACACAATCCAATGCTGGCCATAGCAGAAGTAAACTAAAATCTATAACGAACAGGTACCTGGAAAATACCCGAGTATTTGGAAGTTTAAAAACGCACTCCTAGATTACCTGTGGGTGGGAGAAGAGATTATTAAACAAATTAAAAGTCTGTTCACCTGCATGATAAGGAAAACAATATGTGAACATTCTTTATATGCAGCTAAAACAGTGCTTACGAGAAATTTGGAGCTTTCAGGGGCTTCGTTAGGAAAGGAGAGATTTCAAAGCGATGGTCTAAATCTCCGGCGTTAAGAGGCTTCAGAAAGAGGGCAAATGAGCAAATGCGGAAATCACACAGAACACGGGCAAGTGGCAGGGAAAGTCGTAAAAGGAAAAGCTGGCTCTTTGATAGGTCAGTAACGGAGATCAACCTCCAATGAGCCTGCTCAGGAGACCCCCGCAGTGATCCCTAGCAGCCACGAAAGACTGGCCATCACTACAGACCCTACAGACGTTAAAAGTAAAACGAGCGACTGGGGAATATGAGCAACTTCATGCCCAAAAGTATTGGAAAACTTGAGTTTTTCTCTGTGAAAGACATGAATTATCAACATGGACCCAGAACAAGAAAAGTCAAAGAGCTCTGTATCTGTTAAACAAATTAAATGTGTGATTAATCTTTCCACAAAGACAATCCCGGGCCTTCCCTGCCCCCAGGGATCTGTCCAGGGCAAACACCTGTTGTGTCATCCTGCACCCAGGATTCCTCAGCAGCCTGGTCCCCAGGAGGACGTTCAAGGCAACCTGACCCGGTGCTGCCTGCCTCAGCCCTAACCACCATCCTTCCCCATTTCATGTTCCCTGGCTTCCTCCCCCTCCTCCCCCTCCCTCTTCTCCTCCTCCTCCTCCTCCTCTTTTTTCTCTCTCCCTCCTCCCCCTCTCTCCCTCCTTCCCAATTGCTCTCTCTCCCCCTCTTCCTCTCACTCTTTCCTCCCTTCCTCTCTCTCTCTCCCTCCTCTTCTCCTTCTCCTCCTTCTTCTCTCTCTCTCTCCCTCTCTCTCTCTCTCTCTCTCTCCCCCTCCCTCTCTCTCTCTCTCCCCTCTCTACCCTGGCAGTACCGCCTACCCCCACCAGGGGGCATTGGGAATGTGTGGGAGCATGAGTTGCCACAACCACCATAGGGTGTCCCTGCCATTCGTGGGCAGAGGCTGAGGGCCAGACATCCAGCAGTGCCCGGAGCAGGCACAGGAGGGATGCCCCTGCAGAGGATGCCGAGGGAGCCCCTCGGAGTCCCGCCTACGGAATTGCCTTGGCTTCCCCCGGGGTCAGACCTGCGGTGGCCCCGTAGCTCTCCCGGGGGTTCTGACTCCGCCTCCGCTCTGCCAGCTGTAGCCTCTCGGAGACCTTCCCAAGCAGGCCCGGTCAGTGCTGGGAGCCCGCCTCCGGCATCCCCCCCCGACCCCCCCCCCCCCCCCCGCCAAATCGAAGTCATTTCAGATCCCGAGCAGAGACTTAATCTGAACGGGAACCGGGTGGGGGCAGGCGGGCAGGGGGACGCCTGTGATACTCTCAACAGCAAAGGGTTAAAAATAACATGTAAACAAAGAAAATAAAAGGAAAACACTATTGGGGGCAGAATTCCAGTATTTCCTGTGTGGCCGAGTCCGTGTCCCCATCCCTGGCCTTCAGTTCCCGGATCAGAAGGGTTTCTGTGAGCTCTGGCTCCCGGGCCTGTCGTGCCCCTGTCCCTCCCGCCCTTCCTCCCCGCTCCCTTCATCTCTGCCTCTGCTGCTTCCAACTCTCCTGTCCCCCAACATGCAGCTTGGGCCACCGTCCCTCCCAGCTGCCAGCACCCAGCACCCAGCACCCAGCTCCCAGCTCCCAGTCCAGCTCCCAGCTCCCAGCCCAGCTACCTGGGGACACCCCTCGCCTGCCAGACCCCGGGGAGGAAGCAAGAAGCCACCTGCCTTTGTGTCAGTGTCGCTGACACGCAAACGGCCACGCGGGGCTGCTGTCGCCGGCGGGTCACGCTGGCTGTGGCCTCACTGAACCCCACAGGCTCGGAAAGGGGGTCTCCTGCACTGTTGCCCCCATTCTCCTCCTCCCAGCGCGGCTGTGTCGGGCCTGTCGGTGTGGGCAGCAGGCGGAGCCCCGCCCATGCGGAGGGGGTTGGGAGGAAGAGAGAGAGGCCTTGTCTGAACTGGAGAATGGAAGTGCTGATGTGATGCTCCTTCCAGAACATCTTCCTGGTTATGAGCAAGGACAGTCCCAGCTCGTGGGTGGGCCAGCGAGTCAGCGCCCACCCCGCTGTGCCAAGGCTCCGCAGGCTCAGTGGGCACAGCCGTGTGTGTGTGTGTGTGTGTGTGTGCGCGCGTGTGTGTGTGTGCACTGTGTGTGTGCGTGTGTGTGTGTGTGCACATGGGTTGGGGGGCAGGCCCACAGGGTGAGTGAGGCAGCGAGTCAGCACCCACCCCGCTGTGCCAAGGCTCCGCAGGCACAGTGGGCACAGCCATGTGTGTGTGTGCGCGTGTGTGTGCACGTGTGTGTGTGTGTGTGCGCGTGCGCGTGTGGCAGGCCCACAGGGTGAGCGAGGCAGCGAGTCAGCGCCCACCCCGCTGTGCCAAGGCTCCACAGGCACAGTGGGCACAGCCATGTGTGTGTGTGCGCGTGTGTGCGTGTGTGTGTGTGTGTGCACGTGTGTATGTGCGCGCCGCGCGCGTGTGGCAGGCCCACAGGGTGAGCGAGGCAGCGAGTCCCGTGGAAGAGCGTGCACGGAGGCCGGCGCTGCCATTACGAGTGAGTGGCCCGGGCAGGCGACAAGCTCTTGGAGCCTTAACTTAACGGGCCGAGCGGCACCTTCCCCGCGGAGGCTGCTGAGATCGCGCAGGTGCCCACGGCGAACATGTGCTTGAATGGTGACCGTTCAGTGGCCAAGGGGGGAGGCACGTGGCCGACCAGGCTCCCCCCCCCCCCCCCCGGCTCCCTTGCCTCTTCCAGGCCGCCTGCTGGGCCTGCGTTTCCTCGCCGTGAGGTGGGCGGCCACCTCCGCACGCCTGGACCACACAGGGCTCCTGCCAGGAGGCAGCTTGGCCAGGGTCCCTCCCGCCCGGCCCAGCTGGCACCGTCTCGGGTTTCATGGGCTGGGCCAGGCCGATGGCAGCGGTGGGTAGCGCCCTCAGGGGTGACCGGGCGTTTTCCTGGGCGCCGGCTGCGGAGGCACCGCGGTCCCACGTCCCCCGGGAGCACGCAGCTGGCGGAGAGCCTGCGGCCCGCAGGTGTCCCGCTCCTGGTCGGTGGGAGGCCTGAGTCGGGGATCCCCACCACCCCCCTCAGCCGCTCGTGTGGAGCTTTGTTCCCAGGTCCCGCTCCGCCGGGTTTCCTCCGAGGTCGAGCTGGCACTCCGAGGGCTTCCCGCCACAGTGCGTGCCCAGCCATTAACATCCGTGAATAATGAATCCGCCAGGGGCTCGCTGAGGCCCAGCTCCTCCCCGGCCCCCCTGGCCCTGCCAGCTGCTCCCTCTGCCTCTCTGCTCTCCCCCCCTCCTCTCTCTCTCTCTCTCTCTCTCCTGCTTCCAGGGTCCTGGCTCCTCTCTCCCTGGCTGCCCTGCCCTGCATGGGGAAGGGCCGCGACCCAGGGACGGGCAGGGCGGGGGCATGGAGGTGGCCCAGGCACGGGTGTCACAAGCAGCCCTGAGCCACCGCGGCCCACCCACCATTCACCAAGGACCCAGCTTCACACAAGGTTTGGCTTCAAGAGGCAGGAAAACTACGTCTCCAAGGGCCTCGCACGGCTCCAGCACTCCCCGCCCGCCCCCATGGCTGCAGCGCCCACGCCAGAGGGCCAGGCGCCTTCTGCACGGCCACCGGGAGGACTCCGCCCCGTCCTCCTGCCTCCCTCCTGTGCTCCTTCCGTGTGAACCCGGCCACGGAGCCGTGGCCACCGTGTGCCCGGAGCACGCCAGGCCCTGCGCACACACAGCGGTCCCCACTCTCCTGGTGGAGGGGGCACTAAAGGCCAAGGCTGATAGGTGACAAGGCCACAGGTGTCCGAGGGCTGAGGGGAGGCTGTGCGGAGCGGCCAGGCCCAGCCGCGTGGCCTTGGGCAAGTCGCTAGAGCCCTGTGGCCTCAGCCGTTCCCTGCAGCGGAGATGCCAGGAGTCGGTACCCGACGGGGCTGGGGCCCGAGGTTCCTGAGCCCGGGAGCCGGGCTCCGAGCGGCCGGAGGCGCCTGTTTAAATCGGGGCAGGAGCGGGGAAGGGACACTGAGCGGACGCTTCGGAGCAGAGTGCAGTCTGAGCCGGTGGGCCGCTCCCCGGCCTCCAGAAAGAGCCCTCCCAGCTGCGGGAGACGGGCCAGAGGGGCTCCTGCACCGCGCCCCCCCCCCCGCCCCGCCATGGCGCCTCGCGCTCTCCTGGGGTGTGCCCGCCACAGGCAGGCCTGGCAGCCTCCCAGGGCCTCGCGGTGCAGTGAGGGCGTGACCCCCAGCAACCCCTGCGCCCCCGGATGGCTTGGGCAGGACAGTGGCCCCCAGATGTCCTGGGCGCTTAGCCTTCCGGCTGCTGCCTGCTGCCTGCAGTCCCCCAGCCTCAGCCTCCCTGCGCTGTGCCACCCTCTCTCTGGCTCGGTCTCCCTTCCTACGCCCCTCCCCGCCCACCCCTCCCCCTGTCCTGGGCGCTGCCCCCTGACCCCGAGGGCGGGGACTTCCCCCTCTCTGCTCACTGCTGCCCTGTCCCCAAATGGCACTGCACCTGGCAGCTGGCCCAGCGTCCACCCCCTTTGCCCCTTGGTCAGACCCAGGGCCCAGCAGGGAGGTGCCAGGGCTAGTTCTCTCCTGCCCAGGGTGGCCCTGCCCGCCGCAGCCTGTGAGGAGCTGCCGTCCATGGAGGGAGCTGGACTCGCGCTCCGTTTCTTCGGGGTCAGAGCGGGTGGTCTGACCCGGCGGCCTGGGCCCAAGGCTGAGCATCGAGGCCCCATCAGCCTCGGCTTAGCCCAGCGGCCGCGGCCACAGCAGTTGTGAGCTGGGGGTACTCAGCAGTTCCAGCCTCAGACCAAGACCTCGGGGGGTCCCCACTGCCATGCACACACATATGCTCACATGCACACACATGCTCACATGCACATACACAATAGGCACACTCGCGCACACACGCTCGCGTGCACACACATGCTCACATGCACGCACAATGTGTACACACGCATGCACAATGCTCACACATACAACACATGCACACACTCATATGCACACATGTTCACATGCACACACAATAGGCACACTCGCGCGCACATGCTCACACGCACGCACAATGTGTACTCACATATGCACAACATGCGCACACATACAACACGCACACGTGCTCTCGTGCACACACTCACGTGCACACACAATGTGTATGCATAGCATGCACACACATGCACACACATGCACACACATGCACACACACTTGCTAGCACGGCCGTTGGTGAGGAGCTGGGGCTGCTCCGCCTCGCCCGGGGTTGATTGCGGCCCCGGCACCGCTGGACGCAGAGGCCCGGGCGGGCTCGGTCCGGACCGCCTCACCCAGCGTCCTGCTGCGAGGGCGTGGCCTGCGCCCTGGTGCTCCAGTCCAAGGGTGCCTTGCCCCATCGTGCCATGGGCAGGGTGGGAGAGGGCACCCCCCAGGGAAGCGTCTGCCGCCATCACCACCCCCAGTGGGAACGGACGGAGCGGCCCCCCGGTCGCTGCAGACGAGCAGTCGCGAAGCGTGGCATGACCGCGGCCGTTGCCGCCTTCACCCCAGGCTCAGGCTCAGGCTCGGCTGCCTGAGTGCGAGGGAGCCGCTCTGCTGGCGGGTACCGTGCCCTCCCTTCCCCCGTAGATGGGCCCGCCTTCTCCTGACCTGTCACACCTCCCGCCTTCCTGCGGGGCCGTCGGCCTCTTCCTCTAATTCAGGGCAGAACACTCCGAGAGCAGCCTGGCCCGGAATCCGGGTGCTGGGCTCTCCCCGCGTTGGCATCGTCGGGACAAGGAAGCCAGGCTCTGCCTTCCTGAACAGAGCCCTGGCACCCCGCCAGGAGCCCGTCTCTGGCCGCTCCCCTCGCGCAGGTGGTGCGTCCTGCCCTGACTCGGCCAGGCCCCCCCGCCACCCGTGTCCAACCACCCTCCACCCCTCCTCCTGCTGACAGCTCCGTGGGTGAGCCCCACCCCACCTGTTCTCCCCCGCGAGCGGAGGGCGGAAGCGCTGTCCGGCTTTGCATGGGATCACACACCCAGCAGGGAGGAGGTGGCCAACCCTTGGCTTAAAAAGAGGGGGTACACCCTGGCCAGTTTGGCTCAGTGGTTAAAGCATCGGCCCTTGCACCAAAGGATCACGTGTTTGACTTCCGGTCAAGGGCATGTACCCCAGTTGCAGGCTTCATCCCTGGCCCCAGTGGGGTGCGTGCAGGAGGCAACCAATTGATATTTCTCTCTCTCTTCTCACATCAGTGTTTTTCTCTCTCTTTCCCCCCCTCCCTTCCACTCTCTCTAAAAGCAATGGAAAAATATCCCTGGGTGAGGATTAAAAAAATAATAAAATAAAAATATTTAAAATAAAAGAGGGGGTGCTTCTGCTCTGCCCGGGATGAGTAACAGGGTGCTTTCACTCCTGCCTGAAGAGCCAGACGGGATGGGTTCAACAACTGTCAAGACATCGGACATCAGCCCTGGCTGGTGTGGCCCAGTGGATAGAGCGCCGGCCTGCGGACTGAAGGGTCTGGGTTCCATTCTGGTCAAGGTCATATGTCCGGGTTGCAGGCATGTGAGAGGCAGCCGATCAGCAATTCTCTCTCCTCATTGATGTTTCTCTCTCTCTCTCTCCCTCTCCCTCTCCCTGCCTCTCTGAAATCAATAAAAAAACATTTTTTAAAAAAAAGACGCCAGGCATCAGGCGATGAGATGGAATGGTTCCCAGGACGCGGGAAACACAGTGAGCCCTGGAGTTGCCCAGCTCGCTGCCTTGGGGGAGTCCCAGGCCACGGAACGGGGGAGGGGGACCCGGCGGATCCCAGAGGGCTTCTGGGCGGGAGGCTGAGAGCCCGGGAAGACCAGGGTGGCCACAGCTGACAGGACAGCGTGTCGGAGAAGAGGGCGTGACACAGCACCCTGAGCTGGCCGAGGGCCCCCCTCAGGTGTTCCCCAGGTTCCGATCACGGCCCACGTGTGAGGCCTGGGAGGGCATCACCCTAACGACTTAAGGAAACAGCCGCGTGCTCTCTGGGAGCTGGGCACCACGCCTGTGCCCGCCGGCTGGACTGGAACGGCTCGGCGTCCGGGGAGACATTCGGGTGGCGAGGGCAGAGTGCTCAGCAAGACCTGGCTCAGGAGTGGGCAGTCACTAGGCCGAGTACTTACCCAGACCCACCTCGTAGCTCATAAAAACAAGCCTCAGAGGGTCAGACTCACGCCAAGTAACGTAACCCTGTCCCAGGTCAAAGCTCAAGAATCTTTGTGGGAATACAGTGACATTAAGTGACCAAGGTAAAATCGTTCAACCAACGATTATGAGACACGCGAAGAAGCAGTAAAAGGGGAAAAGAACAAAGAAGAGATAGAACAACAACAAAAAATAGAAAAGCAGACAATCCACCAATCATCACATTAAATATAAGTAGTCTGAACACCCTAATGCAGTCAAAGGTCGTCATCTTGGGTAAAATATCAAGGCCCAACTATATACAGCCTGCAAGAAATGCGCCTTAGCTCTAACGACACCGAAAGGCTAGGAAAGACAGCCCATGCTAACGGCCGTCAGCGGGGAGCTGAAGCAGCTATAACATCAGAGCAAATTCCAGAGGAAAGACATGACCGGGGAGAAAGACAGTGACTGCATCATTGCAAAGGTGTCGTGTCGTCGAGAGGATGTAACAATCTTACATATTCACCTAATTACAGAGCCTCAAAGTACAGGAGCAAACGCGGATAGAATTGAAGGGAGAGAGAGAGCACGATAGGGAGCCCTCAATCCCCCTCTCCCAGGAACTGCACCTGGAACTGTGCAGAACCTGTCTATGGAACAAGCAGACAGAAGTCAAGAAGGACAGAGGAGATCTGAGCAGCGTAATTAGCCAACGACTGTGCAGAACCTGTCTATGGAACAAGCAGACAGAAGTCAAGAAGGACAGAGGAGATCTGAGCAGCGTAATTAGCCAACGACTGTGCAGAACCTGTCTATGGAACAAGCAGACAGAAGTCAAGAAGGACAGAGGAGATGTGAGCAGCGTAATTAGCCAACGGGGCTCAACAGTAGAATCAACATTCCTTTCAAGTCACCGAGATGGGCCATATTCTGGGCCATAAAATAGAAAGGGATTCAGATGATCAAAAATATGTTCTCAGACCGTAAGGGAAACCAGCACCCTAAAGATATCTGGACAACACTCAACTATTTGGAAACTAAAACCATTTACACTCCATGAGTCCAGGAAGAAAGAAAAAGCACGATTAGAAACTATTTTAGAGGGAAGGAAAATAAAAACACAGCCTGCAGTTTTCTGAGCCGGTGACGCTAAGGCACAGCTTCGCGGGGCGTTGCGTGCCCCTCGGTGCCCGTATGAAAAGGAAGAAAGGTTTCAACGCAGTGACCGCAGCTGCACCCCGAGAAATTATAGAAAAGAGCAAACGGAACCCAGGGGAAGGAAAGGGAAGAACGTGAAAAAGGGCGACGTGGGAATCAGTGAAAGAGGAGGGTAATAGAGGAGAAAAAAGACAACAAGGGTGTCTCAAGGACCACAAAGCCGATGGCCCCAGCCAGGCCCGTCAGCACAGAGGAGAGGAGGAGACGGGATGACTAAAATCAGGAATGAGAAAAGTGGCATTGCTGCACACTCCACAGACGTGTAGCGACTTTATGAGCAGCGTCATGCCTGTACATTCGACACGTTAGGTTAAACATCCAATTCTTTGAAGGACACGAGCGTCCAAAGCTCACTCAAGAAGAAAGCTAACCTGAGTATCCGCGTCTCTATTTAAAAAAATTTTTTTTAAAAAGACCATTCCGGGTCTAGGTGCCTTCACTGGGGAACTCGATGAAACACTTAAGGAATTCTACACAAACTCCAGATAGTCAAGAAAATGATGTCTTTCCCAGTTTATTCCCTGGCACAAAAACCAAAGACATGACAAGGAAACCCTATCAGAAACGTAAATCCAGAAATTCCAAATTCTTTAGCAAGTTGAATATAACAGCATATTACAAGGTTAACCACAGCCCTCACCGGTGTGGCTCAGTGGAGAGAGCGTCGGCCTGCGGACTGACGGGTCCCGGGTTCGATTCCGGTCAAGGGCATGGACCTTGGTTGCGGGCACATCCCCAGTAGGGGGTGTGCAGGAGGCAGCGGATCGATGTTTCTCTCTCATCGATGTTTCTAACTCTCTATCCCTCTCCCTTCCTCTCTGTAAAAAATCAATAAAATATGTATTTTTAAAAAAAGGTTAACTACACCATGACCGAGTGAGGTTTATCTCAGGAATGCAAGGTTGGTTTAATATTGGAGACTCAATCACGTATTAACCAACTTGAAAAAAACACACATAGGTGCATCCAGATGGGAAAGAGAGAAGCCAAACTGTTCACAGACGGCACAGGCACCGCAACCACATCACAACACAGAAGTGTGTCCTGTTAACATGTTGTACACCTTAAACGCACACGGTGTTCCGTGTGAAACACACTTCAGTGGGAAAGAGCCATGATCATCTCTGTGTGGAAAAGCCAGGAAGTCCGCCGTAAAGCCACCGGAACGGATCACCGGGTTTAACCAATGGGCAGGAACAGGATTAGTACACAGCCATCGGTGGTGTTCACACCGGCAACCGGTCATCAGAAAGCAGCGCCTTGAAATCCTCTTTGCGAGAGCACCAAAACCCGCGAAACGCTCCAGGTTCGATCTCACCGAAGGCGGACAGCCTGTCCTCTGAAAGCGAGGGGACGCCTCCGAGAGGACCCGAAGCTCTACGCGCAGGAAGGGTCCGTGCTGTTAAGCGCCGGTCCCACCCCTCCCGGTGCCCACAGTGAGAGTGCCAGCAGGGCTGTTGTTGTGGGGGGTGTTTGCTTTTGTGGAAACGGACTCAAACACGCACCTGGAACTGTGCAGAACCTAGAAGCCCGGGGCAACTTGAAAGACAAGAGCAAAGCGGGCGGGCGGACCCCCGCTCCCAGGCTCATTGCACAGCGCTGCGGCCCGCGCGGTCCCGGTGTGGCGAGAGGCCAGCGGGTCCGCGGGACGAGGTGGGGCGTCTAGACACGGACCCGCACCCGCAGGGGGGACTTGCGTTGGACGGACGGCGAAGGCACTCCGTGGAGAAATGGTTGCGTGTCAGAGTCGGCCCACGCACTGACAGGTCTCTGGCTCAATTCCCGGTCGAGGGCACACACCCGGTTGAAGGTTCATTCCCTGCGCTCTGTTGGGGTGCGCGCAGGAGCAGCCACCAATGTGCCTCTCACATCACTGTCTCTCTCCCCCTCCCTCCTCCCGTTCCGCCTGAAAAGCAGGGAAACAGTTTCCTCGGATGAAGATTAACAACAAGAAAGGCCGTATATCGACACACCTACGACGTGGATGCATCTCAAAATAATTACCCTGAGCGAAATAATTACCCGGACAAAATAGAGCACACACGGGGATTCCGTCACACGGCAGAGCACACACGGGGATTCCGTCACACGGCAGAGCACACACGGGGATTCCGTCACACGGCAGAGCACACACGGGGGAGCACACACGGGGATTCCGTCACACAGGAGAGCACACACGGGGATTCTGTCACACGGCAGAGCACACACGGGGATTCCGTCACACGGCAGAGCACACACGGGGATTCCGTCACACGGGAGAGCACACACGGGGATTCCGTCACACGGGAGAGCACACACGGGGATTCCGTCACACGGGAGAGCACACACGGAGGATTCTGTCACACGGGAGAGCACACACGGGGGAGCACACACGGAGGATTCTGTCACACGGCAGAGCACACACGGGGATTCTGTCACACGGGAGAGCACACACGGGGATTCCGTCACACGGGAGAGCACACACGGGGGATTCCGTCACACGGGAGAGCACACACGGGGGATTCCGTCACACGGGAGAGCACACACGGGGATTCCATCACACGGGAGAGCACACACGGGGATTCCGTCACACGGGAGAGCACACACAGGGATTCCGTCACACGGGAGAGCACACACGGGGATTCCGTCACACGGGAGAGCACACACAGGGATTCCGTCACACGGGAGAGCACACACGGGGATTCCGTCACACGGGAGAGCACACACGGGGATTCCGTCACACGGGAGGACACACACGGGGATTCCGTCACACGGCAGAGCACACACGGGGATTCCGTCACACGGGAGAGCACACACGGGGATTCCGTCACACGGGAGGACACACACGGGGATTCCGTCACACGGCAGAGCACACACGGGGATTCCGTCACACGGCAGAGTACACACGGGGATTCCGTCACACGGGAGAGCACACACGGGGATTCCGTCACACGGCAGAGCACACACGGGGGAGCACACACGGAGGATTCTGTCACACGGCAGAGCACACACGGGGATTCCGTCACACGGGAGAGCACACACGGGGATTCCGTCACAAGGGAGAGCACACACGGAGTGCAGGCTAGCGCATGGTGGCAGCGACCTGACCCGCAGCTGCCCGGGCACGGGCGGGGGGGGGGACCTAGGGCGCCTGGGGAGATGGCTTTGTCATCATCTAGATTTGGTGGCTGTGGTCTCAAGGACGCAGACATATGCCAAAAGTTATCAAATCGTACCCTTCAAACCTGTGCGGCTAAGTGCCTAACCATTAAACCTCAGTAAAGCTGCTTGTAAAAAAGGCATGAAGAATGTTCCAGAAGTGTCCCCGCCCCGCCCACGGAGCTCCTCGGGCGGAGAGCTGGCCGGAATGGGAGCGCACGCTGGGGGCCCCTCAGACACCGGGCGGTCCTGAGCGCCTCTTCTCCCTGCACACGGGCCGATGGGGCACTGGCCGCTGCGACCGCCTGACCGCAGGAGGCAAGCCGGTGGCCGGGTCAGCACTCAGGACACCCCTTCCCTGCCCCCCGGTGCCCACGGGGCACCTGCCTCTGCTGCCCTGGGCCCACAGTCCTGGCTCCTCGTGGCCCGGGGCTGTGCGGGGCCAGGCGCACAGCCAGTGGGTGTTTCTATAAAACAGAAGGCAGACAGGCAGGGTGGCCCCCGCCCTGCGGCCCCCGCCTCCCGCCTGGAAGGGGAGGCGAGCACAGACCCTGGGGAGGCGGCTGCGCTGGGGCTGAGGCGGCCGTGCTGACTGTCTGGGTCAGTGGTCGGCAAACTGCGGCTCGTGAGACACATGCGGCTCGCGAGCCGCGGTTTGCCGACCACTGGTCTGGGTGAAGCTGGTGTCACCTCGCCTACCGGGGTGGGGGGGGCAGCTCGGGGCTGGGGGCACTCGTGTGCCCGTAGTTGGCGTGTCACCGCGGCCACTTCCTCGCCTGCTGTGACCCTGAGCACATTTCTCTGACCCCTGAGGCCCATTGCCCAGCTGTGAGGTGGGTGGCAGCTGGGCCTCCAAGACCCTGTGAAGGGGCGGGACCGTGCGTGCCAGTCGCCGGGTACAGTGGCCGGCACCACTTGGAAGCTGAAGCCCTCACCAGACCTTTGCCCTCTGCCAGAGACCAGGCCTCGAGTCCCCTCTCCCTCCACTCGCCAGGGCCCAGGAGGGTGCCCACGGCCACGGGCTCTGGAGCTGGTCCCAGACAGGACAAGGGAGGGAGGGCGGGGGGAGGGGAGGTTTGGTGCCACCTTCCTCTCCAATCAGAGAAGGTTGCCATGGTAACCCTGCTGGGTGGCTCTGCACAAAAGGATGGAGGTGACACCTAGCGGCTCTTCCCTCCCCCCCTCCCCTCCCCCCCATCTTTCCTCCCCCAATGCATGAACCCCGTAACAGAGTCACCCAGAGGCAGAGGCGCAAAGATGCCCCCCACCCCCACCCCGAGCCCACGGACCTTTCTGCATAGAAGGCTCCACCCCTTGGGGTCCCACGCGCTCGGGGATCTCCCCTGACCTGGACCGACAGCCTGACCAGGCGACCAGGCCCTAACGAGCAGCAATGGCCGCCTGGCCCTCTGCGCCACCAGGCCCGGGCCGCGCCATGCCGAGGCACTGAGTGGTGCCAGGGCTCAGCTCCTCCGAGGGAACTGGCTCTGCCCGGCCCGGGCAGCCTCCGCCGCTCTCCCCACCGGCAGTGGGGGCTGCAGGTGGGCGCCGTGTGCCACTCGGCCAGGTGTGCTAGGGGCAGCTGCCTGCCCACTGCCCTTCCCGGGAGGACTCCCCCGCACACGGTGCACCCCTCGCACGGAGGGGCAGCCGGGGTCCCTGCGGAGGACGCGGCCAGGGGACAGGGCTGCGGTGGGGCCGCCGAGGCCCCCCTCCCTCCCTGGGCCGCTCTGTGCTGGGCTGAGGGGGCACCCGGAGCTCACAGCTGCGGGGGGAGGCGGGGACGGGCCCAGGGTTTCCACCGGGAAAGGCAGAGGGCCTGGTGGCTCCCGGGGGAGGGGGGGTAGTCGTGAAAAGGCCCGCGCAGGGGCTCCGGGGACAGCGGGGCTGCCTCCACCCCCCCTCACCTGGCTCTCCCCCTGGCGGGGCGGCGGGGGGGGGGGGCGGCTTCTGTTTCATTTTCCGGAGCCGGAGGCGCCTCTCCTCTGGTTTCAGGTGGATGTTCTGGGAACAGGCGGCTCCATGGGCAGCGGCCGGGCCGGGACAGGACTTGGCGGCGAGCGCAGAGCAGGCGCGGGGCTCAGCCTCGGGGACGTGGCGGCTCTGGGCCCCCCCTCCCCGGCTGCACGGCCCCTCGCCCGCAGGGCCTGTGGGGGGGTGGTCACTGGGAACAGCCCGAGGGGCCTGCTGACCAGGCCCAGGACCCCGTGGCCTGTGTGACCCCCGTGGCCACGCGGGGCCGGCTGGGGCAGCGGCCACGTCACAGAGGAAGCAGAGGTGACGTGGGCACTGGGACCCCGTTCTTCCTCCCCTTTTCCAGGGGTGAGAGGGGGTGGGGCCTAGTGACCCCCTGACCCCCCGGGTCTACCCAGGAGGCGGCCGGGTGGCCTGGTTCCTGGCCACCCCTCCCTCGGGGGCAGCTGCTGCTGGCACACCCCGTTGGGGGGGCGGGAGCGGGCCGGGACTGGATGAACTGATTCGTATTAATGGGATCCCCTCGCGCCCGCCCCTGTGGGTGCAGGAGACGGGGGGGGGAGGGGGGGGGCGGGGGGCGCTGGACCCCGTGTCTGGACTGCGCCTCACTGACTCTGAGCAGGCGGAGGAGCTCCCCTCGGCCCGGCGCCCCGGGCTTCGGTGTCTTCTTCCGAACTGAATTCTGTTTGTGAGGAGCGAACAGAAAAACGCTGTTCGCCTGGCCCAGCCTCCACCCCGCCACCCTCCCCCGCCCTCCCCCGCCCTCCCCCGCCCTCCCCCGCTGCAGCTCCCATGGGGAGGGAGGGCAGCCGGG
Source organism: Corynorhinus townsendii (assembly GCA_026230045.1). Lineage (NCBI taxonomy): Eukaryota > Metazoa > Chordata > Mammalia > Chiroptera > Vespertilionidae > Corynorhinus > Corynorhinus townsendii. The sequence continues at coordinate 217,648,758 of JAPDVU010000003.1, forward strand.
CAGCTCCTTCCAGCGGTGAATGTGAATGAGCGGCAGCGGTGTGACCCTGAGTGCGCGGCGCCCCCTGGCCCCCAGGACAGGCGGTCCCGGGACGATCCCGCAGGCCCCTGGCATCCTTCAGGGCGGGGCAGGCGCTGGGCTGGGGACTGGGACCACCCCGGGGAGGGATGGGGGCACTGCCCGGTCACAGCGATTCAGCGCCTGGCCTTGTCCTTGCGTGTCTCCCGCCAGGGTGGTCGCAGATGGCACCTGCCAGGACGGTCCCACAGACACAGGCACTGGCGGGGCTGGTCTGGGTTTGCTGGGGGTTCCTGAGCCGGAGCCAGTGAGGCAAGGGAGGCCTCGGCTTCAACCCACCCCCTGGCCGCTCCCAGTGACCCTCCCACACACCCTCCCACAGACCCTCCCAGGGACCCTCCCAGGGACCCTCCCAGGGACCCTCCCACACACCCTCCCACAGACCCTCCCAGGGACCCTCCCAGGGACCCTCCCAGGGACCCTCCCACAGACCCTCCCAGGGACCCTCCCACAGACCCTCCCACAGACCCTCCCAGGGACCCTCCCACGGACCCTCCCAGGGACCCTCCCACACACCCTCCCACAGACCCTCCCACACACCCTCCCAGGGACCCTCCCACACACCCTCCCAGGGACCCTCCCACACACCCTCCCAGGGACCCTCCCACATACCCTCCCAGGGACCCTCCCACACACCCTCCCACACACCCTCCCACACACCCTCCCACACACCCTCCCAGGGACCCTCCCAGGGACCCTCCCACAGACCCTCCCAGGGACCCTCCCAGGGACCCTCCCACAGACCCTCCCAGGGACCCTCCCACACACCCTCCCACAGACCCTCCCACAGACCCTCCCACAGACCCTCCCAGGGACCCTCCCACACACCCTCCCAGGGACCCTCCCACACACCCTCCCAGGGACCCTCCCAGAGACCCTCCCAGGGACCCTCCCACACACCCTCCCAGGGACCCTCCCACAGACCCTCCCAGGGACCCTCCCACAGACCCTCCCAGGGACCCTCCCACAGACCCTCCCAGGGACCCTCCCAGAGACCTTTCCCCACAGCCAGCCGGTCTCAAGATGCTTTGGGTGGGTGGGTGACCTCTGGGCCAGTAGGGTGTCAGCGCCCAGCGTCCCCGGGAAGAAGCCGATGGTGTGACAGACACACCAGCCCCCTTACTCCCCACCTGTCACAGCGGCTCACTTCCGTTTTGTTGAGGAAACTGAGGCCCAGGGAGGCTCCGCCGCTCGCCTCCAGCCTGGCACAGCTCCACGGGCAGGGCTGGCACTTGCACCTGGGGCTTCCCCACCCCCACCCTGGCATTGTGCTCCCCACGCAGGGCACTGTCTCTTCCATCCCTGCGCCCAGCCCGCAGCTGGCCCATAGCTCGGGACCAGGGCCTGGGCTACCGAGGCTCAGACTAGGCAACTCCCACCCGGGGTGTCTCCCGGGGGTCTGTTGGGGTATCTCCCTGGGGTCTGTCGGGGTGTCTCCCGGGGGTCTGTCGGGCCACGTGCGGATCACCCACTGAAGACCATCTGTGACCACATTGCTCAGGACCGGGGCGCGAGCTGTGGGAACGACCACACGACACGCCACGCAGCCTTCGGGGAGACGCCTGCAAACGCCGCGCGAGTCTGGCTCCCCCATCGCTCACTGCCTGCGGCCCGGCCTCGCCGACCAGCGTGAGAACCCTCCTGCCCTGGCGGCTGGCGCCGGCCCTCCCAGGGTGCCATTCCCATCTGGGCAGGGCTGCCCTGCTCCAGCCGAGGAGGGGCCCCCCCACACCAGCCCCTGGGGCGGCCCGTGTCCACGCCCAGAGCTGGAGCAGCTGGAGGAAGTGAGGTGGTCAAGCCATCCCAGGGGCCTGGGGGGCGGGTCAGCGGCCCAACTCCAGCCGGGGCTGCGCACTGTGGTGGTGGGGGCGGGCGCGGGGGGGCATCACTGTCATGGATACAGAGGAACCAGGAACAGAGAGGCAAACTCACTTTCCCGAAGCCACACAGCGGAGAGGAGGGAGCAACTGGAGCCCACGCCCGGGCCCTCAGCTGGTTTTCCAGCGGCACGATGGGGACCCTGCTCCACAGACGGAGGGAGGGGCCCTCGGAGCTCCCCCACAGAGCTCCCCCTCGGAGCCCCCCCACCTCTGGGCCACAGCTCCCTCTCCAGGTCCCATCACCCCTGCTCCAACCCCTGGTGCAGAGCGGACAGCAGGTCCCAGCGAGGAGACCCAGGGCTGGGGGACAGCAGGTGTGCGGGGGGGAGGGGGGGGCTGGTGGGTGTCCTGCCCATTTGGGGAGCCAGGAAGCTGGCTGAGGAGCAGGGGGGCAGGCGGGGGCGGGGAAGACCCTGCACAGCCCTGCTCCCGTTGGCCTCCGGGCCCTGCCGCACCCGTGCGCTCTCCGGGAGCTCCCGCACGGCCTCACCCGCATGGCCCCACCGGGCCGCCCCTGGAGCCGATGCCTCGCTCCCCTGGGACCTGCTCAGCCCCCCGCAGAGCTGCCCACGTCACCCGCTCGCACCCCCGCCTCGCTCCTCCGCTGGTCTTCGCGTGGCCAAGGATAATGACCTTGTCCCTGAGGCCCGGGCGCCCAGCGGCCTGTGCGCGATGAGGCTGGGCTGGCTGCCTCCGCCCGCTCCTGGGCTCGCCTCCAGCCCCGGGTGGGCCTGCGCACCTTTCCGCCCACAGCCCCATCGGCGCCCACTGTGCAGATGGCAAACCGAGGTGCGGAGAGGACAGGAAACGTGCCCAGGCCCCGAGCTCCGAGCTGTGAGAGTCCCCTCTGTGCCCAGTGCCGAGGTGGGCGACAGCCCGGGCCCCGCCCCAGGCACAGCGGCTGGGCCATCGGCGCCCTCCTGCCCGCGCTCAGGGCGCCCCGGAGACCTTCCTTCGCCTGGGGAGCCCCCGAGAGCCCCCGCCGTGATGGCCCAGGTGGGCAGCTGCTCGGAGCCGCCCCTCCCCCGGTCAGAGTGGGCTCAGCCGCGGGCACTTCCTCGCGGAGCCCAGGGCGCGCGCCAGGCCCGGGGACGGGCCGCTCTGTAATTTCCCATGTCGCTGGGCATGTGTGTGTTATCGGGTGATACTTAAACCCTAACCTTTCCAAAAGCAAACCCGAGTAAGTACATATTTGGGAACCATAATTCCAAGCTTGGAGGCGTCCCTCAAGGCAGATGGGCGCGCGGCCACCCGACCGCGAACCGTGGTCCCTCTGCATCCTCAGCTGTGACAGCGTCCGTGTCCGTCGTGAGGGAACTCACAGAGTGACGCCCGCCCCCTCGGCCAGGCCCGTCGCTTCGCAGCGGGTCCACTGGGACCCCGAAGCCCAGGCGCCTGGTCCCCGGCCAGGATGGTCCCCGGTCATGGCAGGATGAGGGGACGTGCAGCCTCCTCGGCAGGGAGTCCAGAGCAGGGGGGCCCGGGCCGAGCCACACACACTGGGGCGTGAGCGTAGGGGAGCCCGTGGCTGGTGGCCTTGGGGACCTGGGCCCGAGCTACGCCTCAGAGGAACCCGGGGTCCCGGCGGATGACACGTGGAAGGCCCCCCGCCACAGCCACGCCGTGTTCAGGGCAGCGTGGGCAGCAGACTGCATTCGGGGGGCCGTGGGGAGCTATGGGAGGCGTCGGAGGGAGAGAGCGTGTTTGAGGAAAAGTACAGTTTCCCCGGGGGACTGACAGGGTATTTCTCCCTGATCTCGGGGCCCAGGGCCCAGGTCCAGGGCCGGCTCCGTCCAGCCTGCTGCTCACCCGGAGGACCCAGGGCAGCCCGGCCTCGGTGGAGAGGGACCTGGTGGCTGTCCCCGGGAACGGCGGCACGCTGGGTGAGGGAGGACAGAGGCCCGGCCGAGGCCCCAGCATGCTCATCCCTGAGAGGCCACAGGGGCTGGCTGGCACTGTCCCTGTAGTGAGCACCCTGGCGAGACCGTCCCGCCCGTGAGCAGGGCCGGGTGGGTAGCAATTCCTGCAAAGGGCCATCAGGACCAAGCACCCCCCCGCAGCCCTGGCCCTGCTCCCGCCATGAGGCGGAAAGCCCCCTCCATCCCTGGAGCACCCTGCCTCAGTTTCCCTGTCCGCCCAATCCTACCCTTTATCCAAGGTTGGGCCACACACGGCCCCAGCCTGCCTGGAGCCAGGGCCTCCACCCCCACCGGGTCCCTGCACCGCCCCGTCTGCTCCATGGGCCCTGTGGGTGCCTGTGGGGCCGGAGGGGGGCAGCCACTGGGGAGTCGGCCGGGGGTGCCCCCCAAGAGCAGAGGGAGAAACTGCTTGGGTGGATGTCTCTGAACTCCCCATGGAGCCCCGTCTGCGAGGGGCCAAGTAGGTCCCCCAACCCCAGTGAAAGAGACTTCTGGGCTCAGGCACGAGAGAGGCAGCTCAGGCCAGGCCGCGGACGGCCCACGTCAGCAGTTCCCCAAGGCCCTGGCCTCCTGGCCACGCGCCCTCTGCCCCCTCTTGCTCCTCCTCCTCCTCCTCCTCAGGGCGTCCCCTCTGCCCCAACGGCCCCCACTGCCCACCTTGTAGTCACGGCTGCCACGGCGCTCACTGCCCCGCTGCTGAGGGCCTCCCTGCCTGCCCGGCTGCTCCTGACGGAACTTGGGGCCAGGATGGGCCCCTGCCCCCCGAGCTCAGGGAGGCATGCCAGGGTGGGAGATGGGGAACCAAGTGGTGACCCCGCGTCTGCACAGCACCTGCCCCACTGCTGGCTGTGGTGAGGCCCCGTGACCCCCAACCCGGAGCCCAGAGGCCAGGGAACAGCGGCGGCCCGGGCAGTGACCAGGTGACCGAGCATTTGGGCGGCTCGCTTGCTCTCTCCAAACACGTTGGAGGCTTTTGCAGATTCACCCTCCCTCCCCCCCATGATCCACACACACATGCCATTCCCAGGCGGCTGCGGTCGGGGTGGCGGGTCCCAGTCCCCAGAGGACCACAGCAGCCCACATCTCCAACAGGGCGGGGCAGGCCCAACATAGGGCCACCTCCCCTCCAGGGCCGTGACACTCCCGCCCCGCCGGCCCCTCATCTGCCTATGCCACCCAGGACAGGCCCAGTGCCCCGCACACAGGCAAGCACACTCACACACATGCTCACACACACCCACAGGCAAGCACACTCGCACATGTGCTCACACTCATCCATGGGCAAGCACACTCGCACACGTGCTCCCACTCACCCACGGGCAAGCACACTCGCACACGTGCTCCCACTCACCCACGGGCAAGCACACTCACACATGTGCTCACACTCACCCACGGGCAAGCACACTCGCACACGTGCTCACACTCATCCATGGGCAAGCACACTCGCACACGTGCTCCCACTCACCCACGGGCAAGCACACTCGCACACGTGCTCACACTCACCCACGGGCAAGCACACTCGCACACGTGCTCACACTCACCCACGGGCAAGCACACTCGCACACGTGCTCACACTCACCCACGGGCAAGCACACTCGCACACGTGCTCACACTCACCCACGGGCAAGCACACTCGCACACGTGCTCCCACTCACCCACGGGCAAGCACACTCGCACACGTGCTCACACTCACCCACGGGCAAGCACACTCGCACACGTGCTCACACTCACCCACGGGCAAGCACACTCGCACACGTGCTCACACTCACCCACGGGCAAGCACACTCGCACACGTGCTCACACTCACCCACGGGCAAGCACACTCATACACATGCACGCACTCACCCATAGGCAAGCACACTCACACACGTGCTCACACTCACCCACAGGCAAGCACACTCGTACATGCGCACACACACAGGCAAGCACACTCACACACACGCACACACACAGGCAAGCACACTTGCACACATGCACACACTCATCCATGGGCAAGCACACTCGCACACATGCTCACACTCACACACATGGGCAAGCACACTCGCACATGTGCACACACACAGGCAAGCACACTCACACACATACACACACAGGCAAGCACACTTGCACATGTGCACACACAGGCTCGCACACGTGCACACACACAGGCAAGCATGCTCACACATGCTCACACACACACACACACACAGGCAAGCACACTTGTACACGTGCTCACACTCACACGTGTTCATTCTGCCCTCTGAACCCCGTGGCTGCCCTCCAGGCGACCCACGGAAGCGCCGGGCCTGGTGGCAGAAGTCATCCCGGTGGAAGACCCGGCCGCAGCTGGTAGAAGGCCAGAGGGGCCTGGGCGGGCGGCCCCGGGGCACCACCCGATGGGGTGGATCAGCAAGTTGCTTCCTCATCAGAAACACGCCCTCCCCAGTGGGGCGAAGCCCTGAGGCACCCCTACCGCTGTGGCTCATTCTCCCGCGAGGCGGCTCCTGGCTCCCGGCGGCAGAGGCTGTGGGACCCAGAGGGGCGGGCAGGGCGCCGAGGGCCTGTGGGCGTGGAGGCCTGCTCAGCCCAGCGGCCACCAGGGCACCACGTCGGGTGAGCTGCCTCACTCCTCCGGATGGCGCAGGGGTCTCGGGGCACCCCCGGGCTTGGTGATGGACCCTCCCAGGCCCTTGGAGCCTCAGTTTCCCGGGGAGCGGATGAGATAACACCCTCCCTGCAGTTTTGAGGGTTAAATGATGGGATGACGGCGCGTAAAGAGCCGGCTCCGGGCCTGCAGCTCAGACCCTGTTCCCGGGCATGGCCTCTGGTGTGTGGACCCTGACGACCTACCCGTATGGCTTGACTGTCCTTCCAGCCGACCCAGGGCACCTGCTGCCCGCCGCCCCACCTGTCACCTCCACCACGTCCTACGGCCACCTGCGTGGCTGGGCCTCCCCTCCTGCTCACGCTCCTAAAGCGCAGGAATGAGCCTGACCACCCTCCCCGCTTCTGTGGGCCCCTTCTGTGACCTCAGTGCTGCGGGGCGCCCACCCCCCAGGCCCGTGTCCATGCAGATCGGCCTCCGAAGACGCTCCTTCCCGCCCCCTCCCCATCCCCTCCTGCCTCCCTCAAAGCCCAGAGGAGGACCTACTGGCGCGGGGTGGGGTGGGGGCTGATTCTCCAGTTCTCAGACGCCCCACTGCGCTCCGGCTCCCCAGCTCTGGTGGCCTGGCTCCGCCCAGCTTCCCACGGGGCCTCCTCCTCTTCTGGGCACCCCGCCCCTGCATCTCAGGCCGCATGTTCCCCTGTGGTCACTCCTCGGTCACTGTGCCTGGCAGAAGGGGGCTCCCGATTCCGGCTGGGGGGCTGTCTCCCTGCCCCACGGACTGCAGCCGACCCCTCCCCCCAACCCCCATGTCACCCCTTTTCTAGCCCTTCGCTAGGGGGGCTCTCCTGGGGGCTCCCGGGCTGCTGGCAGGGAGACCTTGCCCACACAGATGTGAGGTACAGGCTGTGCGCTGTCCCCACCCTTGGCCTGGCCTGGGGCAGACGGGGGCGGGGGTGCTGGTGGCCGGAGGACCCCGAGGGTCTCGCAGGGTCCCTGTCAGGCCCCTTGGCGGGGGACAGTCGTGAGGACGGTGGACCTCGCAGCCCGAGAGCCGTCCAGGGACAGAGGGGCCATGGCAAGAGGCTCCTGCCATTCTGTCCCCATCCTGTGCTCGGGGCAGGCGGGGCGCTCTGTGGGGGCTGCCCCCAGGCCCTGCGTGACTGAAGCTGAGCCCCCCCCAGCCCCGACTGGGCTTTGTCCTGGGCCTTTCTCTCGGGGACCATGGAAAAGCCGCGTCAGCGCCGCCTTTGTCTGCGCTGGACAAAGGCGCCGTTTCACAGCCGCCGCGCTGGGCCGGCTCAGTGTTTGGATAATTCGCCCACAAAAAGCGTGTGGCCCTTTCGCTCCATCAGCTGGACTCAGCACCCCGCCCGCCAGGCCTTTCAGGGTGCTCTGGGAAATTCCCACAGCCCCGAGGCAGGCGCGAGCCCTGGAAAAACAGCGGCTCTGGCCTCGACACCCGTCCACACCCCCTCCAGCCCCCCCGCGGCCGGAGGCTAGCAGGTTCCCAGCTCCCGGGCCATCTGGCCGGGCACGCCGCCTCCCTCGGGCCGGGGTGTGCTCCCCGTGGGACTGAGCAAGCGGCTCCCTCCGCTCAGTTTCTGATCTGCGAAAGGGCCCCAGGGCGTCAGGGGCTAGTTCTGATCCCCACACTCAGTGCCCCAACACGTGGGAGAGCCCCACCCCCACCAAACACACACAGGGCCCCGTGCCGCGGACAGCGCACCTGCAGGCGGTGAGGCCCCGAGGAGGTGTGGGGGGACGCGGGCAGTAATGGGGCTGCCACAGAGGGAGGGAGGACACTGCTGGCCCGGAGGCTGAGAGCCCCCCCTCCCCCGTCCCATCAGAACGAAGACCACGGTGGGCTGGCGTCTGCAGCCCTCCCCGTCCCCAGCCAGAGCCCGGGGGAGCCCTGTTTCCCAGTGGAGAGACTCAGGCCCAGAGAAGGGAAGAGCTGGCCTGGGGCCCCACTACCTGAACCCCCCAGGGGCCCCGCAGCCGGCCTCTGGGTGCCTCTGCCTCTTGGTGCCGGGGCAGCCTGCTCTCAGGGGCTGGGGCTCCTGCCAGCTCCGGGCTCCTCGTCTGGGCCTGGCCCTGGGCAGCCGGGGTTTGGGGGCTGCAGTGACAGGACTGGGGCTCCACGGGGGGTGGGGAGGGGCACTGACAGGAGTCAGGTGCTATGAACAGGCCCCCTCCCCCAGCTCAGCAGACCCCCCCCCAGGACCCAGCCAGGGGCCTCATCGGTCCCCTCCTGACCTGTGCAACCAGGACCCTGGGAATCAGCTCCTGAAACATGAGATGGGGCACCCTGCAGGTCAGTCACCTCATTGTGCAACTGGGGAAACTGAGGCAGGGGGCGGGACCAGCTGGAGTCTGAACGGGAGGCGGGCCCCGCCTGAGAGACTGGGCAGCTGCCGCACGGCCTGGCGCTCTCCGGGGGCCACAGCAGCGTCTCCGAGTGCCCAGAAATGGACCCACGCGAACCATCAGCTGACCCTTGACAAAGGAGCGGAGTCCGTCCTTCCTGCGGCGGGGCTGGGCAGCGGGACACGCACATGCGGACAGTGGACCTGCGCCAGAGGGAACTGCGCGTGGGTCACGGGCCAAATGGAAGACACAAGCCATCGACCGTCTAGAGACGGCCCGGGAGGAGGCCCGGGGGCCGCGGCGCGGCCATGACTTCCGACACAACAGCAGACACGACCTGCGGAAGGCACAGGCCGAGCAGGCTGCGCCGGGAGGAATCTGCTCCGTGGGTGACGAAGGTCAGAGGACGCGGAGACGGGCCACAGGGAGCAAGTCCTGAAAAAGCCCCGGGGTGGGGGTGGGGGGGCGGCGCGAGGACTGGCCTCCAAACCCAGCAAGAACGCCTCGCGCTCGGCACGAAGACAGCCAACAGCCCCCCTCACAGCGGGCACAGGGGCGGGCCGACCCCTCGCCGCCGCGGGTAAGCAAGCGTGTGCCGGGGCGGGTGTCCTCACCGCCCGCGCCCGTGGTCCCATGGAGCCGCGCCACCTCCGACGGCATCGGGAGGCGCACGCGAAGACAGCGAGGGGCCCCCACCTCCCCTTAGGATGTGCCGCCCAGGACTCCGGCGGCACGGAGGCCGGCGTGGACGGGAGCGGCAGGCAGCCTGGGTCACACCCGTGGGACCCGATGGCGCAGACACCGTGGGGGACAGCCTGGCGGTTTCCCGCGAAACGGAACGTCCTCTTTCCCTGCGAGCCCGCGAGCGCACTCCTCGGCGTTGACCCAAAGGGGCCGAGGCCTGTTTCCTCACAAACCCTGCCCGTGGGTCTTGACAGCAACTTCATTCCTATGTGACCAAACTGGGGGGCAGCCAGGGTGCCCTCCGCAGACGGTGGGTTAGGGTTTGTTTGCTTAATATTTTTATTGACTTCAGAGAGGAACGGAGAGGGAGAGAGAGAAACATCAAGGATGAGAGAGAATCACGGACCGGCTGCTCCTGCAGGTCCCCCCTCCGGGGCCCGAGCCCGAAACCCGGGCCTGCGCCCTGACCAGGAATCGAACCTCAACCTCCTGGTTCACAGGTCGATGCTCAGCCCCGGAGCCACGCCGGCCGGGCCAGACAGCCGTGTGTCCTTGAGCGCTAAAAAGAAACGGCCGTCCAGCCGCGGACACGCAGGCAGGAACCTTACAGGCATGTCCCTCAGTCAGAGAGGCCGGTCTGACAGTCTGCACGCTGCGCTTCCGACGCGCGATGGACACGTGGGGCGGGGGGGGGTGCGCCTTGAAGACGGGCCCGCAGAGCAGTGACGCTCGCGCTGGTTAGCGTATTCCTCGCTCCCCAGGTCGTAAACACAGCGTTGGGCCAAGAAGCCGGGCGGCCGAGCGACGGGCTGGGGACCCTTCACTCAGGGCACGACAGGCCACGCGGAGCCACGTGGAGGCGCTGGCGCGGCTGCGCCCCTGAGCCGGTGCCGGTGCCCGTACGGCAGGGCTCGGGGCTGAGAATCTGTCGAGCTGTGCGCTTCTGCGTCCACCTCCCTGCGGGCTAGCTGCACTAAAGGCTCCAGGAAAAACAGTGTTTGCGGCCGAAGACTGGAAATCCCAGAAAAGGAGGAGGAAGGTGGTTTCTCTGACCCACACGCTTCCCACTGGGGGGGTCCCCCCCCCTTGAGAGGCCCGGGAAGGGGCGGCCTCGGGAGGAGGGTCGGGTCGCGTCCTCAGAAGCCTCGGGCTGGATCGCCTCCGCTGAAGGGTGTTCTCTGGGGTCGGGAAGCCCCTGGTGCCACCGAGGCCAGGCCCGGCCGAGGCCCGTTCTGCTCCGAGGGCCCCCAGATGGGTGGCCCAGTGTTGGGACCCAGGCCTGAAGGGGCTGGGACCCCCAGGGCCACTCTGGGACGGGCGCCCAAATCCCAGGCACCCCTCCCCATGGCCCTGAGCAGCCTGGGGCGCCCCTCTCCTGGTGAGGAGGCGGCGGCGAGGCCAGGGCCAGGCCAGGCCGGGGCTGGGCCGGTGACATCATGACACGATGCTGCCAGTTCCTTCCCGACCTCGGAAACCCCAACATCCCGCTCCAGGAACTGGTCTGCGGCCTGGGCCTTGGCCGGCTGCCCCGGGAGCGAGGTGGGGAGGCCCCAGGCTCTCCCCCCACCCCCCCGCCCGCCTGTCCCTGAGGCCCCTTCCCTTCGCGGCTCCCAGGGAGCCGGTGCCAGTGTGAGAACCAGTGGTCAGCTCCCTCTGTCCCCCCCCCCCGCCCCCCTCAACGGCAAGAAAAACAAACAGCTGTCCTCCCTGTGACTGTGAGCCCGCCGTGGCTGACTCACCCGCTGGCAGCAAGAGGGGCCCGGCTGCCCCGCGGGGACCCAGGCCACGCCTGCCCGGTCTGGGCCGGGAGGGCAGGGGGCTCGCATCCCACTGCAGCCCGCTGTCCCTTCGCTCGGCGTGTGACCGCGGGCCTGACCTGTCCCGGCCTCGAGGCCTCATCGCTTGAGGCCGACGCGGGCCGGGCCTCCCACTCTGAGGGCGGTGGCCACCTGGGAAGGGAGACGGTGAGAGCGGCTTTAACAAAAGAGAAAGGCACGGGCCCGGGGAGCGTAGCCCAGGGACCGTCTGACGCCCCGAAGGTGCCGTCGGGTGGCCGGGCCCCTTCCTTCCTCCCCCGGACAGCGAACGCCCATTCGCAGAGGCGGGCAGGAAGGCAGCTCCCCCGCGGGCAGCGGGCGGGCGGCCTGCTGAGAGCACTGGGCCTCCCAGTCCCTGAGCCCCCACCTGCCCTTGGCCGGGCTGGGCCCCGCACCCCTGGGGACCCCGTCTCTGCCTGGGTTCAGGAAGGACCGGACAACCCAGAGAGCTGGGAGTGTGGCCATTTCTGCGACCTGCTGTGTGTCCTGCGGGCGGGGACCTCTCCGGAGAGCCCTGTCCCTGGAGCCCGTCTCCCAGGGCCAGGTGTTTGGGGGGGCAGGGGCAGTTCCAGGTACAGGCCCAGCCAAAGGCACAGGAGAGCGTGCCTTGGGGGGGCCACGGGCACCTGCGCAGCCCCAGGCACTCCAGGCAGGCAGCTGGGCCAGGGCTGCTCCCTCAGGGGACTCGGAGGGGCCGGGGGGGGGGGGGGGCTGAGCAGAGGGCCTGGCAGGGCAGGGGGCAGATCAGAGGGCACCGGAGCCCTGCTGGGTTCCCACGCCGTCCAGCAGGGCAGGTGTGGCCTCGGGGTCAGCGAGCGGCGGGGGGCTGGGGAAAGCCGGGTGTCTGGCCCAGACCTGCCGGGCAGGAGCGCCGCCCAATTACCCTGCAGTGGCCCGAGAGAGGCTAAGAGGATTTGCCCTTTGTCTGGCTAACGATCCCGCAGCTCCCCTCTCCCCTCCCGGGGCACCAGCCCTGGCAGATTGTTAATTAAAAGGAAGCCGCCTTCTCCATTACCCCACGGCTGGGCGATGTGAAAACCCTGGGGTCGCCTCCAGCCCCACGCGGAGCGGAGGCACCTTCGCAGCGCCTGGTGGTGGGGTTATCTGCCGGCAGCTGGCAGCGGCAGCCGGGGCCCGGGGCTGAGGCCCACTGGCCGCTGGGCCCTGAGCCCACACAGGCCGGTCCTCCGGGAAGTGGTGGGATTGAACTCCCTTGCGGTTTTCAAGCATTTTTAGCAGCAGAGCCCATGGTCGAACTAGCCCTTCTGTGGAACCCCACTTGGAACAGGTCACAGCAGAGCGGCTGTGTGGAGGGGAAAGGGGTCCCAAGGCCAGCGCCCTGCCCGCCTGCCCTGGGTCGGGGCACCCCCTGAGGACACCCAGTGCCGGTCCCGCCCGGCACCCTCCCCGGGTGAGCACCTGGGCCTGTGGCCACCCCAGGTCACCCCAGACTGAGATTTGGAGTCCAAGCCCCTCTCTTTTGCTGTGCGGTTGAGGGGGGTCCTGACTGACCCCCCAGAGAACCCTGCAGACCGCTGCCTGGCTGTGCACGATCCCTCCTCTCGCTCCTCGTTCAACTCGGCTCAGAAGTGTCCACGGAGCCCCGGCGAGCCCGGCTGCCGGACAGCTGGCCGGAGGAGGCAGGTCCAGCCGCCCCCTCCTCCTCAGAGACCCCTGGGCCCTGCCGGTGGCTGGGGTCTGGCAGCTGGCGCACTGCTCACGGGCAGTCGTGCATACAGGGCGCTCAGTAACTGTGCTCGCCGGGTGAAGGCATCACTGAGCTCCTGACCTTATAGCTGCCTAAACGGGACCGGGGGCTCAGGCCCACCCCACCGGGACCCGGGCAGGGCAGGATGTGACCTGGACGGCTGGGCAAACTGGCCGTTTTGCTGTCTGTTTTCAAACCTTTATGGCATTTTCTCCTTGAGCCAGGCTCCGCAAACAACCCCCCACAGGCCACCAGACATCGCTCCAGGCCTGCTGTGTCCCGGGCCTGTCACCAGCAGCCCCTCCAGGAGCCCGACATGCGGTGGAGCCACCCAGAAGCCTGGGGTCTAGTGGGATGAGCACCAGGGGTAGGGAGGGGTGGCCAGTGATGGGGAGGGGCAGCCAGTGGTGGGGAAGGGCAGCCAGTGATGGGGAGGGGCGGCCAATGATGGGGAGAGGCGGCCAGTGGTGGGGAGGGGCAGCCAGGGTGGGGAGGGGCAGCCAGGGTGGGGAGGGGCGGCCAGTGGTGGGGAGGGGCGGCCAGTGATGGGGAGGGGCAGTCAGGGATGGCCAGTGATGGGGAGGGGCGGATGTGACGCGAAGACTGGAAGGTCGCCTTAAAGGTTGGAGTGATGAGGCCACAAGCCAAGGAATGCGGCAGCCCCCAGGGGCCGGAAGGATTCTGCCCTCGAACCTCGGAGGGAGGCGGCCCTGCTGACACCTTGGCCTGGGGCTGGTGGCCTCCCAGCTGTGAGGGAGGAAACGTCCCCTCTTTAAAGCTCCCCGGGGGCGGTCACAGCCATGCCCTCCGGCAGCCACAGGAGAGCGTGCCCCCCCCCCGCACCCCCTCCAGCACCCCGGGAGCTGGGGCACTTTGGGGTGGCTTTGCCACGTCTGCTTCTGCAGGACGAAGCTCAGGCGTTGACACAGAGCAATCAGAATGGCACCCGCCTGTAGGGACGTCTGCCCCGACATCTAATGGCGGGCCAGTCCCGGGGGTGGGGGCCTGGAGGGAAGTCTCAGCGGAGGAGCCTTGGGGTCGCTGCCATTCAGGAGTCGGGGCGGGAGGGTCACGCCTGCGCAGGCGGGAGGCAGGAAGCTGCCTGGCTAGTTCCGCAAAGGACGCGCTGGCTGGGCGGGTGGGGACCGGGCGGGTGGGGACCCGGCGGGTGGGGACCCGGGAGGCCCTGGGAGTGGCAGGGTGGGGCCGCAGGAGGGCGTGGGGTGGGGCGTGTGGGGACAGGCGAGGCTCCCTCTGAGGCAGCGCGGCTCAGCCAAGCGTGTGTTGCAGGCCCCAAACCCGCCACCCAAGCCCTTTTAAGAATAAAAACAAACATTTGTGTTGCATGTTGTGTGTGTTGGGGTTTAGCTTTCTTCTTGAAGCTAAAAATAGGCGGCTGCCCGGGTCCGTGCGGGGTTCCCTCCTCCCACCGCCTGGCCCGGCAGCTCCGGGGCTCCTGCCAAGGCCTGGCTTCGCGGTGACAGGCGTGTGCAGGTATCAGAAAATGATTATGGGATTAAGGTGCCCATTACTACTTTGCAGGAGGCACAGCACCGGGGCGCCACACCCAGGCGGGCGGGCCTCAGGGCCAGGGGAACCAGGAGGGGCGTGGACACCAGCCCGGCCCCCCTTCACCCAACAGCACGAATACCCTCCCCCATTTAAGAGTAAATAGACAGCAATAACAGACCGATGGGGGAGGCTCGGGAAGAAGACGTGTCCCTGCTGAGGGAGACCAGGAGCAACAGGGTGTGAGGATGTGGGGAGTGTCCAGAGGGAGCAGAGCTGGTGATGGGGGGCGGGGGCGGGAGGAAAAGCCTGCTGCCTATGAGGGTGGGGGGGCTGTGCCCAGGGCAGTGTCCCAGGTGCAGGTGGCACATGAACCTGGGGGCCTTTAGGGAGGGGGCTCTGTTAGGCTGTGGGGAGGAGTCCCGGGCAAGTGACTCGGGGACGAGCTGGGTGACACCCACAGAAGCCCTGTGAGGGGACAGGAGGGGACTCGGGGGGCCCTGAGACAGCCTCCATCAGGGACCAGGAAAGGAATGAGAGGGGAGGGACACCACCGAGGGGATTCCCGAGGATGAAGGCGAGGCCGGGACATGGGGCTCCCCGCCCCGAGCAGAGCCGGATGATGGCGTGGGGACACTCACTGTCAGGTGCGGTGGGTGAGGGCGAGGCTGGGGTGCCCCCTGGAGCACCGGCCTTCCCAGCAGCCCCAGGCCTGTGATCTGCCCCCAGGGAGAAACCCCAGGGCCATCGCCGGGCTGCCAGCTTGGAGACAGTCTGCCTTCCACTCCCAGTTGGCGTGGGCAGAGGAGGGCGGAGGGGGGCAGAGGCGGGAAGGGGGGGCAGGGGAGGGGGGCAGGGGGGGCAGGCCGATGATTCTACTGGATGCTCATCACAGCCCATCTCACTGGCCCCTCTCCCAGCCTAGACAGGCTCTCTCGTCCTATCTTACAGAGGGGAAACCGAGGCAGAGAGGGCCACGGTCACACAGGCAGAAGCCCCTGCTCTCAGCCTGGGCTCAGCAGGCCACGCCTCCATCCACAGGCCACGCCCTCCATCCACAGGCCATGCCCTCCATCCACAGGCCACGCCCTCCATCCGCAGGCCACGCCCTCCATCCACAGGCCACGCCCTCCATCCACAGGCCACGCCCTCCATCCACAGGCCACGCCTCCATCCGCAGGCCACGCCCTCCATCCACAGGCCACGCCTCCATCCACAGGCCACGCCCTCCATCCGCAGGCCACGCCTCCATCCACAGGCCACGCCCTCCATCCACAGGCCACGCCCTCCATCCACAGACCACACAGGGCACGGAGGGGCGGTGGCTCCTTCACCTCCAGCACTCCCTCTGAGCAGGCGGGCCTCAGTCCTGGACCCTCCCCCACCCCGTGTGCCGAGGCAGTCCTCACCTCCCCCCACGGCCCCTGAGGGACAGCTGGGTGCTCAGCTGGCCAGACGCACCAGGGCCCTCTGTGGCCTCGGCCTCCCTCGGGATTCCTGGCCATTCCCCTCAGACAATGCCGCGGCTCTCACTCCATAAGCACCCAGAACCCCCGCGTCCCCACGGCCGCATTCCGCCCGGGCGGTGCAGCAGTCTCCACCGCCTCATACCCCCACCCCGCCCCTTGCTTTGCCCTGCACAGCAGCAGGCAGACCCATTAGGAGGCAAGGCAGGCCACGCGCTGCCTCAGAACCCCTGCGCCTGCTCAGTCCTCGCCGTGAACTGGAGGCTGCGCCTGTCCACCACCTCCCGCCCTCCCTTCCCTCACTCTGTGCCACCCACCTCACTCTGGCATCCTCCCTCCTGTGCCCACTCTGCCCTGCCCTCCATAACCTGGCATCCTCCTCCCTGTGCCCACTCTGCCCGCTCCCTCCATAACCTGGCATCCTCCTCCCTGTGCCCACTCTGCCCGCTCCCTCCATAACCTGGCATCCTCCTCCCTGTGCCCACTCTGCCCTCTCCCTTCATAACCTGGCATCCTCCCTGTGCCCACTCTGCCCTCTCCCTTCATAACCTGGCATCCTCCCTCCCTGTGCCCACTCTGCCCTCTCCCTTCATAACCTGGCATCCTCCTCCTGTGCCCACTCTGCCCTCTCCCTCCATAACCTGGCATCCTCCTCCTGTGCCCACTCTGCCCTCTCCCTCCATAACCTGGCATCCTCCCTCCTGTGCCCACTCTGCCCTCTCCCTTCATAACCTGGCATCCTCCCTCCTCTGCCCACTCTGCCCTCTCCCTCCATAACCTGGCATCCTCCTCCTTGTGCCCACTCTGCCCTCTCCCTTCATAACCTGGCATCCTCCCTCCTCTGCCCACTTTGCCCGCTCCCTCTATAACCTGGCATCCTCCCTCCTGTGCCCACTCTGCCCTCTCCCTCCATAACCTGGCATCCTCCCTCCTCTGCCCACTTTGCCCGCTCCCTCTATAACCTGGCATCCTCCTCCTTGTGCCCACTCTGCCCTCTCCCTTCATAACCTGGCATCCTCCCTCCTCTGCCCACTTTGCCCGCTCCCTCTATAACCTGGCATCCTCCCTCCTGTGCCCACTCTGCCCTCTCCCTCTATAACCTGGCATCCTCCTCCTGTGCCCACTCTGCCCTCTCCCTCCATAACCTGGCATCCTCCCTCCTGTGCCCACTCTGCCCTCTCCCTTCATAACCTGGCATCCTCCCTCCTCTGCCCACTCTGCCCTCTCCCTCTATAACCTGGCATCCTCCTCCTGTGCCCACTCTGCCCTCTCCCTCCATAACCTGGCATCCTCCTCCCTGTGCCCACTCTGCCCTCTCCCTCTATAACCTGGCATCCTCCCTCCTCTGCCCACTCTGCTGTCTCTCTCCATAACCTGGCATCCTCCTCCCTGTGCCCACTCTGCCCTCTCCCTCCATAACCTGGCATCCTCCCTCCTGTGCCCACTCTGCCCTCTCCCTCTATAACCTGGCATCCTCCTCCCTGTGCCCACTCTGCCCTCTCCCTCTATAACCTGGCATCCTCCTCCCTGTGCCCACTCTGCCCTCTCCTTCCATAACCTGGCATCCTCCCTCCTGTGCCCACTCTGCCCTCTCCCTCTATAACCTGGCATCCTCCTCCCTGTGCCCACTCTGCCCTCTCCCTCTATAACCTGGCATCCTCCCTCCTCTGCCCACTCTGCTGTCTCTCTCCATAACCTGGCATCCTCCCTCCTCTGCCCACTCTGCCCTCTCCCTCCATAACCTGGCATCCCCCTCCCTGTGCCCACTCTGCCCCGCCCTCCAGCTGCCTCGGCTTTCCTTAGCCCTGATGACCTTCTGTGCCCACCGTTCACGGGTTGGGACGCCTGTTCTCTTCCTAACAGACGCTGTTGTCGCCTGCCCCACCCGACTGCCAGCTCCGTGGGCAGGGCTTTGCCTGCATCAGGTGAACGCGGGCCAGGCAAAGCGTCTCACGTGCAGAGGGCACTGGGCATCGGGCCCCGGAGGAGAGGACGTGGATGGGGCAGCCCTCGCAGAACCCAACACTGCCTGTCCCCCGCGCTGCCCCCCGCCCCCGCCCTGGCCCAGAGCTGTGGCCCCTCCAACCACAGAACCAAGACTCCTGAGCGCCGGGGGCACGGCCCAGGCCCCGCGGGCTGTGGGGTCAGAGCCGGGCGGCACACCTCTCGCCATCGCGTGGAGGTCGGAGCAGCGCGCCTTCCTCCAGGACCTGCCTCCTCCCGTGGCTCTGCCTCCGATAAGTCCTGGTTCCGCGCCTGAGCCTCCCAGTGTCCCCACCCCCCTGCTGTCGCTGAGGGTTCGTGGAGCTCTCCTCTCTGGGAACCCAGGCGGGGAGTAGGCGCTAGTCACCCCACCGGTGTCGGGACCCACCCCACGGCCATCCCAGTCCCCCAGCAGCAGGGCCCGTGGCGGGTGAGAGGAGAGGCCCGAAGGCCTGGTGTGGGTCTGCTTAGCTCCCGGGCGGCAGCATGGGGAGCCGGGCGGCTGCGCAGCGCCCCTCGGGCTGGGCCCATCCTGGGTCTGACGAGGGCTCTGGAGCAGCAGCCCATGGGGCAGTGGAGGCCCAGACCCCAGAGGCCCTGCTCCAATGTGTGCATTGGGCTGGTGGGACCTCATGAAACAGCCCCCCCGCCTCCACCCCGGGCAGGCCCTGTCCCAAGGCCCAGCGGGGGGATGGGGGATGGGGGATGGGGGATGGGGATGGGGGATGGGGGTGGGGGATGGGGGATGGGGGATGGGGTGGGGTGGGGGATGGGGGATGGGGGTGGGGTGGGGGTGGGGATGGGGGTGGGGTGGGGGATGGGGGATGGGGTGGGGTGGGGGGTGGGGGTGGGGGTGGGGGAGGAAGGGCCAGGAGCAGCCTCGGTGGCCCCCGTGCCCAGCCCTCGCTCCCCTGCCACTCACAGCCCGGGACTCTTATTTGAGGACTTTTCTACTGAAAACGAGCGCTAGGCAGCAGCCGGTGCCGGGAAAGCCAGCTGGCACGCAGCCTCTGCCCGGCAGGGATGGGCTGCGCTGGCCATGGGGCGGGGGAGAGGGGGCAGTGAGCGTTCCTGCCAAATGCTGCAAAGCCTGAGACTCAAGTGCAAGGTTCCCCGCTTCTGGAACCTTCTGGATCCTTGTCAACTGTGGGGCCGTGCTTCAGGCTGCCTGTCCTCCTGCCCAGTCCCCCAAACTCCATGCTCCCTATCCCTTCAGTTCACCCCAGGTCCTTGCTCACCTCCGTTCTCAGGCCTGAAGCATCTCTGCCTCCTGCCTCCCTCCCAGCCTCCCTACCCTGCCTAGGCCCAGCCTAGGTGCCAATTCCTCCAGGAAGCCCTCCCTGATCACCCACACCCCAGGCCCGGTTCCACACCCCTCTGCTCTCCCAGCCTCAGGTATTGAGGGTGGGGCGGGGGGCAAAGGGCCAATTTGTCCTTCATTCTGTCCCTGTCCTTGCCTGGGCTCTTCAAGAAAGACTTCAGTTTGGATTCTGCTCTGGGACCCTGACATCCCCAGCCGAGCTCAGTGATGGACGGGTGAGTGAAGGGATGTGCGAACGGACAGAGGCAGATCCCGTCCTGCTTATGGGAAAGCAGAGGCTCAGGAGCCAGAACTGGGCCAGGAACCAGGGAGGGACCCTGGGCAGAGCCCCAGGCCCCTCGGGCGGAGTCCAAGGTGGAGCCGGCAGGATGGCCCAGCTGCGGCCCATCCCAGCAGCCAGGCAGGGCTTCCCGAGAGAGCGTGTCCTCAGGGGTCCTGCCTTGCGTGGGCAGCCGGAACCCCCCACTGGGTTAGTCCTGAGTCCTGAGGGCCACCTTGGGCCTCAGGGTGGGTGGGCAGGCCACCCAGGAGGCCAGCAAGGCCCCAGGAAGGACACCTGCTCAGCACCTGTGCGGGCCCCGCCTTGCCCTGCGGGCTGCGGGCCTTAGCCTGCAGGTGGAGTAAGAGGACCTCAGTGGCCTGGCCGCCCGCGCTGGCTGCTCCCTGCGAGGCTGCGAGCGTCCCTTCCGCGGTGTCCCAGGTGGCAGCAAGTTCCAGCTCCGAGCCCGGAGGCACGGAGCCCGGACCAGCCAGGGAGCGGGCCAGGCAGGTCCGGCCTGGGCACTGCTCGTCCGGGGCCCCGGCTCTGGGCCCTCTGGGCTCCCCTCCCCAGGGCACTTGGCTGACCACCTGTCCACTCCACAGGCCTCTGCGGGGTGCCAGGCCTGCCACTCCCCAGGACTCACAGCTTCGGATGCCCAAGGCCCTGGGACGCCCAGGCCAGGGGATTCTGAGTGCCAGGCTCTGCAAGGCCAAGGACCTGCTGTGCGGGCACATGGCATCTCAGAGAGGCAGGTGGGCCACGCCAGACCCAGAGGAAGGAAACGGGCCAGGACAGCAGCAGGCAAGACCCAGGCTGACCTCCTGGCTCAGGCCCCCTGCTCCCGGCTCCACCCCCCCAGGAGCTCACACTGCACCTGCTCACCTGAGCTCCAGCCTCCACGCACCTCTCCTCCCTCCCTGGCCCCTGGGCCCCCAGACCACAGCCCCACCTGTCCCAGACCCCCTCAGCCCAGGTCGCCTCCCTGTCCTCCCTTCACCCCACCCTTGCCCTCCTGACCCTTCCCCCAGCTCTGGCTCACGCCGAAGTTCACCCAGATCCTCGCCGTGCAGCCCGGTCTTTCCTGTTCTGTCCGCGGTGAGGACGGATTGCAGCTGTCGCCTCCGCCCTGAGCCTTGCCTTCACCATCGCCTTCCCACTCGTGGGAGGAGGCGTGGGAGTTGTGTAGAAGGAAGACCCCAGCGGGCCGTGTGACCTTGGACACACCCTTTATTCCCTGTGCCTTGGTTTTCCCGTCTACAAAACGGAGCCAGCACTGACCTCTCTGGGGGAAGGGTGTTGGGAAGGCTGTGGGCACCTGTGGGCCAGACCCAGTGACTGGCATGATGGGGCTGTTCAGTGTTCCACGGGCCCTCAGCCTGCTTGGGGGCCGGGGCAGGCAGCAACGGTAGCCCTCCCTCAGGACGGGGGAGGGGTGAGTGCAAGGGGAGAGCAGGAGCCTGGTGAGCTTGGGCAGACAGGGGAGGCTGTGGGCAGGGGCAGAAGGAAGGGCCCCGGGCAGAGGGCACAGCTGGGGCCTAGGGGTGCGTGGGGCAGGAGCACGGTGGGGGAGGGGGCTCGCTGGCAGGGCGGGGCTTTGTGAGGGGCGGGCTTTGGGGGGAGCTGCAGAGGAGGCAAAGGGTCAGGAAGCTCAGGGGCCACCCCAGGAGCAGGCCTCTGCGCCCTGGGCCACAGGCCCTGCAGTGGGGACAGCCCTGGGCGGGGGAGTGCGGGAGGCCTGGGTGCTAAAGCTGCTTCCCCGACAGGAAGGGGAGCCGGCCGGGCAGAGCTCACCCCCTGTGCACATCTGGATGAGGAAAGAGGGAGAGTCGGGAGCCAGCCCATGCCTTTTCTGTCTCCCAGGCCTCCTTGGTCAGCGGGTGCACCCCCAGAATGGGCTGCCGCTCAGGGCCGCAGAGCGGGGTGAAGAGCTGAAGCCCCTGAGGTCACCCCACCCCCAGGGACAGCCCAGGCCCGTGAGCACATGAATGAGTGGGTGAATGGGTGGCAGCGAGGCGCCCCCGGCTCTCTCGCTAGTATCCCCACACCCTCCCCGCTGTCCAGGCAGGGCCAGGGCACGTGGGGAAGAAACACCCAAACCCAGCCAAGAGGCGAGGAGCGGTGCGCCCCGCTGCCCTGAGGAAGGCTCTGGAACAGGAGGCGGGGCCGGGCTGGGGTCTCGGGCCCAGGGCCTGGCGGGCCGTGTGGGCTCGCCGCTGGGGGCAGGGCCGTGAGGATGTGCCCGCAGCCCGGGAGGCTGGGCTGGGGTTGAACTGTGGCCAAGAAATAAGTACAGTCTGGGCACCGGGGCCGGGCCTGCTCGGCTCTTTCCTCATTCCTGGCCTCGTGGGAGTAGTCGGACCCTGGCGTTCCACCGCGGCCGCCACCTCGGATCTGCTTACCGTCTCATGGGGAACCGGGGCCTCCTGCCAAACTCCTCAGGCCGGCCGGGCCACAGGCCTCCGCGACCACCGACGCCCCCCGGCTGCCTCCTGCTCTCAGCGGGGGAGACTGAGGCCACATGTCAGGGAGGGCCCCGGACAGCTCTCAAGCCCGGTCAGGGCGGGGTCTTTCCCACCTGTCCCCCCACCACGCACACCGGAGGGGCCAACCCCCTCGGGATGCCCACGTGGGGCGCCTCCCCTGGGGCCGGGGCCGGGGCCAGGCTCCATGGGTGCCCGGTGGGCAGAGGGCAGACGGGCTGTTTGATCAGTGGTTCCGCCTGATGCCAGGCTGCTGGGACCGCGGGCAGTGGCCAAACCGGCCAGGCCGCATGCCTCCCGGCCCTCGGCAGGAATGCCATTCATCCTCCTGGGCATGGTTACCTCGGGCGAGGCCGGGCCTCCGGGGAGAGGAGAGGGAGGCTGGTGGCTGCCCAGGGGCCTCGGCTGCCTTCCCAGGGCCAGAGAGGGCGGGGGGGGGGCACCCGAGGGGACACATGAGCCAAAACCCACCAGACACAGCTGGGTGGACCTCCAGCAACCCCCAGGCCAGCTGGGGTCAGAAGGGAAGGGAGACGCAGAGGGAAGCAGATGGGGCCAGGGGCACCTGGCTGGGGTCCCCCACCCCCAGGCTCCCCATTCTCCCGAGAAGAGCCCCCACCTGCCCCCTGAGTCAGCCCCGCTCCAGGCCACGGCCCACCCGCAGCCTGGCCCCGCTGTCGGGAGCCTCAGCTCTCCGCGCAGGTCCAGCCCTGCCAGTGGCCCTCAATGGGTGGGGCAGGCTCAGAGGCACCTGGAAGGTGTGACTCAAGGTCCCACCTGGGACCTGGGCCAGGTGCGAGGAGGGGAACGGGGTGGGGACATCAGGCAGCGCCAGCGGAGCAGGGCCGGGCCGGGAGGGCAGTGGCTGGCGCTCAGCATGTCTGCGCCCCAGGGGCGACGTGGACGCCACACACTCACGCATCATCTTTGATCCCAGCTTTATTGGAGCCGTACTCCCCCCGGGAGGCGGACACAGCCCGTCAGAAGCCCACCGGCTCTCCTGAGCGGGCCCTGCAGGGACACGCAGCGCCCGGGTCACCCGCCCCTGCCCGGGCCACACTGACCCCTCCCCCGCACGGAGGGCCCTGCTGACAGCTGGGGGAGGCCCGGGGACAGTGCGCACCGCTCCTGGCAATTCCTGGCGCCAGGGCCCGAGAGTCTGTTTCAAGCAGAAGGAGGAGCCTGTCTCGGGGGGCAGCACCCCCCCCCAGTACCCAGTGTAGGTCACAATAATTTAAGACACTATAGACAATCTCAACACTATATAACAACATAAGTTAACCAGGTACCCCGGCAGAGGGCAGCGGCCGTGGACGTGGGGGTCCTGGGGCCCCTGGGGCGGGGCAGGGTGGGGCGGGGCGGGGAGGGACGTGACCCTGGAGGGTCCCAGGACAGCAGCTAAGGGGGTGTCCTGGCATCGTTGGGGGCACGTGGGGTGGACGCCAGGCCCAGACAGTGACACTCGCCCCAGGCTAACGTCCAGCCCACGTGGCCGGTCAGCCGCCTGAGGACGCATTTCCACGGGTCTCCACGAGAAAAGACCCTAAGTTCGGGGCGGGGTGTGTGGGCAGTGGAGGCGCACCAGCAGTCACCACACACCAGGTTTCCCAGCAGTCACCTCTGCGGCTCCGTCTCCCTGGGAGGCGGGAGCGTCGGCAGGGGACACGCCTGCCTGAGACCCCGGTTTCTCGTCTCTCCCGGCCCCCACGTGGATTAGAATGAGCCGACCCCCTCCGCTTCCCGTCTCCCAGGTTTCAGGGTGAGTGGACTTCTAGGGAGGGCCTGCATGGTGCGGGGTCGGGGGGATGGGGGAGTGTCAGGTGGGGCCTTAGCACAGGGTCGCCTGGACCCAAGCTTTCTCCACATCAGGGTCAGGGTGAAAGGCCAGGATGGGCAAGGACACACCCTCAAGGGTATCTCTGGGGGTGCAGAGCCCAGTGAGGCAGCAGGGAGGGGTGCAACGGGTTTCTCAAGGCGTGGGGGTCACCTCACGCCTGCCTGAGTGTCCCCAGAGCTTGTCCTCTGGGGCCAGGAGCCATGGGCTGTGGGTCAGGACACCCAAGCCACGGCAGGCACCCCCACTCAGGTCCTGGGGCCTCTGGCTAGTGCGGGGCCTCAGTGTCCCCATCTGTCCAATGAAGCCAACACCCTGAAGACTCCCGGCCCCCCCACACCCCACTCAGCGCTGGCCTGGGGTCCCGCTGGCTCCGGGGCGTGAGGGGCTCTGTAAACTGCAAGGTACCAGGCTGGTGAGGGCTGGGGGCCACAGCCCTGGGGAGGGATGCAGCCTGAACCTGATCTGCGGGACAGTTTGATCGGTTTGATGGGGTTTTCTACAATCTTTCTACGAGAAGGGAGCAGAGGTCCCTGTGCAGCGCTGCCCTCAGAGGTCCTCTGGGCCATGCTGGTCACCAAGCCGCTGCCCGCTCACCTGGGCACCGAGCGCACACAGCCACCTGGCCCGGGGCAGAGCCAGGCGGGGCCCAGGAGAGGAACCGGGGCAGAGGGCGTGTGCTCCGCAGGGGGCCAAGTCCCCTTCTGGTTCTCGGAAAACATAAATAATCTGTCCACGTCTGCCCAGCCCCCTCCAGGGTCCCGCAGCTGAGGTGGCCTGAGACAGTCTCACGTGGGGCCAGCCGGCGTGGCCTGTCCGTGTTCACCCCACCAGGCAGGGCGGCGGGGGGCACGCAGAGTCCTGTCGTCTCTTTGCTTTCCGGGGACACGTGTGTCCTCAAGGCTCACTTTCCCGGAGAGAAGAAAAGGAATCGCGGGGCCGCGGGCGCTGTTCTGCCCCAGGAAGTGACGGGAATGGCAGGAAGGAGCCGCGGGACGGGGAGAGGGTGCTGGGCCCAGGGGTTCCTCCTGCGCCTGGAGCCCCACCGTCTGCAGCCACCGCTGCCCAGCTGGCCGCCCGGGGCCGGGAGGGCGGGAGCCCGTGTGCGGCGTGGCGGGCACGGGCGTGGCGGGCGTCGGCGCGGCGTGGTGGACGTGGCGGGCGCCGGCGCGGCGCGGCGGGCGCTCACTTGCAGGTGAAGACCTCGGTGCGCTCGCTGCACGTGTTGCACTTGACGAAGCAGCACCAGTGGAACTTGCAGTTGCACTGCCAGACCCTGGTGTACTGGTGCGTGTTGTAGCCGCGGCCGCAGCACATGGTGTCGCAGCCGTCGGCGCCGGGCGAGGTGCGGTTGCACAGGCGGCCCTGCGTGCCCACGCTGCCCGTGGCCGCGTCCTCCTCGCAGTAGTTGGGCGACTTCTCGATGTACACCAGGTCCGTCTCCATGGGCTTCTGGTAGCTGCGCAGCTGCTTGATGCGCAGGAAGGTGGGCTGCCGCAGGCGGCTGGCGCGCACCACCTCCACCTGCACGGCCGCGTTGTACTTCTCCTTGAGCAGGTGGCCCACCTCCCGGAACTTGGGCAGCGTGGTCCAGCAGGTCTTGGTGGTGCAGGAGCCCGACACGCCGTGGCACTTGCACTCCAGCTTCATGCGCTCCTCCAGGACCTGCGGGTGCCAAGGGCAGGGCTGAGCGGCCGGCGAGAGCACCCCTCCGCCCAGGGCACCCCTCCACCCAGGGCACCCCTCCGCCTGGGAGCACCCCTCCGCCCGGAGCACCTCTCCACCTGGGAGCACCCCTCCGCCCGGAGCTCCCCTCCACCTGGGAGCACCCCTCCACCTGGGAGCACCCCTCCACCTGGGAGCTCCCCTCCGCCCGGAGCACCTCTCCACCTGGGAGCACCCCTCCGCCCTGAGCACCTCTCCACCTGGGAGCACCCCTCCACCCGGAGCTCCCCTCCACCTGGGAGCACCCCTCCACCTGGGAGCACCCCTCCACCTGGGAGCTCCCCTCCGCCCGGAGCACCCCTCCGCCCGGGAGCACCCCTCCACCTGGGAGCACCCCTCCACCTGGGAGCACCCCTCCACCTGGGAGCATCCTTCCACCCAGGTCCCCCAGCCTCTAGCCCTAGCGGAGCCAGCTCCCTCAGTCTCCCCACTGTGTCACCGGAGTCAGTGTCCCCTCCCTGAGCCTCAGTCTCCCCACCCGCTAAGCGGGGCTGCTGACTACCCTACAGAGCAGAGCCTGACGAGGGCGGTGAGAATACCGGGAACCCGGCAGAGCTGGGCACACATTTACCCAAAGTGCCTCACAGACTCTCCCAGCAGCCCCTTGGGAGCGGGGCTCGATGACGGGGGGAGACGGAGGCCTGGCGTGCTGGAGGGGCTCATTGCCGGTCACAGGGCAGCAGGGGGTGGAGCCGGGCTGGGGGGGCGCCTCACGGTGGCACCGGGCCCAGCGACAGCGGGAGCTTCATTGGTGGGGATCCCGGCCCGTCTCCCCTCCCTGCCCTCCTGCCAGGGTTGGGCCTGGCGTGCCATCGGTTCTGTGCTCTGCCAGCCCGTGTGCATGTGGGGCTCTCCACACCCCGTTTGCTGAAGGGGGGGCGGGGTGAGCGGGTCAGTGAGGCGAGGCATGCCGTCTGCTGGGAAGCTGTTCCTCCTCCCGGCTCTGAGCTGCGTGAGGGGTGCAGCCGTGTGCTTTCCGGGGCCTCCTGCCCTGGCCCCCGAGGGCCGGTTCCCAGAGCCAGCCCTGACCCCAGCTACACATTTACCCGGATCGAAGGGGCCTGCCAGCGCGCTGATTGAAGATGCGAATCATTAGCCCACGCTGCAGGGCCATTTGTCAGCTGTCCCCGCCCAGCCTCACTTCCGCTACGGCCCAGAGGAGCTGGCTGCCCTCTGCTCCTGGCCGGAACCCCAGGCCTTGCCCAGAACCCCAGCCCTGGCCCAGGACCCCAGCCCTGGCCCAGAGGAGGAGGTCCATAGGGAGTGCAGCAATGCAAAGGGGCGAGAGGGACAGCCAACAGAGCCAGCCGCTGCCCCCATCTCTCTTCCTGCCCTGGCAGCCTGGGGCCTGGACCTCGGCAAGGACGTCCGTCCCGGGCTCATGGGCCAGTGTGGGGAACAGAAGGAAACGGACACACAAAAGCACAAAGTGCAGGGGCTGTGGGAGCCTCTGCCTGCCCCAGGCCAGGGTGCCAGCCGGGGGGGCTTCCTGGAGGAGGCAGTACACGCACTGCGTGTCTATGGAGATCATCTGGTGAAGAGGAGGTATGCGCGAGGGGGTGCAGCACCAGCTGTCCTCGTCACTACAGAGGGAATATTTGGCCCAAACGAGCATCGTGTGTGTGTGTGTGTGTGTGTGTGTGTGTGTGTGTGGCAGCCGTGAAGCCAGCGGCTTGGAGCTTGGGGGTGGGGCCCTCTGTTCCTGCATGGATGTCACCCTGGCATATTCAGACCTGGGACTGCAGGGCCATGGGGTGTCGGGGTCCAGGGCACAGGCCAGAAGCCGGGTCTGAGGGTCTGGGTCAAGGGGGCACCCTGGTGGGACCCCTTTCCCCAGGGAAAGCACCCCAGGGCCTCCTCTCAGCCTCCCGCCCCCACCCATGTCTCCTGCTCCTGCTCCCCCCTCACCCTCTCCATGTTCATCCTTGCGCTCCCCTCTCCTCAAAGCCCCTTCTTCCATCACTGGCCCTCCAAGGCCTGGGTGTTCCCCTCCCCTGGCCACTGCCCACTGTGCCTGCCCCTCCGCCAGGAGCTGCCCGCATGGACGCCCTCTCAGAACCCCTCGCCTGGGCACCGCCCACCCCAGGCTGCTGCGCAGGGATTCCTCCTCAGTCGTCCGTGAGGGCCAGAGCCCTTGGCAGGGGTGCCCACACTGGAGGCTGTGCCGGCCGGCTGGTCCCAGCTCAGCTGCCATCTGCGTGTCCAGTTTGGCTGAGCAGCTGCCCCCCTCTCTGTGCCACCTGCCCTAACCCCTTCCCCTCGGCTCTCCCCCTCCCCCCGCCCCCGTCCCATCTTCCTGTCAGCATCAAGGCCACAAGGCCGGCCCCCCCCTCCTCCCGCCCGGGGACCCTGCGTGGCGGGACCAGGGGCCGCCCGCAGATGGAGCCGATTGGCAGCTGTTTGCAGAGCGAGGGGCCGCATCCTCGCTTGGCTGGGTCCCCCGCGCCCGCGCCTCTCCTGGGAAGTGATCACAGGATTGAAGAATGTGCTGCTTCCGTCTCCAGTGCCCTCGAGATAAGAGCGACAGCGGAGGTGGCGCCAGCCCCGCCGCCCGGAGACCACCCGGGCGGGTGCGGAGTGGCCCACCGTGCCCAGGAGAGCGGGGGCCTGCGCGGGGCCTCCCCCAGCCTCGGCGCCCCCACCGCCAGGTGGTGTGGAGGCGATGGGGCTCCAGGAAAGAGCTGACTTGGGGGTTCTTTCTGGAATAAGGGGCGCCCCCACGCTGGGAACAGAGTTCAGGAATGGCCAGGTTAGGGGAAATCACCGGTGGCGGCACCGATGTCCCAAGGGAGCCTGGAGCCCAGCGGAAGAGGGGGTGAGCCGGTCTCCATGCTCCGCCTGTCTGCTCCTGGCCCACAGGTGTGGGGGACCACGTGCCAGCCGAGGGCGGGCTGCAGAGTGCCCCCCTCAATCACACATCCACTAGGACCTCAGATCATGATCTTATTTGAAAACTGGGACTTCGCAGATCAGTGAGACCGGAGACCATTCTGGACCAGGGTCGGCCCTACGTCTGAGGACGCGTCCTAACAAGAGACAGAAGAGGAGACACGGGGGCGGGGGCGGGGGAGGGCACGTGAAGTCAGAGACAGAGCCTGGATGCTGGGGCCACAAGCCAGGAGCACCTGGGGCCCCCAGGGCAGGAAGGGGCAGGAAGGACCCTCCCCTGGAGCCCTCCGAGGGAGCACGCCCCGCCCACTCCCGGCTCCAGCCTGGGAGAGAACGGGTTTCTGTCGCTTTAAGCCCCTCCAAGGGCTCAGAGCAGCTTTGGGGCGGGGGGGGCAGCGGGCAGGGGGACATGGTGCACTATGCCCACCATGCAGATGAGGAGACAGGCTCAGAAGAGGGACGGGTGAGCTGGGGCCTCACAGGAGTCAGGGACAGCGCAGGCACCGAGTCCTGACCGCTAACCACTTACAGCCCTTTCCTGCGGCTGCTCTGTCCCCGACGGCCCTCGAACTGCTGACCCCTCCCCTGACAATCTTTTCTCCTCAGTTTGCAGCTTCACCCCAGTGCACCCCCACATGCTGGCCCTCCTCCATCTGCATCCCCCTGCTGGGACCCTGCCCCAGCCTCCTAGCTCTCCTACCCCTATCTCCCCCCAACCCCCACCCCGGGCCCAATCCCGCCTGCCTCCTGCCCAATGCCTTTGACCACCTGTCCGTCTCCGAGCACCCCCAAGTCCCGCCAGGCCACCCATGGGTTCACACAGGCCTCAGCCGAATCAGACACGACCCTGGCCCTCGAGCTGCTCGGCCCCACTCCCCCTCAGGGGTCTGCAATGGCACCTGTGCCCAAGGGGCCAACATCCGGCCGGGCTATCAGCCCTTCACCCAGGCCTGCTCAGCGTGACCTTTGCCTGCGCTGGTCCCTCCGCGGGCTCCCTTCCCCACATCTCCGCTGCTCGCTCAGCCACCTCCCCACGCAGCAGTGGCCAGGGCGCGGGCCTCGGGGCCACGGTCAGCTCTGCGGCTCCCTGAGGCCCCATGGCTCTCCCGTGGAAAGGGGTAAAGGGGGACAGTGAGACCTTCTTCCCAGGGGTGTGGGCAGCCCCCACTCCGGGCCCAGCCACTGCAGAGGCTCAGGGGAGGTGGTCCATTGCGGGCCCAGCTATGCCTCCTCCCCCTGTCCCTCCCCCCACCCCCCCCACCCCCGCTCCCAATGCCTCCGGGTAAGCGAATCGCCTCCCCCGGCCCCCCAGGCACCCATCTCCATCTGCCTGTGCACAGAGCAGCGATTTTCAAGCGGCGCGGCACAAGAATGTGTAAAACGCGCAATAACTGACTCGTTAGCGGCTCTGACCTCTCCCCTGAGGTTGTCAAGTGAAAAACTGACAACGGCCAACACAACAGCGGCCGGTGTGAATGGCTGACACTGTACCTGTTTGCTATGTTAGGTCAGCCAACAGTAACGCGTGTTTTTGGTGTGCCGAGGAATTCCTGCAATTAGCTCACGTGCCGTGCGATGGTAAAGGCTGACGATCTCTGGCCTGGAGAATGCGCGTACACACTGTCTGTGAGCTCCCCGGAGGCTAACCGTGTCACCCATGCCTTCCTTTACTTGTTCACTTGACCCACATGTAATAACCTCGACAGAGAAAGCCAAACCCTTGGCCTGGCGTTCAAGGCCCATTCTGGGCTGGCCCTGCTTGCCCGCCCTTCCTGCTCCCGCCAGCTTGAGTCCTTTGCAGCCTCGGCCCCCTTTCCGGCACCCCCCCCTTCCCCCAGTGCCACCTCCTTCTGCCTCTGCGTCTCAACTCTGGTGTGTCCTTCAGGCTCCCGTCACCGCCTCCAGGAAGCTTCTGCTCGCCTCCCGCTGGTCCCCAGGGCTCTCGGGGACCCTGAGTGTGGCCTCTGCTCCCCTCAGGTGCACCCTGTTGGTGCGGGGCACTTCCCTGGCTAGGGTCACATCTTACTCCTCCCTGTCCCCGTGTCCAACCCAGCCCTGGCACAGAGGAGGGGCAAGAAGCATTGGCTGAGTGAATGAGTGATCGGCCAGTGGCCTCCAGGGTGGTCCCTGGGGGGCAATTTCAACTCCTTGCCTGGAAAGGCAAGTCTGCCCGTGCCTGCAGCGCCCCTCGGGCCTGGCGCCCTGGGTGCAGCCGGGGCTGGGAATCAGACCCACAGAGGCGTTCTGCTCCGCTGCCTGCCCTATCTCTGGCCATCTTGCCGCCACGGTGGCCGCTCCTCCCGGCCCAATATCTGGGGCCTGCATCTCCCCGAGGCAGGACCGGGCCCGTGCTGACCTCTTCCCCAGTGTGTCCCTCCTGAATGTCCTCCATTATCCCCCTCACACTGGTCCACCCAGTGCACAAGTGCCCTCCCCCCAGCTTGGGCCCCCCCCTCCCCAGGCTGCTCCTCCCTGAGGGAACACCCCTTCCTTAGGTCTCTCAGGGCAAACTGAGCCAAAGACTGCCTCCTCTGAGAAGCCATTCCTGGTATCTGGTATGCTGGCATGACCCCCCTGGGACCAGCGCAGGGACATGGGACTGTCGCCTGGGGGCCTGCCCCACCCCAGGGTCCCCAGGCAGGCCCCGCTCCCATTCTGCGGGGACACAGGGTCCCTGTCTCATCCTCCTCCCAGGGCTCCCTGCGGGGAGCGGGTGCAGGCACAACCCTTCATCACGCCCAGCCTCAGTTTTCACACCTCGCGAATGGGAACAGCGGGGTGCGGCTCTCAGAGCTGCTGGGAGGGCCGCGGGTGACTGTTCTGCCCCGCACCGCCCGCACCGCCCACACCGCCCACACCGCCCACACCGCACCGTCAGGGTCCAGGCTCCCAGCTCCCACCTCCAGGAGGGGGGCCCAACGCTTGGGGAGGTCAAGGCCCGTGACCTAGCGGCCCCGCCGGCCCCGCCCCCCGTCGCCCCGCCCCCGTCGCCCCGCCCCCGCGTCGCCCCGCCCCTCGCGTCGCCCCGCCCCCCGCGTCGCCCCGCCCCGCCCCTCACGCCCTACCTTCCTGCCCGCCTCGTTGTTGTGCAGGTTCATGAGGCGCCGCGCGTTCTTCTTGATCTCGCGCGCGTCCACGAAGCGCCGGGAGAAGTCGATGCCGTAGCGCACGTCGGCCGAGCAGCCGCCCCACTTCCAGCCCTCCGCCTGGTTGTAGTAGCCCTGCTTCTCGCGGTCGCAGCCGCAGTTGCTCAGGTTGCCCTGGCTGCAGGCGGCCGTGACCGCATGCGCCACGCCGGCCGCGGTGATGGCGTAGGTGAAGGCGGCCTCACGGCTCCCTGCGGGCGGAGGGAGGGAGGGAGGGAGGGACGGGCAGACACGTGAGGCCCGCGGGCCCAGCGCGCCCTCTCGGAGCCCCTGACTCCGCGGGGCGGAGGGCACTGCCCGGGCTGCCCGCTGCACGGGGGCCCTCCATGCCCGCCACGCCACCAGCTCGGAAGACACTGCGCTGCCTGTCCCGAGAGCCCGGGGCGCAGTTCCCCCAACGTGGGCGGCGCCTGTGACAGGTGTGGGGCCCGGCCTCTGCCCCCCCCCACCCCCACTGCCAGCGCTGCTCCTCAGGGACCAGTCACGGCTGCAGACCCCGTGGGCTCCCCAGCAGGACCCACGCAGCCCGGAGCCACGCGGCCTCTGTCCCCGCCTCTCTCTCTGTGACCACCCGTCAGCAGGCCTCCTGTGTCCCCTTCTACACCCCGGCCTGCCCTGGGGCCTGAACTGGCGGGACCCAGGCCTCCCTGCCTCCCTCACCCCGCCACCGTCCGGGTGGGCCCAGCGGGGCAGGCCTGGGCACCTCCGCCCACACCTCCGCAGCTCTCCCCTGCCTGAGCTGGGCAGGGAAGGCCACAGCCCAAACCCGAAGTCTGTGCCCATCCTCCAAGCCCAGTGCCCACCCCCATGGCCTCCGGCCATCAAAACGCCGCCCTTTCCAGCGCTGCTCACGTACCCTGGGGGGTGCCTGGTCTCTTCGGTGGAATTCCCTCTCCTTCCTGCCCAGATCCTACCCCTTCCAACACCCGTTCCCATGCCTCCGCCGGCAGCCCTCCCAGGGCACCGTGGCAGATCTGACCCTCTCGGCTCTCCACACCCTCCGCCTCGCGGACTTCCTGGCTACAGCGGGGTCCGAGACCCCTGAGGGGAACGGTCCAGCTCCAGTTCTTTATTTTCCACGGCCCCTGGGCAAGCCCTGTGCACCCCACCATCCTGGCCCGTCTCTTGGCCCCCTGTCCCCGTGCCCGTGACCGGAGGCCCATGTGGGCCCCAGCCCGGCGCTGCGGGCACAGGGCTCAGTGGTGCTGCCGGAGCCAAAGCCCCACTCCGATGGACGAGCTGGCATCCCACTGCCTGGTGAAGCGGTGACGGGGCAGGGCCGGCTTCCGTCTCGGGAGGAACAGCTGGGGACCCGCGACCCCGGCCGTCCACAAGCCCGTACCTGCGTCCCTGGCTGCCCGGGCCCTCCGCTCATCTGGCTGCCGTCCCTGCTGCTAGGGTGACCCTCCAGATCAAAGGAGGTTAAGGGTCAAGTCAGGTCCATTCCATAAGCATCCATGAGCACTGACTGTATGCCCAGCCTGTGCTTGGCGCTCACTGTGTGCTCTGGGGTCTACCTCCTCACCCACTAACGGCCCGGGGGCTCACTTAGACGGGGTGCCCGTTCTCCTGGGGGGCTCAACCTTGGTGAAGTCCTTGTTCCCTGGGGGCGCTTCCCGCCCAGCCAGGTCAGAGCATGGCCACCCAGGGACCAGCTAACCACAGGCGCTCTGCTTCCCGGCTCCTTAACCAACCATCCTTCAGCACAGGGCGTGGCTCTGAGGTGCCCAGTCCCTGTGCCTCCAGGCTGGCTGACCAGGGACTCCCAGACAGACACAGGGACGGGGAGCACGGGCATCGACCTCCCCGGCTCTAAACTGGGCCACTACGCCGGAAGGGAGGTCCGCCGGGTGTGGAGTGGCTGTTAAACTCCTCGCTTGTGTTGCCAAGCCCAGCAGAGCCTGCCGACAAGCCGTCACAGGACACAGGCAGGAGCGATCAGCCAGGTGGGGGTCCCAGGGAAGGAGGTGACCATGGGACTCCGCACGAAGGGGCCACAGGGAGGCATGGAACCTCGAAGGATGCCTGACCTGCCTCGGTGGAGGTGGAGCCTGGGGAGGCTTCCTGGAGGAGGTGACACCTTAAAGTTTCACAAGAAGCACGTGTGGACTCCCTGTGAGCGCGTGTGATATGAGTGTGTTATACATGTATAGCGTGTGCACGCGTGGTGTGTTGGTGTGTGTGCACATTCCTGTCCCCGGCAGGAGCCAAGGCGCAGAGGTGTGGCAGTTTGGTGCTGAGGCTGCAGAGGTACGAGGTCAAGAGTAACAAGGAAAGAGGTGGTTGAGGTCTGGGGGAGCCTGCCTGTGGTAGGCCAGGGACATCCTGTGAAGCAGGCAGCACTGTGTGGGGCTGGGGTCGGACGCGGTGCACTCAGAATCGAGAGCTCACGGCCCCACGCGGGATGGGCGCTCCGGAACTGGTTAGAGAGGTCAGCAGAGCTGTGCAGGCCCGGTGGCCACTGCTGCCACTCAGCAGCTGCCCCGCATCCCAGCATCCCCCTAACCCTTCACATACGGGGCAGCTTTCCTTACCGTCCGCACTCACAGCTGCGCGCACTGAGGTACAGGCTGTGAAACGGTTAGGGGCTGACGCAGGATCTGAATGCAGGCAGTGGCATCAGAGCCCAGAGAGGCAGCGGGAGGGGCTGGGGGCCTGGGGCACGGGTCACTGGAGGCCCTCCTGCCCCCGGCCTGGCCCCTTGCAGCCAAGCGACCTGGGCAGCAGGTGCAGCCGCGAGGGGAGTGGATGCTACGTTTGGACAGCCTGGATCTTGGGGGGCGGGGAGGGAAGAGGGGAGGGAATAGCAGCTAGCCAGCAGGTGCACGCTGGGTCGGGGTTTGGGGGAGCTCAGGGAGACCCAGTCGGCTTCAGAGGGGGCATGACACAAGCTAGGCACCCAGTGAAGGGGGGGCGGG
Source organism: Corynorhinus townsendii (assembly GCA_026230045.1). Classification (NCBI taxonomy): domain Eukaryota; kingdom Metazoa; phylum Chordata; class Mammalia; order Chiroptera; family Vespertilionidae; genus Corynorhinus; species Corynorhinus townsendii. The sequence continues at coordinate 217,683,331 of JAPDVU010000003.1, forward strand.
CAGAGAAATCGCAGACGATTGCGCAATCCAGCCAAGAGGCCAGGCCCGGGGAGTGAAAGTCCTGCCCGAGCGAGGAGGCGGGCCTGGACCCTGCCTGACCCTCTTCTTCCCTCCCCCTGCCCCTGCCCCCGCCCCCAGGTGCCCATGGGGACTCCTCCTAAGCCCCCGGCAGGCCTGCTGACTGTGCCTGGGGAGGGCGTGTCAGGATCTCCCCCATCCTTCGCTGAGTGCCTGCTCCCACCTGGCCAAGCCCAGACCCGGCTCAGACTCGGTTACTCATCAGTTACTCACCGGGCCGCCACTCCCGGTAATTCCTTTTCTATTTGGTTTTAATGAGCCAAACCCTCTTGTCTCACCATGGAGACGAGGGGAGGCAGCATGGAGGGAGTCCTCGTGAGGGGAGAACCCAGGAGGCTGGCCCTAGGTCCTGGATCCGTGCGCCCGCATGCTGTGCACTCATCCTGTTTCATTCTCACGGGGCAGACCTGGACACAGGCTCGGGGGCCTCGGTCAGTGTGCCCGGCGTGGAGCTGGGAGGGTCCCTCCCCAAATCACACGGGGCCGCCCGGCCAGTGCCCAGGTTGCTGCCCCAGGGGGAGCGGGCACGAGGGATTCAGAAGCCCCTCAAACTTTGGGCCTTCCTCAGCAGCTGTCTGGCCCCCTGGCCTCTGAGATGACCTCAAGCCCTGACGGCCTGACCCCACCGGACCCTGCCCACTACTGTAGTAACCTGCAGCCCAGCTTGGCCACATGAACAACTGGCCCACCTGTGGGCAGGTCAGCGGCCTCCAGGGTGCACCCCCCTTGGCCAATAGACCCTCCAGCTGGGCCCTGCCACCGGCCCTGGGGGACGCTGGGGTGCCAGCCACTGCCACAGGCTCGCCAGGCTCTGCACTCCGCTGGGCCGGCCTCTGCTGCTGGCAGCCCCATTGGAATGAGGTGCCAGGGTGGTGGGCAGGGTCCACCTCTGACCCTTTAGTGCACCCCCAACTCAATGTTTCCCATACCCCAAACACAAGCAGGGCTGGGGGCTACACTCACCACCTCCTTCCATCCCCACGACGGCCCAGGAGACAGACCCTCCTGACGAGCCCACGTCCAGGCGGGACACTGAGGCTGGAGGCCGCGGCGGCTGCTCCAGGCGGCCGGTGCCTCAGGTGCGTCTGGTGACGGGGTGGGGAGTTGGCGGGAGGCAGCATGGGGGTCTGTTTGGGGCCAGCAGCTGTCCTGGGGGTGCACATTGGCCTCAGGAGGCCTAGGGAGCGCCCACCCAGCACATCTGCGTGCGGCCCCGTGGAGGCCGCACACCTTCCCTGAGCCTGTGACCCACTGGCCAAGTAGGGCGGGAGTCCCTCACCCCAGCCCACAGCCCCAGGGCAGCGCTGAGGACAAACAGGAAACGTGGGCATCCCTCACCAAGTGGGAAGCAGGGCAGGGCAGACTGGGGACGGTCAGGCAGCGCGCTGGGCCCCCGGGGCAGGCCTGGCACCCTCTGTGCTCACCCGCATCCCGGCCGCCCCTCTACACATTGGAATAGCGGAGCCCTCAGGGACCACGGCCTTGTGGGTAAACCGAGGCTACCGGGCCACTCGGGACCATCCAGCTCCGCCCTCTCTTTCCTGTGGGCCATTCAAAATCGGCCCTGGCTGCCCCAATGGGCTCCAGGCCCAGAGGGAGCAGACCTGGCCCGCCCTGCCCGCAGCCCTTGGTGATGCCAGCCAGACCCGCTCCCGGGGAGAGGGGCTTAGCCTTCCCGTCATCCCCTCACCCTGAGGACGCCGGGGACCAGGCCGACCTCTGTGAGCAGGTGCTGGCGGGGTAGAACAGAGCCCATTGCCCTCCTCGGGCAGAGCTGTGCCCACCTCCATGCCAGGGGCTCCCCGCTCTGTCCACTCAGAGCCACTTCGTAGCCCCTAGGCCCAGAGAGGGGCACACACTGCCCGAGGTCACACAGCAGCTCAGGAAGTGGGGGGAGCCCAGGCCTGATGCTCAGAGGCCGGAACCTCAAATTCAAGTCCAGACCCTACAACTGGCCAGTTGGGTGACCTCAGACCGACAAAGAGGCCTTTCCGTGCCTCAGTTTCCCCTCCTGCAAAATGAGGGTGATGGCCCTGATCCGGCCAAGTCACATGGCAGACGGGCCCAGCACAGAGGGTGGCTGAACTGAGCATCATGCCCACACATGACACACACCCCACGGGCTCTCCGTGAGTGTGCACACGTTTGGGCATTCGCGTGTGTAAACCTCTACACGAGTCCCCATGCTTGTGTCCCGGGCACGTAGCTGGGCTCACCCACGAATGTGCGCACCATGGGCCTGCCCGTGCTGTGGCCGCAGTTCCATTCGCCCTGCGTCCCTGTCGAGCTGTCTTGCCCTTGTTTAGAAAAAGAACAGGAAATTGTCCTCTTCTATAAGTCAGCCACAAAAAGCACATAACCCAATTAAAACGAGGAAAAGGCTCCAAACGAGAGGCACAAACAGCGATGAGCACGTGACGAGGCGCTCAGCATCATCAGCCCTCGGGGAAATACGGATGAAAACCCCCACCCGGGGCGGGGCTCAGCGGCTGAGCATCGACCTGGGAACCAGGAGGTCAGGGTGGGTTGGAGTCCCAGTCAGGGCACACGCCCAGGTTACGGGCTCCATCCCCCGAGTGGGGTGTGCAGGGGGCAGCCGATCCAGGAGTCTCCCATCATGGACGGTTCTCTCGCTCTTCCTCTCCCTACCCCTCTGAAGTCAATATAAATACATATATTTTTAAAACCACCGTGAGAGAGCATGCACCCCTGCTGCGTGGCTGAAACAGACAGGCAGCGAGCAGCGGTGGCGGGACTGGGACCTCCGCACACTGCCGGGCAGCCACGCGCTGCAGCCACTGCGGAGCCGCGCAGCAGGTCCTCGGATGCCAAGCATCGTCCCCGAATGACCCAGCAACCCCTCCTCGGTACGTTCTCCAGAGAAATGACACGCGTGTCCACACAACGCTCCCCAGCAGCGTCAGCCACAACGGCCCAGTGTGGAAACTTCCCCAGCGTCCATCAGCAGAAGAACGGACAAAGAAGCTGTGGCCCGTCCACACCGCGGAATACTGCTCAGCCACGCAGAGGGAGGAACCTGCGCCAGGCTGTGCCAGGCGGGCCTGCACACACTCCGCGAGAGCTGCCGGACAAAGACCGCGTGTGCGTGGCTCCATTCCCACGGAATATCGGGACGGGCAGGCCCACGGGGACAGACAGCAGGTGGGTGTGGCCATGGGCTAGGGGTGCAGAGCTGCTTTTGAACGAGATGAAAAGATCCCAACGTGGACTGTGGTGCCGGCTGCACACTGAACGCACGCCACGCCACTGGATGCACACGCCAAGTCGGTGACGTGTGGGCTACGCGGTGATAGCCCAATAGAGCGGGGATAAAACACAGCATTGGTGTTTTAGGGGACTGCATGTAGCCTGTCCTACTCGCTTTAAACCCTCACAGGGCCCCCCTCGCAGTTAGGGTGCTCGGCTCAGAGGAGGCAGGCGACCAGCCGAGGTCACGTGGCAGGCCAACCGCAGAGCAGGGACCTGACCCGGGACCCCAAAGTCTGCGCACAGACCCCTCGCCACGCGCCAGGACAGGGAAACCTCGCGGCCCCGCCTCCCACCTCCTGCCCAGGCCTGGGCTCAGGCTGCCTGGGTGAGCCCTGGTGCCGTGCGCTCTCGCCCCTTCCTTTTCTCGCTCCCTCTGCGACCATCGATGTCTCCCCAGCACCAGTACCGCCCTTCCAGCCAAGCCCCAGAGTCTGGGGGTGAGGCCCTCAGCCCCACCCATCCCTGAGGCTAAGACCAAGCACACAGCAGGCAAGACTGACGCACTGCAGCCCAGGGGGTGGGCCGGGAGGCGTGCACAGAGGCCCGGGGCACGCTCAGCCCACGGAGGGGTCATGGGCAGGGTGGCGGGAGGGACTGGGGCAGAGGACGGCCAGGGAGAGCCCCTCCCAGGAAGGGATGCTGACACGGGTCCTGAACGCTGAGAGAAGCAAGCCGTGTGCAGGTACGGGGAACAGTGTCCGTTCAGGCAGAGGGAACAGCAACGCGAAGGCCATGGAGAGAGAATGAGCTGGGTACCCACTCACGGGTGCCCGAACATGTGCACAGCACGGAGGGCCCGTGTGTGGTATGTGTCTCGCGTGTGGGCATGAAGCTCAGTCCACCACCTGTGCAGAGAGCAGTGGGAGCGGAGCCCCGGGAGGGTCTTAGACGTTACCCCACGAAGGTGAGGAGCCCTGGAGGGGCTGCTGTGACTGACACTGAAATGGGCCCTCGGGCTGAGGGTGGGCCTGGTGGAAGCAGAGACCCCGGGAGGCTGGGACAAGGATCAAGGGAAGAGGTGCTGGCAGCCTGCCTGGAGGAGGAGGCCAGGCGTGAGACAGTGGACGGCTGAGAGGGGAGGGGAAGGCAGGTCCAGGTGGGCTCCTGGTGACACTGGCCCAGTCCTTTGCTCCCCAGGCCTGTTTCCCAGGAAACGGGGTGAGGCCCAGTGTAGTGGGGAGCCTTGGTCAGAGGGATCTTCCAGAGGAGCAGGTCAGAATGGGGTGCTGGGCTGATGGGGGCAGGGCCACAGGCCAGGATGGGGTCCCAAGTCTTCCAGGCTTGGGCCCGGCCAGGAGGACGCTGCTGGCCAATGAGCTCCCACAAGCCTAGAAGTGGGGGGCAGTACCCTCCCCCTCCACACGCAGCGCCCAGGTGGAGAGGGGGCCAGGGAGGCCAGGAGACAGCCCCAGGCAGCTCCTGGTGTTACCCGGCCAAGCAGGTACAGTGGCCAAGTCCAGGTGTGGGGCACAGGGGCTGGGGGAGAAGCCCAGGGACCCCGGGCGGGGCCAGCAAGCCCTTCTGGCTGCCCACACCCCACCTGGCCCCTTGGCCTCTGCCTTGAGCTGCCTCCCAGCACACGCGGGGCTCAGGGGTGAAGCTGGGAGGTGGGGGCAGGGTCAGTGGGGGTCAGGTGAGCCCAGAGATGCCTCAGGCCCAGCGAGGCCCCAAATCCCTATTTGTGCCCTTGAAGCACCGCAGCCTGGAGCCCTGGGCCACTCTGCCCAGCGACGGCCGAGCCGGCTGTTTCTCCACCTGCTAAGGGGGCATCGCAGCGTGAGCGAGTGAGCGGCGCAGGGCTCAGGCCTCAGGGGCATGCAGGGGCAGGAGCGATGGCCACTGTGACTCCGCCGAGCGGGCCAGACCCCGGGCCAGGACAGCGAGGGCGGGGGAGGCCATACTAGTGCTGTGCATGCTCGTGTGTGTGCATGTGTCTGTGTGTGTGTGCCTGTCTGCGTGTCTGCATATGTGTGTGTGTCTGTGTGTGTGCGTGTCTGTATGTGTGTGTCGGTGTGTGTGTGTCTGTGCGTGTGTCTCTGTGCATGTCTGTGTCTGTGCCTCTGTGTGTCTGTGTGTGTGTGTACGTCTGTGTCTGTGCGTGTCTGTGTGTGTATGTCTGTGTGTGTGCGTCTCTGTGCGTGTCTATGTCTGTGCCTCTGTGTATGTGTACGTCTGTGTCTGTGTGTGTGCGTGTCTGTGTGTGTCTGTGTGTGCATGCCTGTGTGTGTGTGTGTTGGTGTGTGTGCACCTGTGTGTGCATCTGTGTGTGTCTGTGTGTGCATCTATGTGTGTGCGTGTGCGCGCGCGTGTGTACGTCTGTGTGTGTGCGTCTGTGTGTGTTTGTGTGTGCGTCTGTGTGTGTGCGCATGTGTGTACATCTGTGTGTGTCTGTGTGTGTGCGTCTGTGTGTGTGCATGTGTCTGCGCGTGTATGTGTGTATGTGTCTGTGCATGTGTCTATGTGTGTGTGTGTGTGTGTGTGTGCTGCCGGCCTCTGTCCTTCCCTCTCGGTGTCTGACTTTCCCTACGTCCCTCTGACCCCCTGTCCCTGTCTGCATCCCCACCCCGGCCCCGCCCGCCCAGTGGGGCTGAGTCAGTGTCTCCACGCCGAGCCCAGCCCATCCCGTTGTCATAAACAGAGCAGGCAGAGCTCCCGCCAGGCCCCAACACGCCGGCCGCCCGCGCCCCGGGCCTTTGTTCTGACCCAGCGAGGCCCTCACACGCGCAGCCCTGCAGGTGGGTCGCGCTCCAGCTGGGCATGGGGAGCGCCCGCCCCGGAGTGGGTAGAGCTGGCCCCAGGCCACCTGGCAAGGGGTGACCTGGACCAGAACCCCGGGGCCAGGGCCTGAACTGGGCCACGTCCAGGAGCCCCACCCTGCCCCGGGTTCCTGTTGGGGAGTCAGCCTCGGGCAGCCTGCCCTCCTGACCGCCCGCATCTGGTCTCTCAGCAGAAACTGCCACCGCCTGTGGGGGGACAGGCCCCAGCCCGGCTGGCCAGGAACAGAGCTGGACCTCGGGGGTCACACCTCAGCTCTCCCCGATATGCCCGGGGCAGGCACCGGCCCCCCATGCGCCGCAGTCCCCCGCCTGTGATGTGTGCACAGTGGGGCGGGAGCGAGCGACCCTGCTGGAAGAGGGCGGTGGCTGCAGGCACAGAAATGACCCTCCCGAAAGCGGTGGCCACAGGCGTGGGACTCAGAGGTGGCTGTGGTCCGGGCCGGGCCAGGCCGAGGGGACCGCAGCCCAGGCCTTCAGACCCCCATCCATGGAACCCCTCGTGGAACCCGGTGTGGGCACTGGAGTGGTGAGGGCGTTCCGCCTCCATTCTGTGGAGAGATCCCACGTCCTGGCGGAGACGGCCCAGCCTCGGGCCCTGGCCCGGATGGGGAGACCGAGGCCCAGAGAGAGCAAGGCCATGCCCCAGGCCACACAGTGGAAGTGGGCAGCTGGCCGGGCGGGGCTGCCTCCCTGGCAGTGCCCTCTGCCCTCCTGGGCCGCCCCAGCCCGGCCTATCCTGCCGGCTGGGGCCCGGCCAGCGAGGGTGGAAATTCCCTCCCTGGACCGGGTCCAGGTGGCCTCCGAGGGCCACGTGAGCGGGGCAGCCAAGCCCAGCCCGGCACCCAGCTGGCCAGAGGCTTGCTGACTTTCGGGCTTCCGCACCCCCATGGGAAGGCCATGGGCACCTCAGAGCCGCCCTCTCCAGGGCAAGATGGCCCCAGGCCGCAGGCGAGGGGCGACGTGGACTGGAACCCAGGTCTGTGTCCTGAGTTGGGCTGTGTCCTGTCCAGGAGCCTCCACCCTGCCCCGGGCCCCTGGGAGGGGACAGCACCCGGCCCCCCGACCTCACCGCGTCCTGAGGCAGGAGTGGGCTCGAACCGCGCGTGCCCGGGGACGTCCCCCTGACGGACATTTGAGCCCAGCTGTCCCTGGTGTCCTAGCTGCTGGACCCCGAGCCTCACAGAGGTCGCTGAGCTGCCTCAGGCCGCGACCCCAGGCCGAGGTGGGGTCGGGAGTGACCGGGCAGACAGGACAAAGACCGCTTCCCTCAGACCCAGGGCCTGAGCCGGCCCCGCCCGCCCCCCTGGGCACCCCGAGCCTTGGCGACACCTCTCGCCTCTCCCAGGCCTGGCCCAGAGTGGGCACTCCCTGCACAGGCTGCCCAGGGACGGGGCTGCCCAGGAAGCAGCTGGCCAGCGACCTCCGCCCACAGCGGAGCTGGAGGAAGTCTGGGGGAGAGTCAGGTCGGGGTTCAACTCTCCACCCCCCTCGGCCAGGTGGCAGCTCCTGACCCCGCCGGCAGCGGGCGGCCCCGGCAGGCCGCTGCAGAGCTCCTGGTGGCCACACCAGGCGGAAATGCCAGGGGAACTTCACTCGGGAGCACAGGTTCAGCCCATGTAGCCGACAGCACTGTGCCCCGTGTCAGCAATGACGTTATTAAAGAGCCACTTCGCTTGCCTTTTCTCGTTCAAAGGCTCCGGAATCTTAGCCTCGTGCCCGGTCCGGTTCGCACGTGCCACATCTCCGTGCGCCTGGCCCGGGAGCACCGTGCGCCTGGAGCTCAGGCTCTCCTGGGGACCCGGGCAGGAGCCCTGGCACACGGGAGGTGCACGGGACCTGGGTCGCCCCTCTCTCCCAGGGCCCCTGCCCCCAGCCCTGCCTCTCGGAGTCCCTCTGTGACCTCGGGCTGTCCAGGAACCCCGTGCCTCAGGGGTGGGGGGCTCGGTACCCCGGAGGGTCTAGATCTCTTGGGACACCCTGCACCGGCTTTGAGGAGCTTTGCTGGGCCCCTGCAGTGTGTGGCCGCGGGGCTCAGGGCCGGCTCCCAACGCAAATCTCGGCCACGGAGCCAACGGGACGGAGACGGCGGCCGGGGCGGCCACGTGAGCCGGGATTAGGGTGGCCCCTATGCCTGGTCATGTCTGAGTGCCACATGACGGGCGGGACGCAGTGTCCCATGGCCGCTGGGGTGGGCTGGGAGCCCGCCCAGGTGGGTCCCCAGGGCTCCGGCGGGGGCGGGCAGTGCTCCCACGCCTGCCAGGCCAGCCAGCACTCACCCCTGCCGCAGCCCTGCCCTGCCCCCCCTCCGGCCTCGGGTGTCCGCACCCTCCCGCTCCCCCTCCTGCTTCACGGTTCCTGGGTAATACCAGCGGCTCTCTGGCCCCTGGGCCCTGGTGCATGCCGTCCCCTCCACTGGACCCCCTTCCCTGTGCTCACCTGGCCCCTCTGGTCCGCCCTCGGGTCTCCCCTAACTTGCCGCCCTGGCCAGGAAGCCCTGGCCACAGGCCTGAGGGGAATACGAGGCCCGTCAGCAATGTCCTGCCCTGCTCGGCGGCCCTGCAATACAACCCCCCCCCCCCCCGTTCTTGTCCATTCTTCCCTCCCTGCTTCATGAAGACAGCTGAGATGGGGACACATCACCCCAGTGCACGCGTGCGCACACACACACACACGCACACAGGCACACACACGCACACACACACACACAGGCACACACACACACACACGCACACAGGCGCACACAGGCACACGCGCGCGCACACGCACGCGCGCGCACACACGCACACACGCACGCGCGCGCACACGCGCGCGCAGGCACACACACGCACACACGCACACACACGCACACAGGCACACATGCACACACACAGGCACACACGCACACACACACGCACACAGGCACACACACGCACACACACACACGTGCACACACACACACACACATACACTCATTTTCCGAAGAGCCAGGTCAGGAGGGGCCTGGGCCGCTGCTCCTTCCGTAGGTGAGGAGAGGCCTGTGGGCACGGGGAGGCCACAGGCAGGAGGGACCGTGTGCAGCGGCTGGAGGGGGCGAGAGGGGGCCTCACTCCGCGAAGGGCCAGAACCACGGCAGCCGGGAGCCCAGGCGAAGCCGGCACAGGCGCCACCAGGAAGCTGAGCTCCCAGGGAGCAGTGAGCACCCCCCCCCCCGCCCCCCAGAGGCGCAGGTGCCGGGAAAGGGGCTGGACCTCCGCACAGGGGCTGGCGTGCCGCTCCCAGGGGTTCCCTCCGTTCTCAAGGTGCAGGCATGGCCCAAGGTCACAGGCAAGGCCCAAGGGGGCCGTCCCCCCACCCAGGCCGCTCCCCGTCTTGGGGCCAATCATTAATTGTCACCGCTTGAGTGGCTGCTCCCACAGTGCCCCCGGCTGCCTGCCAGCTCATGGCCCGGCTCCCATCTCGTGCCCAGACGCCCGCATGCCTCTGACGAGGACTGGCCGGCTCCTCGGCCCCACTCCCTGCTCGTGACGCCCAGCCTGGGCCCGGGAGGAGCAAGGCGCTTGCTCAGGCCGTCACAGCGCCCAGCCCGCTGCCTGCAGAGCACAGCCCAGCTCCGGCGCCAGGCCCTCTGGGGAGGATGCCAGCAGAGGCCCAGCCTGGCCAGGGAGAGCCCCCCGGCCCGGGCAGGTGCTGGGCTGACCTGGGGCTGAGAGCAGGCGGATGGGCAGGAGGAAGTGACCACGGCCTGGCCGTGGGCATGGAAGAGTCGGGCGGGGGTGGAAAGGTGGAGCCCCCTGGGGGAGTCAGCAGAGCAGAGGGGAAGGGTGGCCCAAGAGGGGGGAAGTGGTGTGCTGGGGAGAGAAGAGGGAGCAGGAGTGACACAGGCAGGGCTACTCAGACACCACGCTGAGGAGCTGCCTGTGTCCTGGGCAACAGGGAGCCACTGCAGGTTGTGGCGGAGGGGAGTCACATGGCATGGTGGGGGCTGGGGGAGGCAGGGGAGGTCCTGACAGCTGCCCTGGGGGGCCCTGTGGTGGCCAGGGGGCAGGGGGCAGAGGTGGACAGAGGGTAACCAGGTTACCGCTGAGACGACTGGGTGGGCTGGCCAGGGGGGCAGGGTGGGGGGAGGCTGGGCGTGGGGATGTACGCGGCAGGATGCTGAGCATGCCGAGCCAGAGGTCCCGTGGTCAGCTTGCTGCGCCGTCCACAGTGCGGCCGTGGGGTGGCCCCGGGGAGCGCAGACTGGAGCAGGGCTCAGAAGGAGCGGAGACACAGAGGAAGCCCGCGAGGGGGCCCAGCCAAGGAGGAGGGGTCGCTCAGCCACACAGAGGTCACACGGCCTGGCCTCGAGCGGTGGGAGCAAGAGGAGGTGAGGCGTGGGGGCGGGGTGGGCAGCTCGGCTGAAAGGTTTGCCTCTGGAGGCTCATCGAAGGGGGGCTCTTAGGGGCTCCCCAGAAGCAGAGCCCAGGACGTGGACACTGCGGGAGCTCAGGCATGAGGACACCGAGCAGCCCCCCCAGAGGCAGCGGGACCCTATTACCCCCTCACCCCTGCTTCAGCCCGTCCTTGGCTGTGGCTGCCCCTCCTGCGGCCAGAGCTGCGGACCCTCCCGGACCTCTGCCGGGCCGAGGCCCCGGCTCCAAGGAGGACAGGGGAGCTGAGAGCGGTGTCCTCACACGGTGCCTGGCTGGGGATGGGCCACGGGCTCAGGCGGCCACGGGCTCAGGCGGCCCCACAGGCTCAGGCGGCCACGGGCTCAGGCGGCCACTGGTGCTCAGGTGGCCCCACGGGCCCAGGCGGCCACGGGCTCAGGCGGCCACGGGCCCAGGCGGCCACGGGCTCAGGCGGCCACGGGCTCAGGCGGCCCCACGGGCCCAGGCGGCCACGGGCCCAGGCGGCCACGGGCTCAGGTGGCCCCACGGACCCAGGCGGCCACGGGCTCAGGCGGCCACAGGCGCCGGCGTTGACTGAGGCACCGAACGTGAATCCCCCACCTGGGCCCGACCCCAGGAACAGGCTCAGCGGGGCCACGGCTCTCTCACTCCAGCTGGTGACCCCAGCCCTGGGCCCGGCCACGGGACCACACCCACTGCCCGTCTGCGCAGCGAGGCACCGAGGGTTCCAGAAAGGAGGCTGGATCGGAACCCAGCTCCGCGAGGCAAACCGTGCAGCCGCGGCGACCTCCCTGCTGGGGCCCCGGCGTCCTCGGCTGGGCCGTGGGGGTGCTCACAGCTGCCTCCCAGCCCGGAGCCTCCGGGCCAGGACCGGGCAGGCAGTGGGCACCTGGCACTGCGCTGGATGGGCGGGCAGCCCCCCCTCCCCAGCTGGCACCTGGAGGGAGGAGCTGCACTTGGGTGGTGGGGCCCCAGGGAGGGGCGGGCCCCCTTCCCGGCTGCGCCAGGTGCCACCCACAGGCTGCTCACCGCAAAGGGGCGCCTGGGGGCTCTTCCCTGCGCCACCCCAGCCCGTGCCCGGCATTCCAAGCCCTGCGGAGCTCTGGCCTGGCCCGGGTCCCAGCAGCTGTGGCGCTTGGCTCTCTGAGACCGGAAAGACATGCTGTGCCCACACGTTCCCAGGCCCACCTGTGCCCTCGGGCTGGGGTCTGAGAGAAAAAGGTGCCCTGCATGCCTGGCACTGCACCCCAAGGTGCCCCTCCCCCCCCCGACCCTCACGATGCCGTGTGACGGTCCCCACCTCCCTCGGGCGGCAGCGGTTTCTGGGGCACGGACCGTGCGCAGACACGAGGAGAGGGCCCGCTCGGTGGGAGCGCGTTTCACTAATGAGGACACGGACACCCCGAGCAGCCCTGAGTGGCAGGAGGTCACCCGGCCAGATTCTAACCCGGGGCAGACGCTGGAAGTCACACTTTCCCTCTCAGCCCCTCGCTGGGCCTCAGGCTCCTTGCCTATAAAATGGACACGATGGAGCCGCCCAGGGCTGGGAGGACATGGCGACGCAGCGTGAACCGTGCAGCGGCTCCGCCGGCCGCGATCTTGCCGCCCCTGCCTCCCGAGCTGCCCCTGCCCAGCGAATCGGAGGAGCACCCCTCCCCCCGCCCCCCGAAGTCCTGCTCCACCTGCACACCCACCCCCCTGCCTCCAGCCCTCACACTGCATCCCACGCACGCGTGATCCCGTGTGACCCCGTTTCCCTCTGCCTGAAACTCCTTCCACTCTTGGGGCCGTGGCAGCTTTCACACCACGGCTCCCCTGGGCTGGGCCCCTTCACACCAAGCCCCCGCAGCCCCACGTGGGATCCACAACTGTCACCCCATCTCCGGAAACGGCACTGCAGACCAGGGGCGGGGGGTGGAGGGCGAGATGGAGGTCCAGGGCACACACAGCCACCCAGCAGCAGGGCGCGCCTCCAGCCACTGCCCCACACTGCCCGCCGCCAGCCTGCCCGGCTCGTGTCCATGCCAGGATGACGCCCTCCAGCCCCCAGCCCAGCGCGAGGACCCCCATCCACTCCCACAGCCTGGCTCCCGGCAACGCCTCCCTCGTCCCAGATGTGGCAGGGTCCCTGGGGGCAGGCCCGGTCTGGGTCTCCCTGGGGTCCTGGTGCCACCCAGGCCGGGCATGGAGAAAGGAGATGCTGTGGCAGAGTCAGTGGTCGGGGGCGGGGCCTGGCCTGGCCTTCAGTGGGGGGCAGGTAGCCTGGCCCGGCACCCGCAGCCGGTACGTCAGTGTCCCGTGAGCCTGGAGGCGCCCTTACCTACTCGGAGCTCTTGCCCGAAGACCGTCTTCTCCCCGAGGGCGGAGCAGTTCCAGCGCCCGAAGCGGAACTGGTACTGGCACTCGTTGATGCCCATCTGCGCCCCCTCCCCGATCACAATGATGGCATCGGGCCGGCTCTGGCAGATGGCGCGCTGCCGCGGGGCCAAACCGGGGATCTTGTTGCAGATGATGTTGGCTCCGAGGGCCACGACGGACGACAGCGCTCTGCGGGCGGGGAGAGAGAGGACAGGGCGAGGTGAGCTGGCGGCAGGGCCGTCCCCGGGGGCCCCGTGCCACTGACACGCACCCCTGCCCTCTCAACCTCCCCATCGCAGGGACCAGGACATGGCAGGACACAGCATCCCAAGCCCCGGGAACCCAGAGGCCCACGGACAGTGAGCCCCGTGGCTCGCCGTGCCCCTGAACCAGCAGCTCAGACACTTGGGCTTTGCACCCACCCCCTCGGGTCTGCACACAGCTGCCCAGCAGCACGCCCCCACCCCCGGCCTGGTCCCTGGGGTGCCCAGGCCAGGCAGGCTGCTGAGGGAGCCCCAGCTGGGAGCCAAGCCCGCCGCCTCCTGGCTCCAGCCGCAGCCCGTGCGTGACCTCGGTAAAGCGCTCTGCCTCTCTGAGCCTCAGTTTTCAGGTCCAGGAAATGGGGGTATAACACACCTGTTCCCTGGTCACCACCTCCACCACCCGGCTCAGGCAGGAGAAGGCGGGAAGGCTGCACAGGTGGGGGAGAGCTGCTGCCATTACTCCCTGGTTTCTGGGTGGCGGGGTGCCAACGCGAATTGAGCACCTACTATGTGCTGGGCGGGGCAGCTCATGCTCAGAACTCAGAGCAGTCCCCTGAGGGCGCCCTGGCAAGTTCTCCCGGCGTCCTTCAGGAGCTGGGCCGAGACAGGAGGGCACCTGTGAGGCGCAGGCTCCTGTCTCGAGCTGTCCTCCGCGTGACTGTTTGTTTGATGAAGTGAAAGCCCCATAACATGAAGGTAAACATGTTAACGTTTAGCACATTCACGGTGGTGTGCAACCACCGCCTCCACGGAGTCCCCCGACGGCCACCCAGCCCTGAGCCGGCCCTCCCGCCCCTCCTCCCAGCCCCGACGCCCCGTCCCCTCGGCTCTGCCCGCGCGGACGCCTCAGAGGGACAGACCCACACGCCCTGTGGCCTGAGTCTGGCTCCTTTCACGGAGCGCTCGGCTCTCAAGGGTCGTGACGTGGCCGCAGGTGGCAGCGTTTCGATCCTTTTGAAGGCGGGAACATCCCACCGTCTGGAGAGACCACCTCTGTCCCTCCGTCTGGCACATCTGGGCGCCCCCGCCTCCCACCGCTGGGGTCGGGCTGGTGTTTGTGCGAGCCCCCGTTTTTGTTCTTTGGGGCTCGCGCCCAGGAGTGGAATTGCTGGGTCATCTGGGAGCGTTTGGGGGAACCACCCAGCTGTTGTCCAAAGCTGCCGGAGGAGAAGGGACAGCCCGCTGGGGAGAGGGGCGTGGCTTCTGCAGAGGCGACAGCTGGTTTCAGATGGCTGATCCGTGAGGCTGAAGGGTGGGGCGGGAGTGGGGGAGCCCCGGGGGCCCCCAGAGCGGATGCCCCTGCCCTGTCCTCTGCGCTGCCTGTGGCCCTTTCCTGAGAGACAGCCAGTGTTCCTCCAGGGCGACCGGGCACCCACAGCTGCCTGGGAAAGTCCCCGTGTGGCCCGAGCCCACAGCACGTGCTGGGACCCGGAGCCAGACCGACACCCAATCCCCACAGCCCGCCCGGCCCACCCGCTAATCTGGCCCAGACCCCCCCGGTCTCCCACGGGCACAATGGGCAGAGCGCAGGAGGCTGGCGTGGAGGAAGCGCCTCTGGGCGGCGAGGCTGGGAGGAGGCTGGAATCTGGGGAATTCTCCCAGAGTAATTGTAGATCCTCCGAAAACCGACCCTGGGAACTGAGATGGATGGGAACCCTGCCGGGCAGCAGCCTCCGGGCCACAGGTCAACCGCCTGGGATCCCGGACACAGCCCGCTGCCCACTCCCGCCACTCCCAGCGTGCCAGGCTGCGGGACCCAGCCGGAGAAGAACCCCGGGAGGCAGGCGCTGGGCAGCCGGGTCTGCCTGGGGAGACGCCCGTGGGACTCGGGTGGAGGCTGGGGATGAAACGGGTCATGGCAACCCTGGTCTTCCGCCTCCAGGCAGCCCACCCCGCCCTGCTGCCGCCAACGCCCACATCAACCCTGCACTCGCGGCGCCCAGCCCAGCCACAGCGCCAGGCTTCGCTGCCTGGGATTGGGGTCTCCTGGGACCTGGCCCCGAGGACCCACCCCGACGCTGGTGCTGGCCCTCAGCCGGTGCCGCGCTCACTGCCTTTCTCTGGCAGAGGCTCCTTCCCTCTAGGCCCCCGTGCAAGGCCCACGGGGTGCACCCCCTCCGGCCGAGCTGCCCCACCGTGAGGGCGGGTCCGGTCTGAGCTGCATCCGGGGCCTCGGGCTGCCCTGAGCGGCTGCCCACGAGTGTTTGTGGAACGGGTGGGTGGGTGAGTAAAGACTCAGAGGTTACGTCTGAAAGCGCTGCCACCTCAGCAGCAAAGGGACGTCCCGTGTGAAAACAGCGAGGTCGGGCAGAGAACGTCTCCACAAGGAAGCCCGGCGGCCAGCGAGCAGGTGGGAGGCTGTAGCCCGGCGCCCACTAGGAAAACGCACGTCAGGGCCGCAGGGCACCTGCCGGCGTGGCCTTGCTCAACACGGCGGGAAACCGGTGCTGGGCGGCTGTGGCGACCCCGGGACCCTCACGCAGCGCTGGTGGGAGCGTGAGACGGTGAGACCCAGGCCCCCGACTCCACGCCTCGGGGCGTAGCCACAGAGCGCAAGGCCGGTGTTCCAACGGAACCGGGAGCACACACGTTCCCAGCGGCGATTCACAACAGCCCCGAGGCGGGACCAACCCCCGTGTCCGTCATCGTATGAGGGAATAAATAGAATGTGGCCCTGGCCGGTGTGGCTCAGTGGATAGAGCGTCGGCCTGCAGACCGAAGGATCCGGGTTCGATTCCGGTCAAGGGCACGTCCCTCCGTTGCGGACTCCTCCCCGGCCCGGGCCCTGGTCGGGACGGGTGCAGGAGGCAACCCATCGATGTGTCTCTCTCACAGCGCTGTGTCTGTCTCTCCCTCTCTCTCCCACCATGTTCAAATCGATGGAAACCTATCCTCGGGTGAGGGTGAAAAACACAGAGTGTGGTCTGCCGTGCGCGGAATGGGATGCTACTCAGCCACGGAAAGGAAGGGGTGCGACACACGCCATGCGGACACACCACGGAAACGTCACGGAAACGTCACGCTCCGGGAAAGGAGCTGGGCACGGAAGGCCACGTCCTGTAGGTTCCGTCCGCGGGAGGCGCCCGGCGAGGTAAACCCTGGCACAGGGGAGGACCCGCGGTTGCCAGGGGTGTGGCTCCCACCTGGTGCCTTGAGAGACGGTTCTGGAACAGACAGAGACACGGCCACACAACACGGGTTTCCACGCCGGGCCGCGGTGGGACTGGGGGAGGACACGAGAGGGGCCTTGCCCATGTGGCGCCCCACGTGTACCCACTGCGGCCTCCCCGGGGCATGGGGGGCTGATGGGGGGGGGACGGGAGGCCCCGGTCACCCCCCAGCCAGTGCTAGATTTTGGGTGAAATACAGGCCCCGCGCCCGGCCGGCGTGGCTCCGTGGTTGAGCATCCACCTAGGAACCAGGAGGTCACGGTTCGATTCCCGGTCAGGGCGCGGGCCCGGGTTGTGGGCTCCATCCCCAGTGTGGGGTGTGCAGAGGCAGCCGATCGATGACTTTCTCTCATCATTGATGACTCTCTCTCTCCCTCTCCCTTCCTCTCTGACGTCAATAAACACAGATTTAAGTATGTGTATATGCTGGTACACACACACATACAGGTGCCGCTCAAGAGTCACAGGAGCATGAACCATCAGATAGGATTGCTACCTCAGAAATGACTTCAAAACAGTCCTCCTCAGACTGTGGGGTTTCGTCCCCAACGATCTTAGATTCTCCTGCTCTGGGCCTCAGGCCTCTCCCAGCACGGGGAGCCCTGCCTGCCCCACGTCACGGGGTGCGGCCTGGAGCTGAGAGAGGCCAGGGCACCCGCTGAGGCCACACAGCCAGGCCCAGAGCCGCCTCCGCTGCCAGAGGTCAGGTGACCGCAGCGCGGTGGCGCCCAGCACTGCACGTAGTAGGTGCCTTAGGAACATCAGAGGTCGGCCAGGAGTGGAAGCCACGCCCCCTTTCCATCTCAGGACAGCTGACCTCTGCCCCGGCTGGAGTCCTCCGGTCACTCCTGAGTTCGTCCAGGTCGTTGCTGGCGTTTGAGATCGGAGCCGCTGCTGGCCGCCCCATCACCCTCTCCCCCACAGCCCCGTGTGCCCGCGGGCTGGCCGCTGCCCTGGCAGGCGGGCCTGGCCCCGCCACACCCAGGACTTGCCCACACTCTTCCTTCCGCCTGGAAGGGAGGGACTGCTGATAAGGGCCCGGCTTGGCTGTCCTGAGGGAACCATTGGCGTGGGATGGGGATAAAAATACATCACAACCCGATAGCTGGTTCCCGGGAGGAGGCGGGCGGGCGCAGGCGCATCCTGGGGTAACTGGCCTCTGGGTGAGGCACGCTCATCACGCCGCCCGCAAGGGGACTGGCTCTCGCCCCAAAGTGGTGAGAACCTCTGGGCACCTCCCGCCTGCAGCTGCCCGCTCAGGGGCCGCGAGAGGCTGGCGAGGACACCCCGAGTGGCCGGGCACCCGGAGAGGCCAGGCAGAGGCTCCTGTTTCAGTCGCTGATGTTTCCATGGAAAATTCTGCTCTGGGCTCATCCCCCGCGCTGCTCAGGGGCCTCGGGACACGGGAGGGGACACGGCTGGACGTCGGGAAACATCCCTCGCCCTGGCCAGGGCCAGTCGGAGAAGGGGTTTGGGGACTGGGACAGGACTGCAGTCTCAGGCCGGAGGTCCTGAGGCCGCAGAGGGCATGGCACGGCTTCGAGCTGGGCTTCGAGCAAGGAGGGCACAGCAAGAAGGAAGAGAGATCAGCCAGAGCGTCCCCAGGGGATGAGGCGGGTCCAGTGGGGGAGGGGGCCACGCCAGGTGACAGGTCGGTGCGGAAGTGGCCGGAGGGGCCGGAAGGGCCATGGCATTAGCAGCCCCGCCTCCCCACCTGGCAGCCGGGGCAGCGTGAGGAGCCGGCCTGCCTCGAGCCATTGTGGGGACCGGGGAGCGTCCATCGGGGGGACTGACGCCTCCCCTGGCAGCTCTGGAGCCAGCGGGGCCCACGTCACGCTGCGCCCACCAGGCGGGACCAGCTCCTGACCCGCATCTCGTTCTGGATGGAGTCCACACCCCAAGGAGCTGAGCTCTGTGTCACCACAGCCACGCATGCGTGTCCAGCACAAGCCGGGAGCCGCCCTGCAGGGTCACCCAGGAGAAGGACAGAGGCACTGTGACAGGTTCCCACCGCACTGACACATCCACGTGAGTGACACGTGTCCACGTGGGAGACCCTCCCAGACACGCTGAGCTGAAGGAGCCAGGCGGGACAGGCTGCAGAGCCGGCCCAGCTCCCCTCAAGACAGCAGTCAGTCTGGGGTCCCCGTGGGTGGGAGGCACCCCTGGGAGGGGCCGGAACCTGCTGAGTTCCGGAACGTTCTCCGTCCCCACCGGTCATGGTCACACAGGTGCCCACAGAAGGAAGCACGCGCCCCGCTGTCCTCTCGTGCCCTCTGCACCCCCCTCATGCAGGTTGCACCTCAACCAGAAGGTCAAGGCCACGACCCACAGGCACAGGCCGGCGAGCGAGGCGAGGGGAAGCGCCAGGGTTTCTTACAAAAACACGCGTTCGAAAGACGACATGAACGTTAAAAATCATCGCCGCGGGCCTCCTCTGTGTGTGCCTGGCCTTGGGGTTCCCCTGCAGGAGTGCAACCCGAACCCAGCCTCTCAGACACCCCGATTCAAAGGCCTCCCCAGCCCAGTCTGCTGGTGCTGCCCGCCTGCCCCCCTCACCCCCGCCTGGACATCCACAGAGGTGGCCGCCCATCCCCCCAGGCTCTCGGCTCTGTGAACCCTGAGTGAAGGGGACAGGCCGCTTTCAGTGGCTCGGGGCCAGGAGGAGGACGGACAGCAGAGCCTGGGGTGGGGGCCCGTCACCGGCGGGGTGACAGGCTGCGCCTTGCCCAGCCCTCAGGGCCCGTGGCCGAGCTGCCCACCTGCTGGCGTCCCCTTCCCCGAGGCCGTGGCAGCGGCTGGGAGGCGGCAGCTCTGGGCTCTGGCTGCGACCGCCCCTGCAAGGCCCAGCTGGGGGGCTCCTCGGGCAGCCCCCACACTCCACCATCCTTGGCAAGAACATCCGTGCCACATCGCCGTGAGGGACCCTGAGGCCCAGAGAGGGGAGGGGTCGGGTCGGGGAGCCAGCGTCTCAGCTGCCTCCAGGATTGAGCCATTCTGTGCCCCATCCCTGCAGGGGGTACCCCGACCTTATTCGGAGGTAACCACCCTCCAAGCCAGTCCCTGCAGCCGGAGTCTAACCTGAATCCCTTGTGCCGCTCAGCACGCAGCAGCCCAAGGCAGAGTGAGCAGCTACTGAGCGCTGGAGTCTGGGCTAAGAGGAGAGGCAAGCAGCCCTGGCCGGTGTGGCTCAGTGGGTAGAGCGCCAGCCCAGGCACTGGAGGTCGAAGGTCAAGGGCACGTGGCTGGGCTGCAGGCTCGTTCCCCAACCCGGCTGAGGCGGGTGGGGGAAGCAACCTATCGATGTCTCTTCACATTGATGCTTCTCTCCCTCCCTCCCTCCCTCCCTCCCTCCCACTCACTCTCTGAAAATCAACGGGAGAACATCCTCAGGTGACGACTGACAACAACAATAAACAACAACAATAACCAATAACAATAACAATAACAAGAGTCATCATGAGCCCTCACAATAGGAACCGGAGGTCCCCAGGGGCCCAGCCACCTGCCAAGTAGCTGAGAAAGGGAGCGGAGAGCGGGGCTGGGACCACCCCTCCTGCCCAGGCTGGTCAGTGTCAGTGCCTCGTCACCCCGTCTCTGACCTCGAAGATAGTCAGGGGGGGAGGGGGGTCACGGGTCCATCTGGAGAGCCATGTTCCCCGCTGGTGCCTGGAAGCAGCTGGTGCCTCGGGGCCTAGTTGCATTGGGGGCCCTTCTGGGGGCTCCTGAAGGGGGCCCCGCCTTGCACCCGGCTGGAGGAGTCCCTCGGGTCCGGGACTGAGTAGTGGACACTTCCTAAAGGGCCGGCAGAGGGCAGGGGGGCCCTGTCTCACCCCACAGTGTGCGGTGCGGGGCCCGGGGCCCTGTCTCACCACCATGGTGTGCGGTGCGGGGCCCGGGGCCCTGTCTCCCCCACAGTGTGCGGTGCGGGGCCCGGGTCCTCCTGGAAACACTGAATGAATGGTGGACAGACGGGCCCAGGAGCAGAACGAGGCGACCCCTCAGCCCCAACTGCTGGGGAGCCGCTGGGGACGCTCCCGGGGTCGCTCGGGGAGCAGGACGGCCAGCGAGGCCACCTCAGGGGGACGCGCTGGGCGGGCAGGTGGCTGCGGGGCGCTCGGCCGCCCCACCTTCACTGCCGTCAATAAACAGCCGCTTTTAGCCCCGCCTCCCGCTGCAGGCGGTGAACCGGTGACCGGGTCGCGGGGAAAGGCCGCCCCAGGTGCCCTTGGGGGCACTGACCGAGAGCACTGGTCCCCGCGTTGCCAGGGAGGGGACATGCTGCGCCATTCTGTGTAAAAAGCCAGAGGGAGGAGGTGCCCCTGCCAGCCGGGACCTGTGACGAGAGCCTCCCAGGCCCGGAGCTAGGGGATCCCTCTGCAGAACCTTAAACCCACGGCCCCAGACGGGCCGCCGTGTCGCCAGGAGGCCGCGGAGCCGGCACCTCCACCACAGACAGCCAGGGACAGAGCTGACGCGGGCGGTCCTCCTGCCCGCGCCCTCTGCCCTCTCTCTGGACTGAGCACCAGCTCCTGTGGCCCCCCAGTGCCCCCTGCACTGAACCAACCACAGGACGAAGGGGAGGTCCTGAGGCCAGGGCCAGGCAGCACCCCGAGGGTCGGAGGTTCCCATTCTTCCTGGAGCCTGCCCTCGAGGCACCCTCTGGGCCTCAACACCCCAGACCCTGCCCCTGGACTGGGAGGGGCCCCTGGGCACCTGCCCCCGCCCCTCCTCCCCATCCCCAGGGGCAGCCCACCAGCCCCCCTGCCCTCTGGGGCCACACGCCCATGCCCAGCCTGCCCTCCCCACCCCAGCAGGACAGTGGCCTGGGGCCATGGGCGTCAGCCAGGCTGGCCGCAGCACACTCCTTATCGCTCCCTCCTGCCCACAGCGCTGGCGGCGGCTCCGCAGGGTTCCCAGGCTGACTGATGGCTGACGTGTCCTCCCAGACCCACTCTCCCCCAGGGACCCTCCTTGGAGGCCCCGGGGCGAAGGGCCCTGTGCTGGACCCTCTCGCGCTTCTCCGTACACCCCTTGGGTGCCACCCACCTGCCGTGGGCTCCCCAGGTCAGGGATCCCCCCATGGCCCAGCACCCAGCTGGGCTCCGAGCAGGCCTTGGACGTGAGCCCCACCCCAGCCCCAGCTGCTTAAAAGAGGGGGGCACGCTAGCCAAGTTGGGCCCCAGCCCCAGCCTCCTTCCGGCCCCCACCCCTGGCGCCTACCGCTGCCCGCTGCCCGCTGCCCCCACTCCTCCAGCCCCCGCTCTGCCCTGGGAGCCGTGCAATCCTTCCTGCTGGGCATCCTCGGGCGAAATATTTGAGGAATGTTCTAATTATCTGCCATCAGCCAGGGAGGCGAGCGGTCCACTCGTCCAGGAAGTGCTCGCAATACCTGAGGCGGCCCCCCCCATCCCGCGGCCACTTCCTGCCGCACCCGCAGGTGCAGGGCTGCCAGCGCTTCCAGCCGCGGGGGTTGGGGGGGGGGGCCGCCAGGGCCTCGGGGTCCCGCCTGCCACATGGGGAGAGCATGTCTCCCAGGTCTGGGTCGTGCAGCAGACCCCCAGCCCCCGTCACAGAGTCAGAGCCAGAGAGGGCATGGGGGTCCCCGCAGCCTCCTCTGCGGAATGAGTGGGAGAGAAGGGAGCAGAAGGGGTCGGAGCCGACGCGGCTGGTGCAGGGCCGGGGCGCTCACGCCCGTCCTGTGTCTGGGCCTCTGAGTGCACTCCTCGCCGCGCAAGGCCCAGCTCTGTGGGGCGTGGGGACATCCCAGAGGTTGGGAAGGCCACACGAGGCTGTTCTGAGCAAGTCTCCATTTTCTCATCTGACAATAGGGACCCATCAGCCCTCTTTAGGCAAATGGCGTCTCCCTTCACTGGCCTGGGCCCTGCAGGGGGTGGGGGGACGTGAGTATGGACGGCAGGCCTGGCCGCAGCCCGCCCCGGCCATCGGCCTGTCCCCTCACCCGCCCAGGCCCAGGCCTCACTTTTGGGGGAGGAACCGGCCAGAAGGCCCACCGTGCTGAGTGGCATCCCCGCCGGTCTCACCTCCTCCCCCCGCGGCTCTTCAGAAGAGGCCTCCCCAGCCCGCCTCCAGGTGAGGAAACTGAGGCTCAGGGCAACCCAGCAATGGGCATCGGGATGCTGGGCAGGGACCAGGGTGTCGCTGGAGGAGGCACAGAGAGGCTTGGAGGCAGGAAGAGGTGCTGCTGGGCAAGGCGGCCCCCCTCTGGCCCTGCCGGCCCACCTGGGCCTGTTTCCCACCTGCACAGTGAGCGGCTGAGGTCGGGCACCGAGCTGTATTCCACAGTCTGGCCTGGCATCCTGCGTCCGTTCTGCTCTGCCGCTGACTCTGACTGGCCCCTCCGGGCCTCAGTTTGCCCATCTGTCCATGGGGAGAGCAGTCCCTGCCACAGGCGGGTCTCCTGCCCGCAGGCTCCCTGGTGCCTCCGCCCGCGCCACAGCCTTTCCAGGCCACTGCTCTGGCTCGGCCCGGCTCGCTGGCTGCCCGCCGTGTTCCCGGGGAAGAGAGCGGAGCGTCCGCCCGCCCGCTCCCTCCCGCGCCCGGCGGGCAGCCGCCAGCCCGCCCTGCCCTCAGAGCTGGCATGCCTGGCCTGGCACCCTGGGACTCCGTCCTGGAGAGAACCAGGCAGGCTGGGCAAAGGCAGGGCGTGCGAGGGGGCGGGGGCGGGGCTGAGGCGGGCGGTGGGCGAGGACAGCCGGGGGGTCCTCACTCCATGAGCAGCCCCACCGGTGCTAAACCTGTGGAATCAGAACCTCACCCATCCCTGTGACCCCAAGACGCTGACCCTGACCTCAGAAACTCCCGGACCTCTGCCGGGCAGCCAGGGTCCCTCGTGAATGCCTGGGTTCAGGCCACGTGGACCTGCCACGCCCCCTGCGGAGGTTCCCCGCCCCCTCCCACAGCCAGGCGAAGCTCCAGGCCTGGCTTCGTGCCTCCTCCAAAAAGCCCGCCTGCTTCTCTCCCCTGCGCCCCCTCCCAGCCCGGATGCGGCTATGCCGGCTCCGGCTCCGGCTCCGCAGGGGCTGCTGAGGGCTGGCCGCTCTGCCTGACCCGGGGCTGGGCCCTAGACCTTCCCCAGGCCTATCCCCAGCCTTTCGCCTCGTCCCCGGGCCACAGAAGGGACACTGTGACCGCGGCACCAGAGGCTGCACGGGAGCCAAGCCTGAGCAGGAGTGACCCCAGCCCTGGCCCTGGCGCCCGGACCTGTGGGACGCGGGGCGCCTTGCAGGCCTGGGTGACCAGGATGGCCAACCTGCAACCTCAGGACAGACTCTGGAGGACACGAGGGCGGGACAGGAGGGAAGTCACTGGCAGGACCCTGGAGCAGGGGCACCTCTCGGGCCGCCCAGGCCTCCCCGCCCTGGCTGCTCAGGCCGTGGTCTGAGGCGGGTTGGGGGGCCAGGCCCCGCAGGCAGCAGAGGGAGCAGTCACCTCAGGAACAGAGGAAGGCGGGGCCTGCATGGCCACGCAGTGCTCAGAGCAGAGGATGAGCCCGGCCCCCCACCACAGGCCCGGACCCCCCAAGTCCCCCTCAGCGCTATGGCCCTGCACTCTGCTCTCATCAAAGCTGGGAGCCCCCTTTCCCACCCCCCAGAACCTCCTGGCTCAGCCCCTCCCCACCTGGCTCACTTTTCAAGCAGCCACTGCCCTGGGCTCTTCCTTCTGAGAATTTCTGGGCCCCCAGGGACTCCCCAGCCAACCATTTTATCTTGGATGCCCACGGGGCAGGGTACTCACTACCCAGGAGCAGCCTGCTCCACCCTGGGCACCGGTGTGACCACCTGACCCACGTGGTGAGCGCTTAATGAGGCAGCACCTGGAACACAGCCCCCCTCAGCCATCCGCCCCCTACCCCCACCCCGCCCCAGCGCCCCGTTGGAGGAGAGGCGCGGTATCTGGTCCAAGGCCACGCAACCAGCTGGCAGGGGCTCGGCCTCACAGCCAAGGGCAGGACAGCCCTGGGCCCTTCCCCGCTTCCTGCTTCCTCAGCATTCATTCTTCCAGCGCTGGCGGCCCTCCCGCACCCTCCCCCTGCAGGAATCTCCACCCTGGAAGGCAGGCGGGGAGGGCAAGCCGGGGTCGCTCTGGGCTCGCACTCAGCCTTGGCTGCAAACCCTGGCTCTCAGCACCTCCCTGGGAAGGGCCGGGAACCACCCTGTGGGGGCCGCACCCTGGGGGCAGGGAGCCCCCTGCAAGGCCGTCTCCTGGGGCAGAAGCTAGACAAGGCAGAGGACATCCCAGCAGTCACCACACCTCGCACCCTGCCTGGCACCGGGGCTGCTGGGGAGGAAGTAGGGAGCGAGGCCCCGGTGTCCAGGTGTCCAGCCCCGTACGCCTCAGGGCTGTCGCCTGGAGTGAGGCTGGGAGAGCGCTGGCAGGTGGGCAGGTCGGAGAGAGGCCAGGCGGAGCCCCGGCATCTCACAGCCCTCAGCCCCAGCCCCAGCCCCAGGTCCAGAGGGCAGGGTCAGCTCCTGCTTGGGGGTAATGGCCCCTCCCTGCAGCCCCCCTCCCTCTGAGCCCAGCCCAGGAGCAGCCCCTGCCCCGTCCTAGGATAAAGCTGTCCATACTGCCCTGCTTAAAGCCTTCCCTCCCTGCAGCCCCCTCACTCAGCCCCCAGGCCCCCCACCACCCCGCCCTCACCTCCCCCCGCCCACCCCACTCCAACTGGCTGCTGCCCAGCCCTCTGCCAGGAATGCCATCCTTCTCTCCAGCACTTTCTCTTTTTTCAAATATTTTTTTTATTGATGTCAGAGAGGCAGGGAGCAGGAGAGAGAGAAACATCAATGATGAGAGAGAATCACGGATCGGCTGCCTCCTGCACGCCCCACACGGGAAGGAGCCCACAACCCGGGCCTGTGCCCTTGACCGGGAATTGAACCCTGACCTCCTGGCTCATAGGTGGATGCTCAACCACTGAGCCACCCTGGTGGGGCCAGCACGTTCTTTAGGACCAGGTCAGAGGTCACCTTCCAGGAGAAGGCCTCCCTGGTCCGCCCTCCTGCAGGGGGGGTAGGGGGCCTGCTGTGGGAGGGAAGGCGGCGCTGCCCGGTTCCACCTGCGCCCTCTGCCATCGCGCTCACCCGGCAAGGCGGCTGCGTTCCAGGGCTGAGCCTCCAGCGGTGGAATGCAAAGCCAGTCCCCAGTTGGGGTCCGGGGGCAGGGGCAGGTAGTCGCTCCGGAGGAACCCCACTCAGAGGAGTCTTTAATGTTTTCCCATCGGGACAGCACGGGCCCCTGTCTCAGTTCCGACCTCGTGCCCAGCAGTACAGCGTCTGCTCCCGGGAGGTGAGCTGAGCCGCCACCGCCCTTCCAGGCCCGTCCCTCCCGGCCGGAGTGGGACCTTCAATGCAAGCAGCACCTCTGAGCTGGAGGCAGAGCGGGTGGGGAGCAGGGACCAGCAGGGACAGCGGTGCATTGTGGGGGGCGGATCCAGAAAGTGAGGGGCCCACGGGGGTCATGGGGACGGGAGCCAGGGAAGGCTAAGGCTCTTGCAGACCAGCGGATGCCGGGGGTGGGGGGGGGGCTGCCTGCTGGGCGGGCGGCGGGCAGGTTCAGGTCACGGCCCAGTGACAGTGTCTGCCCCGCACAGTCCCAGACAGAGCCCTCCCGGCACCCCGAGGCCTCAGAGGCCACCTGCTGCCCTGGGCTCTGCCGCTGAGGCTATGGGGCCGCCTCGGGGCTCAGCAGCCTTATCCGTGGAGTGGGCCCAGCACACCGCGTGGCTACCGGCGCAGAGGTCCTAGTGAGGAAGGGCTGTCTTCCAGGCACGGCCCCTCCCCAGCATCCTGCATCCTGCATCCCTCCTGCACCCGCTTGCCTGCCTCCAGGGCCAGAGAGCTCACCACCTCTATTGGAGCAGCGGCTGGCTGGAGCCTCAGGCTCCCCACTTAGGGTGAGGACGCCCTGGGTCGGGGCAGGACTGGGAGGGGCCTACGCCCGGGGAGCAGCTCTGTGATGGAGACAGGGAAGATAGAGAAAGGGAAGAGGGAGCGCACCTGTGCCCACCCCCACCCCGCTGGCCAGCCCAAGGGGAGGCCCCAGCCCGCGCCAGGGAAGGAGGACAAACGGCGGTTTTGTCCTTGGCCAGCGGGCGGCCTGCGCCACACAATGACCCTTTCATCGGGCTGAGGGAGCCTGGGCCGGGGTTTCATCTGACAAGGGAGGGCGCCCAGCCTGTCCCCTCGCCGGGGGAGTGGGGGTGAGCCCTATCCAAGCTGGACCCAGGGCCATGAAGAATGGAGGCCTGGGGAGCCAGCCGGAGCCCCTCCCGCTGGCCCCGGGGAGGGAGGCGGAGAGCTGAGGGGATGGGCCACAGGCTGCACCCAGAGGGCTTGCTCTGCCCCCCCTCCCCCCCATCCTGAGCTGACGGAAGGTCTGGGTCTCACAGCCAAGACCTCCATCTCCTCCCCTCCCCTTCGCCGCCACACCCTCTACCCAGAGCACCGGCCCAGATCCCCAGCTGGGGCTCTGGGCTCCCCACAGGCTGCATGAGGCTCTGGGACAGGGTGGGGTGCGGGGGTGGGGGGGCCTTGCTAGGCCTATGTCCCCATGCCCCCAGGGGAGCTCAAGGCAGAAACAGTGTGCCCATGGGGCCCCACGCAGCACCTCCCTCCACGGTGACCGCCTCCTCCAGCATCTCCACCGGCTGCCAGACTTCCCCCGAGGCCCCAAACCCCAGGCTCCTCTCTCTGTTGGACCCCATAGGGGACATTTCCTCAAAGGCTGCTCCCCTGGGCGCTGGGTGACCTCGGGGGAAGGCCTCTCTGCTGGACTCGGGCACACAGTCTGACTCCCTCGGCAAGGTGCCGCGAGGCGCCCGCGAGACAGTAAGTGTTGTTCCTTCTAAGGCTCACTCTCGTGGTCCTGCTCAGTCTGGGCAGCTCCCACCCATCCTTCCAAACCCAGTCTTGGTGTCACCTCCTCTAGGAAGCCCTCCGAGACACCCTTGAGAGTTCATCACTCTCCTCGGAACAAACACACTCCTAAGAGCTGGGATAAGCCTACCTCCTGAGCGCTTACTGTACACGCGGGATGCCGCTGAGCACATCCCTGCACTGGCTTGCTGGATTCTCACACCCATGCCAGGAGGTTTGAGTCCCCGTGGTCCCCCCGCTGCACAGAGGACACAGCCAGGCTCCAGGACACCCAGGCAGGACATGGAGGAATGGGGACCGGATCTGGGTTGCCACCTGGCCCCTTAGCCTCGGAAGGACTCACGGGAAAGCTGACTGGAAAAGGGGCCTCCCTCCTGCGGCCTCAGGAAGCCTCCAGGAGCCTCCCACGCCCGTGCGCCCTCCCCACACACAGAGGTCAAAGGGAGTCCTCTCCAGAACACACTGCGCCCCCCCTAACTAGCGCTTGATGAGTCTCACATGTGACTTCTTGGGGTTCTCTCTGATTTGTACACCTGAGCTGGGGTCCCTGGGGTGCTAGGGTTTTGTCAGTTTCCTGGCCCTGACCCCCTGCGTGCACACCCACCCTCTCCAGCTGCTCACGCTTTCAGAGCCTCAGGCATGGGGGCCTGACCTGAGTGTGCGAAGGCAGGCTCTCCCTCCCTAGTGGCGGACAAGGAGACTGAGGCCCAGAGAGGCCGGTGGGCCCACCAAGGCCACACAGCACAGCTCCTCCTGTTCCCTCCCGACAGACCAGCCAACCCAGGGCGACCTGTCCACGCCTCCGCGGTGGCCCCGTTCTGCCCCCACACGGCCCGTGATGCCACGGAGGGGACCTGATTCACCCCCCGCCCCGGGTCATGCCCACAGGGCTTCTGGGCTGCGGTGGGCACCACCAGGCCACAGCGGCGGAGCCAGGAAGAGGCCAGCCTGGGCTGGGCAGTGGTGAGTGCCCCCACCCCCCACAGCCAGGTGGTCGGTGAGTAACCGCCCTGTCACTCATGACTCACTCAGCTCCCCAGAGCAGGCGGTCACCACGAGGCTGCTACCGGAAGACCTGGGGGGATCACTGCAGCCAACCCCCACATCTGGGAGAGGGCGGCCAGGGCCGGAAGGACCTGCCCAGCACGGAAAGTCGGCTTGGTCTTGGCATCAGGCCTCCACCAGGCCCCCATACCAGCTGACCTGGCACCGCAGCATCCTCTTGGCCTGCGGCCCCCCACCTGCCCTCCCCTGGCCCTCGCTGACCCGCCAGCCCTGGGAGCTTCTGCTCTGCCCGCAGAGAGGAGGGCGTGGTCGGCCAGAGCCGCCTCACACAAGCTCATCTGGCCCAGCTCAGCACCAGGCATGGGGGCGGGGGGAGGGGGGTCAGGGCCCTTCCAGGCCAGCACACCCGTCGGACCCAATCAGCGCAGGGCCCAGGCATGCATCTGGGATTCGCTGTGCACCGACCACAGCTCAGGGCAGGGAGCTGGGAGAGCAGCCAGAGGAAGGGCAGGATCAGCTGTCCGCCAGTGTGCGACCCCAGCAACGGGATGCCTTCTGGAAAGTTCTCTGGAGAAGAAAGAAGCCTCTGCCCAAGGCCCCTCCTGCCCTGGGCATCCTCAGATCCCGCAGGGCCCAGCTTCCTAAGCGGTCCCTTGAGCCCCACTCTCCAAGGACGTTGGCACTGGAGGCTCACCTGCCCACAGGCATCAGCTCAGCCTCGCCTCTCCCCACCCACACTGCCCTGCTCCCACCCATGGCATCATCGCATAAACCAGGCTGTGCCCACCCAAACGGGGCAGAGATGCCCCAGAGATGCTCCAGCCGGCCCCCCGCCCCCCACCTCCTGGGAACATCTGAGCTCCTCTCTGCCCAGGAAAGGCGGGCTCAGCACTTTCTCCCCGGGGACTGGGACTGCAGCCCCGGCTGGGCGGGCGGGCAGCGGGGCCGGGCTGCTGAAGGCAGGGCAGGGGGCAGTGCCCACTCCAGGCCCCAGTGTGGGCCCAGGAACACTTGGGAAAGCTGTTGCTGTAGGAGAATTCCGCCAACCAAGCGGGCGGCGCACCCCACGGAGAGAGCCCGTGTGGGCACAGATGGCGGCCGCTGCAGACGGGATTTGGGGGAAAGCCTGGGGTCTGCGGAGGTCACCTGCCCCACAGCCCTCAGCTGCGGCCTGGCCCCGCCCCCACGGGCTCTGAGCCCCTGGCCCGCCTCGTCTCAGACCTCACTGCAAACCCCCCGGGGAGTCAGTCCCCACCCTGCACACCTCCCCACCACCCAGCCCCAGCCAGCTGGCTCCAAAGCGGGTTCTCCCGGCAGCGCGGCTTTCTCTAGATTTAAGACTGAGGTGCCGGGTTCTGGGGAGGGGGCGCTGCTGACCGCCACCCCCACCTCTGAGAACCCGAGGCTGGGACCCACGGCCCGCTGGGCTGGTCCATTTCCTGGAGCCGCGCCAGCAGCGGGACCCTCTTCCCCGAGCCTGAGTGCCCACCGCTCAGGCGGTCCCCGCCCGGCCCGCGCCCTGCCCGGGCCGCCCGCTCCCCCGCCCCAGGCGATGCCTCCGCAGCGGCTGCTCGCCGGGCCTGGAGCGCTCTCCGCGCCCGGACCTTGTAATTATGTCCCACAGCCCGGCAAACCGCGGCCTCGCAGCATCTGGCTGTGGTTGCGAACTTTTGTTTCAAGATGCGCGACTATTTATAGCAGGAAAACTGGTAGGATAGTAATTTCCTAGGAGCTGGAGGAGGAATTGGCTGCATCGCTATTAAAAGGGGGTGGGGGCGCGGCCATTTATTAGAACTGCGGCCGCGCGGGGGGGAGGGGCGGCGCAGGAGCGGGAAGGCGGCGGCGGCCTCCTCGGGCCGCGGTAGGCGACCCCGGACGTGGCCCGCGTGTAAAGGAGGGGGAGGGGGAGGGGGAGGGGGAGGGGAGGGAGGCCGGGGCGGGAGGGAGCGCTGGCTCTGAGGTTTAATCAGTAGCATCCAGCTTAAATTCCCCCAAACGGCGGTTCCATAAATCAAACTTCTTTTTAAATCGGAGGCCAGAGCATATGCGTCCCATTAGGAGCCCAGCGAAGCCACCGCTGCGCCAACGTGCCCCTCGGCTCCCTGGGCCTGGCCGGGCCCTGCCCTGAGCTGCCCGGAGCCGGCGATCGGTGGCCCGCCCGCCCGATGCACACGCGCCCACGCTCCGCGCAGCTGCCGGGGCCGGAACACCGGGGCACACCTCGGTGAGAGCCGCACACGCACACGCTGCCCCCACCCCCACCCCCAGGTGAGGAGTGGGCCAGGGATGGGCCAGGCCGCCGGCGCGAGAAGCCGCAGAATCGCAGGGCAACTGGGTGCTCTCTGCCTGCCCGGTGGGAGCGGCGTGCACGTGTGCGCCCAGGTTCCGCCGGGGAGCGGGTGCGTGCGTGGGACTCTCTCAAATGTGGCACCACCGTGTGGGCCGCGTGGGTGTATATGGGGAGGGGGACCGCGCTGGTCCAGGACTGGGCCGGGCGCGCAGGGCATCTCCGCCCCGCCCCAGAGCCCTCCGGCCTTCGCACCGGCGCCTGCAGCCCGGCCTCGGGGGTGAATCTGGCCTCTGGGGAGTCACCTTTTCTCCACCCAGAGCCACAGCGTCTCCCTGGCAAAGCTCCCCGCCCGCCCCGTCCTCCGCCTCGGGTCTTAGGCCGGCCAGGCGACCCAAAGCGCCCCTACTTTCGCGCGCGCCGGGCACCGGTGCCCCGCCCAGGACCTCCCTGCCCCGTCCCCTCCCTCGGGCTCCCGCACTTCAGGCTGAGGAGGGCGTCCCCGCCCGCCCGCCCCGCGCCGGGCACTCACAGGTAGCTGCCGCTGGACAGGAGGAGGAAGATCTGCGGGCAATAGACGGAGAGCAGCGCGCTGCGCGGCGACAGCAGCAGCATGGTGGGCCGGCGCTCCCGGCGGGCTGGGCAGGCCCCGCGGGCAGGGCGCCTGGGCCAGGGGAGGCCGGGGTCTCCGCGGCCCTCCCCGAGGTAGGGCGCCGGCGGCAGCGGGCGCTAGGGACCCTGGCGTGCGGGTCCCGGCGCAGTGGTCGCCGGTGCCCCGCCGCCAGGGCTGCGCATCGCCCTGGGGCTGGCGCGCGGGGAGGGGGTGGGGCCGGCAGGGGACACCAGGGAGCCTCAGCCGCCGACTGGACCTCCGTCCGTGGATCGGTCGGAACCGGCTCTGTCACTCGCTCTGCCTCACGTCTCCAAGTCTCCCGAGGCACGCAGCTGCCATTGGCCGGGCTGCCCCTACATCCGCCTCCCCGCGGGCGGGTGTTTTAAAGGGGAGGCTGACCCGAGCGCGCGGCGGGAGCCGCCCCCAGGGCTTGCCCAAACCGCCTTGGCTGGGACCCCTTCCCCGCAACTTCGGGAGCCACAGGGCTCTGGCTGCGCTGGACGGTGCACCTGGGGGGAGCGCCGGGGTGGCCGCGCGGGGGCGTTCGCTCCCCCGGGGCCGTGCTGGGCAGTGTGTGCCCGGGTGCATGTGCCTGCATGTGCCTGCAGGAGCGTGGGCGCGCCCGTGAGCGCAGGTGTGTGCACACAGATGCACGGTGAGTGCCGCGCGCCCTTCAGCTCAGCTCGGTGAGCCTGGCTGTGGTCGCCGGCCCTCACGCTCTGGCCAACCAGGCCCGGCCCGGCATGGCTCACCTGTGCACATGCGCACTGGTGTCTGCAGGGTCGGCCTCTGAGTCTCTTCGGAGAGGCTGACAGCGGGAAGGCACCCCCAGCAGGTGCACAGAGCCCCCAGCTCGGGCGCCCCTCTCACTCCTTCTGCTGCCTGTCGAGGGGATGGTTGCAGTAAGAGGGGGACGCACTTTGCTGAACAATCCTCCTTCCAGTGGTTTTCCTTTAAGCTCAGAAACACGGGCCGAGTTCCACCTGCTATTGTCTGCGCCGTGGCTACGCCTCAGTGTCTCCCCTTTAAGCTGGGGTGAGGGTACAAAGCAGGCAAGGTGACAAGAAAGCAGAGGCCTCAGCACCGTGGCGGGGGGTGTGGGGGGGCATTGGGGGAGTCCGGTCCTGCCCTCGGTCTCTCCCTCTGCGGAGACCCACCCCAGCATCAGGAGGGAGGGCTGCCTCTCCTCTTCATTCTTTGGGGTCCAGGGCTCCCAGGCCCCTTTGCCTCTCCGGCCCCAAGGCTAGGAGGCAGGCCTGGAGCAGGGACAGAGGGGACCCCGACTACAATGGGTCCTCCGGCCCTGGCTTGGCCTCTTTGGGGCTGGAGCTCGAGGCTGCTCAGTGCCCAGCTGAGAAATGGTGACTCCCCAGAGCAGATTGCTTTAGAATTGTGCCAATCCAAGGCACATCTGGCCCTGGGACCCCAATCCCAAGGGATGGAGGGCCCAGTTCTCCATCCCTGCTGTCTGGGACCCCTCCCAGGGGCTGAGACCTGCACTGGCTGAGGGCCATGGCGGGGGGGGGGGGCTGTGTGTGCACAGTTGTGGGCAGGCAGGCTGTGATCATGGAAT
Organism: Corynorhinus townsendii; assembly: GCA_026230045.1. Taxonomy (NCBI): domain Eukaryota; kingdom Metazoa; phylum Chordata; class Mammalia; order Chiroptera; family Vespertilionidae; genus Corynorhinus; species Corynorhinus townsendii. The sequence goes on from JAPDVU010000003.1 coordinate 217,715,990, forward strand.
ATCCCAACACATACCATCCCTCACACTCCGATTCTGAGGCCCCAGGTGTGCTATGGAGGCACCCCAGCGGCTGTGAGGTCTCGGCATTAACAATAGGAAAGCTGGGCCAGTGTGAGGGGACACCCCCCAATCCTGCACAGAGGCCCCCAGGACTAACCTTCACAGCACCCAGGAAAGGAGGCGCTGCTGGCACCCCATTTGTAAGATGAAGGCAGGTGGGCTGGGCGGTTGAAGAGCTCAGCCAAGGCCACTGGATGAAGGGTGTGGGCACTGACCAACCAAAGCCCAGCCTCAATGCACAGGGCTCCCGGGTCATCTAACCCCTGAGGTGAGGGGGGGGTTCTCCTCCCTGCTCCCCCCTCCCCCACAAGATCAAGGACCGGAGGGGGAGCTGGTGGCAGGGGCTGAGCCCCCCTTGGGCCCTTAGTGGATCCCACAGTGTCTCCCTGGGTCCCCCTGCTCTCCAGGGAGGAGAGAGTGTGTGCTGTGGGGGCGCCTGGGGGGACGTTCCACTCCAGGTTCCTTGGTGGGAGCGGAGGGCAGGACCTGTGCCCCGCCGGCTCTCTCTGCACGCCCAGCGGCAGGCGCGTGCCTGGGTGCACAGGCTGGGTCTCACAGGCCCCCGCACTGGCCACCACCCAGGTCAGATGGCCAGAGCACAGTTCTCTTTGCAGAGGGCCAGGAGGCTCATGGCATGGGGGGGGGGGGAGGCTCATGGGGGGGGAGGAGGCTCATGGGGGGGCAGCCCTGAGAGCCCAGGCTGGGCACTGAGGGGGGGTGCGGGGTGTCGCACAGAGCCCTTCCTGGGAGCGGTTCTCAGGGCTCTCATGGGGGAAGGGGTGCTGGGAAGGTGCTCCGCGGAGGCCAGAGCCAGCTCCCGTCCCAGCTCTGCCCCTTACTCTCCTGGCCTTCCTTGCTGGGTGTCCAAACCCTCAAACACAGAAAGAGTAACTGCAGGGGCTGCTGGAGAGTTCCCGAAAGCGGTCTCCCTCCCACCCCACCCCACCCGCACCCCTCCATGCGCGAACTTGCACCTCCATAAACACACAGCCCAGGAAGGAGCTACACGCAGACCCAGGACAACAGGCGGCCAGCTTTGCGGGACCGAGGCCGGGACAGAGGGCTTCCGTCCTGCCGGCTCGCCGGCCTCAGTTTCCCCAGCTGTGACGCGCCCGCCGGAGGGGCCACGGGCGAGAGGGCTCTCCTCCCGCGGGGAAGCCGCGTCTCCGCCCGCCGCACCTGGTGGGCCCTCCCTGCGGGCTGGTCGCAGGCTTCGCCCCCGCGGGGACCCGCCTGCCTCCGGCTGCTGGCGGCGCACAGTAGGCGCGCTGGGAGCGGCGGGGTGCGGGGCCGTGGGCGCCCCCAGCGAGTGCGCCGCTCCCCCCACCCCCTCCGAGCGCGGCCGAGACAGACTCTGTCTAAAGGAGATCGCAGCTCAACAGGTAAGGACTCGGCTGGGTTCAGGAATGTGGAAATACGACTCGGAGCAGCTACCGCCGCGAGCGCGGCCCGCCGGGCGCCCGCCCGCCCGCCCGGCCGGCCGCTCCAGGGGGAGCGCGGCGAGAGGGGGCCGGGCCCAGGGCCCGGGAGGGCGGGGGCGCGGAGCCCGGACCGAGCCCGAGGCGGCCGGACGAGTTGTCAAGGTAATTTCAACACGTCCGGGTGATGGATAGGGACCGAGGGCCGTGGCGGGTGCACCGGCCTGCGCGCTGGGGCCTCCCGAACCGCCCGACGCACCCCCCGTCCCCCCGCCCCGGCGCGCCCTCCGGGCGGCGAGCGCTCGGCCCGGGCTCAGCGCCCAGCGCAGCCCGGGGGAGGGAAGGCGCGTCCCACCCCCGGGGCCTGGAGCCCAAACAGGTGAAAGTACGCGCCGGGCACGCTCGCCGCTACCCGCCAGCCTGCCCGCGGCCGCCGAGCGCCTGCTCTCCTCCCTCCAGCCCCGGGCTGGGCGCCCCTCGCCAGGACCCGCCGCTCGGGGCTTCGGCGGCGTCCTGGCTCGGCTTGGGCGAGGAGCCAGCACCCAGGCCAGCCCCGGATCCTGGAGAGCCGCCCATGGCCCACGCCGGTCCCGACGTTCCCGCGAGGAGACCCTGGAGGCGGCTCCCGCGGCGGCCCGTCCCCGGCCGCGGCCCGGCCCCGCGTTACTCACCCGAGCTTCACGTAGAGGACGCCAAAGCAGAGAAACACGTAAAAAATCCACTTGCGAAAGTTTCTGTGCATGATCCAGGGCGGGGGGCTGCGCCATAAACAGCGGCGGCGGAGGGGACGCGCGGGCGGGCGGGGATGGCAGGGGCGGGGGCCTGGCGGACCGCGCTCAGCCGGCGCTGCGGCTCCGGCGGCGGGCGAGGCGCGGGCACTGGGCGCGCGCTGCCACCATGGTGAGCCGGGGCGCCGCCGCCGCCTGTGCCGGGGGAGTGACCTGGGCTCGGGGCGCAACCTCGCAGCCCGACTGAGCGACCGCGGAGCCCCACGAGCGCCGGCGGGGACCCGGGCCCGGGCCCGAGAGCGGCGGCTGGGCTGGCGCTGCCTGTCCTGGGCGCAGCCGCCTGGGGCCGTGCGCGCCTCGCCGAGCGCCTCGGCGGCCAATGTGTCCGCACTTGTCGGCCTCCCCAGGTGACTCGCGGCCCCGGCAAACGAGCTGGAGGGAGCGAGCGCGCCCCAGGTAGGAGGATCCGCCTCCCGCCCGCCCTCCTCGCTCGCTGCGCGCTCTCTCTCCCTCGCTCCCCGTCTCTCCCCTCCCTTTTCTCCTCCCTCCCCCGTGACACACAGACGCATCCACCCCCCCACCCCCTCCCCAGGCCGACTCCCTTCCGACTGTCCTACTGGGACTGGGCTGGGGGAGGGAGATTGGGTGCGGGGGGGGGCACGGGGGAGGGCGCGGCTCGGAAGAGACACCTGCGCAGGGGCTGGCCGGCCTCGCGCCCGTGGGAAGGGGGTGGGGTGGGGCCGGGAATGGACAGTACAGATCGTGCCGGCCACTCAGCCTCCAGTTTCTGGTGGAGGAGGGAGAGACCACCCAGCCATACCTTGGTCCTGGCGCTCCCCCTCCCCCAGCACCGGGGTCCTCCGGGGCCACACCCTTCGCTCGCAGCAAGGCCTCCCCGCAGGCAGACCTGGATCCGAGCTCCCCCTCCAGCACCTGTCAGCACTGCTACCTCCCGGAGGGGCGGGGAAGGGACAGACAGGCAAGGCCAGATGCAGGGGGTGGCTCAGATGACCTGCCCGAGCCCTACTGCTAAGTATTCCGTGATCGAGACGATTGGAGGACATTGGGGCACTTCCCAGACTTGGAGGGGAACTCCAGCCTCCAGGGGTCCCTGCCTCCCTTCCCCAGCACCTGGCCCGTCTCGTCTTGGGGTCCCCTGTGCTGGGCTGGAGAGCGGGAGGTCAGACGGGTGGGGGCCTCACACACCTGCAGCGGCCTGGCCCGGCCCAGGCTGGAGTGAGTGGGCGCCAGGGCCGGAAGGCCCTGCTTAGCTGACACCCTCGCTGTTGGGGGTGTGGGGGTGGCAGGGACAGCGACCAGAAGCCTAACCTCTGCCCTGGCTAGGCCCCCCTCCTGCTCCCCTGGCGAGTGGATGGAGCCGGGAAAGCTTAGTCCCCTAGGACCAACTGGGACCCAGACTCACCGGGGTGGGAGTATTGGGGGGCGGGGGAAGCGCTGCTGCAGTCACCCTTGGTCCCACCCAGCCAAGCTCAGGCAGGGACCTGGAGCTCGGAGCCGCCCTCCCCCGCCCCCTGCAGTCCCAGTCGACCCCGGCCCCTGATCCCCTCTTAATCCTTCAAATCCCCTGAACCTTTGCCATGACCCGGGCGGGGCGGGCAGGCGGGGGCCATCCCGGCCCCTCCATCAGAGGGGGGCCTGCAGCTGTGCAGAGCCGGGAGGACGCAGTGTTCCCAGAGGCATGGGAGTTGGAGACAATCACAGGCAGGGAAACTGAGGCACGGAAATATGTGACATGACCATAGCAGCCTCACCTCCCGTGTCCCCTGCGGAACAGAAGGCTGAACTCTGGAGACTGGAGGGTACCGGCCGAGCCCTCGGGGTCCGCAGCCGGAGAGGGTCGGCGGGGGGTAGAGAGCGTCGGAGGAGCTCCGACCCGCGGGCCGATGCTGCCACCTGGCGGCCGCTGCGGGCTCAGACGCGGGGCCGCGGGCCACCCAGCCTCCAGGGGACTCGCAGAGGGGCAGTGTCCCCACCCTGGCACCGCGTCCGCGGGCCACCCCGCCCCCCGTACCCCCGCCACCATCGTCCTCCGTCTCCCTGCTCGTTAATAGGGCGAATCCTCGGGAGCCGTGGGTCTGCGGCGCGGCTTGGAGAACCACGCAGCGGAGCCTCCTCCCACCTCTGGCCTCGGCCAGCCCCAGGCCCGGGATGCAGGGACCCCCATCGCCCACCCTTGTCCCCTCCAGATCGACTCTGGAGGGCTGGGGCCGGGAGGTGAGAGGGTCACCGTCCGCGGGCGGGACACCTGCCTGGGTTGGTTCACTAACTCAGCTACGCAGCGTCCTGCTGCCCCCTGCCGGCGGCGGGAGGGAACGGCGCCGGGCCAGGTTCAAGGACCGCTCAGGGGACCTGCTCCCCTCACCGGGTTGTTTACCTCTGGCCTATGTGCATGCATACATGCACGCGTGCACACATACATGCATACATGCAGGGAGCAGACGCAGCTGCCTACGTTCCCAGGGCTGAATCCAGGGCTGCAGGGCTGCGTGACCCCACCTGTCCCTCCTCCCAAATGGGACTGCAGCTCTCCTCACCCTGAGCAGGAGGGGCCGGTGTCGGGCCCACGGTTACACATCTGCTTAAGGAGGGAAGGATCGGGCGAGAGGAGTCCCTTCTGCCAGGGATGCGGCTCCAGTTCCCGCTCCATAAGGAGACAAGCCAATGCCCCAAAGGCAGTCTCCAGAGTAAGGGCACCCTAGGGACCCCGGTGGGCCTTAGGCACCTTTGGGCCCGGCAGGGCGAAGTTCTCAAGGACTGCAGCTCTTGTTTCCTCGTCTCCACGCGGGGGGACAAGAACCCCGCAGCCCCAGGGCTTCTGGCAGAGGGATGAGCTGACCATGCAAAAGCGACTGGCAGAGGGCGGGCGCTCGGTCAGTGCGGGTTCAGCCTGGCACCACCCGGCCCCCGCCTGTCCCTCCTCGGCCTCATCACATGCCCTTGCCCTCTCCTCTCTATCGCCCTGTCTTCCCTTTTGTCACTTGAACACATTAAGCTAGCTCCTGCCCCAGGGCCTTTGCACACGTTGTCCCTTCAAGTGCAGTGCTCTGTCCCTGGTTCTGCGTGGCCCCAGCTTACATGTCCCATGTCAGAGGGGCCCTTACATTCCTCCCTCAAAGTGCTCACTGGTATTCCGTCTCGTAGCACCACACTCTGCTGTCCCCCTGGTGACACGGGAGGCGAAATCTGTCATTATCTGTGTCCTGTCCATCGCCCGTCAGTAAGCTCCGTGGGGACTTTGGTTCCTGTCTGTCCCCAGGGGGTGAGATGGAACCTGGCCTATAGCAAATGCTCAATAAACCATGAATGGTTTTCCGGGAGGCCGCTGGCATCCAGGGCCTGCCATGTTGCAAACGATGGAGACCAGGGACCTGACAGGGACCTCTGAACCTTGAGTTTGACCTCAACCACCAGCCCCAGCATCCAGCACACCCTCTGCTGGCTACCTTTCTCCTGCCTGCCTCGCTTCTTGTCTCTGGCTTCACTGACAAGCATGTCCTGTGCCCCCCCCCCCCCCAAATTTCTACTCCGGTTACACTGGGCGTGATTGAGCCCCTTCTAGATAAGGAGCCCGCGCTTGCCTGGTGGACCTCAGGCAGCCTTGTGAAATGATGCTGGGAGACCCATTTCACAGGTGAGGAAACTGAGGCCGAGACGGAAGGGCTCGGCCGAGGTCACACGGTGGGTGGAGCTGGGATTGGAGGCCAGGCCCCTCGGGCCCAGAGCTGGGCTTCTTTCACTTCACTCTCAGCCTCTGGGGAGGCGGGGCCTGTGCCTCAGGAAGTGGAGCCCCCAGTTCAGGAGGGACACTGAGCGTGATGCGAGCAGAGGACAAGAGGCCCCGAGGACCCACTGGGTGAACCCCAGGGGCAGTGAGGTCCCTGAGGGGGGCCTGGAGGGGCCAGAACGCTAAATGGCCCCCAAGAGGCCCTGCCCTCAGCCCAGGGACGGGAACGTGGTGATGCGATGCCCGTGAACAGGCCGTGTCACGTGGCAAAAGAAGTGATAACGTGACTGATCCGCTGACTTTGAGTTCAACAAGGGGGTTAACCAGTGGGCCTGGCCCAATCACATGAGCCCTTTATTTTAAAAAAAAATATATATATATATATATATGTTTTTATTGATTTTAGAGAAAGAGGATGGGAGAGGGAGGGACAGAAACATTGATATGCCCAGCCGGTGTTGCTCAGTGGTTGGGCATCAACCTATGAACCAGGAGGTCACGGTTAGATTTCCCCATCAAGGCACAGGCCCGGGTTGCGGGGCCCATCCCCAATGTGGGGTGTGCAGGAGGCAGCTGATCAATGATCCTCTCTCATCACTGATGTTTCTATCTCTCTCTCCCTCTCCTTTTTTCTCTGAAATCAATAAAAATATGTTTTGTTTTGTTTTTTTTTTAACTGTTTGACATTGAAATTGGGACTCAAACATTTTTTGTTATTATATGTTTATTTCTAGTCTGCAGAGGCATGATTTTTTAAAGGAACGAAATGGGGGGGAAATAGATACAGAGGCAAAGAAGCATTGAACAGACTGTCAAACTACATTGGGAAGACAGGGGAGGCTGGGCGAGGGGGGCTGTAAGAGACCAACCGAGGGACTTGTACGCATGCATATAAGCACAACCAATGGATATAAGACACTGGGGTGGGGGGGGAGGGCGGGCAGGTGAAGGCATGTCCTGGGGGACAGGGGAGGTCAATGGGGGGACAAAAAGGAGACATATGTACTACTATTTGTAATACTTCAAACAATAAAAAATAAATAAATAAAAATATGTTTTAAAAAGAAAAGAAACACTGATGAGAGAGAATCATCGATCAGCTGTCTCCTGCACGCCCCCAACTGGCGATCAAGCCCACAACCCGGGCCTGTGCCTTGACCGGGAATGGAACCGTGACCTCCTGGTTCATGGGTTGACCCTCAACCACTGAGCCACGCCGGCCGGGCACGTGAGCCCTTTAACAGCAGAGTTTTCTTTGGCTCATGGCAGAGGGGCAGTCAGAGAGATCCAGGGTGTAAGGTGGACGTGCCGGTGCCAGCTTCGAAGGGGGCGGGGACCTCGCGGTGAGGAGTCCGGGTGGCACCCGGGAGCTGAGAGCCACCCCGGCTGACAGCCAACGAGGACATGGGGACCTCCGTTCTGTAGCCGCAGGCCCTGCCTCTGCCCCAAGGAGCCTGGATCCTTCCCGGCCCAGGGGAGGTGCGCCTGGTCTCCGGGGGCCCTGCGCAGAGCCCCCCGCAGCACATGCTGCCTCTGACCCGCGAGCCGAGGCGCGTGCGAGCGGAGCCCCTGGCGATGGAAGACAAACTCGGTCCGATTTGGCCGCGCAGACTTGGGGGGCAGAAACCCAGGTGACGGCCCAGCTGCTGGCGCTGAGGGGCGTGGAGCCCAGGGCGAGAGGTGACCAGAGAGAGGGGGCTCAGACTCCGGGAGCAGACCCGGTTTTAGGGGCGCTGGGGAGCCGTGGAGGACTTGAGAGGCGGCTTGGCTGGGGTGTCTCCCGCTTGCCCCGCCGGCTGACTCCTGGGGTCCTTCGGAGCGCCCCGGGGAGGGGCGGGCGAGTGTGCGCTCGGCCCGCACGCGGCTCTGCAGGCCAGCGCCCGCCACCCGGCCCCTCGGACACGTGCACGCGCGGCTGAAGGTTCTGAGTCCATCCCAGACCCTCTTCGTGCGCGAGGTTTTCCGAGTCCCCTTGGGGTGCCCAGCCCCCTCGAGGGGGCAGGGCCCTCGTGCGGAGGGGTGGCTCCTATGGGAGGCGCAGGGCACCCTCGGGTGAGACAGACCTGGAGCCCACCCACAATAAGAGGTCCCGGAGGAGCCTGAGAGAGCCTCTGGGGAGCCCGCCCACCGCCCTCGGGGGCCGAGGCCTCCCCCAGGAAGGGACTGGCCTGCTGGGCGGAAGGGACAGCCTACAGGCCACCCCCAGAGCTGGGCGCGACTCCACAGGGCGCCCGGGAGCCCGAGGACCCAGCGTGGGTGCACCCAGAATACACTGCGCAGGCCACCCTCTGACCTCTGACCTCTGGCCTGTTGGAAGCTGCCCATTGCCCTCACCAGCAGAAAGGGGTGGACAAGGAGTCCGGATCTGGTCCACCTTGAGGCTCTGGCCAGGGTCGGAGCCATGCACCCGCTGTCTGGTTGGGACAGAGGGAGGTCCGCCTTTCAGTCTCGTGTAAATCCTTGCTGGTGGGCTGCACCAGCCGTTACTGGAATGGCCTGCCTGAGGGCTGTGGGTGGGTCCCAGACCTGAATAAAAGGGAGGGCGAGGCCGGAGCGAAGCCAGTCCTTCCTCGGCTTCCGCCTGGCCCCCAGTTTCCAAATTAGTATTTCTGGTCTGGTCTCTTTCATTTGCGCGCGGCCTCCTCCAGGGCCCGAACCCGAACCCTGAACCCGAGCCCTGAGCCACGCGGGACGTGGGGGTTGTGACTCCAGGAGCGGAAGCACCGGGTGGAGGCTCAGGGCCGCCTCGTGAATGAACTTGCTGTTTGGCTCTAAGGTGCCCGGGGCTGCGGAGGGAAGGAGCGTTACCTTGGTGACTGGGCTTCCCCTCTGCCTTGTCTCCAGCTCTCAGTGGGCGCCGTGGCCTCCAGGGGCCAGGAGACAGAGGGGCAGAGCAGCCCGCCAGCCACGGGAGAGAGCACCCGCGGCCTGCACGGAGTTCCCTCTGGCAGCGCAGGGCCACCGCCCTGCCCCAAAGAGCCACAGGATGGTCACGGCCGGTAGTCGGTCCCCGAGCGGGTCCTGCCTCTGCGCCTCTCCCCTGCTGTTCCCCATCTGGACGCTCCCCGCTCCTCCCCTGTCTCGTGCGCAGTGGACTCTGGCCCTGGCCAGGAAGGATGCTGAGAGCCAGGCCGAGGCCTTGGACGGGTCCCCGGCGAGCTGCCCGTCGGCGCGGAGGCTCCTCACCCGCAGCACCAGGGGCACCCGGGCTGCGTTCTCTCCGTGGGGGGCGCTGTGCTGGGCGCTGTAGGGGGCGTGCTCTCCACCCACTAAATGCCTGTAACACACCCGTGGCCCAGGTGTGGCCCCGCACCGTGTTTCAGGCATTGAGAACCGGCTCTGGCTGTGAGGCTGGATTCTGGGTGTGGAGGGGGCGGGTCTGTCTGTCTTCTTGCGTGGACATCCCCAGGACGTGGCCTGGTCTCCTGGGTCTGCCGGGCTCCAGCGGGGTCACAGGCACGCCTGAGCTCCCGCGCCGGGGAGCAGAGAAGTCCAAACGAGAAACTTCCTTTTGCCCTGACCGGTGTGGCTCAGTGGATAGAGCGCCGGCCTGCAGACTGAAGGGTCCCGGGTTCGATTCCGGTCAAGGGCATGGACCTTGGCTGTGGACACATCCCCAGTAGGGAGTGTGCGGGAGGCACTGATCGATGTTTCTCTCTCATCGATGTTTCTAGCTCTCTTTTCCTCTCCCGTCCTCTCTGTAAAAAATCAATAAAATATATTTTTTTTAAAAAAGAAATTTCCTTTTAAGCCAGACACGGCATCCACATCTCTCTGTCCACACCCACTGACGCCACCCCTGCCCGCACCCCACTGATGCCACCCCTGCCCGCACCCCACTGACGCCACCCCTGCCCGCACCCCACTGATGCCACCCCTGCCCGCACCCCACTGACGCCACCCCTGCCCGCACCCCATTGACGACACCCCTGCCCGCACCCCACTGACGCCACCCCTGCCCGCACCCCACTGACGCCACCCCTGCCCGCACCCCACTGATACGGCCCAGTCTATGGCCCCGCACAGCTGCTCTGGGGCTGGGAACCCTGGTCACAGCTGGGTGCCGGCCAGGGCCAGCTTCCACTCGACAGAACGGGTGGGCACCCAGGCACCAAGCAGGGAGAAGGAGACAGTGGATGGTGGAGGAAAACTGGCCATTCCTCACATCCCTGCCGATGCCAGTTGTTATAGTAACGTGACCCTCTAACGTACCAAGTGATGATTGTGTGAGATGCTGGCTGTGTGGAAACCCCCACACTCTGTAACTTCCAAAATCAGTGAACACCCCACTATCCTGATGTAAAAGCTCTGAGCCCTTAAAGTGTAAACACCCTGCTCCCAGCGTAAGGCACACCGTCTGGCCCACACGGATAAGGACACAGGCCGCTTACCACGGTCTATAGAACTCTGAGATGGCCTCCAGTTGAGGTCTCCTGCCCGGTAAGAGGAGGACTCCACGTCGCTCCGAGAGACAATCCCCTGACTGCTCTGCTGTGTGAGCCTGAACCAACTGCGGCCGCCTGCCTGTCTCTGTTTTCGTCGTCTGTCCTTCAGTGTGCATCGCCGAGTGGCCTTGGCTGGAGCCTAGGACCCACTAGGAATAGGTAAACAAACCCTGTGTGACTGCATACTAATTCTGTCTTGGGTGCCATGTGTTCTGGTTCGGCTCAGCTGTCTAGACATTGAAGTCCCAGGGGATAGGCCGTTATTGCTGACTCCTGGTCACCTGCGTTTGTCCCACTAAGTCTAGACAGATAATCAATTAATTGGGGCATAATTGGGACACCAGTCCCCTCCCTGGTCCTCCCCACACGCCTGACACGCCCCCCCCCCCCACATACACACACACACACACACACACTACTCACTATTCTTATGGGCCCTCCAGGCCTTCGCTTCCACCGCTCCTGGTCTGGAGGAAGCAGACCGAGCTCCGTGGCTTCGTCCAGGAGACCCTGCCCCCAGGGCCAGCTCCTGCTGACCTGCCCAGCCATCCCACGGCGCCACGTGACCCACACGAGCTGTATGCGGGCCCCACACTGGCCATGCCTCTGGCTTTCGCCCGTGTCGCTGTCTTCTTTAAGTGTTCTTCCCAATGCATCAATCAGCTCTAATTAGGTTTGACTGCGTAGTATAGCAAAACTCAAAAAAGCAGTTCTTAAATACGATTGATGTGTGTGTTTCTTCCCCGTGGTAGATGTCTGCCGGGGGTCTTTTCCAGCATCTAGAAGGGTTCGGGAATCTGGAGAAGGTGCTGTGTGTAAATTAGGGTCCAAAGATGAAACATAATATTGAAAGGCATTTGGGGGAGCCAGAGGAGCTTGGCTAAAGAAACCGAGTTCTCCTGTCTCTCTGGACCCCTTGATTTTTATTAACACAAATTGTCCTAAGGCAAGGTAGATACACACTTCAAAGGCCAGGGTTCAGTGCACAGAATCCATTGTCAGATTGGAAGAATTACCTCCGGCTGTTCAGGGGTTTGGCCAGCAGGAGGCACTAACGTGTAGATTGAAATGCCCTGAGCTGTCTGGCCGCCAGCAATCATTTATGCCTCCCTTTCAGGTTTGGGGAAATGCCCTCGGCCGTCTCCAGGTGAGTCAGCCCTGCTGACAGGCTGGCATGGGCTTCGGCAGATGTGTAGAGGTAGACACGAAACCAGAGCTTGTATAAAGGCCACACAGGTCATCGGGGACCCCGGCTCTCGCCAGCTTGTTGCTCTGCCTTCCAGAGCACCTGTCCCTTCACCTCAGAGTCCTAGATGGCTGCTGGACGCCTGCCATCACTGTGGCTCCCCAGGCTGCTGGGTAGAAGGACGAATAAGGGCCTGCCGCGCCCCATTCCTGAACACGCCCACTTAATTCTCATTGGCCAGAACTGGGTCACATAGGCATCTCTCGCTGCAAGGAAGGCTGGGGAACGGAATCTCGTAGCTGAGCAGCACTATCCCCAGCTAGAATTGGAGCTCAGGTCGGGAAATGGCTATTGGGGCGCACAATCACCGACTCCCCCCCATCCCGTGGTCTGCTCAGGTGTCCCTGTCCTGGATCCACCCGGACTGTGGAGAACCGATCGTTCAGCCTCTTTGCTAGGGACTCCGCTAGGCTCCTGCCGGGCCCTAAAGGCTGTGCTGAAGGAAGACAGGGCCCGGTGGACACCCCACCTTCCCACCTTCAGCCAGCCCTGTTCGTAGAGTATTGACCCGTAGCCAGTGTGGCTCAGTGCATAGAGCGTTGGCCTGCAGACTCAAGGGTCCCGGGTTTGATTTCCGGTCAGGGCACAGGCCTGGGTTGTGGGCTCCATCCCCGGTGTGGGGCGTGCAGGAGGCAGCCGGTTAATGATTCTCTCTCATCATGGATGTTTCTATCTCTCTCTCCCTCTCCCTTCCTGTCTGAAATCAATAAGAAAAGAAAAAAAGTTGTTTTTTTTTTAAAGAAAGAGTGTTGAGTAAAGCCAGCTGCTGGCTGATCTGACTGGGCCCGGCCTGGGAGGTGCGGGGAGCGGGCCGTTGAGTAAGGCAAAGCACATTCATCTCCTCTCACGGTCACTCGGCCTCATGCATTTTTCATGCCTCTTAAGCCAAGTGTCTGCTTGAGAAAGCCGGGCTGAGCCGCTGGCTCCGGCCTCAGGGAAGGCTGGCCGGGCAGCTGGGGAGGGAAGCTCATTTCGGAACCGGGTAAGAAGGGGGTTAGCTGTCTGAAATGTAATTACAGCTGCAGCCGTAATCCCATTTGCCAGAGGGATCTCCTGAAAGCAATGGGCGTCTGCTCTTGGACTCAGAGCCACAGCTCCAGGGCTCACGGTGACTGCAGGAGGCTGGCAAGCGGGCTCGACCCCCACCCAGGTGACAGGGCAGCAAACACTGACTCAGGGTCAGAGCACCTGGGAGCCGCGGGCTTTGAGGGCGGGAGGATTGCGGCTCCGGCTCCGGCTCCGGGGGCAGGGTCACCCAGGGGCCAAGCAAGGACCAGAAGCCAGCGTGCTGGCCCCAGCACCCAAGGGGGCCCCCTGGGCGCTTGCCCTGCACCCCTCCCATGGCTACGGCAACCACTCCAGCATTGGATGCCTGGCCTGGGGTCCCCACTCCGGCCACACGGCCTTCCTTCCTGCACCCGTTCGTCCCAGGGAGGTGCAGAGCCGCAGGGAGGGGGCTCCCAGACCAGGACTCCTCAGGACCCCTGCCCTGGGGGCTCCTCATCTAGAAGCACAGACCCCAGAGGGCGGCACCCGTGTCAGGCAGGTAGCAGTGGTCCGGGCCCAGAAAGGGCCTTTGTGTGGCACAGGCTCTGGGCCTCGGTGTGCTCAGCTGTGAAATGGGAGTCTGCCACCCACGTGGAGGCCTTGGCCGGCACTGGTGCCCGGTTGGCCTTGTCTGCACAGCCCCACGACGGTAATGAACGAACAAAGAGGTGATGGCCCGGCCGTGGCCCCTGGGGCGCTCCCTGCCGCCCACCCTCCACTCCGGGCTCAACAGAGGAATGGTGCCCAAGGACCTGGAGGCTCCAGCCTTCGGAGCTGGTTGGCCCGGCCTCTCCTCACACTCCTGGTGGGACTGGGAAGAGCCTTTCCTCCGGGAGCCTCCACAGGGAGGCTTAAGAAGGCGGGGCCTGCCCTGGATGGGTGGCTCGGTGGTTGAGGCACCATCCCAAGCACCGAAGGGTCAGGGCACATACCCAGGTTGTGGGCTCGATCCCCAGTAGGGGGCGTGCAGGAGGCAGCCGATCAGTGATTCCCTGTCATCATGGATGTTTCTCTCCCTCTCCCTTCCTCTCTGAGATCAATAAAAATACAAAAAGGAAGCGGGTCTGCAGGCCGCACAGCTGGCTCCCTGGCTCACACGGACCCAGCGGAAAGGGGGTGCAGGGTCCGGGGGCAGGGACCGCGACTCTGGGCCTCAGTTTCTCCACTGGGGACCCTGACCCTCCTGAGCTGTCGGAAGCATGACCCCCAGCTGGGGCCTGGCACACGCTAAGAGCCCAGTAAACCAGGGGTCCGGCCTGTGAGAGACAATGGTGGCAAACACGAGGGCACTGCCAGCGAGGCGCCCGCCTCCTCGGGGAGCCATGTCTGAGCGAGGGAGCAGGTGACCAGGCCTCAGCCCTCTCCTCCAGGGGGCCCTGTGGAAGGGCAAGGGGGTTGCTGAGGGCAGAGCCCAGCCTCTGGGAGACTGGGTCCAGCTGACACACCCCGTCCCCTACACCCCCCTGACCCCCCACGGAGCACACTGCAGCCCCCCACCCGCTGCATTTCCCTTTGTGTGTGTTTTTGAGCCCCTGCAGCCACCCTGGGTGCTCAGGGCACCCAGCCCTCTCCTTTGTGATGCAAAAGTGCCCGCTTGGGAGCCAAGTTCAACCTCCCGGCTCCTGCCCTCCGTGTGGGGGAAGCCCTGTTGCCTCCGGCGCTGGGCCAGGACGCGGAGCCTGACCCAGGAGACCAAAGAGCCGGGTGGACCGACGCCCCGGACGCTGGTGGGCACGTCCTCCATTTCCGGGGTCCCTCCCATCCTGCCCGAGGTGCTGGGCGGCAGTCCTGGGCCTCGGCGGGCCCCGGGGACAGAGAGGCCCGCCCCCATCACGAGGCAGTTCCTCCCGTGACCACCCCCACCCCGGCTTCCAGGTCCCTCGTTAACATGACAAAGGACGCGCACTCTCAGCCCCTGGGAATTCCCGAGCTTTCGGGCTCCGTGCTGCCCCGGAAGCTGGGCCCGAGCCCGTGAGTTTCTCAGGACAAGTCACCGAATCACAGCCTCCCGCCGCCCTCAGGCCGGGCTCCCGGGTCCTCCGTGGGCGGCGGTGCAGGGAAGAGCACGGGGCCCGGGTTGGGCCGAGCAGGAGGGTGAGGGGACCTGGCACCCCGTATCCTGAGGGCTGCCCAAGCCTGCATGCACGCCACGAGGTGCCCCTACAAAGGATGGCCCCGGCCCGGGGGGCAGAGCGAGCGGGAGGAAGTGGGCCCCAGGGGGATGAAGACCCAGAGGCGGTTCTGGGGTGAGAGGCCTGGTGACACCCCGCTTTGTGGCCTCCTGGCCTCAGCTGCACCATGGGATAGTAACACCACTCACTCTGAGAAATCACAGGTAACCCCCCCCCCCCGACACACACACACACGCACCCCGCTCCATGTACTTCCTGCTCCCGTCCTCCCAGGTCTCCTGTGGGCAGGTCTCAGTGCCTGGGCAGCCCCTGCCTCAAGCCTTGACCTTGGGACCCACCACATTCCGTTTCTTCCCTGAGGGACCACCAGAGGGCGCTCTGCGGCCAGGAAAGACGTGGCTGTGGCCGCAGGGAGGGCCAGCCGGGCGCCCCTGGTCCCCTCGCCTCTCCCTGGTGATGCCTCTGGGGCCTGCGAGGAGGGCATGGCGAGGACGGGATGTGCCTGGCTGCGCCCCACCCCGTGCGGAGAGACGAAGCCAGATGGGCAGGAGGAGTGTGTGTGGAGGGGGCGGGCGGGGAGGAGTGTTTATTTGAATGCAGGGTCCCTCTGGGGCTGAGGAGGGTTGCATGGAGGCACCACATTCTGTCCATCCATCCATCCCGGCAGACACGGGTGTCCTGCCTCCAGCCTTGGGGGGGCGGGGGACGCTGCTGTGGACACGGGTGTGAGCTCTGCGGGAGGCCCAGGGAATGGGACATGCAAGGTGAGGGGTGTGAGCTGGGGCCGAACAGAGGCCACGTGGCCGGGCTGTGGGCTGAGGGGTACAGGAGGGGGCTGGGGCCTGGGGCCTGGGAGGGAGTGGGCCCTTAGCCAGGAAGCAGGGAGGGGAAGGCCAGTGGCGGCACAGGCTCAGGGCTGGTGCTGGCTGTGCAGCTCGGGGGGGCCCCACTGGGGGCCTGGGCTCCCTGCACCACTTGTCAGTCTGGCTTCTCCCAGGAGCTCAGCGGGGCACCCCCTCTTCCCCAGGCCACCCTGGGGTCTCAGGGGGAGGGCTGTGGGCGCCTTAACCCCAACCATCACTGGCGGGCCCAGCTCAACAGACAGCTTGGCCACTCTTGCCTGGCTGGACATGAATGCCCTCCACCCTCCCTCCCCCGCCTCAGCCCTGCCCTTCCTGGCTTCCCAGGGCGGCAGACGGAGCCTGGGGCAGCATGGGGTGCGGGGAGTGGGGAGTGCGCCACCCAGGCGGCCAGGGGCTAGGGCAGGGAGGCCCAGGGCTGGATCCTGGGAGCTGAGCCCCAGGGCAGAGGAGGCCGGGGAGCACCGGGAGGGGCTGAGCAGGGAGGCGGGGTGGAGGGGAGCGCTCACATCCAGATGGATACCAGGGACCCAGAGGGCAGAAGCCGGACGAGGGCCCAGCAATAGGAAGGGCTCTGAAGCAGGAGCGGAGGGCGGGGGGAGGGGGGAGGACCATGCCTCCTTGAGGGGCCGGCGGGGGGGGGGGGGGGGGGGGGGAGCATGGCCGGGCTGCCTGAGGGCGCAGAGGCCCCTCCCCACCCCAGGGGGGTCCCAGGCCCCTCGTGGCTTTAAGGCTGAAAGCACATGCCACTGAAGGCGGATCTGGCGCCCGAGATCACAGCGCTGGTGGCGGGTTCACCCCAGGACACGCCGCCTTCCTGTGTGGCTGGGAGGGAGTTGGGGGGTCTGGCCCAGGGCCACCCTCCCCCGCGGGCTCATTGTCTGTCCTGTGGCCGGAAGCCGGCTCCTGCCCAGGGCGGGCGGGGCATGGGGACCTTGAACCCCTGGCTCTGAGGCTGCCAGAGGCCTCCGGGTTGCACGCCCTCCTCTGGCCTGGACTTGGGGAGGGGGGGGCGCAGCGTGACCGCCAGACCCCTCAGGGCTGCCCAGGGTGTTAAATGAGGAGGCTAGAGGGGCAGGAGGGCCCTGCCTTCAAGCACAGCAGGGCCTTCAGTCCGCCCAAGGCTCCAGGACCACTGGGTGGGTCACCCTGCCAGGGTGGGGGCAGGGGGGTGACACCGGCCTACAGCAGCCAGCAGCCGCCTCTCAGCCAGGACAGAGGGCAGAGACCAGCGGAGGGACAAGCCCAGGCCTGGTTTCCCAGCGGGATGACTCAGGACACCTGCGCCCTCCCAAGAACCACCCAGCACCGGTGCCCTCCAAGCAGTGCCCACGGAGGCTCCGTCCCTGTCCTTGGCCCACGGGGATGCCAGCCCTGGACTCCAGGGGCAGGAGCAGGGGGAGGGAGGGGAGTGCAGAGGTCACACCGGAACCTGTAAGTGTCCCTGGTCCCCACGGCACCCGCCTGGGCTGGGGCTGCAGGGGCGGGGACCCCCCCGCCTGGCTCCCCCTGCGCCCCCCCCACCGCAGGGTCACAGAGCACTTTCCCCGGAGCATCTGTGAGGAACGGCGCGTGTGCCGCTGGGGAGAGGCCTCACGTGTTCACAGCGCAGCGGGGCACCCCCGGGGCACACCGTCTGTCCAGCCTGGCCCTCCCAGGGGCATCCCTCTTGCGGAGCCTGGGGGGGCCTGCTCTCGGGGTCACTGCCAGAGACCGAGGGCCCGTCCGAGGCTCCGCCTTCACCGCGTCCTCCCTCAGCAGCACCTGGCCAGCCGGCTCCTCCGTTCCCAGAGCCACCGTTTGGGACATGGACTCACGCTGGCCGAGGCTCTGGCTTCTAGAATCTTCTTTTGTTGTTGTTGTTTTTTCAAAATGTTGCCTCAACCATGCTTTTCAAAAATCTGCTTTTTTAAAAATACGTTTTTATTGATTTTTAGAGAGAGAGGCAGGGAGAGGGAGAGGGAGAGGATCATGGATCGGCTGCTTCCTACACACCCCACACTGGGGAGGAGCCCACAGCCCAGGCCTGTGCCCTGGCCGGGAATCCAACCGCAAGCTCCCGGCTCAGGGGTTGATGCTCAGCCACTGAGCCACTCCGGCCAGGGCGTTCAAAGTCTGTTTTAACGGCAAGAGCTGGCCCGCAGGCCTGCTGCCGTTC
This sequence comes from Corynorhinus townsendii, assembly GCA_026230045.1. Taxonomy (NCBI): domain Eukaryota; kingdom Metazoa; phylum Chordata; class Mammalia; order Chiroptera; family Vespertilionidae; genus Corynorhinus; species Corynorhinus townsendii. Next base: position 217,733,829 of record JAPDVU010000003.1, read on the forward strand.
CGGAAATAGCCCCTTCTCTCGTGCTGCCTGGCGGGAGGGCGGTGCTGATAGTGGGGGAGAGGCGTGCGGCCCCCACTGGGCCGGATGGTCATGCCCATTGTCCGAGGAGCCGTGGCAGCTGACAAATCTCAGAACTCTCTGCGCTCAGAGCACCTGGCACTCACTCCCTCATCACCTCCCACAGCTCGGCTCCCTGAAGGCCGGCACACCTGAGCTTCCCATCGGTTTCTCCTGCCCGGTCCCTCCGCCCCGGGCACGTGGGTCCCTGAAGCCAGCCCGAGGCCACAGCGGGCCTTCGCCTCCTCCTGGCTGCCCCCGCCCCTTCGAGGCTTCCTCCTCCAGGCAGCCTCTCCTGATGGCCCTCTGCCTGCCCCAGGCTCTCAGGGCCCCGAGACCTTTTCCCACCACCCCGTCTCCTTGGCACAGAGGCCTGGGGTGCCATCAGGGGCGCCAGCTGATGAGAGAGGGCATCTCAGCAGTGTGTGTGTGTGGGGGGGGGGAGTACTTTCATAGGTGCTTCCTGCTTCCTGCCCTTAGGAGCCCGGGGGCTTGGAGGGGGAGGGTGTGTCATCTCCCCGCCGCCCCCCAGGCTGAAGGAGGAGATGAAGCCAGAAGGTAAGCAGGAGGAGAAGCAGGAATGGCACCCACAGCTTCTCCCGGCCTAAGCGTTGCAGACGCCCTGACCACTGAGAGTGTGGGTGGGGGGGTGGGTAGGGAGCAGGGTTTGGCTGGGGCGGGAGCGTCCAGGCCCCTTAAGGCTCCCAGTGGTTCCCAACCTTCCTAACGCCGCGCCCTTTCATACAGCTCCTCATGGTGTGGTGACCCCAACCATAACATCATTTTCGTGGCTACTTCCTAACTGTCGAGTTGCTACTGTTATGAACCGTGATGTGAATATCGGTGTTTCCCGCGGTCTTGGGCGACGCTGCTGGTTCTCCGGCTGAGCACCCAGCCCAGAGCTCAGCGGGCTCCGAGCGGTGTCCTCCCTCCGCGGCGTCCTCCGGGCTGCCCTGCAGCTCCTCCAGGCCCCACCAGCATGAGCTCAGCCCCGGAGGCGCTGGGAGGAGGCCCCACTCCAGGAGGCTGGCCCCTCCCAGCCTGGGACCCCCCTCCCTCCCTCCCTCCCCCTCAGGCCACCAGCCCCCACTGCTCCCGCCCTGGGAGTTCTCCTCTGGCTGCCCACACCGTGTCCTTTGATAAGATGTCCCTCGATGACCCACAGCCAGGCTGCTGCCTCTTCCTGGAGGGGAAGCGCCCGCACAGACCTGGGGCGAGGCGTGGAGGCTGAGGCAGCCGGGGCCACGGCCTGCGCCCTCCGTGGTGGTGCCCCGAGCCTCCCTCGGAGAAAGCCCACTCGGAGCAGCCACTGCCCTGCCCAGCGTGGGACAGGGCTGGCGCTTTGACTCCAGAAGCCCAGACCCGGGGGCGCCGGCGCCGGCAGCTGAATAAACAGCGGGGCCGCCTCTCCAGGCCCTGCAGCCCGCCTCCCCGCCGGCCACTCACGGCCAAGAGTGGGCTCAGCCCTCCGTGGGGATGGCAGCCCCCTTCCCGCCCGACTCCCCCAGCAGGGCCCTGTCTGCAGGGCGGCAGGAAGGAGGGGGAGGGCGGCTGCCCCAGATGACCCTGCAAACAGTGTCCGGCTCAGCTCTGCCCCTGGCCCCTGACCCTCCGAGCAGGCCGGCCTCCCTGCCTCCCGTGCCCTCCGGGTGGGAGGGACGCGCCGCTAGTGCAGGCAGGCCGGCCAGCGCGAGGCGCGGGTGTCAGAGGCAATGCACTGGGGGGCAAGGGGACGACCAGGCTGGGGAGCCTTGAGGGGTACAGTGAATCCCTGGGCTGTCCCCAAGGTGGGGGCCGTGGCTGAGCTGGAGCAGGCCCACTGGAACTTCAGGGCCTCTGGTGGACCAATGGAGGAGGGAGGGAGAGAGAGAGAGGAGGGAGGAAGAGGAAGGGAGGAAGAGAGAGAGGAGGGAGGGGAAGGGAGGGAGAGAGACAGAGAAAGGGGGAGGAGGGGGAGGGAAGGAGGAGGGAGAGTGCAGGGCTGGGGCCCTGGGCTGCCTGGGCCTGGAAGGGCCTTGGTGGGAGAGGCTGAGCTGGGGTTGGAGGGTGGGGCCCACAGGGTCCTCGCATCCTGGACCGCAGGGACCCCCTTCCAGCGTTCGGGGCTGCGTGGTGAGAGCGTGCCCTGGAGGAGACCTGGCCATCACCTGGGGGAGCTGCCTTTTGCTTTCACCTCAACATGATACCTTCTCGGCTTCCTCCCTGCAGCCGGCTGTTGGGGGCTGCAGGCCTCCTGGCTGGACCCTGGGACCCAGAGGGAGACTCCAGACAAAGGGGTGATGGGAGCCAGATGCCCGTGGGCAGGGGCCCCGTGGCCCAGCCCCCGACAAGGGAACGCATGGATGGCCTCCCTGCATCGGCCGGGGCCCCTCGCAGTGCCAGCCGACCCGAGTCTGCCCGGACTCTGCCCCTCCCTGCCCTGCGGCCCGGCCCCTGCTGCCCGGTGGTGCTGGCAGCGTGGAGGGGCTGCAGGCTCCCCTCCCCCAGACACACCGCACGTCAGGGCCAGCCGCGTCCCCAGGATGAGCCCCTTTGTCCTGCTCCAGGGGTGGGGGTGGAGGGGTGGAGGGGTGAGGGTTGACATCAGACTGGGAGACCCCCAAGAACAGGGCTACACCTCATCTCTCCAAACCCCCAGGGGCCACAGGACCTAAGATCCGCTCGGCAGCTTCTATGAGCACAGAGAGGCTGAGCCGCTCGCTGGTGGGGCCCCTGGGAATCGCGCCCACCCCACCCCACCCCCGGCTCTGCACCCGGGCCCTGGGAGGGGTCCCAAACACACACACCCTGCTCCCAAGAACTGGCCCTTCTCCTCGGTTTTGGGGGACCCCCCCCCCGCCCCCGCAACAGAACAAGGAGCCCCGCCTCCCAGAGCCTCCAGCTCAGGTGGCTGCTGAGTGGGGCTCACTTTTCCCCTTGAGGTGTCTGACTGCGGACAGGGCAGACACCTGATGAATCTCCCTGAGGGTCCCCCCTCCGGCCCACCACCCCCGCCACCATCTGTACGCGGGCAGCCATGACGTCTACCTGTGGGGGGACCCGAAACTCCATGAAGCCAGCGGGTGGCTCTCGCCGGGTCTCCTAGTGAGGGTGCCTGTGACCTTGGGGATGCCCCAGCCCCGGGGTGGGGGCCCCAGCCCCGCGGGTGCCCAGGGTTTTGGATCGGGCTGCCGTGTGCGGCTGCGGCCACCAGGGGGCAGCAGAGGGGCGCGGTTGCGCGGGGGAGCCGAGTCCCTCCCCCCTCCCCCCGAGCCGGGCTTTGTGCAGGGAAGGCGGGCGGGGCTGGGCCCCGCGGTCACTCGGGGGGCCGGGGAGTCGGCGCTGGGATCCGGGCCTGAGCTCCCTCCCGCAGGCGCGGGGCCGCCCGCCCCGCTGCGCACGGGCTGCGCTGTGGTCCCTGGGCCTTTTCCAAGGCGGCCGAGGAGGCTGCCGGCTTCCCCCACACAGCTGCGGCCTGGCCGGCGGGGCGGCGGGCTCCTGGCGTCCGGTGGAGCCCACCCCGCCCCGCGCCTCCCGCCTGCAGATGGGGAAATTGAGACCCAGCCAGGAGCAGGGGCCTGGCCCGCGTCCCACAGCAAATTCAAGGCGGAGGCGGATCCGGCTGGGCCTGCAGACCCCAGGCCTGGCTCCTCTGCACGCCCCCCCACACCCCCCTGTGTCCCAGATTCCTTCGTGAGCAGGGGGTCCTGGGGCCCATCCCGGGGAGGGGGAGGCGACCCTCCTCCAGCGCCCAGGCCCCCCTGCCACCGACCCAGCCCTCCCCCAGGCTCGTGCTCCCTGGCGGCCTAGTTCTCGGGGTGCCTCCTTCCAAGGCTCCAGCAGGAGCTGCTGGGTCCAGCTGGCTCCTGTGGGCTCGGGGGGCCCGGCAGGAAGTGGGGGAGCCTGGGGCAGGAGGCGAGCCACCCCTGGGTCACTTCCCGCTGAGCTCCCCGCTCCCGGCAGGGTCCGGGAAGGTGAGGAGCAGGGCTTTCCCGAGAAGGGGGCCAGGAGACGCCCTGGGGGATCAGGGGGCACAGCCCAGAGGCGCCCCGGGCTGGGGCACAGAAGGGAGCGCCTGGAGCCCTCTGCTTGTCCCAGGAGCAGGCCGCTGGGTGGTGGCAGCGAGCACCCCGCGAGGCTCCCGCACCACGTGGACGGGGCTGCCCTCCCCCCGCCCGGGGCGCCTTCGCGCCTGCTGACCGGGGGCCTCTGTCTCGGTGGGGCGGTCACAGGGCGGGCCCCCCAGCGGCCCCGAGGCGAGGCTGCCCGGCGTCCCGGGTCCAGAGTCCTGCTCCCCGCCTGGCCCCCTGGCCCCCATGTTGGCGGCCGGGCGGGCAGGGAGGAGGCCAGGCAGCCGGGCTCGGGCCGGGCTGGGCCGGGGCCAGCGCTTCCCGGCGGCCTCCTCCCCTCCGAGCGCATTACCTCATCGGGAAGCCATTCCGCGCCGCAGCCCGGCCCCTGGGAGCGGGAGGGCCTCCTGGCAGCCGCCCGTGCCAGGCGAGGGCAGGCGTCCCGCCTCCGGTGTCTGCCTGCCGGGCGACCGCTGGGAGGGCAGCTGGCTTTGTCAGCTTTTCGGGGTGCCCGGCCGGCTGGCCACCAGGCGGGCAGGGATTTATCGCAGGAGCTGGAACGGTGGCTGGGCCGGAGGGGAAGCCAGGTGCAGGCTCCCAGCAGAAGCCAAGCCCTCCCCCGTCCTGGGCCTCAGTTTCCCCTCCCCCCAGCTCCCCTCCCCCCGGAGTGCCTGCCCTCCCCCTCCTGAGGCCACAGGAGCAGCGGGGAGGCGAGCATGTGACCGCACTCCCCCTGATGCAGCCAGCACTGTGGCCGGCCCGGCTGGGCCTTCCTGGGCCAGGCGGTCAGGGCGGAGGTGGGGGCTGCGGGCGGCTGGGTGCTGGGGGGGTGGGGAGCTTCCCACACGGACCGAGGTGGGCGCTGAGGGACGAGGATAGGGGCCACAAGGAGCTCCCAGCCGGGCTCAGCCCACCCGCCCGGCTCGGGGTCCAGAGAAGCCTCTGAGCCTCAGTTTCCTCACGTACAGCAGGGCTAATCGCTCGCCCACCCCCCATCCCCCCACCCCCCGACCCCCAGTGGATGGTTGAAAGGACTCTTGAAACCAAGTGAGAGAGAATCGGAGCCCGGCTGGTGTGACTTACCAGGAGGTCAGGGCACAGGCCGGGGCTGCGGGCTCCATCCCCAGTGGGGGGCGTGCAGGAGGCAGCTGAGCCACGATTCTCTCTCGTCAGTGATGTTTCGCTCCTCCCGCCCCCCGCCACCCCTTCCTCTCTGAAATCAATAAAAAAATATTTTTTAAAAAAGAGAGAGCCCTGACGGGTTTGGCTCAGTGGATAGAGCGTCAGCCTGCGGACTGAAGGGTCCCAGGTTCGATTCCGGTCAAGGGCATGTACCTTGGTGGCGGGCACATCCCCAGCAGGGAGTGTGCAGGAGGCAGCTGATGGATGTTTCTCTCTCATCCATGTTTCTAACTCTCTATCCCTCTTCCTTCCTGTAAAAAATCAGTAAAATATTTTTTTCTTAAAGAGAGAGAGAGGATAGGAGCCTGGCCAGTGTTGCTCACTGGTCAGAGTATCAGCCCATGCACCCAAGGGTCGGAGGTTGGATTCCCAGCCAAGGGCACATACCTGGGTTACAGGTTCAGTCCCCGGCCCCGGTTGGGGTGCATGTGGGAGGCAACCAAGCGATGTGTCTCTCTCACATCTATGTTTCTCTCTCTCTCTCCCTCCCTCCCACACTCTCTAAAAATCAATGGGAAAAAAATGTCCTCAGGTGAGGATTAACAAAAAAATAAAAGAGAGAAGGAGAACAGGAAGCACAGGCAGACAGGCTCTGGCGGGGCGGGGGAAGGGGGGCGCGTTCCACAGGCACCAACACCAGCTCCTCCTGGGCCAGCTTCAGGGTCCCCACTCTCAGGGCCGCAGGGGCCCCCCATGACACAGGTCTGTTGGGTGCGCCTCCCAAGTGAAACTCTGCCAGCCACCCCTGACGGCACAGGGGCCCCAGCTCACCTGCCTTCGTTCACACCGTCTGTCTGGAGGACTCCTACTCACCCTGCAGAACTCCGGGCTCCATGCCCCTTCCTCTGAACAGTCTCACGGGGCTGCTCTGAGACCCCAAAAAAGAACATAAATGTGTAGACACATGGGCACGGTCCCAAAGGGAGGTGTACCATGCTCACGGCTGTCCTTATTGCTAGAGAGAGGCCATAGCCAAGGGCCCGTGGGTGAGCAGGAAGTGGTGCTGAGGATGGGAGCTAGCAGGAAGGTTTTCTGGCTCAGGACCGAAGCCCAGCCTAGGCCGATGGTAGCATTCTCCAAGAGGAGAGGAGGCAGTTGGAGAGACTGTCAGTCGTGCATTAGTTTAAATATGGCTGCAGTCCCTGGTCCTCCTCCCGTCCAGAGGCAGGGGGTGCGTGGAGGCAACCAGGCTAGGTGTCCTCTCCTCTTGCATCTGGGCAGGTTTGTGACCCCGGCACCCGACTGGGTGTGACCGCAGTGCCGCTGGGCACCTCCCAGGCCGAGTCACCAAAGGCCACACCGCCCCTGCCCTGGAGTCCTGAGTCCCCGCCCAAGAAGGAAGCTCAGGTCCCCTGAGACCTCCATGTTGTGAGGAAGCCCAAGCGGCGTGGGGAGGCCACAAGGAGGCGGCTGGCCAGCAGCTCCAGCCTTTGAGTCGGCCTGGCCCCGGCTCCAGGCAGGAGCAAGAAGACGCCGTCTCCGAAGCGGCTCCGCCAGCTCGGGCGCAGGCCCGGCCGTGGCCGTGGCACCAGGTGAGGCACCAGCCCCGCAGAGCAGAGCGGTGCCCTGCAGAGCACCGGCCGCAGCGCCTGTGAGCAGAGCACCGGGCCGGTGTATGTCACCGTTTGGACGGTTCGTTCAGCACTTGCTCATGAGAACAAGCGGGAAGCTCGGGGCTGCTCCGCTCTTCCAGCCGCGTGGCCCCGTGAAGCAAGAGGACCCTCACCCGGAATTCACCCCGAGGTCGGATTCCACCCCCACCCCCACCCCCACCCCATGCCCTTGGCGCCCGCGGCCTGCTAGGTAGCCAGCGCTCGCTCGGGAGGGCTCTGAGCAGCCTCCTTCACGGAGCCGTGCCCAGGTCACTCCTCACACTCGGAAGGGGGCTCCCCTCCTCAGAACTCCCGTGGGCTTTGCAGCGGTCTCCCATCGGAGACAGGAAATTATCCGGGTTCTGTGTGGCATGTCGCCCCCCCGCACCGCCCCCCCCCCCCCCGTGCCTCCGTGTCCCCGCCCATGGAATAGTGCACTGCACGCCTATGCCTGTGGCCCCTCTGGGCTCCTGCTCTGCCCGATGGGGGAGTCATTCACCCCTGGGTGGGGCTCCCCACCTCCTCTGGTCCACAGGACTCTGCCGCCCAGAAAGGCAGGCCCAGGACTGTCATCTCACGGCGATGCGCTCAGCACCCGGCACTGGCCTAGCCCAGGGGATGGACAAAAATGGACGCCACTGGTGTCTGCTGAATGAATGAATGAATGAGTGAGTGAATGAGTCTGGGAACTCTTGTGCTCATTCATTCAATCAATTAATTTCACCCTCAGACGACAAGGGCTCCTTACAGCAGCTCCGGGAGCCGCCTCCTGCCTGGCTCACGTGATGGGAGCTCAGTACCTCTCAGCTGGCCTGTGGCAGCCCGCAGAGTGCGTTTCCCCCAGCGAGCGGCCTGCTCCCTGGCGCGGTGGGGAGGGGTGTCTGGAGAAGGAGGGAGGGGCCCTCATCCCCATGGCCCTCAGGGGCTGCATCTGGTGAGGGCTGGGGCCAGGTGAGGTGCCCCTGAGGTCCCAGGGTGTGGGGGAGGGTGGGGAGGGCTGTCGCCCAGGCCAAGCTGGGGCAGGGCCAGCGCGCCAGGAGGTCTGCGGAGAGAAAGCCCCGGGCAGAGAGGAGAGTGGGCGGGGCAGTGGTCTGTGCTGTCTCCATGGCTCCCAGGCTCTGCCCGCCCGCCTGGCCTGGGAACAAGCTGGGCCTGGAGTGAGCGGGGCCGGGCCGCCCGCGGGACAAAGGCGGCTGTTCAGGCCCTCATGGCAGCCAACGGGCCGCCCGGCGGAACATCGGTTTAGACGAGGCCAGGGGACCGCGCTGCCAGCCCCCGAGACTGTGGATGAGGCCCCGGGAGCTGGGCGGAGGGGGGAGGGGGGCCAGGCTGGCTCCACCCTCAGCTCTGCACTCGGCCCACAGCTCCCTGGCGGCCAGGGAGAGGGGAGGCAGCAGGGGCTCCTGATAGCTGGGCTTTCTCTCTGCAGCTGGGGGTGGTTGGGGGGAGCTACATGCCAGATGGGCCTCCTCGCCCAGGGGCCCCGGAGAGTGACCAGACACAGGCCCACGGGTCCAGCTGTTCTTGCTCCTCTGGGGACAGATGCTGAGCCAGCTCCAGGGCGGGGACTCCGAGCTGCCTGTGGGCCCCACACTCGCCAGGGTCCAGCCCGCGGCCTCCAGTTGACTCAGGACACGTGTCCCTCCCGCCAGCCTCTCCACCTCCTGGGACTTCCCCCCAAACCAGCCACACTCTGGAACCCACACTGCATGGCGGCTTCCGGGGGGCCCAGAGGGGGGCTCCCAGAGGGGTCCCTGCGGGCAGCTCAGCCACAGGGCTCCTGCCTCCCGGAGCTCGGAGACCGAGGAAGGGGGCACCGTGATGTCCCAGGAGCCGTGAGCCCAGGCGGCCCTGAGGCCAGAGGACCAGGAAGGCGTAGACCGAGGGGCGCTGGGCTGCGGGGCGCTGGGCTGCGAGGATAGGAAGTGGGGTTTGGGTTCCAGGAAGAGGGTAGGGGCTCAGAGCAAGGAGTCGGCCCACATAGCAGCTTGGCCCCCCCAAAGCCCCAAACCCCTCATCTGTGTCTCCACTGGCGCTGGGCCCCCTGCCCACCCGGGTCTCGGCCCCCATAGCTGAGAAGGGGCTGTGTGCTCTGCTCCCCTGTGGGCCCGCCACCCCCCTCCCCGTGGGCCCCGCTGCCCCCTTCCCTGTGGGCCTGAGCTCACAAGCCCAAGCCTCCCAGGCAGCCGCTGCAGGAGCAGGGCGTCCCTTAGGGACAGGCTGGGGGCTCTGGGACTGGACGCCCAGGGTCAACTGAGCTGGGGGCGCCTGTCTGCCTCCAGCACTGGATGTGGCCGGGCCAGAGAGGTCATGACCCTGGGCCAGGCCAGTCTCTGCAGGTTCTAAGCTGAGGGGCCGGGAGTGGAGGGCCCAGCAGGGGGGCGGCAGTCTCCAGGAGCACAGCCTGTCCAGCTGCCCCTGGGCGTCCTGCAGGCCCGGCCCCCTCAGCCTACCCCGAGCTCCCGCCTTCCCGGCCCCTCCTGCCTGGACCGCAGGTCTGGGTAAAGCCACACCTCCTGGGCCACTGCCCCATCCTGCCCTCCCTGGGGGCCCCCACAGGCCCAGCCTCCCCGCCTCTGCCAAGAGCCACCTTTCCGAGCACAGTCCCTGCCCCTGTCACACCCACTCCTGGCACCCACACGGCCTGGAGCCCTGGCCCGGGGCACCCCACTCACCCCACCTTCGCCACCTAAACCCCTGCCCGTCCTTTCCCTCCCTCAGCCCTTCGCCGGGTCTGGGAGGCCTCCCCTGGCCTCGGCCAACCCAGGCTCTCAGCCTTTGACCCTTGTTGCTGCTGCAGCATCTGTTCACGGGCTCGGAGGCAGCTGAGTCTGCCCCTCTGGGCGGCGGCCCTGGCGGGCACGGCCTGTGGCACGGGAGGCCCCCACTGCACACGCGGACAGAATGAACACATGTGCGAATGGACGAGGGATGACTGAATGGATGGATGTGTGAGTGTGTGAGTGAGAGAAGAATGAGTGAGTGAACCTGTGAAGGAGTGAATGTGTGAGTGAGGGGAGGAGAGAGTGAGCCGGTGAATGAATGTGTGAGTGAAGGGAGGAGTGTGTGAACATCGGGGGGGCGGCGGGGGGACGGCAGGGTGGCCGTGAACCAGCTCCTCCAGTGAAGAAGGTGAGGATTCCCTTCAGCGCCCGCCCGCCCGCCCGCGTGAGCCTGACTGGGAGGCCGTGGGGAGCTCAGGAAGCGGCTTTGAACTTGGGGAGGAGGAAAGGAGCCGCAGTTCACTCAGGACGAGCGGCATCCGGGACATTCCCAGGGCAGGCCCGAGTGATGGCCCTGACCCCCCAGGAGCCCTCTGCTCCCCAGTGGCCACGCCTGCTGAGTCAGTGCCTGGGTCGGCTCCCAACCCCCACCTGCCTCCTGGGGGACCTGCCCTCCCGCCTGCCCCCCCCCCCCCGCCCCGCACGGCAGCCCTGCAGCCCCGGGCACCCACAGAGCTCTGTGTTGGGACGTGTAGGTTTCTGAGCTCAGACGTCCTTCCAGCCGCCTTCCCACGCACTGCCACAGCCCATCAGATCGTCTCACAGATAAATCATCTGTCCGGGTGCTGGGGGCGGGGGGCAGGGGAAAAAGGCGGTCCCCTGACCTCAGGGCAAGTCACTGCCTCACCCACCTGCTTCTTGGTGGCATTCCCTCACCTTCCTGTCCCCAAACCTGGCCGTGCAGGAGCCACACCCTCCCTCCACGTCCCCACCTGCTCACCCAGCCCCTGCCGGCTCCCTGCCTCCCGGCCCCCTCTCTCTGTGGCATCTGCCGCCGCTCCCTTCCCTCCAGCACCCAGCACGTTCACCTCTCCCCTCTTCAGAGAAAAACCCCAGACACCACACCCACCTCCAGCACCGCCACCTGCCCCTCCCACCACCTGCCCCTCCCACCACCTGCCCCCTCGCACCACCTCCCCTCAAGACAGGACCAGCCCCGGTCACCCCCAGCACGCTTCTCAACCCACTTAGTGGGGTGCTGTCACCACCCTCCACTGAAATGGCCTTATTGGGGCCCACGATGAGCCCCATCTTGCCGAAGCCAAGGTCGCCTCTGACTCCATCCCAGTGTGTGATGTGCCGATGAGCCTCCTTCCACAAGGGAAGCTCCTGGGCCTGGGCCTGGGCCTGGGTGCTCCCAGCCCTGCTGGGCCCCCGCCTCGCTGGGCCCCAGCCTCACTGGGCCCCCGCCCCGCTGGGCCCCCTCCCCGCTGGGCCCCCTCCTCGCTGGGCCCCCACCCCGCTGGGCCCCCGCCTCGCTGGGCCCCCGCCCCGCTGGGCCCCAGCCTCACTGGGCCCCCGCCCCGCTGGGCCCCCTCCCCGCTGGGCCCCCGCCTCGCTGGGCCCCCGCCCCGCCGGGCGCTCCTTTGTGTGGTGGCTGCCCTCCTGCTTAACCTCAACCACTCCCAGATTTCAAAGACCAAACCCGCTGAAGATTCCCACGTCTACCTTCAGCCCTGCCCCAGCCCTGAACCCCATGTCCCCCCAGTGTTACTGCAATGCCAGCTGCAGAGGAGGCAGGGGCCGAGGGCTGGTGGAGGGGACGGGGCTGAGTGGGCCACAGGGGCCGGACCAGGAGCTCCCAAACACCCGCGAAGGCGGGTCACACTTGGCGGCTGTCTGGTGGTGGCCGCTCGTGGGCTGGCCTCCTGCCTCCAGCCTCCAGCCTGCCATGGCCCCACTCAGCTCCACGGCAGAGGAACCCTGCGAACCCTTCTGGGACCTCCAATGCCTCCCCAGGCGTCCTTACCCAGCCACCAGGGCCCGGTCCCTCTCCCACACACCCACTCAGCAGCCAGAGCACCTCTGGAGACATGGGGCCCATCTGCCCCCAGCAGCCCCCACCCGCTCCCCGGGCATGCCCCCCGTCCAGGCCAGTGGACACCGTGGTGAGTGAAAAACGATAAGCAGTGTTTTAATGTTACTTCCTCCGGTTACTAATGAGGTGACTTCTCGGTTTAAAAACTTCCCTTGTTTTTAATTAGGTGTTTGTCTCTTGGGGTTTTTCCTTATACACAGGAGCTCCTTTTGTACGTAGATGTCATCTATTATGAATTCAAATTCTTGTAGAAAAATAGCATGTTTTGAAAGATATCTCTACCTAATAAAAAAGTAACCTGCTAATTGACTGTACCTTTGCGACGCCCACCAGCCAATCAGGAGTGAATATGCAAATTAACCCAACAAAGATGACGGGTTAATTTGCATACACAGGTGCCGAGCGGCTGGGGGCCATGGTGACGACACAGGCACTCCACACCACCCGTCTGGGCCTCTGGGCAGCATGGGAAGGCAGAAAGGCGGCTCTGGCCAGAGTGAAGGCGCTGCTGGCAGCCAGGGGAAGGAAGGCCCATTCTTGCACAAATCTCCGTGCATTGGGCTTCTAGTTAAGTCATAATTCTCACGCACATAGAAAACAAGGCCACCTACCATTTTACTTAACTCAGTGCTGAGGGAACCAATATGACATGAAAGCCCGCTGAACGGAGAATCTGAAGGAAGACGTGTGTGGGCAACGGGAAGGTGGAAACGCGTCTGCTGATCGGCGCAGAACTGGCGAACCTCCTCTGGGCAGCACAGGGTCCTCTCGGGGCTAGCTGCCCTCGAAGACAGAACCCAATCTGCTGTCTGTTGTACAAAGTTCAGCTGCATCGCTAGGGACAGGAAGCCTGGTCTCACCACCAGTTTTCTGTAGCTTAACCTCTCCCCGGGCAGAGCTGTCGCTTAAGAAAACGTTCATTTGTCCTCTCTGTAATGTACACCCTCCTGTCAGCTCTTTATAATGATGAGGAACTTACAATTTTAGAATGTGTTCTCTCTCCTAGATGTCCTGAAATCCCATTCTCCGGGCGTTGGTGGGGAATGTTGCCATTTTTTTCTTCTTTTTTTAAAATATGTTTTTTATTGATTTCAGAGAGGAAGGGAGAGAGAGAGATAGAAACATCAATGATGAGAGAGAACCATTGATTGGCTGCCTCCTGCACAGCCCACACTGAGGATCGAGCCCACAACCCAGACATGTGCCCTTGACTGGAATTGAACCCAGGACCCTTACAGTCTGCCCGCTGATGCTCTATCCACTGAGCCAAACCAGGCAGGGCGCCATTTTTCTCTTCATTCTCCCATTTATTCTGCTTTGCACGCGGGCGTTTCCAATGGGAGCACTCACATCTTCCCTCAGGCCTAGGGAATCCCTGTTTCGTAGAAGACAAATGATTAATGCTCTCTTCTCCCTAATATCTACTCCTGGGGACTCTAGGAAACCTCTGGGTTTGTCTTTGGTTCTGGATGAGAAGTCAGATGTTAATCACATCGTCATTGCCCTTCACAGGTTTCTGTTGTGTGTGTGTGTGTGTGTGTGTTTCCCTCCAAACCTCCCAAGGCTTTCCCCTTTGCTCCGGCTCCAGAAGTTCAGCTGTGACTGACCTAGAAGTGGTTGTAACCTGTGCTGACTGGCACCCTCCTTGGGGTTTGTGGAGCCTCTTGGGTCTGTACGTTAATGGTTTCCGCAAATATGGGGAGGTTCCCAGCTGTGTCCTCACATTTTTCTCCCCCTGGATCCAGCTCTCTTCTCTCCTTCGGGGACTCCAGCTCTATGAATTTGGACCACGTGGGATTGCCCCACAGGTCTCCAAAGTCCTATTCTTTTATCCTCAGCCTTGTGTCCCTTTTTCCCCTTTGGGCTGACGCTTTCTGCTGACCTGTCTTCAGGTTTACTCATCCTTTCTTCTGTCATCCCCAGACGTGGAGGCCATCTAGTGAACGTTCACATTTTGGGTTATGGTCCTTTTCAGCTCTGGGATACCCATGAGTCGTTCCCACTTGTCTGTAGAGATTCCCTGTCTGTGTGCTCATTGATACCATATTTTCATTGAACTCCTTTAACATAGCTTCCTCTGGACGCGATTTTTTCTTTAGTTCTTTGAACGTATTTACGGCGGCGGCTCTGAAGTATGCAACTGCTACATCCTAAACCCGGGCCGATTCCGAGCTCCTATCTGTTCACTTCCTTCGTGAGGCAGCATTCTTGTTCCTTTGATGGTCTAACGCTTTCTGTGGGAACACTGGCTATTGAAGAATACATGGTAGCAGCTCTGAAATCAGAAGCTGAGTGAAGGAAGACGAGCAGGGGCCAGAACGTAGCAGGAATCACAGGCACGGGAGGGCAGGGGACAGTCCCAGAATCCAGCAGAACGCTCGTATTGCCATTTTCTCTGCCCAGAACCATTTCCCTCACGATTCTCCTTCCTCATACCTTCTCATCAAGTTAGACTTGGCTTCAGAATCACCCCCTTAGGGAAGTCTCCCCAATAATCCTGACCAGGCTGGGACCCCTCGTTAAACACATTTATAAGAACTTTCTACAACTGCCGTAATTACACGCTTGTTTGTATACTTTCCTCTTTCATGTCTAGCTCCCCGACTTCCCCTGGGAGGGAGAGGAGAGCGAGGACGAGCCGTGTGGGTTCCCACGTGCCTGGCACGCAGAGGCGCCCCGTAAATATTTGCTTAATGAATGAACCTTGCCCACGGTGCCTCCAGGACATTTTCCCAATCTGTCTCACCAGTAGCTCCTAAGTGTTCATCCCCTGAACACCCACGGGTACTTATAATCTCTTACAAGCACTTCCTTTCACCTTTCTATATGCTTTCCCAACCTAATAGTTTAACATTTTACCTTTGATTCATGTGCATCCTTTAAACCCTCTTCCACGGCCATATGGGAAACGTGAGCTTTCTCTTCTGTAAGTCACCTTTGCAAATATTTTGTCTTGTCATTTGGGGAGTTTGGCACATCGAGGTAGAACTACAGCCCTAACCGGTTTGGCTCAGTGGATAGAGCGTCGGCCTGCGGACTGAAGGGTTCCGGGTTCAATTCTGGTCAAGGGCATGTACCTGGGTTGTGGGCACATCCCCAGTAAGGGGCATGCAGGAGGCAGCTGATCGATGTTTCTCTCTCATTGATGTTGCTAGCTCTCTATCCCTCTCCCTTCCTCTCTGTAAAAAATCAATAAAATACATTTTTTTTAAAAAAAAAAAGAACTACAGTTGGTCCTTGAATAATGTGGGGATTTGGGGCGCCAATCCCACACACAATCGAAAACCCACGTATCACTTTCGACTCTCCTAACATTTAGCGGTCTCTTGCCCTCCGTGGGGAAGTGGGCCCAGGACCCCGCACAGATACCAGAACCCATGGGTGTTCGAGTCCTCTACGCGACGCTTCCAGCCGGCCCTCGGGTGGAAGGCACAGCGGCATTTACTGAAAACAGTCCGCGCGTCAGAGGCCCGTGCGGGTCAAACCCGCACTGTCCCGGGGTCAACTGTGCTGTCAGTTACCTAATGTCCCCCTTCCGCCCCTCGCCTTGCGCGCTGCTTCCGCTGTTTCTCCCCACGGGGAGTTTTTATTTGTATTTCGCACCAACCTCCCTGATTTTTCCCGTGGTCTCTGATGTGGGAGTCGTTGCTCAGGCGGAGTTTCATTCACCTCAGAAGTCTGTACCTGTCTGTGTTTCCTCCAGGTGCGCTGACGGTCTCAGAGCTTACCTTAGGGTTCTTAATCCATCGCAAGAGCACCCTGGTCCCAGAGAGGAGCGTGGGTCCAATGCCACGTCCCCCTCAGAATGGTTGCCAGCTTCCCCCCCCCACCCCCCCGGTTTTAAAAAAACAAAGCAAAGCTGCAGGTCCCCCCGGGGAACTGGCGCCCACACCTTCGTTTCTTTCTAGACTTTCTATCCTGTTTGCTGACCCACCCATCCCAGCGACCGTCTTTATAGTGCATTTTACGGATATTAAATTCCACTTGAAACTACTTACTTTCCTCATTCTGCTCACGTGTACGGAGTTCCTGTTTTGGCTTGGACACCGTCCTAGGTGCTGGAGACATAGCAATGGCCAACGCAGACAAGAATCCTTTCTAGAATGTTCTTTCTGCTCGGACACCCACTGCTCATCCCTTCCAAATCCAGTGAAGTCAGGGGCTTCCAGTGCCGGAGGGTGGGAGAGAAACGTGGACGCGTGGCCCTGCGTCCCGGTGTTGGAAGGCGTGGGCCCAGGAACCCAGGGACACGGAGGCGCGGGCAGTGGCCTTGGCTCCTCCGCCACTCCCCAGCCCGAGGCCGCCTTCAAGCCAAGGCCTTGGTTCCCACAGACCGGGTCTTCCACCAGGGAACTCGCTGAAGGTCCCACCAGTCTTTAGGCCTCGACTGCAGGTTGATTACTTAGGCCTTCTCATGCTAGGGTTTCAAGAGGAAAAAAACGTAGCCAGCACACTGGCAGGGAAGCTGGCCCTGACCTTCCAGAGGAGCGAGTCCTGGCTGGTGTGCTCAGTGGGTAGAGCATCACCCTGTGGCCTGAAGGGTCCCGGGTTCGATTTCAGTCCAGGGCACATGCCTGGGTTGCCTGCCCCCTCACCATCTTGGCATCCTCCAACCCCACCTCTGACTTCAGCCGCCGCTGCGGCCCACGCCCGTCGGCTTCTGCCAGCTGTACACTGGCGCAGCCCGACAGCCTCTTGGGCCCGTGCTTCTCTGAGAAGGTGCCATGGGACACCCGGGGAGCCCATTCAGCACCCACACAGCCAGGAGTGCCAGGAAGCCAAGTCCTCGGCCAAGGTGAGCGGGAGCTCTGGACAGATGCCCCTGCCTCACCCGCTGGGCAGTCAGTCGGTTCTGAGACAGACATCCTAAGTGCCTGGCGGTTCCCGCAGGGCCGCGTGCCCGTGCCGGTAGCAGCTTTTACTGGGTCCCCTGGGACCTCATTCCCAACCCAACTCCCTGCGGCCAAGCCTCCGTCTAGCGCTCTGTTGTCAAGGAAACCAGACTAGACACTCATATGTCACTGTGGAGACCGAGGACCGAACACAGCTCACGGGTTTGAAGACACAGAGTAGACGCTGGGAGCATGATCACCACCAATGGGGGCGGCTGTCGCTCTAACTCGGCGCTGCCCAGTGCAGCCACTGGCTACCCGTGCCGATTGACACTGAAACGTGAATTAAAATGAAATAAAATCCAAACCCAGCGCCGCAGCAGCACGAGCCCCCATCCCAGGCTCCGCGGCCACGTGCGGTCAGTGGCAACGGCGCTGGGCAGTTCCGAGCACCTGCGGCCCCCGTGGGGCGCCCTGTCGCCTGTGTGGCTCTGGGCTCTGGCTCGCTGCCTGCTGCTTCGCGCTGTTTACCGTCGACATGAGAACAGCAGGCAACATGGATGGTTTTGCTATTGGCAGCTACTAACACAGGGACCAGCACAGAAGCAGATACTAATAGAGTTGAGAGAGGGGGGCAAGAAGGAAGGTGGGGGGGCAGGAATAGAGGCTCGGAGGGAGTCCAGCTTAGCCGGATCCAGAGGGTGAGTTCTCGCCGGCTGAAAGCACCAAAGCCTCAGGGAGCAGACCCTTCTTTGCCACGTCCCTGGCAGCTTCATGCCACTCCTGAGGCGGTGGCTTCAGTGTCTGAGTCAGCTGGTGCCCATGGGGTGAGCAGAACAGCCCTGTCCAGCAAGTCCTGCCCAAATTCCACTGCTGGGTCTTGGAGGCTCAGGCCCCTTCCCTCCAGCTCCCAGCTCACCCCCCAGCCCCCACCGCTTGAGCCTTGTTGGACCTCAGGCCTCGGGGACCGGAAGAAATAGGGACGAAAAGGACAAAACCGACAGGGTCCATCACGGCATGACCCAGGGAGAGGGAGCCCAGGCTGAGCAGCAAGGAAATGCTGACATTTGCTGAGCACCTACTGTGTGCAAGGCACCATGTAGGGCTGCAATCTGATTTCACACCAGAGGCAGCGGAGGGGACGCAGCCTGTCTAGGGACCCGGGACCATGAGGGGCGAGCCGGGTCAAGCCCAGGCAGGCAGCTCCATGCTGGCTTCCACCCGGGGCCTGAGCAGACCACGCCTGGGGACCAGAGCCCTGTGCCGGCTCCCTTCCTCCCCTCCTGCCCCCGAGCCTCTGAGGCCTGGCCATCGCCTCCAGCCAGCCCGGCAGCCCAGCCTGCGCCCGTCCCCTCTGCCCCAGGGCCTGGGCCGCCAACGGAGGAGGGGTGGGGACTGGGGCCAGCCAGCCGGTGGCCTCCAGGGCGGATTTCATAGCGGAGCCCCACCCAGGAGGCTAGCTCAGCCAAACCTTCTTCCCTAACTGTCCCCCCACCCCGCCCCGGGAGATCACCCGGCTCCTCCGCATGATCCGGGGGCGGGACCCACCGAGTCCCAGGTGCTCACACAGAGCCAGGATGGAAAATATGACTCGCTCCTTCCCCAGCGTGGGATCGCGTTTCCATTGCTAATTCCTGAGGAATCTGGTGAAGTAGTGGAAAGACCAGAAGGCGGGAGGCCACGGCCGAGGCCTAAGACAGGGCCTCTGGGGCCTCAGGCTCCTCTTCGGCGGGTTGGCAGCCGGACCACGGTGCCCAGGGCCTGGGGGCCTGGCCTGACTCACCCAGCGGCCGTGCTGGCGAGGCCCAGGAGGGTCCAGGGCAGTGGCGGTGGACCTCGGGGCGCGCATCCTGTCTGAGTTCCGTCTGTTTTCAAAATGTGTCTTCGGAAGTGAAGACCAACCAGCCGTGACTCAGCACTTGCATTTCAGAGGCCGATTTCGGCCTCAGTACAAAGAACCTGAGAGTTCACACGTGGCCCGCCCCTCCCCCAGCCTCCCTCTGGGCTCCGGGCGGCCAGGTCTGGGCCCCAGAGCAGCCAGATGTTGAGGGAGAGGATGGGAGAGGGGGTGCCTTTGGCCCGGGCTCGCCACGCGTGGCCGTTTCACCCCGTCCGTCCGCACAGGGAGCTTTGGCGCATTATCGTGGCCATTTGCTGACAGAACTAGATCAACCCGTCGCCGTGCCTTCCTCCAGAAAGTCTCCCCTGACCCCCAAGACCCACCCAGGAGCCCTGCCAGGCACCCCCCAGCCTCCGGGCTGTGCTGACGCTGAGAGTGGCACCCTGAGTGCTGGCACCCAGCACCCTGGCTGTTCAGAGGTGCAGGGAGGCACCTGGGAGGCGCCCTAACAGCTAGATGTCTGAGGGCATGAGGGGCCCGCCCACAACTCCTACTTGAGGCAGACAGCTCTTTACTCCCCCGCCTCCCCCCCGCCCGCCGCCCCCGCCCCCAGCCTCCTGCCCTGCCCTCTCCCTCAGCCAGGCCAGCTCCTGCATTTCATCTTTAGCTCGGTGGGTGCTTCTGGTCCAGCACCCTCCCTCCCCACTCCGCCCCTGTGAGGCAGAGGAGCAGGGCCATGTGCCTGAGGAAGGGATTTCCCTGGAGGATTGTGCTCTGCGCCTGTTAGAAGGCTCCACGCCCGGAATGCCCTGTCCCTGGAGGGCTCCCTCGGCCAGGCGTGGCCCCTGTGTGTGTCCTACGAGCTCCCTCTGTCCCCAGAGGTGTCCCTCCGCCTGGAGTGCCCCGCAGGCCTCCCCCCCCCCCCCAGTCCCCCAGCCTTCTGGGCCTGCATCGCCTCCTCCTCTCAGGCTGCACTGTGCCACCCCCCCCCCCCAGCTTTCTCCCCACCACACTCCCCATCTGCCTCTCAGCCTTCCTGCCACCCTCCCGCCTCCAGCCAGGCTCTGAGCCCCCCGGGGGTAGCGACAGGGTCTCATGCCCTTCGAGGGCTCTGTCTGTCCCCGTGTCCGGACCGAAGGAGGCCTCGGTGGGTGAGACAGCCGCTGGAGACCCAGGGAGGCAGCGCGTTGCGGGAGCCCCAGCGAAGGCTGCGGCGCACTCCGGTCCCGCCTTTAATCAGTGGTTCTCCCGGCGGCTGGCGGGGCTCCGGGGCTGAGCGTCGACCTATGAATCAGGAGGTCAAGGTCGATTCCAGGTCAGGGCACATGCCCGGTTGTGGGCTCAGTCCCTGGTGGGAGGCGTGCATCGCTGATGTTTCTTTCTCTCTCCCTCTCTGAAATTAATAAGAATGCACGCTGTTTGAAACAGGGGTTCTGCTGATTCATTTCTCTCTAAGCGGATGGGAAGAACCCTCAGCGACCCTCTCGACGACCCCCTCACTCAGCAGCTGGGGAAACTGAGGCCCAAGGCGGGAGTCTCTCCCCGCGGTCACCTCCTCTGAGCCTCCAGCTCCTGCCCCGGGCCCTCTCGGCGGCGGACCTGAGCTCCCAGCGCCTCGGTAGGAATGGACGGCGTGTGCACCCCCCACACGCGGGCGCACGGGGCCTCCCTCACGCCGAGGCCCGAGCCCCGTGCCCACGGCCTCTGCGAGGGGGGCAAGCCGGTGCCAGGCCCCTTCTCCGATGAGGACATGGAGTCCCAGGAGGACAGGCGGCCGGTCAGCGTCAGCGCCAGGACGTCTGACCGCGCTGGGGCTCTGCCTCCTATTTCCAGTGTGTCCAGTTCAGGTTCACGGAAGGTGCTGGAACCCGAGTGCGCCTAAAACCAGGGCAGGCTTCTGACCTGCACGGGAGCTTGCCGACCGCTGCTCCGGCCCGCAGTCACACAATAAAGGCAGGATGCAGGGGAGGCCCTCTGAGCCGCCCATGGTTTGGCCGGCCACCCCCCGTGGGGGACCCTCCCTGTCCTTCCTCCTTGGCAGGCGGCAAGGAGACTCGGGCCCACGGGCACGCAGGGACCAGCGAGAACAATGCCCGCCGCCGGTGAGCGGGACCTGGGAGCGCGTCAGCGACCAAAGCAGATGCCCAGCGACAAAGGCAAGATGCCGCACGAGGGCCGAGGACGGGGCGAGGGAGCAGGGCTCGCCGGGAGCAGCTTCTCCGGCTGCTGCTGTTACTAGGGCGACCTTCATCTCGTTACCGGCCATTTCGAGGGTTTAATAGAATAAAGCGAATAAAAGGAAAGACGGGGAGGCGGGCGGGGGCGAGTCACCTCAGAGCCTGAGATCCTGGGGACGTGGCGGGGCCGCCCCCACCGTGCGCCGCGCCGGGAGCCCGCATTGGCATTCGCGCCGCGCGCCCCGTGCGCGCCCGCGCCGTCCCAGCCCGGCGCGCGGGACAGCGGCGCATTGTTCGCGCGGACCCCGGCGGGCGGCGCGATTTGCATGCGCTCCAGTCACAAAGGGTCAAGGTCAGGAGCGCGGGCCGCCCAGCCCCGCCCGGCCCCGGCGCTGCTCCCCGCCCGGCGGCGGGAATGCCTGGTCCCCGCGCCCGCGCCGCCCCTGCGCGTGAATGGCCGAGCGCCGCCGCCGTCTGAGGCGCTTTGTGTCTCGGCCCGGCCAGCTGGGCCCGCGAGGGACGTGCCAGCTCGGCCGGCGGCGCCCCCGCCAGCGCCCCTCGCCCATGCTAATCAGCCTGGCAGCGCGTCTGGGCGGGCGGCCCGGCCGGGAGCCCCCCACGTTCCCTGCCAGGAGCCCCTCATGTCCCCCTGCGGCCGCGAGGCCCCAAGTCCCTGCCAGCACCCCCCACCCACTCCCCAGCCCTCCCTCCAGGAGCCCCCGCTCCGTGAGAAAGGCAAGGCCATTGGGGGAGTGGTTGGCCTAGGACCCGCTCCGGCCCCTCCCTTCTCCCCCCGCCAGGCTGGCTTCAGACCCACCTCCTCCAGGAAGCGGCCCTTGACCCTTCCTTCCCTCCCCCACCCGCCTCCCGGAGGCATTAGGCTGAGCCCCAGGGCGCCGCAGGCTCTCGGCGGCCAGTGCGGGCTCTCCCCGGCCCCCAGGGGCCAGTGCGAAGGGGGTCGCAGACATCTGGCGTCCACAGACTGGTCTCATTTCAAAGGAAATATTGCAGACCCCACTGAAGATTGCCAACTTTCTATTTTTCCATGTTGGAGCCTTTAGAATAATTATAATTTCCTTTTTCGAAAGGATATTTTTAAACCTACTTCTTGAGAATCTGCAGACAAAGGCCGTTTCTCCCTGCGCCACCGGTGTGGCGTTAGACATAACTTGCCGTGACCGCCCATTTGCCGTTTCACCCAAACAGTGGCAAACGTGGTGGCCACAGCCAGGCCTTCCTGCGGACGGGTCCCCTGTGAGGCGTCCCTTCCCTTGGGCCGTGTGGGTCTCCGGCCAGATCCCCTGGCTCCATGGGGTCCTACACTGGCGGCTGTCACAGGCCCCCCGGGGTACCCGGCCGTGGCCGACCGTGAACCGTGAGGAGCGCCCCCGGCGTGGCCTGCAGCTGTGGCACAGGCCTGTCCGGCCACGAAGATGGGAGAATGTCTGTGAGGACAGAGATGGGTACAAAGCACAGATGCCCTCCGTCCGTCTGCCCCGGTGTGAGACAGGGCCATGCAGAGGTGCAGAAGGTGTAGAAGGCCCTTGGCCCCCCTGACACAGGCCATCAGCACCCCCCCCCTTGGAGGGGTGGACAGGACAGGGCCTTTGAGTGAAGCGGCTGCACTGAACCTTGTAGAGAGTTCTGGAAGGAACTCAGCCTCACTTCCCAGGGCAGGGGACCCCGTGGACACTTTGCTCATTGGACTGCAGGCACCATCTGTAATGAGCATGGAAATCCCGTCCCCGCCTCAGAGCTGGGAGGCGCTGGTGGGCACTGAGGGCAGCTGGGCACTGAGGCCCAGAGCAGGAGGACGCCTGTCCAAGGTCACCCTGGAGAGACGATTGGTCTCTTAGGTAACAGGAAGGTGAACACTGGTTTTCGTTTTCGTTTGCTTTTTAATCCCTTTCCGTCGGGAAAGAATTCCGAGCTTTTCTGTCTTCGGATGACTGCGTGCTTGAAACTGGATGGTTTGAATTAACTTCCGAGCAGGGCCCCTCCTCATACGAGGGCTCTGCTGCTGCCTTAACCAGGCTGTGCTGTGCCGTGCTGGACTGGGTCCCCCAAACAGGATGGGACTTAACACTGGCGACAGGCCCTGGGCTGGGCTCCGAGAACGCTGAAGACGCAAATCCTTGCTCTCCGGAAACTAGCCCGGGGCGGCTCCAAGGCAAGGCTTGTCACCCAGGCTGGAAGGGGCGGCTTGGCATAGCCACAGGATCAATCCAGGAGAGCTTTCCGGAGGAGGTGGTAGCTGAGCTGAACCTGCTCAGGTGCTTGCTCAATAGCATTAGCTGCTGCTGTTACATACAGTAGGAGTATGAAAGGGGAGGAGCTTGGGGGGCGGAAATTGTGGGTGGGAAGAACATCCCCTTCAGAGGAAACAGCATGTGCGTGGAGAAATGGGGGGCGGTGGTGGAGAAAGGCTGGGAGGTGGGGCTGCAGAGAGTAGCAGGGCCCCCCCTGGGGTGGTAGAGCCTCAGAAGGTTTGAAGAAGGTGGGGCAGGCAGCAGTTAGGGGGTGACTGACCAGAGGAGGCTGTGGCCAGGGGAAGGAGGAGGGCTGCTTATGAGATGGGGCCTTGGAGGAAGGTGGCCAGAATTTTGTGTCGCTGGTGACCCTGGCGGCCTTGCTAGAAACCAAGATGGATGAATGTGGAGAGGGTGCCCCAGCCGGCCCCAGGTTTGGGGTTGAGCCCCTGTATGACTGGGCCACTGAGGGTCATGCAAGACACCCTGTACTGTGATGGGAGACCGGGGGGGGGGGGGGGACTGCACGAGGGAGGCAGGCAGGGTGGGGTCCTGGGGTGACTGCTTGACGCAGGATTCCTGCTTCATGGCAATGTGACCCCACAGTGGTGCAACCCCCGCCCTCCAAGCCAGGTGCAGAGCCAGGGGTGCCTGGTGGGAAGCCGGGGGGCCTTTCACACCCTGCCCCTGGGAAATGGGCCCAGCAGCCCTGACAGCGTCAGCTGATAAACAGTGGAAGGTACTCGCAGCCTGCAGGGGCAGGTAGGGGTCAGCCTTTCCCGGGGGCAGGGACCACAGGGCGGGGCCACTGCCCCAGCAGAGCTCAGAGCTGGGCCCTCCCTGCCCACGCTCCTCGGGGTGCTGAGCAAAGGTGAAAACAGCGGGTCCTCCAGGGTCAGGGGGCGCTGCCATGACAGGCCTCCCGCCAGGTAGAGCTAAGACACCGCCGTGTGACAGCCACACCGCACACTCACGCTGCTGGGGCTGAAATGACGGTGCCCCTTCCTGGACGGGCCGGATGGCCACCGCGTCCAGCGCCTGCAGAAAGCAAACGCTCTGCCTTGCAGCCCTCTCCCGGGGGCTCCCGTGGGGGTGACGCGCACGGCGGGGTGCTCACAGCCGCACGCTGGTGTCCTCCGGGAAGCCAGCAAGAAGCGCTGGGAGCGGAGTCACAGAGGGAGCCGCTGAGCCAGGGTTCTCCTGCAGCTACCAGGAAGCAGGCGATGCAGCCCTGGCCGGCTGGGCTCCTAGCCCCTCGGCCCGTGGCCTGAAGGGTCTCGGGTTCGATTCCGGTCAAGGGCACACGCCTTGGTTGCAGGTTCCCTGGCCCTGGTCAGGGTGTGTGCAGGAGGTAACCAAAATCGATGTCTCTCTCTCACATCGATGTTTCTCTCCCTCTCCCTTCCACTCTCTCTAAAAGTCATCTGGAAATATCCTCAGGTGAGGATGAACAAAACAAGCAAAAATGCAGGCATAGAGCCCTAGCCCTTTCCCTGGGCTTCAGCTGCAGGCTCCTCCCTGGCCCCGGGCCCTGGTCGGGGGCGTGCAGGAGGCAACCAATCAATGTGCTTCTCTCACATCGATGTTGCTCTCAGTCTTTCCCTCTCTCTTCTTCTCCCCTCACCAAACATTAATGGAAAAATATCCTCGTAAGGATTGAAAAAAAAAGAAAAAAAAAGAGGAGGAGGCTATAGGAACGTACTCAAAGGCAGGGTGAACTGTTGGTTGCACCTTGGTGAGAATGCCGAGTACAGGCAGGATGCAGGGCCACCGGGTTTGAGGAAGCATTCCACAGAGAAGAAAGGCCGGACGAAGATATCCCCGCATGGCCACAAGGCGTTCTCCTGGGTGCCTTTCTGTGTTTGCAACATTGTTAACAATGAGCGTGTATTATGTTCGCAATTAAGAAAAAGAGAGTCAAGTGTGTGTGTGTGTGTGTGTGTGTGTGTGTGTGTGTGTGTGCTTCAATGGCCCAGAAAGAAAGGACCGAGTTCAGATAAAAGACCCATAGTGACTCACTGCTTCCTCAAAGGAGGTTTCCTTCTCCCAGCTTGGGAATTAGTATGGAAAATACTGCGTCTATAAGACCTAGCCCAGGCTTCGTTTTCCCAGAGCAGGCCCCGTCCCCCAAGGGTTGTCCCTGACCGCCTGGGCAGCTCACCCGCCCCCACACACACATGCACATACACACACACACTCCCCAGCTTGCTAGCTACATGTGCAGGCCTTGTCCCACCCGGGCATTTTTGGAAAAGGCATCTAAGAGATCTTCCCCCCCACACACACACAGAAATGTCTTTTCCCCCCACAAAATGTACGTAACATAAAATTTACCACCTCGGCAGCATTAAATACATTTAAATACATGCTCATACTTGCCGTTATCACAAATATCCCCCCCAACTTTTCCATCCTCTCAAACGGAAACTCGGTACCCATTAAACACCAGCTCCCCCTTCTCCCCTCCCTCCTGCCCCTGGCAACCACCATTCTCCTTTCCGTCTCTATGAATTTGAATTAAACTAATCGAGGTACTTCATACAAGTGGGATCATGTGACATTCATCCTCTTGTGCCTGGCTTGTTTCACTGAGCACGTTTCCAGGATTCATCCATGTTGCAGGAGGTACCAGAATGTCATTCCTTCTAAAAGACTGAATAATATTCCATTTTACGTCTACACCACGCTTTGTTGATCTCCTCGCCTGTTGATGGACATTTGAGCAGTTGCCACCTTTTGTCTATTGTGAATAATTCTACTATGAACATGGATGCATAAACTATCTGTTAAAGTTCCTGCCTTAGCTGGGTTAGCTCAGTGGATACAGCGTCGGCTTGGGGACTGAAGGGTCCCGGGTTCGATTCCCGGTCAGGGCACAGGCCTGGGTTGCAGGTTCCATCCCCAGTAGGGGGCGTGCAGCAGGCAGCCAATCCATGATTTTCTCTCATCACTGATGTTTCTGTCTCTCTCTCCCTTTCCCTTCCTTTCTGAAATCAATAACAATATATTTAAAAGAAAAAGTTCCTGCTTCCATTTCTTTTGGATACACAGTGTGAAGTTGTTGAGTCGTATGATAATTCTATGTTTAATTTTCAAAGGACTGCCGTCATGTCTCTCTCCACAGCAGCTGCACCATTCCCATGCCCACGAGCAATGCACGAGGGCCCCATTTCCGCACATTCTCACCAGTGCATCTTATTTTGCTTATTGTTCATCGTCTTCTTAATAGGTGTGAGGTGGTATTTCACGTTGGTTTTGATTTGCATTTCCCTAATGATTCATGACGTTGCGCATCTTTTCAGGTGCTCATTGGCTGGTTGTGTATCATCTTTGGAGCAACGCCTACTGCCCACTTTTTAATTGGGTTTGTTAAGTTGTAGGAATCCTTTATAGATTTTGCATATGAGAGATACTTTTTAAAAAAACATACAGTATTCTTGGGTCATATCATTTGTTAAAACATTTATTACTTTTTAAATTTGGAAAACATAAAAAAGAGGGGTACAAGAAGCATTCGTGATTATATTCTTTGACTCCGCAATTCCACACCTACAGATGTATGAGGGATTTTCATGAACACGCACAAAGATTTAGCTATCAGGATATTCGTCATAAAGAAGGATGGACGAGATGGAAACTGTGAACCTCAATGTGCAATCAGAGCAAACATGTCAAATAAAATAGGGACCAACCAACCCAGGGATGTGTGATAGCAAACGGCAGTAGGTGAGCCACGGTGACGTGGAAGCTTTAAAACACAGCCATGCATGGAAGGAGAATGTTGCTAACAGTATGCCCAGTACCGGACCGTTTTTGTTCCAAAGATCTGTATAATTGCGTGAAAAAGGAGAAACCTATAGAGTTACAAAGAAAAAAACAAACAAAACTCAAGGCCAGAGCCCATGCTGAGCTGTCGGCCTGCACTTGCTCTGTGAGATTCTGAAAGATTTCTCACTTCTATTTGTCCATTCCTAGGTTTTCCAAATTGCCTACTGTCTGGTTATCTGGTTGGGAAGGAGGAAAAAATAAAATTATCAAACCTTAAAACACGACAGTTTAATGAAAATTTGAACTACATTAAATTTAGTTCAAATATCTCCGGTTCGCGAGCAAAGGGCGGGAGGCCAGGAGGGCGGGGCACGGAAACTGAAACCAACCACGCGGGAGCGGGAGCACCGAGGCCCCGCCCAGGCCCCCCGCAAGACCCCGCTCCTAGCACCGCCGCAGTGGCGCCTTCCAGAGGCTTCGGAGCCACCTGCGCGGAGGCCCCGCCTATGGCCGCGTAAGGTTCCGCTCAGGCCCCGCCCCCTGCACTGCGCCACGACGTCAGCACGGCCCGCCGCCCTGGCAATTGGACACGGCCGCCAGAGGTCCAGCCCCCAGCGCGCGGAGGCCACGCCCCGATAGAGGCCACGCCCCCTCGGGTGCGCCGCCGCGTTCGACAGGCCCACCCACGGCGCCCCCGCGCGGGCTTCCGGAGCGGGCATCGCAGAGGCCCCGCCCCCGGGCACGTAAAGCTCCGCAGCCTCCTCCCCCCGTCGTCACGCAGCGTCCGCGCCGCCTGGCTTCCGGAGCGGGACGGAAGGGCGGGCGGCCTGCAAGGTCAAGGCTGCCGAGTGCTGCCGCGGAAGGGCGCGGCTACGCGGGGAGGTCCTGCGCGCACTTCCTCAGGTCCTCCTCGTTCCCGTCCCCGCCCGCCCCCCGGTGCGCGGGACGCGGAGGCCGCAGTGGAGACCTCACAGCCAGGGGACAGAGATCAAAGAGGGGCGCCCTCCCCTCCCCCCCACGCGCGCTGCTGGCCCGCTCTGCCCCGCGAGCCCGGGGGCGGATCAAAGCGCGCCTGCGGGACTGGCCCTCCCCAGTGGCTGCCCGGGACGCAGCGCCCTTGGGCAGGACGCGATGCTCCTTTTAAGCCTCATGTCTGCTGTCACCCACTCTGCAGGGAGGAAGCTGGGCCCCCCGGGGCTCACCTGCCCCAGGCTCTGGCCCCATTTTTGCTGGCTGGGCCTGGGGCCTAAGCCGGAGAACTGAAGCTGGAGTTAGTCCTCTTTCAAAGAAGTTTGAAGTCCCAGAAATCGTAACAGCAGCTGCCGTTTATTGAAAATCAGTGCCAGGCAGGCCTGGGACGGATGCCCTGTGCCATCTCATTACTCAGAGCAGCTCTGTGAAGTGCTGGTCATGCCAGTCACCTCCTTTCACAGGTGAGGGGCTGAGATCATAGCCAGCTCGTCCAAGGCCGCCTAGGAGAAGGGGCGCAGCCTACGCTTGGACCCACATCCCCAGTTTTGCGTCTCAGCTTTTATGCTCAGCGCTAGCCTGGCTGCGTGGTAATAGTTTCCTTTCAGTGGGCACAGCTGGCCGCCAGCTCTGTTACTGACCTTCGCTCATGCTGCTTCCTCCTCCCAGAGCTAAACCCCTCTCCTCGCTGAAAGTGCCCAGCGCCATGAGCTCTGCCCCCAGAGGCCTGGAGATCTGTGCCAGGTTAGCACCCACCTGCCTGGGGCACAGGACCCCTTTGCTCCAGCGATGGGAAAAGATGCCCTCTGTGCAGCCTCCGGCAAGAGGGAATAGTGGGTCATTCCTGGATGGCAGCGGTGCCGCACCAAGCCGGCCACGCCAGTGATGCCAGGCCAGGTGGTGTGCAAGTGAGCCCCCGGGATACACACGCAGGCTCCGTGTTGAGGAACCCGAACCCCAGCCCCACCGAGGCTCCCTGCCTCTCATCTCCACCCACTGCCTCCCTGGGAGGCACCGAGCGGGGCATCGTGGCTGTCCACGTGGCTTCCGAGGTTGGTATACGAAGGTCAGGTGATGCTGGATCTCGGCAGCAGGCAGGGCTTGAGGCCCCGGCCCGGGCCGGCTCAGGGCCTAGTGCGGTGTGCCCACAACAGTTCCCATTTTCCAGCCTCCAAACGGGCCTCAGAGAGGAAGCTGAACGCCCGCTTTTTGCCCTTGGCTCCACATGAAAGAACAAAGCGCGGGGACGGGTAGGCCCCTCTGTAAACAGAAAACGCATGTTTCTGTGAGAAGGGCTCTTCCCTGGTCTCTTCTCCCGCGGACAAAGGCCGCCTGGCTTCGAGCGCGGGCCGGCCTCCGACCCAGGGCTGCGAGGCGGTGATTCTTCCTAGCTCAGACTCGGGGCGCGAGGGGAGGGGGAGGTTCGGGGGGGGGGGGTAGACCGCCTTTTTAAATGGAGGAACAAGGGACTGCTAGGTCCGCTCGGCAGTGGGGTGGTCCCAGGAAGGAGGCCCCTCAGGGACCTGGCAGGACTTGGGCAGGAGGGAGGGAGGGTCGGGACTGCTTTTGTCTTCCAAGCACTTGAGCTCTCGCTGAACTAGCTTCCTGGGGGCCTGCTGGCCACGCAGAGGGCAGAGACCTCTACCTCGGAAGAGAGGCTGGGCCTGGTGTCTGCAAAGAGCAGGCACACTGAGATTGAGCGAGGGCCCACTGCTGTGGGATCTCAGGAAGTTTCCTAACCTCTCTGAGCCTTTGGTGTCTCATCTGTAAAAATGGGAATACCAATATTTGCTTGTTGAGGATTAATAAGGTGATGGGCGTAGGCCTGTCAGACACACAGGAGCCGAGTAATAAGTGAATGCAATCCAGCCTTGGCTCAGTTTCCGTGCTGAGCTGTTTCCGCAGCCTGGAGGGACCTCTGCAAACACCCAGGCCTCCCAGACTCCAAGGAGCACCCCTGCCTCCTTGGCCTCTGGGCACTGGACACGCACCGGGGTCAGCCACCCCGGCTGGCTGCAACTCTTCTTTGAGAGCAGCCGTCTCGGGACGGATCAGCTTGTGTGTCACCCAGCAGCCTGATCTTTGTCCTCGAGGGGGAGATTTGGTTTGGGGAAATAACAAGACGTCCCTCGGGCCAAGCCTGCTGAGTCGGTGTGTGGAAGCCAAGCCGCCACCACCACCCCTGGCCCCCCCCCCCGCGCCCCCCGTGGCTCCTGGCTCAGCTCCGAGGGGGGTTTGGGGGGAGAATGTGGCCCGGATCGTCTGGACTGGCCTCCGCTGGCGTCGGTGGGTGTGCGAGCCAGGGTGCTGTGCGTGTGTATGAAAACCGATAGTCACACACGCCCGAGCTCGGTGGGTGAACCAAAGAAAGCCAGACCCCTGAACACGAGGCTGCTTTTCTGCTGTCGGCCCACAGTGGGGTTCTTTAATGGAAGTCTCTGTGGGAAAGGGGAGCGTTTCTGACACGGGCAGATCGGGGCGGGAGGCAGGACGCTGGCCCGGAAGAGTGGGACGGAGATGGGGATTCCTCCTCACGGCCCCTCGCCGGCTGTGCCGCCCCGGCTGGGCCCGTCCGCCTCGGGGTTCCCTTCTGAACAGAGGGGGTCGCAATGCCTGTCCTTCACACGAGAAGCAAATGCCGAAAAGTGGGTGTGACCTTCCCTAAAAGCCTCGGCCTCCTCCGAGTGGAAGCGCCTTTCAAACACGGACACTTCCGCCCCGGGAACCCCTCAGGAAGGCCGCTCGGCCGCGCAGAACAGTGTAGGCAGTCCGAGCGGCGCCATCTTTCACAGCAAAACCTCTGAGGAGACTGCACGTCCGACAAGAGCGACCAGTTTTAGCCCGTCCCCAGGATGGCCTGCTCACAGCTCTCGGCTGCTCCGGGCAGGAAACACAGGCCGTGCCCACGGGCTGGCTACCCCCAACCTTTGCCAGTGACGTTGCTGGTTAAGCTTTTTTTTTTTTTTTTTTAAATCAGCTTTCACAAACCTCTGTTCACCAGAGCCAAACACCAGAAACCATCCAATTGTCTGCCGACAGACGAGCAGGCACACTGTGATGGGCACTCGAGGTTCTGTCACAGATCAGTACAAAGGGACCTATTGGCAGACGCGGCCACGTGGATGATGTGGACGCTGCCGAGCAGAGTTCATGCTCCAGGGCCCCAGGTGCAGGGCCCCAAACAAAGGTAGCGCCGTAGAGCCGGGACTCGGATGGCTGAGCCGGGCCTGGGCCTGGGCCTGGGCGGGCGCTGCCTGCAGGGCCCTGGGGGCCGCGGGGGATACGGATGTGTGCTTTCCTGATTGGAGTGGTTACAGGGAGTATCCATTCGTCAGAACTCACCGAACAGTCGTACGAGGGAAGGATCTTACTACGTGGAAACTATTCCTCAATAAAGTTGATTATAAAAATTCATTAGTATTTAAATTTTATTTTTCAAACCCTACAGAGAATAATACTTAATGACATAAAATTCCCCCAGCATATTAAGCAGAAAGATTCCGAAATAACCTGGAGTACGATCTCTCTCACACACACACACACACACTACCTACACCCACGTGATGTGGAAATTGTACCAGAAGGACTTTCAACAAAATGGATCCAGTCATTACCTCCCAGGTGACTTTTCGAGAGAGTGCTTTTCTGCATCTCCCAATGTTTGTAACAAATGCTGTCCTTTCTATAAACAAGGACAAACATCTTCCTTCCTTCCTTCCAGCAGGCCAGACACGGGCTGTGCTCCAGGACACCCCAGTCCCACCAAAGCGGGCCGCCTGGCAGGCGGGGCGGCAGAGCGGGCAGTGGGGGGTGGGGTGGGCTCCCCTCCCTGGCCCTTTGGCCTGGTCCCCGTGGTTTCTGTGCAGAGTGAGTCTCAAGGGCCGCTATGCCCACTGGGCCAAGGAGCCCTGCCCCTGAGCCAGCTCGGGTGGCCCCGTTTGGAGTGTTGGGACCCGGTGTGCCAGTCTCCGTGCCACCCTGGGCCAGGGGCGGGTGGGGCATCTTTCCCTGCCGGAGGAGGCCGCCTCCTTGGCGGGGAGACCAGCAGGCCCTGGCTGGGGGCGGACAGACCTGGGCCACTGCTGAGCTGTCGTGCATCTCCCACCCACCATGGTCCTGGGAGGGGTGGCCACTGTTGCCACCGCCACACTGTCCACGTCGGGCGGGGGGAGCTGAGAGAAGTGACTTGCTCAGCCACGCAGCTGGGAGCCGGTGAAGCTCAGACTCAACTCCAGGCCTGGATTCTCCTTCCTGAGCTTCCGTTCCTGGGCTTCTGGGCCCACACACTGCCCACCGACGCACGCGGACAGGTCTGGGCTGAGCTGCGGGGCTGCCTGCTATCTGCGTGGGTTCTGGTGTGATTTCCCACTGACGGCACGTTCCGGGGACCCAGCGCTGGGCCCGGCGGTTAAAGTGAGCGAGCCTCTCTGGGAACAGGGCTTTGCCTGCTCCTGGAGCTGGGGGCCCCCACCAGCGGCTCCTCCCGTTGGGCCCCTCCCCTCCGGCCGGCTGGCCTGGACAGGGTGCCTCCGAGGAGACCTGAGGGGTATGGCTGCTTTCCCCTCCCTGACGGAGCAGATTCTACAACAGAATTCGGACATTAAGCACAGGAGCTCCAAACTGTGAGCCTCTGTTTTTTAAAACAAGACACAAAGGGGAAGAGGGGGCAGCAGCGGGCTCGGCGCCTTTGTGACGGAGACCTTGCATCACCAGCACTACGTGATGATAAAGGTCATAACCTTCTGGTCCCTGTGAATGGGCAGCGAAGGCTGTGGGTGACACCTGCGTGTGACGCTGCAGGCCACGTCTGGTCGCTGGGAATCAGCTCACCACCGTGGGTCTTCAGTCCTGAGGCTCCTGTGGGCCTCAGCGGGTTTCCGTTCCAAAACAAGTCAGTGAGCCCAGCCGGCGTGGCTCCGTGGGTTAGCGTCCACCCGGGAACCAGGAGGTCACGGTTCGATTCCGGTCAGGGCACGGGCCCGGGTTGTGGGCTCCATCCCCCGTGTGGGGCGTGCAGGAGGCAGCCGATCGATGATTCTCTCTCATCATCGATGATTCTCTCCCTCTCCTTTCCTCTCTGACATCAACAAAAACACTAAAAAATAAAATTAAAATAAGTCAATGATGTAAAAGAGAACGGTTTTTAAAATGTGATGTGTTTGCAGGCCTATTCCTACAGCTGTAGCAGCAAACTGGAGTGGGACTGGTGGAAGGCTCTGGAGTAAAGGGGAGGAGAACGCTTGCTTCCTCCCTCGCTCCCTCTGGATCCTCCAACTTGGGCGTGACAGCGTGCGTGACTTCCATAATGAGAAGAGACACAGTGCGCGGACACCGGACGTGGTCGCTCTGCCCCTGAGCCTCACATCGAACGACCACCGGAACAGTCACGGCACTTTTTATTGAGCCCGTGACTGCTAACTCCCCACCAGCCTGGCTCCTCCGAGGACCCTGCCCCTGGGAACCCCAGGCCCCGAGCCGGCCCGTGGCGTCCACACGGCGGAGCCGGGGACTCCGAACGGTGCTATTTCCGTAACAACGTCCTGCCCCTTCAAGGCGAACACTTCCTAGAAGCAATGATCTTTGATTAAAACACGTTTCTCTTGTTTATATAGAATCTGGGTTGTGACCCTGTTAACCAAGGGCCAAAGTCAGGTTCAGGACCCAGTCATTTCCTTGCTCGGGAAGGGAAGGCACACGTTTGAAGACAAGGCCAGCAGGGCACCGGGCAGGAGGGTGGCCCAAGCCGGACGGGGTCTGGATGATTTTTGACAGAGTGGGCAGTGGGGCCCCTCTGGGACCGACTGAGCCCCGGTGACCAGGGGCCAGAAAGCACCCGGGTTCGAGCTGTGGGAGGAGGTGCAGCGCCTGTGTTGTCTTTCAGCCTCCATAGTGGTTGCAGCTCAGGAGGGCAGTCCCGGAGAGAATGCGCCGGGGGAGCAGGCAGGCCTCCTTCCGGGAAAGGCCAGGCCACGGTGACGAGCTCCCCTGTACCTGGGGGATACTCACCGCCTGGTCTCCTGAGATGTCACCCCTGGGCCCCAGCCCCAGCCCAGGCCCCGGGAGACACGAGAGGAGCAGGCCCCAGGCCTTCTCCTGCGAAAGCGCCATACGCAGCCGCAGCCATGCCCTCGGGGAACGCATGGGGACATCGCTGGCGGCTGGCCCTCCCGCCGGGGGCGCCCACTGGGCCTCCGGGCACTGTCAGCCTGTGTCCGTGGTAAGCGGACCAGGATCTGAGGCTCCACAGGCCGCTCCAGCCAGCCCCTCTCTATGTCCTCAGCCCCGTGTCAAGTTCCAGAA
Organism: Corynorhinus townsendii; assembly: GCA_026230045.1. NCBI lineage: Eukaryota > Metazoa > Chordata > Mammalia > Chiroptera > Vespertilionidae > Corynorhinus > Corynorhinus townsendii. The sequence goes on from JAPDVU010000003.1 coordinate 217,767,665, forward strand.
GTTTCCAGGTTGATGAGCGGGACCAACTCTGGAAGGGGTCCCATTCGGGAAGTCATCTGAAGGGAAACTTCATTTCCCCTTCAGCCCTTTGAGGCATCACCCACTGTTTTGGGACAAGAGGCAACATGGCCCCCAGCCCCGCCCCCACCCTGGCCCCCCAGCCCTGCTGCTCCTTTCCCTGTAAAAAACAAGCGACCCCACGCCTCGCGTCTGAAATGGCCCGTCAGGCCCGGCTCCCAGTGTTTTCTGCGTGAACGTATCTTGCCGGGATGATGGACAGACGGACACACAGGCCAGTGCAGGAGCCACCCAAGGCCGTGGGGCGCCCTGTGCCCCTCAGCTCCGGGGCTGGAGCTCCCAGGGTCCTCAGAGTGCTGGACTGGGCTGTCCCCCCAGATGTGTCCCAGGGAACTTGCCCAGGGCGGCTTGGAACCACAGGACAGACATGGAGGACCCGGCCAGGCAGCGATCCCTCCTGCCTCAGCCACAGACCATCCCAGCGCCTGCAGCGGCAGGTGGGCCTGGCCCAGGACCCAGGAGGGACCCGGGGAGTCCCAGCTGCCCCTCACCCTCGGACAGGAACACTGGGTAGTCCCTCCTCCAAGCGCGACCCGAGCCCCTTGTGTGCGGGAGGGGATGGAGGGGGGAAGCCTGGGCCTGCTGCCGCCCCGAATGCCAGCCTCCTTTCAGGGAGCATCTTGTGCCCACCTTCCCCCCAAGATTGCCCCAGGGCTCTGCGTGGGCGCGGAGGAGCGGCCTCAGGGCGGGCAGAGCCCGGGACAGTGCGGTCCGGAGTGGGTGGCTGTTTGCTCCTTAAGAAAACACCAGCCCAGCTCCGGGGTGGAATTTCCAGTTCTGGGGCCACCGGAGCGGCGGCCTGGCTCCGCGTCTCCTCCTCTGCTCCCCGCTCCCGGCCGCGCTCTCTCTTTGTTGCCAAAAGCTCAGACGTCGCCGCCGAAACCCAGCCCAGCGCCCGCGAAGCCCGGAAACTTCCCGCTCCGCGGCTGGGCGGAAAGTCGGGGTCGCGAGGCCGGGGTGACAGCGGAGCTCTGCCCGGCCGCGCGCGAACCTCGGACGGCCCGCCGGCCGGACGTGAACTTGACTCGCGCGCGCCGCGCGCCCGCCGGACGCTCCGGGACGACCTGGTAAGCGGCGCGCGCTTTCCCGCCCTCGCCCTGGGCGCCCGCTGCGGCCGCGGGGCCGGGGCCGGGCGGGGCCGGGGTTCGGGCTCCGGCCGGGAGGGGGCGCCCGGGGCGAGCGCGCAGGCCGCGTGGAGCGCACGGCTGAGCCCGCGCCCCCGCCCTCCAGGCGGCCCTCCCGCCTCCTCCGAACAAAGACTCGGGAAGTTGGGAAGGGAGTCAGCCCGCATTTTCCCGCCCCCGCGGCCGGGGCTGGGCGGCGGCCATCGGGGCTCTTAAAGGGGAAAGAAGCGCGCTTTCTTCTCTCCTCTTGTCTGGCGCGCACCCCCTTTGGCTAGAGGGGAGGAGGGGCACCGGTGCCAATGGGCTTTCAGGCGTGACCCTCGGAGGCCTGGGGTTCTGGCAGGGGAGGGACCTCCCCCCACACACAGAGGGGGTCCTGGAGCCTCCATGCACTTTGCCCCTGATCTGCCCACCTGCCTGCGAGGCTCCCCGAGGCTGTCCTGGGTGACCCATCTGACCAGGACCCAGGTTGCCCCCATCACTGCCTGGGGCGCGCGTGCCCGGCAGCTGCGGTGCCCTGCCACCTGAGGGTGCTTGGGGACACAGCATGCGCTGTGGTCAGGGCCTTGGAGGAGGGGAGCCCAGCATTGTGGGCCTTGTCCCTGGGACCAGCCAGGGGGACATGGGTGCCGCCCGTCTCGAGTGGTCTCTGCCTCCACCCCTCCCTCTGCCTGAGACGAGGCCTCTGCCCTGTGTGTGGCCCGACCCCTAGGGGACACCCCACCACGATGGGGGCAGAGCCCCGGAGCTCTGGGGAGGCTGCCCTGGGCTGAAGCCCCCAAACAGCAGGGACCGCCTGGCTGACAGTGGCCGGTCCCCAGCCTCGCCAAGGCCATCCCTAACCCTCGTGCTCAGAGTCCTCCTCAGTCCCGGGCTGCAGGGCAGGGGTGCAGCGCCCACATGGAGTGGGAAGGCCTGGGCCAGGGGGGCCTGGGCAGGGCGCCACCTCTGTCCCTTGGCCACTCCAGCAGGGTCTGGACGGGCAGACTATGGGGCCAGGCAGCCGGTGGGCCACGTGGAGAGAGGGCGACTGCAGGACAGAGAGCCAGTCCCCACGGGGAGGGCACACGCCAGCTGCTGCAGGAGGGTGCAGGCCTGGGGTTTCAGAGCTCAGGCTCCAGAAGGAAGTCTGGATTTGTGCCCCGATGTCTCCAAACCGGACGCCCCGCAGCCACCCAGGAGACACAGCCTGTGGCCGCCAGGTTACACCCCCTGCACACAGGTTAGTGTGGAAAGAGAGGCAGGTTTCGGGGTGACCCTGCTCCAGCTCTGAGAAGGAAGCCCCGTAGATGGGGGGGGCACAGGGAGCGGGCAGAGCTTACCCTCTGCTCCCACATGGTGGGGAGTGTCCGCTTCCGGACAGGTGGTTCAGGTCCTCACGTGCGGAAGCTGGCCTGCTCTTCAGACCAGATCCGCACAATTAAGCTGATTTGAAGTTAGAACCTCCCTAAAGTGAGGATCCAATTGCTCGTGGGCAAATTCTCTGGGAAGCCCCCAGGCGGAGAGTGGACCTGAACCCGAACTTTCTTCCCCTCCCAGGAAGCGGAGGTGCTGCTAGTTACGAATTGTTGCGTCGAAGGCCCCTCTGCAGGGAGCCGGACCCGTGCCCAAACCCTCTCACGGCCTCCTGCCAGCTGGGGCCCTGGGTGAGCGCCCTCACCTGCCTCACTCATCAAATGGGCTTAATAAGAGTTCTGACTGAGTCAAATGGTGTGAGACCTGTGTGAACCCTTCGTGTGGCACTAGCACCCAGTAGGCACTCAGTTAGTGTGGCACTAGCACCCAGTAGGCACTCAGTTAGTGTGGCACTAGCACCCAGTAGGCACTCAGTTAGTGTGGCACTAGCACCCAGTAGGCATTCAGTGTGGCACTAGCACCCAGTAGGCACTCAGTTCGTGTGGCACTAGCACCCAGTAGGCACTCAGTTAGTGTGGCACTAGCACCCAGTAGGCACTCAATTAGTGTGGCACTAGCACCTAGTAGGCATTCAATTAGTGTGGCACTAGCACCCAGTAGGCACTCAGTGTGGCACTAGCACCCAGGAGGCACTCAGTTAGTGTGGCACTAGCACCCAGTAGGCACTCAGTGTGGCACTAGCACCCAGGAGGCACTCAGTTAGTGCGGCACTAGCACCCAGTAGGCACGCAGTGAATGCTGGCGGCTGCTGGTTTACCATAATCGAGGTGGGCTGAGGCTGCTCCAACACATCACCTGCTTCTGGGGCAGCTCAGGAATCTCTCCCCCTCATCTCACGCCATTTCAGTTGCTTGCCTCTCCCCACGTTGGTGTTCCTTTTCTTCTCCTAAAAGCAACCGTCACCGACCCCTCCCCCTGCCTGCCGCCTGTGCGGAGCGCTGGGGCCGCAGCCACATCTGGCACGGCCTTCCACGAGGGGCTGCCGCTGCCCGTGCACCTCTCTGGCCGGGACCGGGTTCGCCGAAGGCCCTTTCCACTCAGGGATGGTGTCTTCTGCAGAGCGCTCCCGGGTGGGCCCTGCCATCTCTGCTGAGCGTCCCCAGAGACGAGCAGCCCACCCCCTCTCTGGCGGCGTGGCTGCAGAAGCTGAAGGAGGAAGCCCCCCAGGTGTGCCCAAGTCTCCCTGGTGGGACCAGATGTGGGACACACAGGTCCACGCTGGGTCTGAAGCATCTGGTTTTACCGGGGACACCACACGCCCGGTAGGAAGGTCCTCGAGCTGGGTGAGTGCCGATATCAGGCGCCAGGAAAGGTGCTGCGTGTGGCCGAAGCGTGTTCTTACGGAACAGGCCCCACGTCCCGTGCTGGCCGGCAGCCCATGCGGCCAGGAAAAGAGAAGGGACCTGAATGGGAGATAAAACACCTACTACCAGCAGCTGGCGTGGCATGCAGGAAGCTGGGAGGCAAGGCCATGCCATACAGAGCCTGGGGCTCAGGGCTGGACCGGCCACGGATTCGCAGGGCCCCGTGCAATGTGAAAGTATGGAACCTTTTAGGTTCTTCCTCAAAAATGGTCAAGAATTTCAAGACGGTCACAGCGAAGCACTGAGCCCAGCTCGGGCGCTCCGAGTGCAGGGACGCTCTGCGTGCAGGCTCTGGTGCTGGCAGGTCACGGAGCCAGCCCGCGGGCCCTGCCCTGGCACGTGCTCCTGCTGCGTGCGGCCCGGAGCACCACAGGCAGCTCCGCCGAGGACGCGTGACTCTGCTTTCGCGAGGGTTTTTTCCGCCATCACTGATGTCACATGCTAATTTTAGAACATTTTCAGTCCTCATAAAAGAAGGAAAAAGTTTTCAATCACCTGTGTAACCTCCCTCAGAAATCGCCCGTGCCTGCATTTCCCTTGGCTTCTAGGAAGAGCAGGATTCAAAACAAGATGAGCACCTTCGCATCTTATTATAGGCATCATCCTATCTTCTGCTGGGCCCGCTAAACGCTTCCTCACGACTCATTCCCTAAGTCGGAGCATACTGTCCTAGGAGTCGATTTTTTCACGGCTATTTAGTCTTCCATTGGATGGGCTTCCTTAACTCTCTCCCTACTATGGGACGCGAGGTACTTCCAGCGACTTCCGGTTCTCCCTGTTATAAACAGCACGTGGAAGCACATGTGTGCACACGCTTCTGCTGCTTTCCTCCGGGAGGGAGGGCTGTCAGGGAGACCTGTAGGTTCCAGAGGCTGCCGGGGTTGCTTCTGAATTCCACCTGGGCCAGCGGCTCAGCCCCAGCCCCCGTGCAGCCACGGGGCTGAACGAATCGCCCCGCCTGGCATCCTTTGTTTCAGAGAAAAAAAGCCATCCCTCCCCCGGGCTGACTGACCTGGGAGGTAGTGGGTGCTTACCACGTGAGCACCTCCTGCTAGCCACGGCTCAGCCACCCTGTGTGCCCCCTTTACACACCAGGAGCGGCCCACGGACCTCCGGCCGGTCCTACTGTGTGAAGGACACATTCACGATGACGAAGCAGACAATGGCCCTGCGTCCCACCAAACTAGGGGCAGGATTTGGGGACCTGGCTGCCTCGACCTGTCAGGCTGGGGATGGAATGGGGCCGTGCTTAGCTGGGTGTCACTCATGGGGACACGCAGTAGTGTGCTGAATAGAAGGGGGCGGAGGAGAGAAAAGATGAGGAGGGGCAGCCAGGGGGTGAGGTTAGGATCGGTCCCCTTGGGAGAGGAGGGCGTGGCAGGGCACCTGGCCGCCTGATCGCAGGCTCCCCGATGGCAGGGATGAGGGCTGCTGACCCCAGCTCAGTGCCACCCACTGTGGACGGACGAGCAGCGTGCGTGGGGCCAAGCGGTGGCAGGCCGCGTGCCACAGCCGCCCTCGGAGGCCTCGGGCGCGCTGGGGCTGGGGCAGGGGCTGGGGCGGTGGAGGGCTGGTTTGCAGCTGCCGCCGTGACAAAGTCCGCGTATTTAGTGCCTCAAAGGTGCGAGTTCATGAGCATGCGCTCACGGAGGTTGGGCGCCTGAAGTGTCTTGTGGCTAAAAGCCAGCAGGTGTTGGCCGATTCCTTCTGGAGGCTCCGGGGTGGAGTCCGCTTTCCGGCCTTTTCCAGTGTCTAGAGGCACCCGCATTCCTTGGCTCATGGCCCCTTCCTGCATCCTTGGAGCGGCGTTGCGTGTCTCCCTCCCTGACCACAGCTGGGAAAGGTTCTCCACTTTTAAAGATTCGTGCGGTTAGATTGGATCCACCTGCATAACCCTGATGCTCTCCCGCAGCTCCAGGCCCTTCACCGCATCCGCCTACAAAATCAAGTTCTGAGGCACTTCCTGCCGGAGGCCCCAGGGCCCCCGCCCTCTGCCCGTCTTAAGGCCAGAGGTTCTGGGAACTCAGGCAGGTTCTCTGCTCAACCAGGAGCTGCTCTTCCTCACCTCAACCCCACGGGGTAGGCACGGTGGGCGCTGTTATCCCCATCTTACAGGTGGGCAAACTGGGGCCCAGAAAGGCCGGGTAATTTGCTTAAGGCCACACAGCCGGCAAGGGGCAGGGCTGAGCCTTGGTGATAGCTGGACCCTAAATCCAGGACCCCAATACCAGAGACCCTGGCTCTCCCCAGGCCGCAGCCCTTGCTTCTTTCCAGAAGGGGGGCAGGCCTTCCTGCCCTGTTCCCCCGAGCAGGCCCTGCGCTCAGGCAGAGGGCCGTGGGCAGCCCGTGGTGGGGGCTGGCTTAATGTGGAGGGTCTGGGAGCCTCCCCGGGGCAGGGCCTCCCTGCAGCCTGCACACGGGGTGTGTGAAGGTGAGGCTGCAAGGGCCAGTCTGTGCCCGCTGGGGTGGCAGTGGCTCTCCTCAGCCCCACCCCCCGTGGGAACTTCGGGGCGTCTGTCCCAGCACCGGCACAGCACGCTCGGGCCTCTGAATGAGAAACAAGGATGCGAGCGTACTTGGGGCAGCATTGGAAGCTGGGGTGGCACTCGATACACGAAAGCGGGTGAGGGCGTGCACCCCAAGGCTGGGGCCAGGGTTAGTGCTCCCCCCCAAGTCCCCCCCCCCCCCCGCAGCCCCACTCCCGCCCGGCCTGCGCGCCCAGCAGGGGAGGAGTTAAGCTGCGCGGGCACCTTGGCACATCGCGCTGCCCAGACATCCGGCTCCCACCCCCACTGCTTCTCTTCCTTTTTGCCTTTTTCCTCCTTAATCGATCATACGCTGCTGCCCGATTGAAATATGGAGACACGCTGGCCCCGCGTGGGGTGGCGGCCCGGGCTGCAGGGTGGGGGCACCGGGGCAGCGCCCGCCTCCTCTGTGTGCGCGGAGTTATGCGCACAAAGGCGGCTGCTTCTCCGAGTGTGTGAACTAAATGAATAAATAAGGGCTTTTGTCGGGGCTCGGGCTCGGGCTCATGCCTGTCTCACCAAACCGCCCAGGTTGTCTTTATGGGACTCGGGAGATGGGGGAGGCCCCGTGGGCCGGCCGGGCATCTGGGCCTCTCCCTCCCCTGGCACTGCCGCACCCCTCCCTCCTGCCCGGGCTGGGCTCCCAGGCAGCCTGGCACGGTGCCAGGCTCGCCGCGCGGGCAGCAGGGTGGGGCAAGCGGCGGCAGCGGAGGACGTGGCCGGGCGCCCTGGGCTCAAGCAGCACCCCAGCCGGGAGGCCGGGGCCTAGAAGGTGAGGGCACCTGGGTGGGCACCCGGGTGGGCACAGGGTGGGCGCCGGGCAGGCAGTGAGGCGGGCTGGGCGGGCCTGCCGGGGGAGAGCGCTGGGAGAGCTGGGCACAAAGCAGGTCAGTGCCAGGCCTGGTTGCTACCTCCCGGCCGGCCTCCCTCCCGCCCTCCCTCTGGGCCCCCCGGGTCCAAGGGGAGGCCAGCGAGCGTGCATGGGGCCCAGGCAGGAGGGCGCGGAGCTGTGGCCGCGGGCAGAGGCGGGGCCCAGGGCTGTCAAGGAGAAAAACATCCCAAGGCCTGCAAATTGCTGCTCTCAGCTTTTTTTTTTTTTTTTTTTTTAACTCCTCCTGCTTGGGAGGAAAAAAAAGCAGCGCTTCCTCTGGAGGCGGATGCAAAGAGGATGCAGAATTTTAACCATCTCCTGCACTGGGCTTCCCCGGCGCCGGCCCAGGCCTGGCCTGCGGCCTCTCTCTGGGGCCTACTGCAAAGCCAAGCCCATCACTGGCCTGTCCAGGGGCAGGGCGGCTGCAGGGGTGCGAGGACCGGGGTCGGGGTGCCCAGGCCTGCACAGAGCTGCCACGTGGTGGGCCCCCCGGCATGTCACAGTCACTTCCCATGTCACCTTCAGGCGTGCTTGACCGTTTGGTCTTTTGGTGTTGGCTGTGGTGCCGGGGCGTCTGGTTGGGGACCCCAGCGCTGTGCCTGGCGGGCCCCGGTGCCGCTGTCTCGGGGCCTCAGCCACGCTGGGGTCCTGGGCCTTTCTCATGACCGGTTCTGGTGTTTTCAAAAATCACGTGGAAAGCGGTCTGGTGTCCGGCGGAGGCTCCGCACACTGTGTGTTCAGGGCAAGGCTTATGGATAAGTTCCGGGGGGGAGGCCATCAGGTCACGGGGGAGAAGATGGACGAGCCCCAAATACAGACGGGGGGCCGGGCCTCCCTGGGTCAGGGTGCCGAGCAGGCGGGAGTGCGGGCCTGGCAGGATGGTCCAGGGAGGCACAATGCTCAGGGGCTCACAAATATGTTTTCATTTTAATGTCTCTTCAAGTCGGAAGGAAAAAGGGGCCGGAATCGTAATGAACACACAGTGGTGAATTCTGCCCGGATTACACCCATCTGTGTAGCAGCGCAGCCATGGACGTTAATACAGCGGAGGGAGGGCCTGGAGTGTGTAAATGCTGAGTCTACAAAAGTCGCGATGGGGTCCCGGGCTGGTCCGGTCTGTCCCGGGACCAGGGGTCAGACCTGGGGACCATCTGGGGGCCATCTGGGGGCCCGGTGCATGCGGCTTCTCCGGAGGCCGTCCAGGACAGGCGGACGCAGGGCCCTCTCCTGTGCGTGTTTCTGGGCACACATGTGTTTTCCAAAGCTCCCCAGACACGTGTGTGCAAGACCCAGTTCCCGGGAGAAGGCCGTGGGCTGCCTGGCCCTGGGTGAGGGCTGTCACTGAGTGGGGAGACAGGGGGACAGCTTCTAGCTCCTGTCCCCCGGGAGACAGCAGGCTGCGAGGCCGTCCCCACTCCCGCACCCACATCCAGCACAGCTCTCCCAGCAGCAACGGGAGCCGCAAACACAGCCGCGGCCGGATTTCATGTGCCTTTTTTAACAAGTGAAAACAGGTGAAATCCACGACCCTCATACCGTTTACTTCATCTAACACACACCCAGAGTAGCACATTTCGGCGTGTCATTAACCCCAAGCTGTTGATGAGACAGGTGACTTTTTTTCCATGGCAAGTCTTCGAAACCCAGGCTGTATTTACACCCACATCACAGTTCCACGCGGGGACCCCGCATTTCAAAGGCCCAGCGGCCTCGTGCTGTGGCGGGGACTGCGTGCTGGGCAGTGCAGGGTCAGCCGGTCTCCCACGGCCCCCCGAGCTGGGAGACTGCTTTTCCTGCTCTTTTTTTTTTTTTTGCTGGTGGCCCTCCAGGGCCAGGGTAAAGGATGCTTCCCCCGGCGTGTGCGCCTGACCCCCCTCAGCCGAATGGGTGGGTGTAGAGGCTGCGAGTCTCCAGGGCGAGGGGGGCTGCTGCAGAGGGTTCTTTGCGGGGCTCCCAGACGCCAGGGGGACGGGCACAAAGGGCTGGCTTCAGGGTACAATAGTGGGGCGGTTAGTCACAGTGCGGGCAGCGGCCAGGCAGACAGAGCTCCCTGTGTCTGTGCCTGGCCGGGCTGGGCCCTGCAGCCCGCTTCCCCAGCAGCTTCTCCTCCCTGGCTGTGGCCTTTTGTCTGCACCCCTCCCCACCGGCCCATTAACCCCCTGCTGCCCACTGCCTACCTGGCCCTCGGGCTGGGGCACCCTTCCCGGGCTCCGGTTGCCCTTGGCCACGGCGGCGAGAGGCAGGCTCCTCTGGCGGGAGGAGCCGGGCTCGGGCCTGCGGGGTCTCACTGGCATCCTGGGGAGGGGGCTTTGGGGCAGGCCGCCCCCCACCCCCGCCGCCCCCCCGCGCGGTTTGTGCGGCTCCAGGAAGGGCTCTCGGAGGAGCGCGAGCCGAGCGCGGGCCCCGCACCAGCTCCCCGGCGGCGCCTGCGAGCCAGCCTTCGCCATGCGCGGGCCCGGCGTCTGGAAACAATGAAAAGCCCAAACCGCGAGGGCGAAGGAGGGGCGCTGACGGGGTGCCCGCGCCGTGCGTTTCCAGCGCGCAGCCCGACAGAGACATCGGAAGCCCGTGCCTGGGGAGACGGCGAAGAGCAAGCGAATTAGCCGCGTCCCCGGCCCAAGCAGGCCCTGCCGCACCGGCTAGTCAGCGGCTGCGATTAAACCCGCCGCCGGCCCGGAGTCGGAGCCGGCGGGAGCTGTTTGTTGTGATTTGACAGTTAAATTATTAACACGTGGAGAAGGCAACGGCCCTCCACAAGGTATAAAACGCGGTGCACAGACTCCCTCCTTAATTTAAAAATTATCTGTGCCGAGATCCTGCACTCCGGCTTGCCTCTGCTCAATTAAAGTGACATGTGTTTTTATTTTAGGAGGCAGGGATGGTTTGCTGTGCCCTGTGTGAGGAGGGCAAGTAAAATAGAGGGGTTTTTTTTGTTGTTTTTTTTTTAAATGTGACCATCTACTTAACGACTTAAAAATTCCAAATGCCAGACATTTTTTGTGGGAGGAAATAAATGTCTCCCATTTATCCATCTTACCTGTTGATTACATTTTATCATTCTTGAGTTTATAATCTAATCCTTGTTTAAAACCGGGGATGTCTTTGGAATCTAAAAAGCGTGGGTCTGTTTGCTCCGGGGACCTCGGTGCCTCCCGGCTCAGAATCCCAGCCCCGAGCCCGTCCCGTCCCCGCGCCGCCCGGGGCGCCCGGGGCGAGGCGGCGTGGGTCTGTCTGCAGACGCGCGTGATGGGAGACATATGCTGAGCTGACACCGTTTCGCTCGGATTTATTTTAACCCGCTAAGATGGTTTTAGCACAGAGAGGGCTGTATCTGACTTGCCTTCTGCGAGCCCTGGCGTTTTCAAGCTGGGCACAAATCTTTTCCTTCTTCCCACAAACCCAAATTTAGAAATTGCCTTTTAGAGTAGAAGACGGCGCACGGGCTCGCCTGGCAACTCACTGGAAAAGAAAGAAGCTTGGGATCAAATGCATCTGATTTGTAGATTTCTTCCCATCTGTTGTTCTCCTGGGGCCGTAAATGGCCCCACTTAGAAAAATAAGATAAGGCAAACATGTTCGCTCCAGGCCACCCTGTCCTGCCTCGGGAGGCCCGCATGAGATGAGTCACCGTCCCCTGCATGCCTGGCATTCGGCTCCCCCGTCGGCCGTGGAAAAAAGACAGACCCTGCCTGGCAGAAGTGCCCGCACACCTCTGCCGGGGCCACTTCCCAGGGCCGCCAAACTCGGGGCATCCTTCCCTGCACGTGAAACCGGACCCGGTATAAATACCATCATTTTAAAGCAAAACCTCACAAAATCTTCACTAATTACAATTCCACCCTGGCTGCAGGCGCCACCTCCAGTAATGGGGGGGGGGGAACCCTGGAATGCAGGAAACACACTCGATCCCCCCCGGGAAGTTGTCTGCCCTGCAGGAAGGTGCCTGGACTGGAGGCCGAGAAGCTGCCACGGAGACACCGGGACACAAAGCCTTCGGTTAGGTCGGGGGCTCCTAACTGAGGCTCCCCGATTCCCAACGGGGAGGAGCGTGTCTGTCCGGCCCGCGGCAGGGTTGCTGCAGGAATACCGCAGCGGCCGGCGGCCGATGTTTGCACAGCAGGGCTGCCCGGTTTTGTTTTCTGTCTGAAAGTGTTTCTCTAAACAGGGGACCGCGCTGGCGACACGCGAACTCCCGTGATCACCTTTGTCACTTTCCTGGCCACACAGGAGTGTAATTATTTATGTAAACTCGTTAACAGCAATGCGCGTTGTTCTCAGAATGGACTGTATCTATTTGACGTCTAAGAAACATAGTTGTATCAGCAATACGGTTGTTTCCTGATGGTAAACGTGGCGTGGGCTCCTTGGAGAAAGTTCGGACCAGGCAGGAAGGCCATGGAAGGGGAGTTCTAGTCACATTTGCACGTATGGCCTCCCCTCTGCCCTGGAGTCCCTCGGCCTCTGGTTTGGGATGCCTCCGCGGTGCTTTCTGCTCGGTCCCCCTACCCTCCTGGTGCTTCTGCTCTTCCGTGCCAGCTGCTCCTCTCCGGCCCTCCACCGCCTCCCTCGGGGGGGCAGGCGCAGGTCCCGGTGTTTGTGGGGAGGACCAGACCCACTGCAGCTTGGCCCTGAGGCTGATCAGGGCGTGGACAGGAAGGGCGCGCCGCACATGCCAGGCTCCAAGGCTCCCCGCGTGGAGGTGGAGGAGGGGATGGCGGGGCCTTCTCCAGGCAGGACGGAGCAGGGACGGGGAGGACAGAGTGCAAGCCGGGCCTGAGGTTGTCAGTGTCGGCAAAGGAAGTACGGCTTCGTAGGGGAGCCGAGGGTCACCCGCACCGCGGAGAGGATGTTTCCCAGGTGCTGGGCCTTCTGGCCCTGACCTAAACCCACCCAGCGCCCGGGCTGGTGCCAAGTGACTCGGAGGCAGAGAACGGCCAGCACCCATCCCCAAATGCGCGCTGCCATCAGGCACGTGCCTCCGCCGGTCCCACCGATCTGTGAGGCGAAAGTTCCCGGCCTCTGGGGCGGGGTGGGGTGGTGGGGGGAGAAGCAAGCTGATTTCCATACCGCTTCCTGGACTAAGTGCGATCCGAAGGGAATTCTAGAATTTCCAAGTTCATTCTTGGTTGGATAAGTGGAGCCTGCAGGGATCTGCCTTATCCCCCTTAGAGGAACGCCATGGCTCCAACACCCTAGCAACAGATAGCACTGCGACAAAGTTTATGGGCAAAGCTGCGGTTGTCAAGTCAGTTACAGCGGGGAAATATTTCCGGAAATGAAATCTGGAAGAATAGGGAAAGCCCGGCAAATTTCGTGTAACAAAAGAAGGGAATATTGTGTCACTGTTAACAGGCTATTGACAAAGCATTTGTAACAACATGGGGACACAACACTTTGCAAACTGCAAACGCAGGTGTGAATTATGTAACTGAATGCCCAGATCAGCCGCGGGGAAGGAATTACAATAGAATATTATTTCTGGATAATGGCATGTATGTGCATTTTCCTTTTTCCATGTATTTTACACTTGATTTATATATTACACTTACCACTTAAATGGTCTCTAGCTTAAATATCTATCTTTATATTTTACTCCTAAATTACTTATACTTTCGACTTAGCTCTGCCTCCTCTAAACATATGGTGTTTTTACACGGGGGGAAATCCTCCTTAAAGGCTTGTGAGTAGAAATGGAGACAAATGGCATATTTGCCGTCAGAAGTTGCGGCCAGAGGGTACTGAGCAGAAACAGTCAGTAGGCCCACAAATAGGTAGAGTAAGTAAACATCATACGTTGCCTTAAAAAGATTTGCATATAGGTGGCTTGTTCATCAAACACGACATGGATTCCCTAACCAAACATACATGTTTGCACAACCATAGCGTAAAAAAAAAAAATCTCAAGGTTTTTTTTTATGAACGTGAGGAGAAGTATTTTTGTCCCCTAAACAATAGCGTGGAGAGAGGGGAAAAAAATAAAATGGCTCTCTGCTTCTTGGCTCCTTGGCAAGACTTTGCTTGGATGTGAGTTTGCACTTTCCGTGTGACTGCTCGGTTTTTAGGGGCAATTTAGAAGTTCCTGTCGGAGAAGTTATGGAGAACTTGAATTCATAACGCCAGATGGTAAATTGGAGTCTCTGGGTGGAAATCGTAGTGGTTTATTTATATATTCATCCTTTGCTTTCTTAAAAAGAAGGAAGGAAGGAAGGAAGGAAGGAAGGAAGGAAGGAAGGAAGGAAGGAAGGAAGGAAGGAAGGAAGAGAAAGAAAGAGAAAGAAAGAGAAAGAAAGAGAAAGAAAGAGAGAAAGAAAGAAAGAAAGAAAGAAAGAAAGAAAGAAAGAAAGAAAACAAAACAATTTTCTCCCAGCGCACTTACTTCTCAGGACTTTTGTATCACAAAATACTATTCCTCACCTTAAGTCACTCGCTGCCTCACAGGGTGCCCGGCTGTGTCGAGACAAAAGATGGGCACTTTTTTTTAACCATATCGCGACAGGATTTTGTGATGTGGAAAAATCTGTTTCCGTGTAAAATATCAGCCTGCCAGCAAACGGCCTTTGCTTCCCTGTAAGACGAAAGCCCAGGCCCGGCAGGATTGGGGAGTGCAATCTTTACAAAACGAGTCAGGAAATACCATCGTGTCCCGTCCGCTTCCAAGGCCCCGCGGGGGATGCTCTGAGCGACCTGCTCGGCCGCCGCGTGGCGCAGGTGAGCGGTGCTGGGGCCCCGGGCGGCCCCCCAGTTTCCCCGCAGCCCCCGGGGTACGGGGTCTGCACCGGCAGGCCAGCCCGCCTGGGAGGCGCCAGGCTGGGAGGTCCCTCGGCCTCCGGGGCGCGACCCTCTAATCCGCTTTAGTCACTATATTGTGCGCTTCGTTCGGCAAAGTAAACAACACAGCGAACAAAGCAGCGGGCGCTGGCCCCCGACTCCCTGACCCCGGGTCGTGCCCTTTGTTCACCCTCAATGGGGCCGCCCGCCCGCAGCTAATTGGGGCGCGTGCTGCCTCCGAGGACCGGGACCTGGACACTGACTGGGGTCCGACACGGGCTCGGATTCGGACTCGAAGGCGGACCGCGGCGCTGCCCCGGACACGGACGCGGACGCGGACGCGAACTCGGGCGCGGACGCGGACGCGGACCCCAACCACGGACACGGATTCGGGCTCAGACCCCCAGCTCGGCCGGCGGCTAATTGCGGCGCGTGCCGCCGCCGCGGACTCGGAGGCGGACGCGGACTCGGAGACAGAGACGGAAAAGGACAGCGGCTTCCGCCGAGGCTCTACCCGGGATGCGGCCCCGGCCTCGGGCACAGACCGCAACCCCGGCTTCGGACGTGGACGCTGTCAGACACGGGCCCGAGCTCGGCCCCAGCGTGGTCGGCGGCTAATTGCGGCGCAGACACGGACTTGGACTCGGATACAGAGCGCGGCTCTGACCGAGGCTCTACCCGGGACAAGCACGCAAACTCGGATACAGGCGGACGCGGACCCGAACCCCAACCCCGGACTCGAACGCGGATGCCGATGGACCCCAACCACGGGCTCGGACGCGGATGCCGACGGACCCCAACCACGGGCTCGGACGCGGATGCCGACGGACCCCAACCACGGGCTCGGACAGGGACTCCGAGCCTGGACTCGGATGCGGACCCCAACTCCAGACTCAGACGCGGACCCCAACTCCGGGCTCGGGCAGGGACTCCGAGCCTGGACTCGGATGCGGACCCCAACTCCGCGCTCGGGCAGGGACCCCGAGCCTGGAATGCGGCTAATCGCAGCGCACGCCCCTGCCGCCGCAGAGGCGGACTCGGATGCAGACGGCGGCTCCGACCGCAGGTCTGCCTGGACGCAGACTCGGACTCAGACGCGGACCCCAACCCCGGACTCAGACGCGGACCCCAACCCCGGCCTCAGATGCAAACCCCAGCCCCGGCCTCGGGCACAGACCCCGAAAGCTCGGATTGCGGCTAATCGCAGCGCGCGCGTGCCCGCCGCTGCAGACGCGGACGCGGACTCGGACTCAGACCGAAGCTCTACCCGGAACACGGACGCGGACTCACAGAACCCAAATCTGGACTCGGACGCGGGCCCAGGGTCGGACACGGACCGAACCACAGACACGGACTCCAAGCTCGAATGTGGCTAACTGTGGTGCGCACGCGCGAGCGCGCCCCCGCCCTGCGGACGCGGACGCGGACTCAGATACGGACAGCCGCTCGGACTGAGGCTCTACCCGGGACACGGATGTGGACTCGTATACAGACCCCAAATCCGGCCTCGGACGCGGACCCCAACCACGGACACGCCCTCAGGCACGGACTCGAAACTCGAACTGCGGGTAATCGCAGCGCGCGCGCCCGCCGCCGCTGCAGACGCCGACTGGGATCCGGGGACGGGCAGCGGCTCCGACTGAGGCTCTACCCGGGACAGGGACGTGGACTCGGATACAGTCCCCTAATCCGGACTCGGGCGCGGACACGTCTGACAGGGACCGGGACACGGACCGCAACCACGTTCACGGACTCGGGCACGGACCCCAAGCCCGGAGTGCGCTCATTGCGGCACGTGCCGCGGCCGCCGGCGGACTCGGGCGCGGATACAAACAGCGGCTAAGACCGCAACTCCGCCCGCAACGCGGACCTGCACTTGGACGCCGACACGGCGTGGCATCCCAGACCTCGGGTCTGCCCCGGACACGGATATAGAACCAAACTTGGACTCCGACACGGACCACAACCTCGGACCGCGATCTCAGCTTTGGCTCCGGGATCCGTCAGACCCCAAGAGCACGGCTCCGACCCGCGGCTAATCGGAGTGCGTGCCGCGGCCGCTGCCACTGCTGCCGCGGACTCGGACGCGGACTTGGACACGAACCCCAACCGCGGACTCGGACCGCAAGGCCAGACTGCGGCCAATTGGGGGCGCGCGCTGCTGCCGTCCTGATTTCGGATCCCGGCTCTGCCCCGGACACGTTGTCGGACCCCATGACCACGTCAGACCGTGGCTAATTGGGGCGCGTGCCGCGGCCGCCACTGCCTCCGAGGACTCGGACTCCAACATGGACCGCGGCTTGGACCGGGTTCTGCTCTGCCCGGAACACGGACTCGGATACTGATCCGGACGCGGACTCACCCCGACCCTGGCCCCGGGCTCGGCTCAGGATTCGGACTCGGGTCCCCGGCTGGGAACCGCCATCTCTGCCTGACGCGCCGCCAGCCTCAGACTCTCCACCTCTGTTCACGCTCGGGCCCCTCCCGGCTGCGCTGCAGACCCGACTCCCGACGCGGACTAGAACCCGGGCCGCCTCCTACCCCAGAGCCTGGCTCTGCCCGGGGCTCGGACTCGGACCCGGACCCGCAACCCGGACCCCGGCTCCACCTCGGATTCGGACAGGGATGCGGACTCGGCCGCGGAGCTGAACCTCAACCTCATACGGCTGCGTAGAGCCTGACGCGGGCGCGGACTCATCCCGACCCTGCCCCGGGCTCGCCTCAGGATCGCATTCGGACTCGGCCCCCGCCCGGCCCCCGCTGCAGACACGACACCGACACGGTTCCACGTGGGTCAAGCCACACGCTCGCGCGGCAGGCCACGCCCCCCGCAAGCCCCAGACTGCAGGCCTGACGCCCACCCGGACCGCCCCGGTCTCCGTATCCGCCAGCCCCGCGGGCTCAGCCCGCCGCCCTGCATGCGAGCCCGGGGCTGCCTGGAGGAGGCGCGCGGAGGCCGCCCGCCTGCAGAGCTGGAGCGAACCCGTCCCGCCTGCTGCCCCTGCGGCGGCGCGGAGAGCACAGGGTTGCTGTGCCGTGTGTTTCTTTATCTGGGAAATGAAGTTCTTCATTTCTGCTGGGAACCCTGCAAACGACAAAGGAGAGCTGCCCCAGCAAAGCAGATTCCATACACCCTGCGAGGAAACCAGGGCCCCTCAGACCCTCCGCAGTGGCTCTCGCCCCGCTACGCCTCTCTGGCCCGAATCACAATCTTTCCAGAATCCCGGGGCGTCCTAGGCGCCCTGCGACGCCCCGTGTGATGAGGGCAGCGGGCCCTAAATCCAGGCCCGGACCATTCCGTGCCCTGTGTTCTTCGCTTTTGCCTCAGACGCTGGACAAAGTTATGCTTTTTATCCCAAGAAGCTTTTGAGACTTAGCTTGTGTAACTTTTAATTTACTTGAAAGGTTTTGTCTGTTTTTTAGAAAGCTTTTGAGACTTAGCTTTTGTAACTTTTTTTTTAATTTTAAAGGTTTTTGTCTTTTTTAGAAAGCTTTTGAGACTTAGCTTTTGTAACTTTTTTTTTAATTTTAAAGGTTTTTGTCTGTGTTTTTTTTTTTCTTTCCCGAAAGCACTTTCTCATATAATTAGGCTCCAAAAAGAAGCCAGAGAAAAGAGGCTGGGAGGCCCCAGCCTCGGGCGGCGGGACAGCGGCCCCTTCGTCCTCGGCCACGCCGGCGAGGCCTCTGCTCTGCTTCTCGCTTTTTTCATAGTTTTGTTCGCCTCGCTTTTCCAGGGAGACTTTTTAAAATGTTAAGTTTGTTTCCGAGCTTGTCCTTTGTGGAGTGGAATGCTCTGACGTGGAGTCTGGCCTGGGGAAGACGGGTGTTCTGTGGGGCCAGGCCCTGCAGTAATGAGGCTGGGGCTGGAGTGGGGGTGCGCGGAGGGGGCAGGGCTGGGTAGGGGGCAGACCTCGGCTGCAAAGGGAAGCTGTGGAGCCCTGCTCTGCGGTGACCACCTGCACACTCCCTCCTCCCGTCCTTCCTCCCGTCCTTCCTCCAGCGGCTGCCAGCAGCGGCCTCCCTTCCCCTTTTCTGAGGATCAGTAACGACGGGATCCGCACGTGGTTGCCCCTGCAGAATGCTGGTGCCCAGGCTGCCCTCAGGGAGAGAACCCTCCCAGTGAGCCGCTCCCCGTCCTGGCTGGCGGGAGGCTGCCATTCTCCAGGCCATTTCGGTCCCCCGCTCGGCCTGTTGTGTGGAGAGCACAGGCAGGGGCTCCCCGGTTCTCTGAGCCGCCTGCCTGCCTGGCCCGGCAGCCCTGCCGCAGGGTGCTGGCTCCGCGGGAGGGAAGGGCGGTGGCCGGGCTGGTGACCCCTCCGCTCAGGTGAGCGCCCCGGTTGGGAGGACCCGGCGGGCCCCGGGGGAGCTGTGTCTGCGATTTCACACCGGAGGTCCATTCTTCCCGGTGCTTGGAGGGGGTGATCAGGATGCACCTGGCGGGGAAGGGTGGACGCCTCGGATGACCGAAGCCGGCTGTGGGGGAGGGAGGTCACCGAAGCTGGCCGGCTCTCGGCTGTGCTGGGGCCCGGATTTCAATGAGGCTCTGTTTTTCCTGGGAACTGCTCTTACCTATGAAATACGCCTACGTGTGAGGGAGTGCGACCAGGGGGGTGGCGATGTTTTTCTTTTCAAAAAAGCAAACATAAAAAATAGCAGTGCTGTGTGCCTGCGGCGGCTGGAGGCCCCGGGTCCGGGCAGCCCTGGCCAAGGCCCTGCTCCGGCCATCGGCCGTCGGCCTCCTCCCCCTGGTCCTGCAGGAATGCACTTAGGGGTGACAAGGCTGTGCCCTCTTCCTCTCAGGCTGCGGGGACCCCTGCAGACGGGGGGGGGGGGTGGGGGAGAAGCCCTCGCCTGCACGACAAGGTGATCCCCTGACTACCTACCTACCCCCCCCTCCCGGCGGCTGTTTTCTGACTCTAACTCAGCAGCTCCGGGGTACCTGGCACTTCCTGGCGTGTGGGGTGTTTTTGCTGAGCTGCACTGTGTCGAAACCTCCCCCCCCCACCCGCGCCCCGCAGTGGCTGTGAGGAGGGCGTGGGCCGCACCTGGTGAGAAACTGCAGGGTATAGAGGCTCTGGGCCTTTGAACGGGACCACAAGATGGACTCTCGTTCGGGGGATTGGATTTGAGGGTTTGGAGACCCTCGCCCACCCCAGACATGCCGGAGAGCCCAGGGTCCCAGGCCAGACTCAGTCTGCAGCGGGCCCCGCCGGCTTGGGGCAGGATCTATGGGGCCCAAACCCAAGCCCAGTGCACCCGGTTCGTTGTCCCCGCCCGAGGCCTCAGCCCCTGGCCTCAGCCCCTGGCCTCAGCCCCTGGCCTGCCTGCTTTTGTGCTAACGATGGGGACTGTTGGCCACGCAGCAAAGCACCATCTTTTTTGTCTTGCGGGGCAAGGTTTGCTCTATCTGAGATCGGATCTTGTTATCTCCAGCAGGTTACGTGTTTGCCGGCTTCGGGCGTTTGCCTGTGTGGGATGAAAAAGGGGGTGACCCCAAGAGCACAGGTAGGGCCTGCCCTGTACCTGGCTTGGGGCTCCCCAGCACCTCAAGTCGGCCCCACACCCAGAAGGGCAGCAAAAACTTTTATTTCTGCACACACACAGGCACGTGTGTACACACACAGCGCGCGCACACAGCCACACGTGTGTGTACACACAGCACACACACACACGTGCACGCACACACATGTGCACACACATTTTTGCATGTGTGCGTGTGCGCACACATACACACCCCCCCACCCCGGGATGTTTCTCGCGTCGCTAACATTTAATCTTCTAATATTAAAGTTGGAGGCACCCAGGGGCTGTCTTCAAAGGTTCATTCAGCCTGTCTGCCTCGGAGCAATTTTATTTATGTCTTCTTGTCACGCACGTCAAAGAGCCCTGTGTTCCTCGCAGACTGTTCGGGTGGCTGAGTGTGTTTTTTTTTTTGGCTACAGCTGGTTAATTTTTCCGAGTCTGTAGATCCAGGTGTGCGCTGCGAAGTTTTTCCCAGCATGAGGAGCTCCCCAGTGAGGCTTAGAGGCCTCCGAGAAATTTCCGGCGTCCTACGTGCAAGAGACGGCTAATTTCAGAGAAGTTATGAGTGTGCGGGACGGAGGCGCCGTTTCTGTGTCCAGAGCCTCCCCCCGCGCGAGGGGGCTGGGCAGGGCTGCCGGGAAGCCGGATATTTAGAAGGCAGAGTTGAAAAACTGGTTACCAGATAAGATAGCAGCAAAAGCACAAGCGCTGGGTGATAGTTTTAAAAATTCCCGCCTGGGAGCACCCTCCCAGCGAGCCCGGGAGGGAGAGTGCCCGCCACGTCGCTCGGGATTTTGAAAGACATCTTAGAAGTACACGTCCGTCCTGTATTTCCCCTTTCTGCTCATTAGAGTCCTTCTTTCCTTCCAAATTAATGGCGCCCCTGGTCAGATTGTTTCTATTATCATCGTCTTTCGGTTAAAAACACAAAACAAAACAAAACAAAGCGCCAAACTTGAAGCGTTTGGAAAATTAGGAATTCCACCCAAAGTTGCTCTGTGCGCAGCAAGGACCAAGGCAGAACAAAGCACTGCCTGCTCTTTAGCTTTTTTTTTTTTTTTTTTGCAGCCGTTAAACAGGGTCCTGTCTCGAAGCCATAAATTTAGTTAAGACATTCTTCACTTTTTGTGGAAAGGGAATGTATGAAAAATCTGACCTTAACCTTGCCTTTTTGTTAGGGACCTAAAAGCCCCCCTGTTTAGACCGCGTCTGGAAAATGAAACTCATTATGTAGAAAGCAAAGTACTTACCTGTGCTGTCTGGAAATTGTATTAGATTAAAAAAAACACAAAATGGGAGTATTTAAATAAATAAGACCCGTGTGGTCAAATTTCAAACAGCCTATCCTAGGCGCCCCCATCCCTCATTCCGCCCGCGTCCCTTCTGCAGGCGGCGAGGTTTGCTACGATCACTCTGAAAGAAGTGACCTGTGAAGCCTCGGTTTTTTTAAAAAAGTTCTTGCTGTCCCTTGCAATTTAACAATGCGCCGTTTGAGTCGCAGCTCTGCGTTTATTTTCTTTCCTTATCCCCCCTTTTCCTAAAGGGCTCATACTTTACCTAGATCGCCGAAGAGCCGAGCGGCTAAGACAGGATCCTAAAATTCTCATTCCCTTTGTGGGGAAGGAGAAAAAAAAAATGTAACTGACTTTCACGAGCCTTTCAGCATTGTTTAAACATTTTTAAATAAACATTTGACAGTTTTTAAAGTTTAAAATTGCTTTACGTTTTTAATAGCTAACTTCTCCTTAGATGTGATTTAGAAAGCATATGTGGCCATTAAAATAACGACTCTTTCAGACCCCTATAAAGGATTAATAAGATCTAAAAATACTTCAAATAAATCAAGGCTTTCCACCGCGGGAGAGAAAGGCATTCCTTAGACACTTGGGGAGTGAAATTCCTTTCCCGGTTTCTGATGTCCTTTCACTTTTGTGGGAACCCGTACCTTCTCCCCGCAACAACCTGCACGCTCGAACTTATCTGTGGTTGCCGGCAAAGATCGGCTGTAAGCGTCACAGTGACTTCTTTAGGAGAACGCTAAGTTCCCAGTTTGTGATCGCTCCGTTTTGGAAAGCGCAGGACTGAGAGGCTAGAATCAATCCCGCGCCCGCTGCCCGCTGGAAGGAGACTTGGAGTTTTTCAGCGTGCTTTTTGCTCTTTCCTTGTGCAACCCCGAGGCCCAGCGTGGCCCTTGCGGTGCGTGTGCGTGTCCCCCCCCCCCCCCCAGGACATGGGCCCGGCACCCTTAATGCCTGTCTTCTGGTCTGCGTTGGTCCTACTTTGGAATGCAAAGATTAATTGCAATTCCTCATCTGTGAGGGAGGATTTTCACACGAGCATCTGTGTTTCATCTACGGCCTGTTCCCACATTCATACATGTGTGTGATTGAACACACATTTATTGAGACTCCTCGTTGTTTTATGTTCTTTTATTTGAAAAATAATAATTAACTTCTCAGGCATGCTCCCAGGGTTGTTCGGCTTTTTTTTTACGTACACACGTAGGTGACACGCCGTGGAAAGCGAGTGCGTGGACTTCCGAGGTGTGTTGACTGCGGTACAGCAGCTGCTCGCGGAGGGTTCTGAGCACGGGCTGCGGGGTGCGGAGTGGCCGCTGTCAGTGGGGGGAGCGTAGGACGTGCCACTGATCGCCGTCAGCTGCGGGGCCGCAAAGTCTGTTCTTTATATTTTTTTAAGAAATGAAAGGACATCCAGAAACGGCCTGCCCGCGTCTGGGTTTTATTGGGGCGCGGGGGGGGGGTGGGCTGCCGGTGCAGAGCCCCACTCTGTGCTTTGTTCCCCAAACACGCTCGCTCCACGGCCGGGGCTGCGTTCCTGTTGCTCGTTGTCACGCCAAGTTTGACATAAAACTGAGGGAACGCAAGCAAAAGCTTCTGAAAATTGCTTCATTATGCTCAGAGGGAAAGACCCTTTCCACGGACGCGCCTCACGTCTCCTTCCTCAGCGCGAGACCCCGCAAAGGGCTGCACTCCGCTCTCCGTTTTACCTCTAGCTAAACTAGCAGGCGTCGCCCGCCGCCTCCGCGCGCGCGCGGGGGAACGCGCGGGGGAACGCGCGGGGAACGCTTGGCCCCGGTCGTCCGGGGCTGATCGGCTCGCGTGTAAATCACTGGGAGTCAACGTGAAGCTTCCACAAAGCGGGACAAGTCCTTACACAACCGGCTGATGGAGACGGAACCCCAGGCCGGCAGACACAGAGCCGGAAGAGCAGAATTCCTGGGCCGGGCTTGCCTCTGCGCACAGCTCCCCGGGCCTCCGAGCCGCTGGTTCCTCCAGAGGACACGAGGGGTCACCGAGGAAGCGGCGTCTCACCCGGAGGCCGGCAGCTCCCCGCCTGGAGGTGATCGGGCCGGCTGGACAACCCGCATTTTTCTGGGCTGTGCAGGTTGCACGGCCAAAGCCCAAGTGAAAAATGTAAGTTTCCACTTACACGCGCCCGGCTGCCTGAATTAGATTAAACGCATCTGTTCGCCAGCTCCGAGAACGCCGCCTCGGACACAGAGAATGTTAAGCCGGTGGAGGGCCCTGCGTGGGGAAAAGGGAAAGGAAACTGAAGCGCCCGGACCTCCCGGGGCTGGCGGGGCTGAGCCGGGACCCTGGGGCCGCGCGGGGCGGCCGAGCAGGAAGTGCCGGCTGCATTCCCCATAGACAGGTCTGGGGAGACATCAGGGAAAAATAACTGCATGAGGCGGATACTATAAACATCCTGGCCTAGCGAGAGCCCGGGGGGCCTGCGTGTTCACATTTCTGACCTCAGGTCCGCCTGGGCCCCGGGCACGGCCGGCTCCTCGGAAGCCCGTCCGTCATAACGCGTAAGGCGGCAGATTCGGGCGTTCTCCTCGGGCCCGATCCCAGCACGCTCCCGCACGCCGTTTACCGCATCATGTGAAAGGAGAGCGAGTTAGGAGAAGATGTAAAGACCAGCCCAAATCGCCCCGCAACAGAATCACCCAAGTGCTGGTATTGGATTTCTGAACTTGCAACCAAGTTCTCTCTCAGTCCACGCCAAGTAAGAGGGATTTTTCAAAAGGAGTGTGTGTTTGCCACTCTCGCTCTGACTCACCCAGTTTCTCGTTTTATCAAATGATGATTGGGAGGAGAGAAATCGCACCAAGTTAACTTACGACTGTGTGAGCGTGAGGGAAAAAAATGAGCTCATAAAAAGGTTAGCTGGCGGCCCGGTTATGCAACGATTTCAGGTGGAAATTACCGAGCCGGTGCCCTGGCACCTCGTCACTGCCTTCCGTAATGACACAGGGCGTGCTTGTGCCCACGGAACCAAAGTTGGAAGCGGCATAATGGAAGGTAATCTCTTTTTCTTTGTGGCTTTTTTAATTCAATGTTTTAATCCACCCATTTAATCACCAAACATATATCACATTAGTTATAATATTTCGAGCGCTTAGCAGAGTGATTATAAATAGATTACAGAGTGGCTGTTGGATGCGGCGCGTGTGTGATTGCGCGCGCGAGCTATGCGGTATTTCTAGGCTCCGCGTTCGGGGACGTGAGGACAGGAACCGTATATTTATCCGTAAGCTCCCCACTCGGTTGTTACCCAGCTTGCTCATTATTTCAGAAAAACAAGGTTCGGCATTAAAAGGCCCGGTTTCTGCGATGTTTCCTCCTCTGCGTTCAGTCCACTCTTTAAAGCATTTTTTTTTTTTTTGGTGGCTCTGCAGCCCGCCAGAGTAGCTAAATCACAAAATGTCTTTAATCTGTGTTCTTATGAAGGAGCTGAGCCGTCAGGACGAAGATGGGGCAGAGGGGGGTTATAATGGCCGACAGGGTGCGGTTCTTCCTTGGTGTGGCTGGAGCAGGAGGGGACACGCAGGGACCTGTGGCTTTGGAGTGTTTCCTTGCCCCACGCACCCGTGTCCAGCGGGGGTTAGGGCCCCCGTGAAGAAAATGATAAAGGACTGGGCCCCCCCGCATCCGCCGCAGGAGGAGGGGCGCGCACCCCTCGGTGAAATCGCCGGGGCTCCACTGGTGGTCAGCGGCCGTCGAAAGTGAAAGTCGGCCAGGACTTGGGTGAGAAGAGGAACTGGAAAAACATTTCTGTCCCGTTTCCTCACGCTGCCTGTGCTCTCGGGGGAAAAAAGAGGAAATTCATCCCGAGAAAGAAGAGTCTCACCCCGGGAAAGCCCTCTGAGAAGATTTCCGCATGTGGCCTAGCGTTTCCCCTCCGCCCTGCCTTCCCCCGGCGTGTGTGTGTGTGTGTGTGTGTGTGTGTGTGTGTGTCACAGAGCGGGGGCAGCACAATTCAAGGCCAAGGTCGTGGGGGTCTAGGGAGCCTCAGAGGTGGTCAGTGGGCAGCAGCCGTCCTTGGGGAGCTGCTCCAGCGGCCCCCGCCCGGCCTTGGCCAGGGCGGCCTGTTCCCCTTTCCCGGGCAGTCCGACCCAACCTGGATGGAGTTTCCTGGGAGGAGGACACGTGAGGAACTTTTGAATTTACCAATAGCATAAAAAGTATATATATATTTATGACAGCAGGCACGTTTCCATTGGTGCACAGAAATGGCGAGATGTGACGTCAAGGGACATGTAGTGAGAATGCCAAGGCCGGTTGGGGCGGTGTGGGGGGGGGGGGGACAGACAGAGCCATTGGGATGGGGCTGAGGAGGCCCCCTCTCGCTGGGGCAGTCGTCATGGGTGCTTGAGGACAGCCAGGCCCATCTGGCTCTGAGCGGGGGCATGCCCTGGCAGGAAGATGGGGTTACGAGCACAGTGACCCCGTGTCGGAGTCTCCTAGTGCCATAAGCTCAAGCTGACCCCGCTGGGGGGGGGGGTAACACTCAGGCGCCCCCGCAGAGGCGGCAACAAAAGCTGCTGTGGCCTCGCAGGCGTTCTGACCCTGCCTGGAGCCTGGAGCCTGGCCAGGAGCGACCCCCTGCAGGGGCGCGGGAAGGAGCCCCGCGCAGCAGTGCCGGCCTCGGGCTCCGAGAGCGAGGCTGCGGCCTGTAACTTCTCCCGCAGCTTCTGCACCCGGGGCCCTGGAGCAGGGAGCGTTTCTGTGGAGAAGGAAGAGTGAGCTCGCAGCTGGGCAGCGGCTCGGGCACTGTGCCCACGCCCATCCCACGCCACCCCGGGCACGGTGAGGATTCTCTCACCTCTGCAAGGCGCCTTGGACACCCCCTCCATCTCTGGGCACAGGGCGCTTCTCCCCACCACTTCACCAGATCCCTTGCGCCCCACCCCCTACCCCACTGAGCAAGGCGCCGCTGGCGCCGCCAGGCCCGTGGTATCTGGGAAGACCCCACGGAGTCCCCCTGGCACGCGCCTTGCCCTGGAGGAAACCGTTTGCCACCGATGACCCTGAACTTTGTGCTGGAGCCTCGTCTAGAGCTCCATTGGGCACACGGGCCCCCGCAAGGACCAGCCCGGCGACCCTGGTGGCTGCCCGCGGCGCGCACAGACCAGGGACTGTCGGTCCGCCGGGGGTCCCCAAGCTGGGCCCGAGCGCGCGCGCGCCCCACTGCCCGCAATCATGGCAGCCGGGCCTCGAAGCGCAGCCGCTGAACGCGCTCCAGCAGCCGCCTTAGTGCCAGGGCGGCGGGGCGGGCTGGGCTAGCGCTTGCTGCCCCTCCCCCCGCCCCTTGGGTGCGCGGGCTCCAGGGCTCAAAGCAAAAAGCGGCCGGGTTCCCGCAGCGCGGTACCCCCTGCCTAGCGCGCGCAGGCGGGCGGGGCCGCGGGTCGGGGGCGCGCTGGCGGGGAGCGCCCAGGGCTGCGTGCCCGCGGGGGCGCGCACGCGGGGCTGCGGGGCGAGGCGCGGGGCCCGGGCGGCGAATCCGCTGCTCGCGCCGCCAGCCCCGCCCGCGCGCTCGGGCCCTGGGAGGAGGGTGCATGGCGGAGGGGGGAGGCGGGAGGGGCCGCGCCCTGTCCTCGCCTGCAATGGGCATGGCGGGGGCCCCGGGAGGCCTCGTTGGTATTCTGGGCACAGCCGAAGCTCTGACCTCTCTGCGGAACAGGGGCGCCGGGCTCGCGGGCACGACCGTCGCCCCCAGGCGGTCTCTCGGGGCTGCGGGGCCCTAGGCGCCTTGCTCTCCCCCATCTTCCTTCCCCTCCTCTTCGGGTCCCCCCCTTCCCCCTCCCCCGCCCCGATCCGGCGGCGAAGGGGTGGGCAGGGAAACGCGCTCTCTGGGACAGGTGCCAACTCCGAGACAAAAGACATAAAATAGGCGGCAACGGGGGAAGCGCGGCTGGCGCGCTCAGGCGGGGACGGAGGAGCCGTGGGGCCTCAGCCTCGGTGCCGACCGGGCAAAGTTTGGGAAGTCGCCGGGCAGCTTCGCGGCGGCGGGGGAAGCGCGGGCCGGGCTGCCCTCCGCGCCGCGCTCGTTCTCTCCGAGCCGCTGCTGAATAATTCATGGCGCGGCCGCCGGCCATTAGCATGCACCGGGCGCGCGGCGCGTCTGTGCCCAGCCGCCGCCACCGCATTCGGCGCCGGGCCGCGCCAGACGAGCGGCCGCGCAGAAGCCAGGCCCGTGCTGTCCCCGCGCCCGCCCGCTGCCCGCCCGCCCGGCGGCGCCCATTGTGCCTCGGGCCCGCGCCGCCGGCCGCCCCCAGCCCGCCCGAAAGAAAGCCGCAGCGCGCCCGGCGGCCCGGCGCTGCAAGTTCGGGCCCTCGGCGCCCGCCCGCCCGCCTGGGGATGCACGTGAACTTGGAGAAAGTCGCGAGGCGTGCGGGCCGGGACCTCCGCGGCAGGGCGTGGGCGCCCCCGGCCCGGCGCGCTTTCGTTTTCGGCCAGGACAAAGGTCCCTCGCGGCGCGGGGCGCGGGCGCGAGGAGACCGGGTCCCGCCGACCCCTCTTCGGCGAGGGTCGGGGTTTCACTATAGGGAAGCCGAAGCCGGGAGGGAAAGCAGCGCGGTCCGCGGCGCGGGGCCGGGGAAGTGCGGCCTGGCCGTGCGCTTCGCCGGCGCCGTACCGGAGCCGACCTGCCGGGGGCGAGTTTGGGGAGAGGGCACCGCTTGGCTCTCTGCGGGGAGGGGCGGCGCGGGGGGAAGGGAAGCGTTGGGAGCCCTGAACTCAGGCCGGCGGCCAAGGGCCTTGCAGCCGCGGGCAGGATCGCGCGGCGCGGGCTGCGTCCGGCGGCCTCGGCGGTCTCCGGCAAGGGCAAGGCTGCCGACCGGCGCGCCGCGGGTCGCCGTGGGGTTCAGGGCGACTCCTGAGGACGGTAAGTGCATTTCTCACTTTTGCTAGTTAGTGGATAATTAAATATTAATGAAGAGATTTCTAGGGAGAGCCCTTCTCCAGGGCAGGCCTTCCGCAGAGGGGCGGTGGGAGGAGGTCTGCCCTTGAACGGCAGCCTGGGCCGCTTGCGAGAACTCGGCGCCTTCGCCAACCTTCCGGACTTGGGATTTGAGAGCCCGGCGCCCAGCCTCAGGTGTGCGGGCCATTTGCCAGAGAGAATGGTGCCGAAGGCATGAAATAGCCTCGGCGCAGCTCCCACAGAGCGGGCGGAGAAAGGAAGCGCTCTTGAAAGGTTAAATGTGCTTGGAAGGGGGAGTCGGGAGCCACCAGCCTTCCTTAAAACGTTTCCCCTCGCTCCCTAGCCCAGCGGGCTGCCGGCCCTGCACCGACCGAGAATTGATTGAGGGGCCCCTGGTCCGGGCCGGCCGCGACGGGCCGGCCGCGTCAGAGGCCCCCGTGGAAGCTGCTGTTTATGGTGGCATAAAATGAAAAACAACTCATAACTTTGCGTAATAAATCCCCCTTTATAGGTGGCTCGCACACAGGCCTGTCCCCGGCTCTGGCCGGTTTGTGGGGAGCAAGAAAGGGGTGAAGGAATGCACGTTTTCGGTAATTACGGGGGTTTCAGGCAACGCTGAAATTCATTTCTTTCAAGTTGGGTTTCCGAAGCCACGGCGGTCTCTGCAGGCCAGCCCTGCCCTGCCCTGATTTTTTTTTGAGTTCGCTGGCCCTCGCCGTTGGGGACTTTCAAACGCCTGTTGGTACTTGTGCGTGCCTTCCCTGCCGAAATGAAACCCGTACCTGCGGGGATGGAGCCTGCTTTTCATTATGGTCACATCACAGGTGCCATCTCCCCGCGCGCTCCCCCGGCTTCTGATGTGGTTTGGATAACCTTCCCGGGTGCGGAGACCACAGTGTACTGGGGAGGGGCGGCCTGTTTCCGTCACACCCCGGACTTGTGAGCTGGCACATGGAGGCCCTGTTTCCGGGGAACTTGGACAGAGGCCCGAGGAGCCCAGGCCTGCCTCGTGCCTCCCTCTCTGGGGCTGCCTGGCTCCCCAGTCCCAGGGAGGACCCCGGCGAGGAGAGCGTTGCAGTGAGGTCCGGCCCGCCTGGCCTGGGAGGCTGTAAGTTTGCTGGGAACTGCGGGCAAACCTGGCCGGCTGTGGGGCTAGGCCGTTCCCCCCCCCTCCCATCCCCCACCTCTCATTTTGAATTTTTATTTATGACTGTATCCCAGGCAGTTAGCAGACACGAAACCTGGGGTGGAACATTCGGGAGTGACCTCAGAATGGGGCGCCACTGCCGAAAGCCTGTGCTCCAGCTCAGAGCTGTGCCCGGCGTGGCGGTGGCGGCGGCGAGGCTGGTCAGTATAGGAAGCTCCAGTGCTGGGGGGAAGGGGGGGCTCCCCTGAAAAATGTGGGAGGCTTTTTCTCTGGGTCCACAGATGACCTGTAACAGCGCCTGAGGGGTGGGAATGGGCGGCATTGTGCCGAGGCCATTGGGCGTCCCCTAGGGAGGACATCCCCGCGCACGGGGCACCCTCTGCGCCTCCACCCGCCAGACACGAGGGACGGGGACGGGTCTGGCACCCCAGGACGCAACCCCCCCCCCCCCGGGCCACTCTGCGGGAGGCTGCCATGTGGCCAAGCCCCAGAGGCCCCTCTCCCGCCCCGGAGTGTGCCCCCGGCCGCGGAACGTGAGGAAGTTGAGGCTCCAGGCGGCTGCGGGCTGCCTGCAGGCCCCGCCTTTGTCCTGTTCCCTCGGGCAGCTCTGTTCCAGCGGAGGCGCGTCCCACGGGGCCTCTCGCGAGCTGGCACATCCCATCCAAGCACGGTTTTATTTTTGATGACGCGCACACAAAGACCGGGCCCCGAAAACGAAGCTGCGCCTCTCTTTTTTTTTTCTTGAGTCACTTCTGGGTTCAATAGACGGCGCTAAGCGAGGGGAGCGGCTTGCAGGCGGCCGGGTGTCTTTTTTAAAGCGGAGGCTCCTTGCCGGCCCTGCGGCCCGCCATGCCCAGCCTCTGGCCACTTGCGGTCCCAGATCCTGGGTGAGGGGTCCCCGGGGGTGCTGGGGGGGGGGCGGC
Source organism: Corynorhinus townsendii (assembly GCA_026230045.1). Taxonomy (NCBI): domain Eukaryota; kingdom Metazoa; phylum Chordata; class Mammalia; order Chiroptera; family Vespertilionidae; genus Corynorhinus; species Corynorhinus townsendii. The sequence continues at coordinate 217,797,630 of JAPDVU010000003.1, forward strand.
TGCTCGCAGGGGCGGGGGTGGGGTGGCGGGGGGCCTCCACCCTGCCCCGGCCTTGAGCACGCCACGTGGACAGGCACACACGGCACTGGCTTTGCTCGGCCGGAAAGTGGGGAGCTTTGCAGTAGGGTTCCTCCTGGGCCCGCGTGGTTCACTCCCGCCTCACGTGCTTCCATCCTCAGAAGGCGCGGGCCCTGAACCAGGTCGGACGCCAAGGCAGCCCATGGGGCCCGGGGGGAGGGGGGGGGGCTGGAGGGCTTTGCCCACCCTGGCAGGCACCCCGTGTCTGGGGAAACCTCTGGTGAGATCCCGGCGTGTGCCCCCGCGGAGGGCCAGTGTTCTGGAAGCTAGGGAGGCCCCTCACGGCCGGGCGGGAAGACATCTGGGAGCCACCGTGCTTGGCCATTGTTGGGCTCGGGGGTGGCTTTGCACGTTGAGGGAAAAGGGAGAACTCTCTTGCAGAAAGAAGTCCTGTTGAGCCGGGAGGCCGGTGGGGGGGGCGTTGGGGGGGCTGGCTCACACTGGGACAGCTCCGGCCTGACCCCGGGCTCAGGGTGTGACCCTAGACGAGTCACATCACCTCCCAGGGCCCGGGCCTGAGCTGAGAGCAGGACTCGGACTGCTGACCCAGAGGGTGGCTGCGAGGCTGGGACGGCTAAGCCGCACAAAGCGCAGGCACTGGCACGTGGCAGGGCGCCATCAATGGCCGCCCTGTGGTAACTGTTATTGTTGTAAACGGCAATCATCGCTTTTATTGCCAGTGATTATATTTTTGAGTTTGTGAGAAACAGGGAGCCCGGTTTTGGTTTCGCTGGAAAGGCCCCTGGAATGCAGCCCTCCCCCCTCCCCCCCTCCCCCGCCCCTCAAGGTGGCAGGACCGGGAGCCTCAGCCATGTTTTCAAGGGAGCCGTCCGAGCTTGCAAAGTCTGGGCTCTCCTCGTCACAGGGACTTGGCGGGAGGCACTGGGCACGCCAGGTGCGGCCATGTCCCCCGGGGGTCCCTGGATGTCCCCACGGAAGTGGCACCCCTTCCTTTGAGCACGGCTGGCAAGGCGGGTGGCGATGCGGGGGGAGGGCCTCAGGACGGGGCGAGCTCCTTCTTCCGGGGCCGATCCGCACGGACGGACGGACGCTGAGCAGACGCCGCCTCTGCCTGGGGAGGAATTGGTCTCCGCCGGTCAGGGAGCGCTGGCCCCCCTCCGCATGCCCCGTTGGAGCGCGGACGAGCCCTAAAAGGCACCGGCCGTGCTTTCTGATGTTCTGGGGCCAAAGAGGAAGAAAAAGCAACAATTGTCTCCGATCGAAGACAATGGAGCTTTCATGTGAAATATTTATTTTCAGGGCCGACCAGGGCCCGTCGGCGGGGACCGCCTCGAGTGTCTGGGCAGCGCGGGCCCTGGGAGCTCAGTCAGGGACGGAGATTTATAGAGAGGGAAGAAAGACAGCCCCCGGCCCCTGGTGCGGGGGAAGTTTCGGTGGGAACGCCTGGCTCTCTTTGTTCCGTGGAGTTTAAACTTTCACAAGTTTATTTTGTTTTCTTCTGCGGCTTTTCTTCGGAAAGGCCGCAGGGGCACGAGGCTCCGGCAAGGTAGCCAGGGTTGGGGCTGTGGCCTGGAGGGGGCCCCCCTCTCGCCAGGCCCTGCTGGCCTTTGTCTGCGGGGGGGCGGGGGGTGGCGAGCGGGGGGAGGTGTCGCCGAGTGGACGTGAGGAAAACGGAGTGGAGGAGAAAGCGTCTGTCCCTGGGTTGGGGGTGACGGCAGAGAGCGAGTTTTGGACAGTATTTGTGATTCTCTGGTGTTCTCTACTCCTCCCCCAATCCCATTCTCTGATGAACTTGGGAGTGGCCTGCAGGTAACCGGAGAGTCTAGCCTGACCCGGTGAAGCCACACGCAGCCCCTCAGCCCCGCTGCCCTGCTGGAGAGGCTGTGTAACCCCGGAGAAGCCTGGCCAGAGTTAGCGCCGGATGGAAGTTTGCCGCCTTAATAGAATGAACAGAATTTCCCTCTGAGGCCTGCTCGCCGGCCGGCCACCTCCCCACTCCTGGCTTGGCCCCTGGGGATGGTGCCGAAGCAGCTCGGCCAGGTTCCTGCTCAATCCACAGCCTCCACGCAGCCGGGAAGGCGCCCTGGGGAGGGTGGGGGACCCCAGGCTCACGTTAGGGCCTCTGGCAGGAATTCATCCAGGTGGGGTGTGTAATGAGAGCGTGGTGGGGGTCAGGGCAGGAGGGGAAGGCCACAGTGGACAATGGGGCCAGACCCCAGCCAGCTTAGAGGGCCCCCAGTCTGCAGGTCCCTGCGAAGGTGGGTAGAGGGCAGGAAGGGGCGTGTGCCCGATGGGACGGGGGTCAGAGTCACCTCCCTGCAAGATTCTTTCTTGCCCCAAAAGATTTTGTTGGCAAATGCTAATATTTGCTTTCAAAATGAGGTTTTATTTTAAAAAAAAACAACACAAAAACCTTAGGTTTCATCGTTTTGTTTTTAAAAATCCTGGAACCTCGAAGCTGCGGGGTGTTCCACCTTCCCCCACCCCCCACCCCCACACACTCTGAAGAGAGCTGTCTTTTGTGGGGGCGGCCACAGCGGCCTCTGAGGCCGGGGCAGGGTCAGTAAGATTGACATGGAAAGACTGAAATGTCGTGACACGGGGCAGAGGAACCCTAAAACATAAGCTTTTATTCACCTTTTTTTGGGGGGAGGGGGGTGTAGTTCCAAAGTGAAATTCAGAATTTTAGCCGGAGACTTGTTTGAGTGGGGGCCCAGGAGCTTGGCCGGTCGGGCCGGCTCGGAAACCCGCGTGGACAGCGCAGCTGCAGACGGGCCTCCGGTGGCTTCATCAGCGGCCGGAGAGGCTTTCGGACGGCGCCGTGACCCGCGGGCAGCGCCAGCCGCCCTGGTGGCCCGCGAGGCTGGTCGTTGTGGGCAGAAAACGTGTGCCCGAGACAGACCGAGTGAAAAGGCCATTTTTTCCCCCAGGAGCAGCAGATTTCCCCCTTAAGATTGATTCGGGCATGCCGCTGGGCTGCCGCGCGGGGCTGGGTTTCCCGGGAAGGGCCGCGCGGCCCTGGGATTCCAGGGGGCGGAGGGCGTTAGCTGACGGCTTCACCTGCTGCTTGGGGCTCTTCAGTGGACACTCGCTTTCCCCGGGGTTAAGGGCGAGCTGCACCTGCAAACCAGCCGTTTCTAATGACGTTTTGAGCGATAACAAAGCGAAGGTGCCTGGGCGGCAGCCAGCGCCTGGTTTGACGGTAGGAGAAGCTGCAGCACATGGCACGGCCGTCGCACAGCCGTCACCCAGACGCCTGGCTCCGGAGCGGCACTGGCCATGCGGGTTTGGGCCTGCGGGGACACACGTGTGTCCTGCGTATGTCAGGGTCCTGCGCATGACATCTGCGGAGCCCTCCCTGCCCTGCCCGGGGGAGACGGGCTGGTGGATGGGGATTGTGTTCCCAGCACCGCGGAGGTACTGCCGGAGCTGTCGGCACACGTCCCGTCGGAGGGAGAGGGACCCGACGCGGGCCGGGGTGCTGGGCGGCGTCCTGAGCCCCACGCCAGCCTGCAGGGCAGCGCGGCGATGTGTGTGTCAGGGCGCGGGTGCCACCTCCTCCTGCAGCGGAAACCCCGGCTCTGCCTCTCTCGCGCCAGGGCCGGCCACCTGGTGTGCAGGGGCTGCCCCCGTGGAGCACGGGGACCCTCTCCTCCCGGGGCCAGGCCGCTGGCAGCCCTGCCAAGCCCCGGCTGGAATGGCATTCCCGGCGTTCCTGGCGGGGTGTGTGGCATCGGAATCCTACCTGCTTTGTCTCTGTCATCAGCTGGCGAGCTGGCCACGTGGCTGTGCGTGAGGGCAGAGTCCTCGCTCACTCCCTCTCCCCACTGCTCGCACTCTGGGCATGACCGGCCCTGCCCGGGCAGAAAGCGTATGCACACGTTCCCCTGGCGGCCTGGCCTGGCCTGAGCCGGCCCTCCATTTGTCACTGACAGCAAGGCCATGGTCCGGGGAGGCAGGCGCAGCCACGGCCCCTCCACGCCATCCCCCTACCCCACCCAGAGCCTCAGCTCCTGGCCACCGAAGGGCCAGAGGAGAGGTGTGGGCCAACGGGTTGGCCTCGAGGAGGCAGTTCTGGTGCCCACGGCTGATAAATCTCCAATAGGTGCGCCCCCATTGAAACCCCAGTTCACGGACCCGGGTCCGAGGGCCAGACACCGCGGTCACCGTTCCCCTCTGTGGTGGCCGGTGTCGGTCTCGGTGAAACTGAACCATGGGTGTCTGTGAGAGGCTGGAGTGACAACCCTGGGCCCCGGGCGGCCTCCTGGCCACCTTGGCGGCCCTTCTGGGCGTGGGGACCAGCTGCGGAGCGCCCAGGGGGGCCCGGCCACCCGTCAGCACTCTGCATGCAGTGTCCGTTCTGTCATCACAGCGGCCTGGTGGCTGGGGCCCTCCTCCCCGGTCGTTACACAGACGGGAAGCGGAGGCTGGGAGGGGCGGTGTGGCTCGCCCAGAGTCAGGTGGCGGATGGAACAGAAGGCCAGAATCAAACTCGTGGCGCAGCCACCCCGGGCGTTGGTTAGTGGGCTCCCTCGGAGGGCCGGGGGCCGTCGGGGTGGGCTGGGGTGCCCGGTCCTGGGAGCACCCGGGCGGTCGGCCCCCGCTGCCCTGCAGGGCCACGCGTGGGAACAATGCGGCCTCTATTCCGAGCAGCCGGCTGCCTGGACTCCCAGGGCAGCCTGGCCCCGAGGCCGCCCTAACATGGCGCGAGCCTGGCCACGGGGAGGGCCGGGCCAGGCCGGGCCGGGCTCCCGGCGTCCTCCTCGGTGGCCGCTGAGTGGCCAGACGCTGCAGCTTCCTCCTCCCGCCCCCCCCCCAGGCCAGGCCCCCCCCTCCCCACCTCGTTTGGGGGTCCGGCCCACCCGCCTCTGCCACGTCTGCCTCTGACACCCATGAGCATCTTTCAAAAATTCCCGGTGGGCGGGGCCGAGCGCACGCCCTGGCCCCCTCCCCGCAGCCAGTGCCAGACGAGCACAGGAGACAAAAGTAGCATTTTCTCCTCCCGGGCTGCCAGCCGGGCTCCCCACGCCACTCGGCTCCTGGCAGCCCTGCCTCCGGTGGCCGAGGCCCAGGCCACGCCAGCCAGGATCGGGGACGGACAGAAGACCCGGTGGCCAGAGACCAGGACACCCGAGGGCCCGTCGGACCGGGGCTGGCACCTGGGCACGGCCTGGCCAGCGGGACCCGTGCTCAGCTGCCGCCGCCGTGACCAGCGGGCACGGGCACGGGCACGGGCTCGGCGGCTCACGTCCTCACTTTGGAGAGAGAGCTCCTCGCCCCCCTCTCCCCGCGCCCGGGTAAGTCGCCTCTTCCTTCTCTTTCCTGGAGACAAGCCGAAGCTCTGCCATCTTGTGTTTGTGCCGTTACGTTCCCGCCCTCTAATTGGTTCTCCGGAATTCAAACCCTGTCTCAGAGGCTCCCTGCCCCCCCTAGCTTCAGTGAAGCCAGTCCTTCCAGAAACGGCAGGGAAAATGCGGAAGCCGAGCCCGTTTCTTTCTAAGACCCAAAGCCACGGGCTCCGGAGATCACAATGAGAATGGACGTTACGGCCCGCAGCCCGTGCCCAGTCACGGGAGCGAATGTTCGGGAGGTAGTAAGGGCACGGCCTCCTCCCGGGTTCGCGGTGATCGCCAGCGTGTTCATCTCGGGCAGCGTCGCGAGTGGCCCGGGGACAAACACCCGAGGCGCCCGGGCCCCTCCCGGCGGCTCCGCAGGCCGGCAGGCCCGGCTGGCACTCGGCGGTGGACGCGCCTCGGGGAACAGAGGCCCTTTATGTGGTCCGGCGTCTTCAATGCTGCCGTGTCCACGGTGCGGGGACCCAGTTCTCTTTCCCTTTCGTGTCATTTTATGTTTTGAAAAGAGAAAGAAAAGCACGCCGTTTTGGACTCTCGGCTCAGTGTGGGGAGATGGGTTAGGGTTGGGGGGCTTTTCTCTCTGAAGCCCTCATTTAAGCACCGACAGTGCTGGGCCGGCTCATAGCCGCCCTGCCCCACCGCCTGCATGTGGGGTGCACATGGGCTCGTCCACCGGACAGACCCTGGGGGGCCCTTCGTGGTCCCAATCCCGTCCTGGTTCCGACCTGCAGAGCGGTGGCCGGCAGCGGGGGGCAGGGGGGGGAAGAGGGGGGGAAGGGGGGGCGTCCCTTAAGGAGCTGCATGTCCCCGGGGCTGCCTGAGTCTCTTTGTTGGTCCCTGACCCTCCGGAGCGGCTGACCCCTTTCACGTAAAAGGTGGACTTTGCAGAGTGCAGCTGGGCGAGCTCACCTCCGCCCTCGGGCAGGCTGACAAGCGTGGCCTGCCGGCTCCCCTGCGTCTCAGGGCAGCCGGGGGCTTGGCTTGTGGAAAATGGAAAGCTAGGTCCAGAAAGTTCTAGATTGCAGCTCCCAGGCAAATCCTCCTGTGCGGGGCATTTTTTGTTTTTCTAATTCGGGAGCCGTGGGGGCCTGAGCAGCCGGCGGGAGCAGCCAGCAGACAGCAGAACTGAGCAGCAGCCCACACCAGGAACAGGGGCGGCTGCTTTGTTCTGAGGCCAGCCAGCGGCGGGTCCTGGAGGACGTGGGCTGCGGAGCCGGGCGCACGCTGCGGGGGGAGCGAAAACATCGCCACGGCGGCTCGCGGCCGCAGCGGCAGGCGCAGGCCACCCCACATATTTAGCAAGCACCCAATGAAACGCCAGCGACAAAATGAAAGTCACAGGAAGGAACAGAGTGTGATACATTTTAGAGGCAAGTGAGCAAGCGGAGAGCCAGGCGTGTGGAGGTGGGGGCGGGGGGGGGGATGCTAATCATTTTTAAAAGCACTTTTAATAGCTGCCCACTGCTCATCCCTTTTTTAATTTCACTTTTTTGGTGTAATTAACGTAGGTGAAAGGTTTTGAATCCTGAATCCTGGAAGGCCAGGTAGTCACATTTCCTGAGTGTTAACTCATCTTGTTTTTGGACAAGGTGGGGCACGGAGCATAAAATCAATTAATTTCCGTAAATGAGCGCGTTGGTTCTCAATCAGACTTTCCCACCGAGATCAGGTCCACCCGCTGTTTTCCTGTGCAGCACGGCTACCGCCTCGTCCGCGGTCAGTCATCACCGTCGTTTGTAACTTGGGGCAAGATCAGTAAACGACACCTCGCCCCCAAGTCAGCAAAATTCCATAGACTGTTTACATTTTTATTTTTTAATTTTTGTGAACCAGGCAAAATCTCACCGTTCTCCACGGCACCCAGTACTTCTCAGCAGGGTTTTGTGTTTTGTGATTTGTGTGTGTGTTTTTTTTAAAGAAAGCAGCATGCAGAGCAGCTTTCTCACCGTCGCTTCTATATAAACTCCACGCAAGACCCAAGTTGCCGGTTCTCACGGCCCGGCTGGGCTGGGCTGGGCTGCCGGGCTCCGGGCCCCGGCCACGCGGCGTATTTCGGTTGTGGAGCCGACGGTTTTGAAGAGCGGAGGTCAGAATAAACAAGTTTCCTCTGCGCAGAGAGGCAGCCTGACCCGGTGACCTTCCCGGTCCCGAAAAATTCCGTAGGGGAACACGATCCCCTTCATTAAATTTTCATTTAAATTTGGGTCTGTATCTCTGCCTGTGGAGACAGCACATGACCTCGGTCAGAGGACCGTCCGTGTTTGAATGAGTTACCAGTTTTTATCTTGCTTTGCAGCATGGGCAGCGTGCACAGCGGGCTGAGACGCCACGCGGGGGGTGGGGGTGCGGGCCGTGTTAGGTTGTGCTATCTTTCCTCGTGCTGCAGGACGGACATGGGCTGTCTGGGGGTTTCAGATACGGCCTCCCATAGAGTTATTTTGAGACTTTTATGAAAAACCCAGCTGGTTAAATATTTGGCATGGTCTAAAGGTACTTGAAGATCCAAACTAAAAAAAAAAAAAAAAAATTAAAAAAAAATTCAACAGGTAAACTACAAAGAGTAGCCATAAACTTAAAAAAATTTTATCTGGCCAAGATAAAGCGCGCCCTTTAATGGTCCCTAGTGCCACCCAGGAGGGCAGAGTGCTTTTACAGCCACCGGCATTTGCAAATGACGCGACTGTTGATTTTGTGAATTTGCTCACATTATGGTGTTGTAATCAGCTCCCAGGGCGCTTCCCCCCACCTCCTCCTCATCTTTCAGTGTTTGCGTCTGCATCTCTACATTCTGGATTCCTGTCCTATTCCCAGCCCCCAGCCCCAGCCCCCGAGGCCCCTTCCCAGGGGTGCGGGCAGCTGTCCATGCCTCCAGCAGCGGGAGGGCGCTTCCCGGGCCGTGTCCTGCAGGGGAGCTCCGGGCTGGGCTTGTGTTAGGGAACGGACCTGCTGGTGGAGAAGGTGAGGAATGAAAGGAAGAGTTGATGGCGTTTGCCAGCCCCGTCGGGGAGCCAACTTCCCGTGGTTGTCAAAGCCCTTTGGTCCTTTCCGACGGGGGTCCGTTAGCCTGTGGTCGCCCCTGTCTCGGCATCGGGGGTCTGGGGGCTCTCAGAGATTCGGGTCAGTCTCAGAGCGATGGGGGCCTCTCTGTGCCTCTGCTTCCTCGTCTGTGCAATGGGACGGTCCGTGTCCCTGCCTCACAGTGACACACGGACGACGACACTTAGCACATGCTTGGTTCACACAGAGCCCCTCCGAAACGCCTGGCCCCCAAGGGCTGTCCTCAGGGCCGTTCTCCCCGGGGAGGCACCAAGCTCAGGCGAGTGCTTTCCCCAGAATCCACCCGCCGCCGAGGGCAGGCACGGGGTTCAGATCGGGCCTGCCGTCCTCCAGAGCCCGTGTTCGTTCTGCGTTAACTGAGTGAACACGGGTGTCCACGTGGCGGCTGGATAGGTAGGGATGGCTCGCTCTCTCTGCACCGTGGCCTGTGCGTGGAGCACGTGTGCGTGGACACAGAGGGGTCCTGTCCTCGGGGCACGTGGGGAAACTTGGTCGCGAGAGAAACTGGCTGGGTTTGAGCCATCACAGCTTCCAGAGGTGGACGGGCGCTCAGAGGCCACGTGTCTGCCCGGGGTTGGCCGTGGGCCACCGAACAGCCAGTGGGTGGACAGCCACCCGGTGCCGAGCTGCTGGTGGGGGAAGGAAGAACCCTTGCCCGGCCCGCTGCACTCCGGGCTCGGGGCAGGCAGGGCCCTGTCCCCTCGGGGCCAGGCGGTGCCGGGCCGGCCATTTGCAGACTGAAGCGAGCGAGGCTGGGGCCCGGGAGAGGAAATGGCGGCTGGGCAGGCGGGTGGGAGCGGCCAGAGCCTGGGTGGGCAGGCCGTGTGCGTGTGTGCACGTGCGCCTACGTGCCGGGCCCCTGGAGAGGGGGAGGGGGAGAGGGGGAGTGGGACGTGGTGGTGGGGGGAGGGCTGATGAGCCGGCGCGATTGCCCAGCCCGGCCTTGGACAGGAGGCTGATAAGAGCCATCCGCGTGCACGTAGGCTCACGTCTCTCCAGTTGACGTGGGGGCGATGGTATTGGCCTCGGGGAAGGGCCCCATGCGCCGGGGAGGCCTGTTGGGGCCTCGGTTGGGTTTCCCTCCCTGCGGCCTCCTAGGGAGAGGCCTGGGCTGGCAGTTGACCTACCTGCCCATCCCCACCTGGGCTCCCCATCTGGAGAGGGAGGGATAGATTGCAGCCACGGGTTCCAGGGAATTAAACGTGGCCCCCGGATGGGACACTGTGGGTGGGCTGGGGAGAAGGGCCTGACCTCTGGCCTCTGGGATTCCAGCCTCTGAGTGCGGGGGGCCGGGGGGGGGGGGGTCTGATGGGAGGTGGAGGCAGGGCTTGCAAACCCCCAGGGGGGTGGGGGTGGGGCCACCTCTGGCCCAGTTTCCTGGGAGCCCAGCCCAGCCCCGAGATTCCTGCGATGGGTGTGCCCAACTTCCGGCCGGGGCGTGGGCGGGGAGGGCTCCAGGAGGCAAAAGGGAGTTCCCGCCCTTCCCGCCCGCCAGAGCCTGCTGGTGTGCGCCACGGTCAACTTGCTGAGACGAGGACTCCCTCCCGGTGCCATGTGCGAGGTCCAGGTGAGCAGCCACTGCCCCGCCACTGGGCTCCGGGGTGGGGGCGGTCACGGAGAGGTGCCCTCAGCTCGAGCCTTTTTTGTGCACAAATCGTGAGCCGCCTGATGCCAACTCCTGCGCAGGCTCCCCGCCTGGACGATGGCCCCCAGGCCTGGGCCTTAATCCGGGGTGCTCCAGCGCCAGGGGCGAGCTCTGCCCCAGAGGGCGTCACACTGGACGGCTGGCACCCCGGGCTCCCTGGCCTTCAGGGCCCATGCTGGCGGGCTGCTGGTGGAAGCAGCTTCATGCGGGCGCTCCTGGGCCGGGGGTGGGGGTGGGGGACAAGGCAGGCCACCACGGCCCACCCCGGGGGAAAGGTGTGGCATCCAGCTGCCAGGGAGGGGGAGTGGGACCAGCTGGGGCAGAGCTGTGGGCTGCAGGCCTTGTGGCTCTGAGTGCCTGCGGCGGCGGGACCATGGACAGCGCACAGTGTGGCAGCAGGGGCGGGAAGCAGGGAGGGGCTGACCTGTTCTCTGTGCTTCCAGGGCCCAGGCTGCGTGTTCCAGGCGGTGCCCCAGCTGCTCTCAGAAGCTCTGCAGAGAAGGTGTCCCCCACGGAGAGGAATCCTGGAGGCTGGAGGACATGGAAGCTGGGACCCCTCGGCGGCCTGCAGTGTCTCTGAGTGGCTGGGAAGGGCAGAGCCTGTGGGGGGGAGGCGGGGGGTGTCTTCCAGATTCTTCCTGTGGGTCTCGGGTCTCCTTGCAGAGGTCCACCCCTCCCCGCTGGAGACCCTTATCTGAGGGAGGGCGGGGGAAGGGCCATGCCTGGGCCCAACGCCTGGTCCTTGAGCCTGCAGATAGCTGGGGTCTCAGAGTGAGGGGCTCCCTCAGATCGGGCAGAAGGAGGTGCCGGTGGCCATGGCCATGGCCAGGCTAAGCTCCTGGGAAACCAGCCTCCGTGGGCAGTCAGGGCCCTGTCGGTCACCGTGAGACCACTATGGGGCTCACGTCCCTGAGCCCCCGAGTTCCCTGTGCCTCAGAGGCGCTTGGCGCACCCAGGATTCTCTGGGGGGCCCCCTCTGGGCAGGCCTGGCTGGGGAGCAGGCAGAGAGTGCAGGGACAGGACCAAGCAGACCTGTGGGGCCAGGTCCCGGGCTGGAGCGCCCGAGGCAGGAGGGTTGGTCTGTCCCACCCTCAGGGGCGGAGGGGCCTCCCTCTGCAAACACGGGGTCCTCAAGGAGGCCCGCGCCAAGATGGCGCCGGCAGGGCTGGGCCAGCACGTGGGGAGCAGACATGTAGCCTGGGGCAGTCCTGGACCTGGGGAACTTCCTGGAGGGGTGGGCCCGCTCCTGCATGCAGCCCCAGGCCTGCCACGTCCCAGCAAGGGCGCGGCACCGCCCCTCCCCCTCCTGCCTCCCCCTTCCCCCACCCCCCACGCCAGCCCTGCACAGGCCACATCTGCTGGCCTCGCCAGAGCTCTGCCTCCAGCCCCGTCCCCATGGAAACCACGGGGCCCCCTGCTGCCGCGGCCGCGGACTGGTTTCCATCGGAGCCAGCCTGCTTTCCCTGAGCCCTGCCCCCCAAGTTCGAAGCCCACCCCCCCCCGGGTCTCTTCTCCCCACTTGCAGAGCAGCAGCCTTCTGTGCCCACCCCCCCAGGCCCACACCCCCCGTGCCCAGTTCCCGGGCCTTGGCTCCAGGCTCAGCCACCAGCAGCCGCTGCGGCTCCCGCTGGACAGAGGCAGGGCCCGGCTCCCACTCCCGCTGGGCGCTCGGCCTCAGTTTACCCTCTGCAAAGCGAGAGGGTGGAGCTTGTCTCCCGCTCCTGGCAGCGGCGCCCGCCAGGCTCTGCTGGGCATCTGTCGGTGCCCAGTGACCCGGCGCTGACTGGTGAGTGGCCCTGACACTCCCGCAGAGGCCTCCGCAGGTCAGGGGTGCGGGCAGAAAAGGAGATCCCGCTTTACGCCCCCCCTCCCCTGGGGCCTGGGCGCTGCTGCTCCGTGGCGGGGGGGGGGGGGGGTCAGCCCACACCCAGCCTCCCCTCCCCCTCCGGGATGAGCCTGGCCTTCGGGACCCACGTCCCACCTGCCAAGTGGCGATCTGGCTCCGCCCCCTGGGAACTCGGCTCCCGCCCGCTTATTGCGAAATGTCCCGGATGCCACGGCGCTGGCCCGGGGCTCCCGCGTACAGACCAGGAGCGTCATGGCGCCGGGAGTGGCCGCACGTGGTCAGGCCTCAGTCTCCTCATCTGTAAAGGGGGGTCGTAACGCCGGGGTGTGTGGGCACTAGAGGGGCAGCGGGTCAGGGCTGGATTCGTGGTAGGTGGTGGCCTCAGAGCAGTGCCCGCCTGGCTCCCTTGTCACCAAGACCCACCGTGGGGCTGGCACCCTCCGGCCCGACCCCAGGGCAGGCTGGCGTTTCTCAAAGTCACCTGGCCCTGCTGCAGCGGGCTGGCGAGGGCGCCGGCTCGGAGGAGTGGGCAGTGGTCGGGTTGATGGAGGCATCAGGGAGCGGGGATAACGTAGGAAATGAAGGACATCCCCCGGGGGAGGGAGAAGAAAGGCGCGTAGTGCCCGGATAATTACAGCCTGGCGGTGATTTAGGCGGCGGCGGGCTCCTCCGGCTGCCTCCCCGCTGCCCTCCCGGCTCAGCCCCCACGTGAGACCTGCCGGTGGGGGTGGCCGTGGGCAGGCCACACCCAGGCCCCCCCCCCAATCCAGCCCTGATGGCTCTTAGCATGTCCCCCGCATCCCCCCCCCCCGATCGGCCCCAGGGTGGCGCCCATGTTGCCCACCCTGCAGGGTGCCAGCCAGGTCCCCCTTCTTGGGACTCTGGGAGCCTGAGCCCCTCGGGCAGGGCAGGCTCTTGGGGGACATTTCATGAATGAACGGAACGAAGTCCAGCGACTGAAATGGGAGACGAGACGGCCTCGCTGTGCCCTGTGCCCTCGCTGGGAGGAGGCTCCGAGGAGCCAGCAGACAATTTTCCCACCAAGTACAGTCCCCGAGAGGACCAGTCCTTCCCGGGTGCTGGGGTCTCCGGAGAAGGGGGAGACCTATAGAGAGAGAGAGGGGCGTCCACCAATTGCCTCTTATAGCGTGAGGACTGGGAGCAGCCCGCCCTTCCTCGGGTTCAGGGATCGTGACCAGTTACCCGATGGGGTGCCGTGGGGCTCAGGCTGTGGGGGGAGCTCCAGGCCAGGTGGGTGCGGTTCCGTGAGGCCTGATCCTCCGGATGGTTACTCTGGTTTGATGAGGATCTGTTTCTTTAGCAATGACAAAAAAATCATTTACTTTACAGAACCAGCCACATGGCCAGGGTGAAGCTGCCCTGCCCGCCAGACCATCACTGCCTGCTCCCCCAAAAGCCAGCCGTCCACCAAGGGGCGGGCTTTGGGGGTGCAGGGGCATCGCGTGGCCGTCGCGCTCGATGGCCCGTGGCTTTGCTGGTGCAGATCCTGCCATTGTTCGTGACCAGCCCGACCCAGCGGAGCCCGAGGTGGGTGTGCGCACACTCGGTGGCGGGGGGGGGGGGGGGGCCCTGCCTTTTTGGGAGGCAAATCGGTGATGAGCCTGGTGCTCGCCGAGTCGCTGGGGCTCGTGTTTGCTCATCCTCTCTGATGCCAGCTCCGTACGGTGGATGTAAGTGGCTTTTTAAGAGACCAGACAGGGCCATGTGGCCTGGAAGGTTCTGGCAGCTCTGCCCCATGCCTGTCCTTGGGGACTTAGCTCGCCCTGACCACACTGGTTGCCTGGGAGCCGTCTGCCCCCCAACTTCCTGCTGGAGCCATTCGGGCCCAGGCCACGTGGCCCCGACGGACTCATGCCTGGTCTGTGTGTCTGGCCAACTCCGGCTGCAGGGTGTGGCTGCCCACCAGCTCACTGGCTGGCCCGCCCTTGGGTGCCTCAGGCCTTGGAGCCCGCATGGAGCCTGCATGGGGTTAGGGTTAGGGTTAGGGTTAGGCTCACTGGCCGGCCCACCCTTGGGTGCCTCAGGCCTTGGAGCCCGCATGGAGCCCACATGGGGCCCGCATGGAGCCTGCATGGGGTTAGGGTTAGGGTTAGGGTTAGACTCACTGGCCCGCCCACCTTTGGGTGCCTCAGGCCTTGGAGCCCGCATGGAGCCTGCATGGGGTTAGGGTTAGGGTTAGGGTTAGACTCACTGGCCCGCCCACCCTTGGGTGCCTCAGGCCTTGGAGCCCGCATGGAGCCTGCATGGGGTTAGGGTTAGGGTTAGGGTTAGACTCACTGGCCCGCCCACCCTTGGATGCCTCAGGCCTTGGAGCCCGCATGGAGCCTGCATGGGGCCCGCATGGAGCCCGCATGGGGGCAGGCCAGGTGGCCCCTCCCCTGGCATTCCTCGCCTGTCTGGCGCTCCGTGCTGCTCCGGGCTGTGGCGGGAAGGGTGTGTCTCCACGGCTCATGACCTTGGAGAGGGGCCACGTGTCATACCAAGGACAAGTGCGGGCAGGTCGGGGCTTGGAGTTCCTGCCCAGGGCTCAGCTCCCGCCCAGCCTGCGAGGCAGTGTCCGCCCTGGCCCCGGGCTGGCGGCAGGCTGGAGCTGGGAAGGAGCCCCCATACTCCAGGTGAGGAGACGGAGACCCCGACAGGAGAAGGGGCTTGTCCAGGGTCACAGGGGGCAGAGCTGAGAAGGGAACCCAGCAGCCCCGGGTCACCCTACAGGTGGACACAGGCATGTTCCAGGGGCACGGGAGGTCCGAGAAAGGACTGGGCCTGGTTCCTCACCCCAGCCGAGCTCGGGGCCCAGGCCTAGCCTGCGTGTCTGTGCGTGTGTCACCGTTCAGTGGGTCCCAGGGGTCCGCTCCCTGGCTGGCTCAGGAAAGACCTGCTCAGCCCAGGTCCCGGGCCTTGTCCCGAGAGTGAGTGGGGGTACTTCCTGTCGTCCTGGGTGTGAGGGGGTGCAGGCACCCCGAGCCCCGCCAGCCCCTCCTGCCGATACTGGAGATGGCGTGGCTGGACTGCAGGGAGCGAGCGGGGGGGTTGGGATGGTCAAGCGAAGCTCCTGACCTCAGGCACTTCGGTGCCTCAGCCCAGGGGTGCTGGGCTCCCTGCAGAGGGTTTTGGGGTCCCTGAGAGGCTGGGGGCACTCAGCTGACCCCTTGGTCACCTTGTGTCTTACAGGACGTGGCTCGTCCCAGAGCCCCCGAAAGGGGGACCCGTCGCACGCAGCCTGTGGGAGACCCTGCGGCGCTGCCCGGCCCAGGTGAGAAGGTCTTTCGGGGGCGGGTGGCCTGGCCAGGGGGGGAGTGTGGGCTCGTCTGTCAGGGACCCCAACACCAGGCCCCCTCGCAGCCCCCAGCCTGCAGCCGAACCCAGGGTGCCCGAGGGCCCCGCCTGCCCTTCTCTCGCCAGGGCAGGTGGCCGCTTGCAGAGTGGACACTGCTCCCTGCAGCCGGGACACCCCCACCCCACCCCCCGCAGCCTTTGTTTCCGGGGGCGCCGCGAAATGGCCGCCTCAGCCCCGCGCCATTTTGTGTCTGGGCGGCGGTCGGTGAGGAGGGGGCACCGCTGCCAGCCTTCCCGGGTGGCAGGGCCGAGCCAGCGCCATCCCCACCCACCCGCCTTGGCCTGGCCGCCCTGGGCTTGGCACCGGCCAGCGCCTTGGAGGGCGGCCCGGAGCCGGCCCCTCACCCAGCCCTGCCCAGCCTTGTGCACCCCAGAACCCCCGTGCCCAGCACACAGGTGCTGCCACCCAGGGCCACGGAGCTGGATTAAAGTCCTGCTCCTCGGGGGTCCTTGGCCACCTCGAGCCCACCGGCCCCTCACACCCTTCGCCTGCCAGGAGCCCGGTCCTCAGGGGGCAGGGCGGGGGGCTCCCTGGAGGAGGTGAGTGCCACGTGGACAGGGCGCTGGCCTCCGCTGGGCCAGTGCGACCAGCTCGCACCTGACAGCGGCCGGCGGTGGGGCCGGGGGCAGGAGTGGGCATGCCGGGAGCAGGCGTGTGTCCGGGGCACCGGGCAGCCAGGCTGGAGAGCAGGAGGGAGGCCCCGCGGGACAGCGGCGGGGCCCAGCACAGAGGCGCCGCACCCTGCCCTCTGCACGCCTGAGGCGGAAAGCGTGTGGGGGGCAGGGCGCACAGTAGGATGTCGGGAACCAGCCGCCCTCCCCAGACACGCCTGCCCGGTTGGAAGGCCTCACGTCCCTCCCAGACGTGTCCCGGGGAACATTCTGGGGAGTGAAGCCAGCTTTGCTCCGGGGGAGGGGAGGAGGGGATGTAGTGACCGGGGCTGTGTCCACCCGCCAGGCCGGCCCAGAGCCTCCTGGGGGCAGGAAAGGCCCCACAGGGAGCTGTGGCCAGGCAGGCCGCCACCGGGCAGGGTCCACCAGCTTTTTCATGGTGCCCCCCCCGCCCCAGACCACGGCCCGCGTGGCGAGTATTTTCAGGTAGTCATGCCGCTGAGGGCAGAACCATTGCCTCATGGTCGAATGCCACCTGGAGACGCCCTTTCCCTTTGGACTCCAGGCAGACTGTGACCTTTGCCCTGAAGGCAGCTGCTCCCTCGCTGCCACCTCTGGGCACGCGGGCGGCGGAGGCCATGGCGCCCAGTAACTTGCCTGAGGCCCATGGCTGGCTGGCCAGAGCAGAGGTCACACCACGGCCTGGCCGTCCCTGGAACCAGCTCTCCCCGTCCCCCCGCCGTGTCCCCCACGGAGGCGGGTAGGTGTAGCTGCAGACAGGATCCCCAGTGTCTCAGATGCTAATCCTGTTCACGCCCAAACTCGGCGCCCCCACCGGCCCTGTCTGGCCAAGGGGTGTCGGACCCTGCCCGGGGAGAGGACACGCCCCATCCCCCTGCCCCGGAGGCTCCTGGAGATGGGGAACGAGCCAGGACGAGGAGGCCCGGGCGGAGCACACGGCCATCCGCTCGGGGACCTGCACAGGGAGGGGCGTCAGGAGGGGCCCGAGAAGGAAGGGGGGCCTGGGTCTGTCCCTGAGCCTCGGCTGGACTCTGCCCGTGTCCCCAGGGTGTGGTCTTGGGACGACAAGCGACAAGCCGCTGGGGCCCTGCAGTCGCCCAGCGGCTGCAGCCTGAGGCACAGGAGGAGCCCGCGACCACGGTCCACGCTGCCTTTAAGGCTGACGTGGAGTTGGTTAATTTTTAAAATTTCTCCTGAGTTTTGATACTGACTTGGCTCCATAAATCGAGTGCCTGGCTGGCCTCCCCCATCCGGCCCCGCCTGGCCCGTAGGCCACGCACTGCCCGGCACGCACGGCTCGCTCCTGCCCGGCGGTGCTGGCGGGGACCTGCCCCCGATGCCGTCCCGTGTCTTTTTCCCGACTCCATTGTCGGCCTGACGAGCAGGAACACTGGCTGCTTTATGGGGAGAAACCCAATCGGGGTGACAGTGGTGGGGCCCAGCTCCCGGTGGCCCCAAGCCAAGCCCGAGGTGACTACGGGGTGACACCGTCTGTCTGCCTCGCTCCCTCCAGACATCCGCCCGCTTCTGAGAGCGCCACCTGCCCACCGAGCCTCCCACGCACCTGTCCCCAGCGCCTGGCTCCTCCTGGGCCTGCCCAGCCCCCACCCCTGGGCCCAGAGGGCGGGCGGGGCCTCTGCGGCAGCTGCAGTGCCTGCTGACTGCTCAGCCCGCTCAGGAGTCCCCTTCACCCCTTCACCCGCCGAGCGGTCAGGGCGCTTCAGACCTGCCCCTGCGCCCAGGGGGGCGGCCGTGCCCCCACCCCGGCCTGGTGCCTGGGAACCCCTGTCTAAGCCTCAGTTTCCTCAGAGCAAAATGGGACCAGTGCTCTCAGCTTCAGCAGCCGGAGAGCTAACCAGCACGGGATAGCCCCCGCTGCCTGGAGGAGGCGGCCTGGAGGAGGGGTGGACGGGGTTTGGGGGGAGAGCTGGCGCTCTGCCTCACCGGGCAGGGCGTTCTGACCTCACGCCGCCGTGGGCTGTGGCCTGGTGCGGGCCGTGTGGCCGGGCTGCCGCCTCACCGGGAGGCTGGGCTGACAGCAGCCCTCCTCGTCTGTCGTGGCTGATTTTGTCCCCTCGGCGCTGAGTGCAGAGCCCTCGGGAGTGGCCAGCCTCCCCTGGGGACAGGCCGGGCCGTGTCCCTCTGTCCCTCTAGGGCCTCAGTCCTGGCCCAGACGGTGGGGAGGGCAGGAGGCCGCCTCTCCAGCAGGTGCGAGGCTTACACCGTTTGTTGGTTTTCAGAGAGCGGACGGGAGAAAGAAGCGTGGACCGCTGCCTCCTGCACGCCCTGCCTGGATGGAGCTGGAAACCTGGCCATTGCCCTGAGCCGGCACCAGGCCAGCCGCCTGCTGCTGCGTGGACGCCGCCCCTGAGCCGCACCCACGCCCTTTGCCGCCTGTTGGCCTCCCTGTGCTCAGTCCTGGGGGGCATTCTGGCCGCTCCTGTCCTGATGGGGTGACCCAGTGCCTAGAGGAGTCTCCCTAACACCGCTCTGCACTCTCCTCTCAGCCCCACCCCCTCCCCTCCTCTCCCTTCCCCCCCTCCCCCTCCCTCATCTCCTCCCTCGCCCCTTCCACCTCACTTCTGCCCTCCGCCCCGGCCCCACCCCTGTCCTGTCCCCCCCCAGCCCCCCTCCCAGGAAGAAGCCGGAAGCTCTCGCCGCTGAGACGACAGCCCTTTGGGGTGAGGTAGTAGGTTGTATAGTTTGGGGCTCGGCCCTGCTGTGGGTAACTATACAATCTACTGTCTTTCCTGAAGCGGCTGTGATGGCGCCGGTGGACAGCGCCCAGGAGCCGGGCGGGGGCGCGGGGGGCCGCTCGCAGGGCGGGGGGGGGGGAGGCGGGCGCGGGAGACAGGGGGTCCTCCCCCACCTCGAGGGGGCTGCACCGCGAGCGGGCCGGTGAGGCCCCCCACGTTTCTCCTGCCCTGCACCGCCAGCCCTCTGCTCAGCCCAGGCCACGGGCAGGGGCGAGGCGGGCGTGGGGCAGCGGCGGGGCGGGCCCGCAGCACCCAGGGAGCCGGCGGGGTGAGGTAGTAGGTTGTGTGGTTTCAGGGCAGTGATGTCGCCCCTGGGAAGATAACTATACAACCTACTGCCTTCCCTGAGGAGCCCAGAGGCACCCGGCGGGCCCGCCCCCCTCCCCCCCCACACACACACCGGGGGCTGGCCGGGCGGGGGGGGCTGGCCGGGCGAGGCTGCGTGCGGCGTGTGCACGTCTCAATAAAAACGGTTCTGCTGAGAGTGTGGAATTGGCCCCTTTCATTCTGGAAGCCCAGGCTGGGTGACGGGGGTGGGCACGGGAGCGAGCTCGGGGCACGTCTTTGTGGGGGGCTTGTGCGTGGCCGGAGCGGGAGCCGTGCCCAGCTGTGGGGGTCACCAGGTTCGCCCGTCTGTGCCCTGGACACCAGCCCGTTCTCCCCCACTTGTGCCGCCTCTGAGCACAGTGTCGCTGAGACCCCAGCCTGGTGGAGGGGCCCCCACAGGGCAGGAGCCGAGACGCGGTGAGCAGCTCCAGGCCTGGCCCTGGCTGCCCAGCACCCGGGCCTTGACCGTGGGCCGGAAGTCCGTCTTTACCCCCGTCCCCCAGGGTGGTGCCAGGGCAGCCCTGTTGGGGTTCGGCCTTCGGCTGGCTGCCCCCCACATGCTCACCACGTTCCTCCTGGAGGCCTCGAGCCGGGGGCTGCCGGCTGCCCACCCCCCCCTCCAACCTCAGCCCCATGTCAGAAGAGCCCGTGGTGCCTGGCCAGGTCCCTGGGAGCACCCTCAGCTGCACACGGCCCCAGTGCCCGTGGTGCCTGGCACAGACTCCGTGAGACACCCCCACGAACCCCGAGGTCACGGTTCCATTCCCGGTCAGGGCACAGGCCCGGGTTGCAGGCTCCATCCCCAGGGTAGGATGTGCAGGAGGCAGCCGATGCATGATGCTCACCACTGATGTTTCCCTCTCTGAAAACAATAACAGTACATTTTTACAAAGACACCCCCTTCCCCAGCCAGGGCCAGCCCCAGGTCACCCCACTCCCTCCCACGAAAGACACTGGACAATCCAGGCTGCTGCTTGCTGGCCTCACGGGCACAGAGCCGGACACACTGCACCTCCCAGGGCCCTGGCCCCACAGCCCTCAGATGTGACCTGGGGGAGGGACCCTGGAACGGACCGGAGGGGGCTCCTGACCCCGGCAGAGGGACCCCATGAGAGGGACCCCCTGAGGCCTTGGCCACCCTCCTCCCAGCTCCCCGGCCTCTCCCACCACCACGAGGACTGCCCCTGAGCCACCGTCTTGGAGCGGCTGCGGGAAGGGCTTCTCAATCGGGCCATCCATGCTGGGTCCTGGCGGTTGTGTAGGAGTTTGCAGCTGGAGAAACACGGAGAGGCCTTCCCCGTGGAGCCCTTCTTCCCCACCCCCACCCTCTGGGCTCAGGGTGGGGCCAGACTCGGGCACCCTCCACCTCCCTTTCACTCGCCCCGCAGTCAGGGGCAGCCTGGCCCCTTCACCCCCTGAACCCCACTTCTGTCCCTCCCCTCGCTCCGCCACCAGGCCTCGGATCCTCTCCGAGTGGCCCCTCTGCCCTCCCTCTGGGCACACCCCCTGCCCCATAGGCGGCCCTGCCTCACACCGGTGCACCCCCTCCCCAAAGCCCCCCGTGCCTCCCCCTCATCCGGGCCCTGATGCGTAGCCCCACCTCCTTCCTGCTGTGGCTCGGACGCTGCCTTGGATCAGCGTGGCTCTGATCTGCCTGAGCCATGGTGTCCGAGCCATGCCATGTCAGCCGTGTCCGTGTCTGAGTCGTGCCCGTGCCTGCCTGTGAACTCTCCGAGGAGTCAGGCCAGCCTTTCCTCCAGGCACCTCTGCGGTGCCCGCCCTGCAGAGCTCATGGCCTGGCGGGGCAGCAGGGACACAGTAGCCGTGTGGTCAGCACCGTGCGGGGACAGGCAGGGACTGGGCGCCTGGACCGGCCCTGCAGTCAGGGGGGGCTTCCTGGAGGGGGTGGCACTTGGCTCTCTTGTGTCTGTCCCTACTGTCCAGCCACCCAGTCCCAGGCTCTCCACGGCCAACTGTTGGTGCCTAGAGATGGGGATGTGGGAAGGCTCCCCGAAGGTGGGCGGGTGGGGCGTGGGGGCGCAGGGGCTCCCCACCATCTGGTCATCAGCAATCTGGGTGGAGCTGGCAGTGTGGCTAACACAGCTTTCGTCCCCTCCCCCGCTCTGGGAGGCCCGTAGGGAGGGCCTAGCTTCTGGGCCAGAGGCCACGGGCAGCCTCTCTACCCCCTGAGCCTCAGTCTCCCTATCCTCCTCCGTGGGTGCTGTGGGGATGCCAGGAGATGCCTGTCAGAGCTTACTCCGCTGGGGAGAGGGGGTGGGAGCAGGAAAAGGCAGGGACCCAGGGCGGGACCGAGCCCCCTCCACAGCTGGAGGCCTGGCGCCACCTGCTGCCAGATTCGGGGAGTGGCTCCTGGCTGGGCTCAGGGAGGCTGCAGGCTCCTTCTGGGAGACTGGCAAGGCTTCTGGGGGGTCCAGGGTGGGTTTCTGGGGTGTCCCGTGGTCCCTACGGTCTACAAGAGCCACCTTTGACCTCTGACCCCTGAAGAGCTGGCCCACAGCCAGACCTGCCGCCCCCAGCTGAGCCAGGGCCACACGGCACCACGGGACCCGGCTGTCACCCAGGGCCAGGACACCCCCTTAGTGAGGCTAACATCTCAGGTGCCCTCACTCTAGGGGACCCACGGCAGGACCGGCCTGTCCATCAGCGCGGTGGGCACAGAGCCAAGGGCCACATCGTGTTTGGGCTCACGACGCGCTTTCACTTAAATTCCTTTTAAAATCCACGGGATGCCCTGGCCAGGGCGGCGCCCCTGCTTGGTGAGGGGGCCGGTTCGGTTCCCATCAGGGCACAGGCCCAGGTTGCAGGTTCCCTACGATGCGGCCGGCCGTTGCTTCCCTCGCACATCCACGTTCCTCCCTCCCCCTTCCTCGCCCTCTAAAATAACACATACAGGTGAAGCCCCAGAGGCAAAGGCACAGCGTGACAGCGGACACATGTGGCGATGGCCCTACGGGGAACAGACTGTATGCAGCGAGTGCATGCGTAGCCGAGGCGGGATCCACGCGTCCTTAGCGATAGCGCGTTCTGCCTGGATTGTACTCGCCTCTGTCCCACCCAATCACAAAACCCGCGTGTGATGTCTTATGGAGGAAGGACCCGCTGCCCCTCCCACCTCCCAACCCCAGCGGGTGCACGGCGAGCCCTGGAGGGATCCTGGGCCACAGCCACGGGGCTTTCTGCCATTGGATGGTGCACTTCCCGACAGCGACACCAGGTGGCGGCGGGCGGCGGCGGCGGCCTTGAGCTGTGAACTGCCAGGCCAGGCACGCACCTCTCCATGCCCAGGCCAGCAGAGCTGACGTGCATCAGGCCTGTCCCAGGGCCTGTGGCTGCCCGCCTCCCCTGGCTGCCCGGGCGGGGCGTGCGGATGCAGAGGAGGGCCAGGTGGAGTCTGGGGTCCCTTTCCCGTGGCCCAGGAAGCAGCCAGGCCCAAGGCCTCTCGGGTGCCTGAGCCGCCTGCTCTGCTCCGAGGGTCCACCTCAGCGAGAGAAACGCAGCCGCCCGCACGCCACGGGGCTGGGCCCTCCCCCAGAAGGGAGTGACCTGGCTGGGCTCAGAGGTCGGGTCTGTCCCTGATGGCCTGGACCCCAACCCTCAACCTCCTCCTGGGCATCAGAGCGGTGGGGGGAGCAGGCGCAGGAGGGGGGGTGTCAGTTCCAGGAAACCCATGTCCACAGAGGTCCCCGTGGGGCCCGCCATCGTCCTGGCAGAGGGAGCTGTGCCTCCGAGCAGCCCCCAGCAGGCCCCGTGGGGCTAGGGGTGGGAGGGAGATACCCTGCAGGTGGCCTGTGGTCACCCCCGAGGGAGGCACCCCAGGGCCTGTGTGGCACAGAAGGCCAGCAGTCAGGTAGGTCCTCTGGCTCCCGGGTGTTCACCCCAGCGGCTCCTGAAAGGCCATGGAGGGGCCCCGCCCTGGCTGGTGTGGCTCAGTGGGTAGAGCGTCCGCCTGGGTTCGATTCTGGTCAGGGTACATGCCCGGGTTGCAGGCTCGATCCCCAGTGGGGGGCATGCAGGAGGCAGCCGATCCATGATTCTCTCTCATCATTGATGTTTCTCTCTCTTTCCCTCTCCCTTCCTCTCTGAAATCAATAACAATATATTAAAAAAGGAGGAGAAGGGAGACAGCCCCACGGAGGCGGGGAGGCGGAGAGCCGGAGGCAATGACCACGGCTTGGGCCGAAGTGGGTGTGCCTGGTCATGGGTGAGCAAGGAGGGCAGTGGAGTGGCCGGGTGAGAATACTGGGGGGTGACACTGGAGGGCCTGGGATTGGCCGGAGCAGAGGGGGTGGTGAGGGAGCCCAGGCCTCGCGGGGGACTGGTGGACAGCCACTGAAGCAGGGGAGCCGGGGGCTGAACTTGGGGGCTCCCATGGCCTGGAGTCTGGGCCTGTATTCCCAGAGGAGCCACTTGGACCTGCGGTGTAGGGAGCCAGTCCCACCACCGTGTCCCCCCTTCCTGCAGCCCTGCCCGTGGGACATCCCGGGCACCCTGGGCTGCCCTGCCCACTTGGCCTGGTCCTCAGGGCCAGGAGCGCCGTGCTCTGCCCCGTGGCCTGGCGTGGGAGCACTCGAGCACCTCGGTGCGAGGCAGGCGTCGGAGCGACCTGGGCCTCAGGGGGGCAGAGCGTGGCTCTGGTAGGAGCCTGGTCCCAGGGGCTCCGGGTCAGGGAGAGGGGCCATCTCCCGCGGGGTCTCAGCAGCTCGGAGGCAGGTTTGGGGACAGCACGGCTGGGCTGGGTCCCCACGCGTCCTAAGCCGCCTGAGGGACATGGAGTTGCTTACCCCTCGGCGTGCAATGAGGGCATCCGAATGTGAAGGGCCACTTGCAACTGTGGGCTCAGGGTGCCCCAGCTCTGGGGCAGCCTCTGCGGCGAGGCCGCGAGTGGCCACCAGATGGCGCCTGGCGTTCGCTAAAAGGGCAGCAGCGGGCTGGACCGCAGGGCCCCTCCATCCCTCACAGCACCCCTTTGGGGGGGACCGTGCTTTAGCGGCCGTGGAGAGGGGTGCTGGGGGCGTGGGACAGCCCACCTTCCAGCCACCCAGGAAGCCTGCCAGCCCTTGTCCCTCCCACTGGTTATCCGGTCACGTCTGTCCGCACTCGCCCTCACTGCGCGCGTTTGGCCACGTTACCCCTTCTTCCCTGCGCCCCAGTTCCTCCGTCTGTAAACCAGAAAGGACCCCGGGCAGGTGCCACCCTGACAGCTGACAATGACCGGCGCCCCAGTGAGGGGCAGGCAACCCGGCAGGTGAGAGTGCCCCATTGCGGTGGGTGGGGCGGCTGCCAGCGGCTCCGAGGGAGCCAGTGGGCATGTGGGGAGCGGTGGGCACGGCTGCTCCAGGGACCCGGCGGCAGGCCAGTGCCCGCGGGGCAGCGTGTCTGGGAGGCCTGGGCCTGCAGGATCCCTGGGCTTCAGCGAGGCCGCTATCCTGCCAGCCTGGGCCCGGCCCTGGCAAGGTCCACGGCCCAGAGCGCCCGGGCCAGGCACCCCCTGGTCCCTCCCCCTGTTCACAGCCTCGACTTCATCCCCCTCAGCTCTAGGGCTCACCTGCAGCAGAGTTGACCCTTGTCCCCTCCAGCCACTGGAGGTCAGGCCCCCTCCACTGCCCCCCAAGCATGTGGCACCCCGCCTCTGCTGGGCCCTCCTGCTGCCCCCTCTCTCCATCCCCTCCACCCAGGCCTGTCACTGGCAGCACCCAGCTCCTATGAACCACTGTGTGGGCAGGTCATGCCATGTGACCCTCCTGTGGGGTCACTTCATTGTCCCCACCTTAATGAGGAGAAACCCGCCCGAGGCCCCACAGCCTGGAAGGAGCGCCCGGGGCCAGGCACCTGCACAAACGCGGCTCTCCCGGCCTCGCCTCCTTCCCGGCGCTGTCCTTCCTCTCTGCCCCCACACTTGTCCTGGACCTTCCCGAGTCCTGGCCTCGGGCACTTATGGCACCGGGCTGGTGTGGAGGGGGCAGTGCACAGTCCTGAGCAGCCTCAACGCCAGAGCGGCCAGGACAGGATGGCCAGCACCGCGGGGTCAGAACTCTTCATGCTTTCACACGTTCCAGCTAGAGGCTGGGCCTGGTGGGCAATGACCGTGCCGAAGGATGTGGGGCCGGCTGCCTGGGCCTGGAGGCAGGGGTCAGGAGAGAGGGGCCCCGCCCGAAGCAGGGTGGTGTGGGGAGGAGTTCATGGAGAGCTTCCGAGGACAAGCCCTGAGGGGTTTTGTGGGATGAGTAGGAGTTTGCCAGCTACGGAGGGAGAAGAGGAATGCGGCCCTCCCACACTCCCACTCCGGGATGTATGTGTGTGTGAGAGGGTGCTGGGGGGTTGCTACATGGGGTGGGAGGGCAAGAGGCCCCGTGTGGCCACCAGGGACCACGCGCACCCAAAAGGGCAGGCCGGTTCCAGAGTCGATCTCAGGGTGAACGGGGGAGCTTTGTTGCAGGTGACAGAAACCTGAGCCAGACCCGCTGAGGCCTGGAAGGGGTTTATCGGCTTATGTAACAAAACCCAAAACATCCAGGACTTGGACCAGTGTCAGGCCTGGCTGGATCAAAGGTGTCCTCTGGACTCTGCCCCCCGTTTCTGCTGACGGCTCGCCTCCTGTGACCCCCCTGCTCCCCCAACTCAGGCTGGCTCACCCAATGCTGCAGAGACAGGCGCATCTCCCTCTCCCTGCCCCCCACTAGTCCTGCAAAGTTGTCAGTTACCTCTGGCCTCCACGCTGAGCCGCTGGCTGGGGGTGCACAGTGACCAGCCCAGGGGAGCCTGGGGGCGGGGGGGAGCTGGGACTGGCCAGCAGGACTGAGCTGCCCGGTGTGGGGTCTGGGCCTGGGCCTGCCTGCCGGGTTCCTGCCCCACCCCCTCCTTAGCCCCTTCCGGGAAGGGGACACCTTCCCCAGTGCCCATCCCAGGGGCCAAAGGGCGGCAGGATACCAGCTCCTCCACGCCGTCCGTGTCAGGAACGAGGCGCCTTGCCCTTCCCCACCAGGCCGAGTGCCAGGCCGAGGCTGCTGGCCCAACCCGGGAGGAGCCGGAGGCTGGCAAGCCCGTCCAGGCGGGTCCCGTGGCCTCAGCCTGCCCACCTCCCAGCGGGGTGCTCGCTGCTGCCCGGCAGCCTTGCTGGGGGCCACTCTCCCCCATGGAGCTCTGACCCCCCATCTGGCACGGGCTGAGTCAGATGTGGGGCCCTGCCCCACCCCACAGACGAGAGGAAGTGCGCGTCTCAGGGGTTCAGAACACCTGGGCCACCGCCCCAGGAGAAAGGTCAGGGGGTGCGCAGAGCCGCCTCGGGCTCCCCTCCCTGCCCAGGAGCCCCGCCCCGCCCCGCCTGCGTCCCAGCGAGTCCAGGAGAGCCCCGTCCGGTGTGAGGCCCGCTCTGTACGGGGCAGTCTCACGGCAGCTGCTGGGACCCCCGCTGCGGGAGGAGGCGCCACCGGGGGCACGGCTGGGGCCCTGGTGCTTTGTGCCCTGTGTCCAGCCCAGAGCTGGAGCGTGAGCCTCCATCAGACAGACGAGTGAGGTAACGTTTGAGCTGGGCTCTGAGGGATGAATAGGAGTTCACCGAGGGGAAGCAGAGAGGCACATCCCACGTGGAGGACACAGTGTGAGCCGGGGCCCAGAGGCGGGCGAAGACCCGTGCTTCCTGCTGCAGACCCCTTAGTCAGAGGGAACAGGTGGGCCCTGGCCCCGTGTCCACGGCCCCCTGCCCCCCGCCTTGCCGGTGCCCCGAGTCTTCTTCAGCCCCCGAGCCTGCCGCCCCCCCCATGTCCCCTTCTCTCCCAGCACTAGCCCCTCCTCCAAGAGCCTCCCCTGACCACCCCGAGCTCTGGCTGTCAGGACTTCCTGCCCCTTCCCCGCCCTGCCAGCCCATGTGACCCCCACAGCAGACCGGACAGCACCCACTGGGCAGATGAGGACGCTGAGGCCAGGGAGGGTGCCAGGGTGACCCAGAGTGACACTTGCAGCTGGGGTGGGTCCAGTTGGGGGTCCCCTGCCCCAAACCTGAGGCCAGTGCTGAGAACAAGACACGGAGGGCATTCAGGCAGGTGCTGCCCCGGGGCCCGGGCTGGCGCCCGCATCGTCCCAGGAGGAGGAGGCGCCCTCCGCTCCAAACGCTGCAGTTCTGGTGCTCAACGCGGACACACGCCTGGCCCAGCGCCGCGTGCAGCGGGCCAGCTCCCAGGCAGCCCAGCTGCCCGCCGGGCCTGTCGTGGGGCCGCGGAGGAGGGTCAGCTCAGGAAGCTGGTGACCTTCTCAAGGGCAGACAGCCAGGCCAGGGCCAGAGGCACGTCCACTGTCCCCTGATGGGGCCTCCCCTCCGTCCCTGGGGCTGCACCTCGGATCTGCCTCCTGACAGGGTGCCAGGCCCCCTGGGCGCTCGGGTGCCTGGGCCCCTCCAGCAGGCAGAGGGTCACAGGCAGTGCCATCCCCTGGAGCCACCAGGCCAGAGGGCCACACTCAGTGGCTGTGTGACGTGGCCCAAGAGTCCGAAGGCCAGGCCAAGGTCACACCGCAGTCAGGACCCGCCGGGGCCGGAGCCAGGTCCCTGCTCCATGCCGAGCCGTCTGCCCGCGGCAGCCACGCTGTCCCAGACGGTGGAGCAGCCCGCTGTCCGCCACCAGACCTGGGCCGGGTGTGGAATGGCTGGCTTCACCCCAGCTCCCTGGGTGGGCGGGTGGGGTGGCAGGTGACCAGACTGTGGTCCTGGGGGTGGGGTGGGGGGGCTTGGTGGGAGGCTGGGGTGTCTGAGCCTCCGGCCCCCAGGTGTGACTTCAGGCCACCCTCACAGGCCTCCCGCCCCCACAGCCCACGTGGCAGCCCCTCCTAGCCTGGCATCTGGATCACGGGTCTCCCTGGGCCCTGAGGGCTAATGCCAGCTCAGTCCAGGCCCCCAGTGAGCTCACAGCGGGGCCCCAGCTCCAGCTCAATTCCTCCTCCCACCGCCCGCCCCCCCCCCCAGCCATGTCCTCCTCCAACCCCACCCTGCACCCTGACCAGGATGGGCTGGTCCCTGATCCCCTGCCTCTGGGGCCCGGGCACCTGACCTCCAGACCTGAGTCCCAGGTTCCAACCCGGCTCCACCACCCTAGCTGCGCAGTCTCTCTGCCTCAGTCTCTCGCCTGCAGAGTGGGGTCACTGGCAGCTGCCGGCAGGCGAGGGTGGAACCAGCTGCTTCTTATGAGCCTGCTCCTCGCAGCCCGCCTGGGCCTTCCCTGGTGAGACCGGTCTCTACCACCCCGTGGCTTTGGGTGTCCCTGCCCCCACCTCACTCTGCCCTGCCCCGCCCCACTCTGCCCCACCCTGCCCCGCCCTGCCCCACCAGGCCCTGCTCCCCACGCTGTCCCACCACCCACAGGACCCCAGCGTCTGCTCCTCTTGTCCCTACAGCACCTCCCCCACCCCCACCCTTCCACAGAGGGACCTCCCTGGCCTCCAGCACCCACCCCTGGCCTGGCTCTCTTCGGGGTCAGGGCCAAGGTCCGCCACCCTCCTCTCTGGGCACTCGGTGACCTACAGTTCCCAGCAGGGGCCTGGGAGACCCTTAAGACCAGAGACCTCCTCCTGCAGTGCGTGGGGGCTCGGGGAGGTGGGGGGGGGGGGCAGGGGAGGATCAGAGGCGCCTTCAGAGGCGGGTGAGGGGCAGGGGCCCAGCTGCTTGGGGAGCAGGTGGTGGCTCTGCTGTCCTCACAGGCGCGGCGAGGAGGCGACAGCACGAGGGGGCCGGGGGCCTGGGCTCTCGGAGGTGACGGGTGTGGAGCGCAACGGGAAGGCCGTCAAGGTGAACTCCCGCTGCCCAGCGTGGACCGAAGTGGCTGGCAGGTGGCGCCGCTGCCAGGGTGGCGAGCCTGAGGGGCCTCAGGGCAGTTGGGGGTTCCTGAGGTGAGGTGGAGCGGCACACGGACCGAGGCATCGCCTCCTGTGGGGTACGTGGAGCCAGCCGGGGGAGGGGACCCAGGAGCTGGAGTTCCCAGCGAGGCCCCAGCTCCAGCTCAGTTCCTCCTCCCCCCGCTCCCCCCCCAGCCATGTCCTCCTCCAGAGCCGGGAGCACAGGGCACAGCGCTGAAGGCCGGACAGAGGCCACCCCCAGTGAGGAGGCCGAGGGCGAGGGCGGTGTTCCGAGTGAAGAGGAGAGGCCGAGGGCACAGTCGCGGCATTGAGGGACAGAACAGACACCCAGAGGCACCTCGGGTCAGCAGGAGCCATGCGGGCGGTGCTGACCGGCCACCCACACCGCCTGCCCAGGCCCCCGAGGCCGCTTCCAACCCAGGCAGCCGGGCCTGCGAGAGGGCTGAGGGCGGGAGGAAGCGTTCTGTGCCACGCGTGCGGTGCCGGTGCTCACGAGCGGGCACAATCCTGGCTTTGCTCCCCGCGAAGCAAGTGACCGGGGCGCCGACGCCGCTCCCACGGCAGCCGGGAGAGAAAGGAGTCTGCGGGCCGGCAGCCGGGCCAGGCGCAGTGGCCATGGTGGCGGGCAGCAGGACTGGGGCCCGTGGCCGGCCTGGGGCAGACCACACGGTCACCCTCGGGTGGGGAGGCGTCCCTGTGAGACGAGCTCCTGCTGACGGCGCTGCCGCGGGGTCTCAGGTCTGAGACCAGGCTCCGCGCCATCACCCGGCAGGACGCCCAGGAGGGGAAAGGCTGGAAACCAGCAGGGGAAAGGGTCAGAGGTGCTGGCGGGCATCCCGGGAAGCCCAGCCTGCTGACCTTGACCTTGTGGAGTGCAGGGTCCCAGGGCCTGAGGCGTCGGAGCAGCCTGGGTGGGAGGAGGGCAGGTCCGGGCCGCACTGCTTCCCTCTCTCCTGCTACCTCAGGTCCCCCTGGCCTCTGGGCTGCCAAGGACTAAACAAACTCACGTGTGTGCGCACACACAGAGACAAACACATACATACACAGAGAGACATGAGTCCATGCTCACATAGGCACATAGACACGCACGCACACACAAACACCTGTACGTGCGCACATGCATTTATGAGCATGCATGTTTGCATGCAGCTGTGCACACACATGGGCATGCCTGCACGCAGTCACATGCATGCACACAGGCATACCTGCTTGTGCACACGCATGCGCAGCATACACACATGCACTTGCCCATGGTGGCGGGTGCAGCCCTGAGCTGAAAGCCAGGGACGCGGCCTCCACTCCCCGTGCAATGGGCTGTTGGCGCCCGGGGCACCCCTCTTGCCTCTGGGTGAGGAAGCAGAGCCATGGGTGGGGCCCCAGCTGCTCTCATGCGCGCTCGGAGGCCGGACCTGCAGTGAGGGACTAGCTCTGGGGCAGTGCCCAGGGAGGGACGCAGGCTGAGCCCTGGCAGGGCCGCCCCCACTCTGGCACTGGCTGTGCCACCCTTACCCGTGGGCGGGACTCGCTCAAGGTCACAGCCTCTGAGACCAGTGTTCTTGTTCTATTTTGAGATGAAGGCCCCTCGCAATGTCTGTTGGCAGAGAGAGATGGAGAAGTTGTGATTCTGTCTCTGCTCCGTGGCCGGCCATTGGGTGACTCGTTGTCCCACAGGCGTGCATTCTGGCCCACCACGCCCCTGCGACGTGGGAGGACTCAGCGCTGAAGGAAACCCTTTCTTGTAAACCGATGAAATCAAGAGAAGGCCTTGTGTGGCCGAGGGGCCTGGGCCACCTTCTGCCCTCCCACACCCACTCCCGGGGTGTGCCGGGCATTCTCCGGGTGTGCGGGCACTCAGGAAGGGGTGACAGGCAGATGGCTGGTGTCCGGCCACTGATCTAAGCGGTCAGTCCAACTCAGCTCCCCCGGCCGTGGCCAGAAGGTGCTCTGGAGACCGCAGTGAGCCAGGAGGCGGGAGCGGGAGCAGCTGGGCCCCCCGGGCCAGTCCTCGCGGCCTCCGCTCCCCCTGCACCGTGGACCACTCCCTGGGGGTGGCTGTGTCGGTGCCATCCCAGGAGCCTCCTGGCACCTCAGGAAGCCCCTGCAGCTCGGGGTGGGAGACCGTGGCTGGGCCCACACCTGCAGGGATGCACCGCTCGGAGCAGCCCGGGCTGGCGTGGAGGAGGCCCCCATGACGGAGAGATGGGCTGAGGGGGGCTAAGGGTCCTTTAAGAAGGTGACTGTTATCTCAGTGAGCACCCGGCAATAAAACGTATGTTCAAGGAGAAAGGGAGCATCCAGCTGCTGAATTCGGGGGCCGCGACCCGAAACCACTCGTGAATCCCCCCTCCCCCCGACTCCGCGGGGGAGGCGCAGTTGTCTCCACGGACGCGGAGGAAAAGGATTGGCCGCAGAAGCAGACGCGCCACTCCAAACCTTCTAGGACAGTGGTCGGCAAACTGCGGCTCGCGAGCCACACGCGGCTCTTTGGCCCCCTGAGTGTGGCTCTTCCACAAAATGCCACGTGCGGGCGCGCACGCACAGTGCGATGGAAACTTCGTGGCCCACGCGCAGAAGTCGGTTTTCGGCTCTCCAAAGACATTTCAGCCGTTGTACCGCTGCTGTTTGGCCCTGTTGACGAATGAGTTTGCCGACCCCTGTCCTAGGAAACCTGGGCTGGAGAGCGTTCACACAAAGGCTTTCAAACATCCAGGGGGGCTTTGCCCGCTGCGCGCACGTTCATGCCCGTGCTCTGTGTCAGCGTCTGAGGACTGACGATGGCTGTTTCTCTGTGAATGGACAGGTACTGACATCGGCCAAGTGCACTGCAGAGCCGGCATCGGGGCTTCGGGGCCGGGCGGGAGCCCACGTGGCCTCCGGGGTCTCCATCACAGGGCCTGTGCCTGCCCCAGGGCTCAGAGCAGATCCCTAGGCCCTGCCCTTCAGGACCCCCAGCCCAGAAAGTTCCAGTTGGACCTCAGGTCCTGCAGGGACCAGAAGCGCCAACCTGGGACCCCGCCTTCTCCCTGCCTAGCCTCTCGGTGCACGCGTGGAGGCCGCGTGGGCAGCCGGCCCGGGTTCTGTGAATTTGTCTCCCTCAGACGGGCGGATCTGCCACCTCTGCTGGCTCCCAGCGAGAGGCCCGAGGTATTTTTAGACCAAAGCCGTGGGTGGGACCGGGACGCCACTGGAAGAGCCAGCGGGAGCGTGGGAAGGCCCGGCTCGGTCTCCTCCCCAGATGCCCAGCCATCTGCCTGCTGCACGCTCAGAGGCCGCGGTAGGTGACTTTCAGCTGACCCGCGTGGCCAGGAGGCTCCAGCCGAGGGAGCAGATGCCCGGAGGCCTTGAGCTGGGAGGCCATGCCAGCCCGGCCGCACCTCCAGCGCAGGAGCACGGGACGCCGAGCGTCACTCACGGGGGAGCTCAGCCAGGAGTCACGTGTCTGCTGCCCAGCGAGGCCGAGAGCCGCCTCCCGGGCCCTGGCAGCGGCTCTGGGGCATGTCACAGTCACACCCCCGGCACAACTCAGAGTCCGAGCTGGCAAGGGGACGTCTGAGACCAGCCAGCCCGCCTCTCAGCTTACAGTCGGAAAGGACACAGGGCGGTCAGGATGGCCCAAGGTCGCAGAGCCCGGGAGGGGCGGTGGGCACAGTGGAGAAAGGGCGGACGCCTGAGCCAGGCTGTCGGGCACCGGGCCCGGGCCTGTGGCTCCCGGTATGCTGCCCAGCCTCCAGCCTCAGTTTCCACAGCCGGGAGCAGGGAGAGGCGCGGCTGGCTGCAGGTGCCTGGGGACGAACAGTGCCCACAGAACGCCCGGGCACAGTGGGCATGCCTGCGACCTCTCAGGCAGCCACGCCAACAGGAGCTCCAGGCACCAACCCTCTGCCCAGGAAGCAGGCAGGGACCGCTTTCCTCTCCTTTAAGGGGTGGGGGTGTTGTGCTCCAAAATCCCTGTGCCAGGCAAGGGGGGACCCTCGGAGTAGGAGGGACACCAGGTCAAGACTCTGAGCTGCTTAGCCTCTGAACCTGGACATACGTCAGTGCGTGGAGAATGACCAGACCAATGAGAGGAGGGCAGGCCCGCTGCTCGGCCCAGCAGTGCCGGCTGGGTCATCTGGACCGGCCCTCTCCAAACAAGTGCACTTGGGGATTGGAAAATCCTTTTCACAGTCATGTTCAGAGCCCCGAAGTCTCCAGGGTCGGGGGACTGTGGCCGGGTTCCCAGGGAGGCGGCAGGAGCTGCCTTTGCCCTGAGGGTCTTTGCCTTATCTAGGCCTTGGCGGGGCAGGGGGGGTGGGGTTGGGGAGGACAGAAATCAAGGTCTGAGGCATTTATGGGGGGCTCTGCTTCTTATTAGGCTGGAGGCCCCTAAGGCCACCCCGGGGAGGTGGGAACAAGGGGTGCAGAAGCCAGCGCCTGCCTTGCAGTCCTGGGCGAGTCAGCGCTGGGCGGCCGGCTGGGCGGTGCACTGGGAGTCACGCCTGGAAACACCAGCTCAGTCCTTGGCATCTACTTAGCCATCACTTGATTGGGGGTGTTTTTTTTTGGGGGGGGGTGCTTTAAAGTTAAACTCGGGCCCCGCCAGCGTGGCTCGGTGGTTGAGCATTAACCTTGAACCAGGAAGTCATGGTTTAATTCTTGGTCAGGGCATAGGCCCGGGTTGCGGGCTCAATCCCCATTGGGGAGGGGTGTGGAGGGGGCGTGCAGGAGGCAGCCAATCAATGATTTTCTCTCATCATCGATGTCTCTCCCTCCCTTCCCCTTCCTCTCTGAAATCAATAAAAACAAAAAATAAAATTAAATTAACCTCGGCACTAACATGTACCTAGATGCATCGATTCAACCTCACGCCCCACCCGGGAAGGGAGGTGACAGGCTCTCAGTCCCCTGTCCGTCTTTCCCATCTGCCACCCACCAACCCCCCCTTCCATGGAGCAGCCCCGGGTGCTCCTGTCCCACGTCACCTTCCGACGGCTCCTGTGTGGATCGTCTTCCCGCAGAATCAGCCCGGGCTCCGCCCGCTCCCTCCCCTGCCCGCCCCGGGCTCCAGGCCCAGGGGACCTCCTCCCCGGGCTAGGCCGTGAGGGGGCGCAGTGGCCCGTGAGCCAGGACCCCGAGTGGGTGTGACCCCTGTGGGCCCCCAGGCGGCTGCCCACACCTGGCTCCCTCGATTGGCAGAGATGAAGATCAGGCCCTTGCCGGGAAGGATCTGTGCTCCACGCTGCAGGTCTCAACAGGCGAGTGCTGGCTGCGAAGTAAACAGCGTGAGCAGGACTGGAAGGGCGAGCCGGCCGCGGGCTGGGGGCCGCCAGGAGGTCCCGCCACACCGTGTGCTCAGCAGCCGGTCCGGGCCAGCGGGCGCTGGTCTGTGGCTTTAGAAACAGCACTGACAAGGGGTCTCCACGTCGAAGCCCACCGACCCCACCACTGTCACCGGCACTTGCGCTGCGGTATTTTTACTCAGAAAAGGCACTTTCAGCAACAAAAGACGTCGCGGGAGAAAGAGGCTGTTTCTTGAAATCGCCTACACGAAGCTTCACCGAAAACTCTCCAAGAAGTCCTCGCGTCCGGCTGGTGTGGCTCAGTGGTTGAGCGTCGACCTGTGAACCAGGAGGTCAGGGTCCCATTCCTGGGCCAGGGCGCAGGCCCGGGTGTGGGCTCGATGCCCCCTGGGGGGCGTGCGGGAGGCAGCCGAGCCGTGATTCTCTGTCATCATGGATGTTTCTGCCTCTATCTCCCTCTCCCTTCCTCTCTGAAACCAATAAAAATACGCATTTTTAAAAAGTTCTCACTTCTTTCTCCCATTTTGCTGCGAAACAGGACATTTTGTCGAATGTGGCCGGTCCCTTCAGGGACCTGGGGACCACACTTCAGTTCTTCCTGCTAGCGGAAACCGAGGCCTGGATGTGCTGAGAGCCCCTGCCTGCTCGTCCACATGGTGGGGAGCCCCTGGGATCCAGGCCCTGTGCCGAGAACGCTGCCCGGGCTCAGGTGCCAGCTGCCTCGATGGCTGGCAGGATGCTTCTGAAAAAGGCAGCTACAGGGTCGATCTGAAGGAAGAAAGCTCACCAACAGGCACCTGCCTGACGCCGGAGAGGGTCCAGGGCTCAGGCACTGTCAGCGAGCCGGGCAGGGGAGCAGCTGCCTGGACAAAAGTCCCCCCGGAGGGTGGCATGAGGACGCCTTCTTGGTGGGATGCAGGCCAAGCAGGCTTCCTGGAGGGCGTGACCCCGGGCAGAGCCTCAGGCAGTGGTCGCCGGGTCTGGAATGCAGGCCCTACCCCTGCACGGCTCCCCACGCCCTCCCCTTTCTCGCCCAGGACCGGAGCAGCGCTGGCCCCTTTTCCAGGTGAGGAAGTGCGGGCAGAAGGTCACGGTGCTTGTCTGAGGTCACGGCCGGAGTGAAAGCACAGCAAGGGTTTGACTCCAAACCCCAGGTCTCCCAGTAACTTCCCGCGGGAACTGGGGCGAGTGTCCCAGGCAGAGCCGGGATGTGCATGGGACCTGCAGCGATTGGGCATTTGGGGGTCAATGCACCGCATCTTCTCTCCGCACCCCAACCCGACCTCGCCCCCCACCACAGGGCCGCTGACGTGAGGACCCCGGCCTGGGTCACGCCATGGCAGACCCCACCTCCACACAGAGCCGTGTCCCTCCCAGGCCGAATTCACTCGCATCGCCTCTCTGTGACACTGTCCCCTCCTGGGCGACACGGGCCCCGACGTTCCAAGCCCAGGCTCTGCACTGGACAAAAGACATCCCTGGCCCCGCCCCTGCCCCCCAACTGCGGATGGGACAGTGCGTGCTGACCAGGAGGGTGTCTGACTCCTGGAGGCACGGGGGAGGGGCTGGCGAGGGCTTCTCAAGAGCGACGGGGCGGATCAGACAGAGCCTGCAGCCAAGCCCGTCTGTGGCCTGGGCCAGGGCAGGGTGGGTATCAGAGGGGTCCAGTGTCGCCTGGTTGGCTTGGCTCGGTGGTTGAGCGTCGGCCTATGAACCAGGAGGTCAGGGTTCGATTCCCATTCAGAGCATGTGCCTGGGTTTTGGGCTCGATCCCCAGTGGGGGGCGTGCAGGAGGCAGCCGATCCATGATTCTCTCTCACCATGGATGTTTCTCTCTCTCCCTCTCCCTTCCTCTCTGACATCAATAAAAATATCTTTTAAAAGGGGGGTGGGGGAGTGTGTGCGACAGTAGCAGTTGCTGGGCCTGCAGAAGGTTCCAGACTCCGCAGCCCTGGAGTGAGCAGGCAGCTTTCCCACAACCACCCCCCGCCTCCGTCATGACTAGTCAGCGTGCGTCCCTTCGGCTTTGCTGAGTCTTTGCTGCCGTCTGACGGAGCCACGCCACCCTCCCCACCAGGCCACCATTGCTGCCTGGCCGGGCCCTGCCTGCCAACGCCCTCTCTTGCCCTGGAGCATGGCCCCTCCCCCAGGCCACAGGCTTCTGCACCTGCTACCCCTTCCCCCCCAGAGGCAGGGCCAAGACTGACCTCAGCACCAGGCTCCCGGTCTGCCAGAGACCTCGGGGCGCAGGGCTCAGGCCGGGACAGGCTGAGCCTCTGGACCCGAGAGCGACCTCAGGGGGTACCCTGTGGCCAGTGGAAATGGGGATCGGGGATTGGGCTCTGGAGTGCAGTCCTGATCCCGCTGACACACCTCAGCCCATGACATTACTTGGTTTCTTCGCCTGTAAAATGGGATAATCCCAGCTGCCTCGTGGGACTGCTGAGTGCATGGAAAGTGACAAGACCTGGATACCGGGACCCGGGAGGTATTGCCCTCGGCACCAGGATGGCGCCACACACGTGCCCAGGCTCGGCCCCGGCCGAGGTCCGGCGTGGCCAGGGAGCAGCTCTGGGCCTGCCCACAGTGCACTGGCCCTTTTCAGCCCCTGCCCCTGTGGACTTCCACCCCCGACCCGAGGGCACACTTCCAGGAAGCAGAGGCCACTGCCCGGCCGGTGACCCCTGGGGCACACCCTCCATTTCATCAGGCGGCTCTGCAGCTCGGCGGAGGCCTTGGGTGTTCCTGGCACAGGCTTACCCAAGCCGGGCACACAGACCCCGGGAGACACCTCCCCGGAGGCGGGGTCTGCAGCCGGTTCACACTCCCTGAGCACAGGCGGCTGACACCACCTGCTTGCCGGCTGGGTCTCACCTGCTGCCTAGTGGCAGGTGTCAGGCCCCTCCCACTCCCTGAGTGTCCAGCTTCCTGTTCTCCCTGGTGGGGGGGCGGGGGCGCCAGAGGGAGCCTCGGCTGCTCTGGTGGGACTGGCCAGGTGGGTACATACGGGGTGGCTCAGCAGGGCGGGGGCTCCGCAGACCTGCCGGCTCCCCTGGAGCAGGGGCCTCCCCCTACCCCCCCCCCGCCGCCCCTTGGGAACGTGGCACGTGACTAATGATCTGTCCGAACACCCTCAGGGTTAGAAAACCTGAAACGGGACCCGCCGGCCCGGCTCCGTGGTTGAGCGTCGACCTGTGAACCAGGAGGCCACGGTTTGGTTCCCGGTCAGGGCGCAGGCCCGGGTGGCGGTCCTGACCCCACTGAGGCGGTCTTGCAGGAGGCAGCCGATCCATGGTTCTCTCTCCTCATTGATGTTCCGATCTCTCCCTCCCTCCGTCTCTGAAATCAATAAAGACATATGAAACGAGAAAAAAGGAACAGGGAAACGGGGCCTGAAACAGCAGGACCGAGTGAACGGAAACTGTGGGCCCAGGCGCTCCCGGGACTCACAGAGGCTCGAGGAGGAGCAGGTGCTGCGCAGACATGCTGTCTGGGGCACCGGTTTGTCCTGGAAGTTACAGGGGACACTCTGCCCGGCCCTGCACACGAGGGCGTCTCTGCTCTGTCGAGCTGCCGCACCCCACCGTCGCTAGGGGAGGTCAGCGGGGCGGGGGCCGCCCGGGAGCTGGGGCAGGGCGGGCGTTCTTTGTACCACTTCCCCCTGGGCAGACTGTGTGACAGGCCAACAGGACCGCAGCCCCCGGGGGGCAGGGACACGGAGCGTTTCTGGCCAGGATTCTCCCAGGAGAAAACCCTTGCCCTTCCTTCCACTTTCTACCTGGGGGGAGGGGCGGGGGCAGGCTGAGCATTTATTCCAAAGTGACCGAGTTCACCGCTTGCACGGACAACACGTGCTCACTCCCTGACCCCCGGGAGCTCCACGCACGCAGGAACACCGTCCCCCGGTCTGCGGGGGGCGCCCCCCGCCCTGCTGAGCCCTGGCCAGCTGGTTCTGTCCTCCATCAGCACGATGCCCACCAGGTCCTCCCAGCTGCCGGCTGAGCTGGGTGCACGGCCCTCGTGGTGCGTCTGGGAAAAGATGCCCACCACCCTGCGTTGGCCTCTGGGCCCCACAGCCCGAGAGTCTGGAGTCTGTCAGGCGACTCTCGGAGCCTGGGTGTCACGGGCAGCTCCTTCGAGGCTCTGTCCAGCCGCCCAGCACCCTGTGGCCCCTCCGTGGGTAAATGAGTGACACTGCGGCCCCCTGCACCTGCACCAGGTCCAGCATGCCATGTCCACGGCTCACTTTGTAAACTCGGAGACAATATAAATATTGGCAAGCGCAATAAAATGTGGGCTTGTCAGTGTGGGCGTGGGCGGTTCTGAGGGTGTCTGGGGGGAGGGAGGGGCGGGCAAAGTTCACAGGAAGGGTGCTAGTCCACAAGGAAGAGTTTCAGACAGCCGGGGGAGGCAGGCGGGCCTGCTGGCCAGGGACCCCGCTAATGCAGGACTCTAGAGGGGCGTTTTCTGCCCGGAGTCCCTCTTCCCCGGGAGCTCGCCGCTACAAATAGAACAGCGAGGGGGGAGAGGGGGAGCAGGTTGGCACAGCTCACTGTGTTCCTGATGCGCGGGCAAAGCTGCTGTGCACCCCCTCTTCTCCCCCCCAGGGGCGGCCGGGCTGCGACCTCCCCCTGCGCGGGCACAGGCCCAGCGCCTTGGCTGGGCAAAGGCAGCCCCTCACCCAGACGCACCAGCTCCCGGCCCGGGCAAGGAGGGTGGTCAGAGGTGACAACGCATCCCCGCGCTCGGGCCGCCCTTCACCCACCTCGGTGGGTCCCTCGCCCACCGCCCGGCACCTCCACCACCTCCACCACCTCCACCTCCACCTCCACCTGTTGACGCGGGTCCCAGCTCGAGTTCCCTTTTTCCTACATTTTCATCCTGGGGTCCCGGGGACAAGGTCCTTCCCCGCCCGCCCCGCACCCCGCGAATCCCTGAAACTCGAGGGCACAGCGCCTCGGCCGGGGTCTAGACTGGCCCCCCGAGGAAGGTGGGGCCTCTCCAGGCTGGACTTCAGCCCCTCCGGGTGCGCGGGTGGGACGCGCGCTCAGGCAGCTGCACGCGATGTCCCATCGCGGCGCGTACTCGCCCTCCCTGTGACCTTGGCCGTCCCTGCCTCCGCCTCCCCGCCTCAGTTTCCCCACGCGTGCAGCCACGAGTGGCTCGAGGGGAGAGCGGCTGAGAGCGGCCCCGCCCCCGCCTCGTGGGAGCCAATCGGGCGCCGCCATCCGGGGGGTGTGTCCCGCCCGGGGCCGCGGTCGGGGACCCGTGGGCGGGTCCAGAGGTCGGGGGCGGGGTCGGGGTCGCAGGGGGGGCCTCGGGGCGGGGCTTCCGGGCCGGCCACCCGCGCGAGCCGCCAGCGCTGCGGGCCGGGCCCAGAGGCCGAGGGGCGGCGCGTGCCGCGGGGGCGCGGCTGGCACGGGCGCGGGAGGCGGCGCCGGGCATGGGCTGGGGACACGGCGGCCCCACGGCGGGGGCAGCGGGCGGCGGGGGCGGAGGCGGCCGCTAGCGCCGGGCCCGGTGCCGCCTCCCTGGCGCGCTCGCCCGCAGACCCGCAGGCGGCGGACCCGGCCCCAGGTGCTCGCGGGTGCACGGGCGCGCGCGGGGTTTGCGGTCCGGGCCTCCCCGACCCCGGGACCCGGAGCGGCGGCGACGGGGGAGGGGCCGGGCCGGCGGCGCATGCGCGAGGCCCGGGGGCGCGGGTTTGTGCCGGGGAGTCCGGGGGCCGCCCCCCGCTCCGCCTCCCTCCCGACCCCGGCCTCCAGGGCTCTCCTGGGGCTGGGGGCGCGCGGAGGTCGAGGCTGGGACCTCAAGGACCCCGGTCCTTTGGTTGTTCCCCGAGGGAAGGCCCACCAGGCGGGGCGTCGGGCGCGCCCTCCACTTGGCTCGGTGGAGATTGGGCGTCACCGACGGGAGGGGGCGTTTCCCGAGATCCCGGGGTCCCCGAAGCTAGGTAGCCCGAGGCCCCGACAGTCCGACCCTCAGGGCCGCGCGCAGCAGGGAGCCAGCAGCGCGGGCGGGTCAGTGCGTGGCCCTGGGCACCTCCAGGAGCTGTCCCACTTTGCCAGCGGGCGCAGCGGGCGACCGGCCGGGCGGCGAGACCACGGCAGGCTCCGCCGCGGGACACCTCCCGGAGCCCGGGCCCTGCCAGGCGTCCGCGCCCAGGTCTCCCGGCCGGGCTGCGCGGCTCTAGGGGCGCAAGGTGGTGCTGGCGAAAGGGGAGGGTCGGGGCTGCCCCACGCCCACCCCAAGCCAAAGGGGACACATGCACGCCTTGGCTTTCCTCGCCTTTGAGTTTCAAGGAGGGACAGCGGGCCCCAATGCCAAGGTCCTTGTGAAGAAAAGTCCGTGGTTGTACAATGTCGTGGGGCGCCCGGGGCGCCCGGGCACCTCCGGGCTTCGCGCTCACCCCAGCCCAGCCCCCTCCCCAAACCAGAGGGCCCCCTCCAATCCCGAGGCTGCTTGGGGAGGGGTGGGGGGAGGGGCCCAGGGATTCCTGGGAGCGACCCTGCCACCCCGTTGCCTTTGAAGAAGCGGGTCAGGGTGACATTCCTCCTCCAAGGTGGCGAGCCGCGCGCTGGGGAGAATCCAGAGGACACATCGGAACCATTTCCTCCTTCACCTTCTCGCCGCCGAGGCCGCCGCCCAAGGCCCGGCCTCCTCTGCGAAGGGACCAGACCTGCTCGGGACCCAGACGCTGTCCTCCCAGGTGACTAGGTTTGCTTCCCTCCTGTTTCCAGACCAGAGTGCTGGCTGTTGACTTCCTGGCCCTGCAGAGCCGCCAGGCGGGGGTTAATTGGTGCCGCCTTGGCTATGTTGTCCCGGCTTTGGCTTTGACAGGACGCTAGGTGCGGGAGAGTCCCCTTCAGGCCCTCACAACTTGCTGGAACTCCACTTCTGTGTGGCCGGGTGGGTCCCCGGCTCCCACAGCCCGAGAGTGTCCCTGGGAGACGCGTGCTCACGGGCCGGGCGCTGCAGTCACAGACGCTGACAGGTGAAGGGCTGTTTTAACTCCCGTGTGAATCTCACGCCGATGGCTGGCCGAGGTAGGGGATGGGAGGCCACGCTGAGCGGCCGTCGCTCGGGCCGGGATGCCAGGGCCTGCAGGCCACTGCCCATCGGGGCCAAGCAGTGAGCCTGGCGACACTCACATGACTTAGAAGCAAAAGCCAGTTAATGGGTGGCCGGAAAAAAGTGTTCCTCTTTGCTCATATCGTGGACATAAAGCGAGTTACTCCATAATCGTAACGAGTGCTTTTTACTAACTGTCATTTGTCAAGCTTGTAAACAGACTTTTAAAAAATAGATATATTTTTATTGATTTCAGAGTGGAAGGGAGAGGGAGAGAGAAACCTCAATGATGAGAGAGAATCATCGATCGGCTGCCTCCTGCAGGCCCCCCACTGGGGATCGAGCCCGAAACCCCGGCACGTGCCCCTGACCGGAATCGAACCCGGGACCCCTGCAGTCTGCAGGCCGACGCTCTATCCACTGAGCCACACCGGCCGGGGCTGTAACCGGACCTTTAAACATTGTATGTGTGCAGGAGAGAGGCCGGGGGGAAAGCCACGTGTTTCTTCTACGTAAACTGCTTTGTAATCTGCGTTACTATGAAGTTATGAAAAACGTTTCCACGTGAATACGCGTGGTTGTGTTTCACCATTTAAAATGCCCATGTAATTTTCCATTGCGTTTAGCCCATCCGTATATATGAATATATAAAAAAATGTATGTTTTTAAGCTCAGTTAATCTATGAATATAGGGTGTCCCAGAAAAGTGTGCACGTGCTTTGAATAATTATAAAAGCGGTGCTTATTAAAATACATTTAATTTTCAAGATGGAGCTATCACTGTGAACGTGTGCGTGCGTTTTTTGGGGACCCCCTGTATTTACTGAGTAGCTGCCGTTGAGCAAGGCAGCGTGGGTCTGCTCACGAAGCCAGTTTTTATTCCAGAATATAAAGGAAGAGAGCGGCTGAGCGTCGACCTATGACCCTGGAGGTCAGGGTTAGATCCCGCTCAGGGCGCATGCCCGGGTTCTGGGCTTGATCCCCGGTAGGGGGCGTGCAGGAGGCAGCTGATCAGTGATTCTCTCTCATCATCGATGTTTCTCTCCCTCTCCGCCCCCCTCTCCTCTGTGAAATCCATAAAAATATGTAAGATAAATAAAAAATTAAGAAGAGAGTTAAAGTTCGTCTTCATCTTCGTAAAAGGTGCAGCTGGGGTGCGGAGGGGAGCTGGCGGCAGGCGCCTCGCCGCGGAGTGCTCTGTGTCTGGCCTGCTGTCCGGGACCCTCTGTGTTTTGTCATATTGCTTAAGTAATCTCTCTACATAAAACCCTAAGCAGGCCTTACAACCAAATGACCGGGACAAAGGGAACGACCCGTCGACCAGTCGCTACGATGCGCACTGACCACCAGGGGGCAGATGCTCAACGCAGGTGCTGCCCCCTGGTGGTCAGTGCACTCCCACCGCCAACTTCCCACGGCCAGCCAACCCACCCCCGTCCCTCCCTCCGGCCGGCAAACCTCCCGCAGTCCCTCCCCCTGTCCAGCAGGCTCCGGGTGGCAGCCGACGGACCCTGGCTGGCAGCCGGCCCGGCCCCATCAGGCCTGGATGAGACAGCCCCTATAGGCCCTGATGGCCAGCCAGGCCTAGGGACCCCACCCGTGCACGAATTTCATGCACCGGGCCTCCTGTCTTTGTAATAATTGGAATGAAACGGTCTCGTTGCTTAGTGTCAATTCAGCACTCCCGGGGCTCCTCCCTCTGGCTCCCGCCTCACAGCCTCTGTGCGGGAGGGTCCGTCCTTGACGGCAAAGGGCTGGAGGGTCTTCACTGCCAAGTGGCTGTGGGTCCAATGCTTGTGCCGATCAGCCGCGTCGCAGCCTGTGTGGTGTCTGCTCTCGTGGGAGGTGAGGGCCTCTGTTTTTACTTCCGTTTCTCGGTGGCACGGTCTAGAGTCCATTTTAAATGCTTCGTAGACATTTCCAATAACGGCGCGGCGCCCTGCCTGGAGGGTGGACGTCTGCCCCCCTCTCGTGCCTGCCCTATTGATTACACCCGCCTTATCGATGACAAGGGCGAGCTGGCTCGCCTCCAGGCCACGCGGCTGGGGAAGATTGGGCAACGGATTTTCATGTCCGGCGTGGCGTTGGAGCGTTTGAAGGTAGGAAGCGAGCAGGCGGAGCCTGGCGGCCCTGGGCTGTCCGGGGACGCGCTGGTTTCTTCCTCCCGGGCGTGCTGGCGCTGGCGGGCGGCGAGGTTCTTAGGAAGGAACACGTGTGTGCGAGCCTCCCGCCGGTGCTGCGGGCCACACGCAGGCCGTGATCTGCTCGTGGTCTGCAGGTGGGTCGGCCACTTGCCACGGGCGTGTCAATGCCCGGCACCCTGGCAGTGGCTCCGTGATGCGCAGAGGAGTTTGCGCCCTTGGGAAAGCGAAGTCACTCGGCCCGGCCAGGCCTGGTGCCGTGCTTTCTGTGGTGGCGCTGCGTTGGTTGTGAGGTTGGCATCCGGCACACGCGAAAGGGGTTGCAAACCCTGGTTTGCGTCAGGGAAGCAGTTGACGAGTGGAGAAGCGCCAGGCCACTCACCGGAGACCAGGGTCCCCGCCCTTCGCTGCCGCCTGCCGGGCCTGGGGTCCTGGGCCACCTCTCTCCGCTGCCGTTGTCACATCAGAAAAAAGGGGTTCCCCTCCGTTCCCCCACCAGAAGGGTCTGGAGGCTCAAAAGTGGGGTCTCCCAGGAAGATTCTGGTAAAATGCGAAAGCCCTCGGGCAAAAGGCCCCACCCCCACGAGGCCGCATCGGACGCCTGCCTTGTGGTTGCGCTGACCGTCTGTGGTTTTCAGAGGCCCCGGGAAGAAGCACACCTCCCGTGGACACACCGGACGCGTCCGTTTTTGAACAGATAGGCAGACAGGAACCCTACCCCAGTCAGAACCAAATCGTCACGAGCGGTCCGCGGTTTCCCTGAGCGTGGCCATGTCCTTGGGTTTTGGTGGCCATACACCTGGCGTGGGTCCTTCCTCGGCATCTGGCCCCCCAGACCACGCAGGGGACTGTCCCCGTCCTGGGAGGGCCTGGGGATCCGGCTCGGGGCAGTCTCCCGGGCAGGGGCCGATCCCGGTGAGCCCGGGTCACGGTCCCTGTTACTCCAACTTCCCCACTGACTTGAACTCGGCGCAGGCAGGCTCCCGCTGCCCAGCTGGTCCCGTATGCCCAGCAGGTGCTTCTGAACGTTCGTGGAACGGATCAGTGAGGAACAGAATTTCATTCAGCGAGTATTTGTGGGTGGGCCTCTGTTGGGGGGGAGGGGGGCGAGAAGGACAGACAGCGGGCCTGCCCACAGCCAGAGCAGGTGCCCGAGGCACTTCCACGCCCGTCACCCCTCAGCGAGCGCGAGGGAGCGCATTCTTCCGCCAGGACGGGGTGCCCTGCGCGGCAGGCCGGGCGTCCACAACGTGGCCCCAGCGCGTCCATGTCACCCAGGTGGCGGCGGCGGCAGAGGAAATGATCCCGTGCAGAATCGGCACTAGGTCTGGGGTATAGTGTGCGCTCAGTAGGTTTCTTATGACATGGCCTGAGAACCGAATAAAGGAAAATGCTCTTCCTGTAAGATCGTGGCTTCCAACGTCAAGCACCCGACTCAGCGGGGAAGGGGTGGGTTTGGGGAGTTGGGGAGCGCTTGTGTTCCACGGTGCGAGGGTGCTGCTGACACTCTGAGGGCCCCCCCGCCCCCGGT
This sequence comes from Corynorhinus townsendii, assembly GCA_026230045.1. Classification (NCBI taxonomy): domain Eukaryota; kingdom Metazoa; phylum Chordata; class Mammalia; order Chiroptera; family Vespertilionidae; genus Corynorhinus; species Corynorhinus townsendii. The sequence goes on from JAPDVU010000003.1 coordinate 217,842,527, forward strand.
GGGGATGAGACCCGCGCGGGAGAAGTCAGACACGGGGGTGGCGTCTCCGTGTCCCGCTCTCCAGCTGCCTTCATTCCGCCGTCTCCCGAGACCTGCAGATCCAGGAGTGCTGGTTTCCTTCCAGTCAACCTGCTTCGCCCTTTGACCCTGGAGACCCCCCGTCAGCCTCCCAGAAAGCATCCCCTGGACCCGTAAGAGCCGGGCACGCAACCGCAGACGGCCGGCCGGCCTCCCAGGCCTGAAGCTGCCTCTGAGCGGCTTGGAATGAGATGGGGCGGAGTCGATAGCGTGTCTCAGTCCCTCACCCCCATTTTTCAGAGGGAGTGAGGCTCCAGGCTTTCTCAGCCGCTGGTAACTGAACACGCCGGCGGTTATGCCATAACCACACCCGGTGACGCGTGGCCACGCTCCAGTGAGGCGACCCAGTTACTTAGAGAGGGACGTGTGGACAGGCCCCTTCCCTGCGCGCAGGGCTACGCGCATGGGCCCCGCCGGGCTGCGGCTGGTCAGGCCCGGGGCTGCGGGCCGGGGCAGCTCCGAGGGCGTGTTCTTCTGTGACCCACGCGTGGGGTGGGATGTTTTCTATCAAAAGAATGTTTGGAAGCACCGCCAGGCAGCTGACCTCTTGGACAGGTTGACATCTCTGCGGCCGCCAGCTCTCGGCCGGCGTTCCTCTGCGTCCTGGATACTTCCCGACGGCCGCCTCGCTTTCGCTCCCGTGGCGGGCAGCCCGAGCCGGGCTCGTGTCTCACTCACTGTCCTCTCTCCCTGGCCTTCCCCCCGCCTGTGCCCGGGGTGGGGTTCAGGGGATGGAGTTTCTCAGGGAGTCCTTCAGGGAAACGCCAGAGAGCGTCAGCTCATGGTGTGTGGAGCGCTTTGCCGGAGAAACACGGGGCGGGATCACAGCCGCTCGGACTTCAGGGTGTGGGGGGAGGGCTGTGCTGGAGTCTGATGGTGGCCTTTCTCGGGATCGACGGGATCGCAGCCCCTCGGACTTCAGGGTGTGCGGGGAGGGCTGTGCTGCAGTCTGATGGTGGCCTTTCTCGGGATCGACAGGATCGCGGCCGCTCGGACTTCAGGGTGTGGGGGGAGGGCTGTGCTGCAGTCTGATGGTGGCCTTTCTCGGGATCGACAGGATCACAGCCGCTCGGACTTCAGGGTGTGGGGGGAGGGCTGTGCTGCAGTCTGATGGTGGCCTTTCTCGGGATCGACGGGATCGCGGCCGCTCGGACTTCAGGGTGTGCGGGGAGGGCTGTGCTGGAGTCTGATGGTGGCCTTTCTTGGGATCGACGGGATCGCGGCCGCTCGGACTTCAGGGTGTGCGGGGAGGGCTGTGCTGGAGTCTGATGGTGACCTTGCTTCCCCTTGTGAAACGCGACGGTCTGTCACCAGCTCTCCCTGGGGGGCCCCGCAGGCGGCAGGCGCCGAGAGGAGCAGGAAGCCCTTCCCCGGGGCCAGCTCCACGTGGCCGGCACTTTCCCGAGAGGGCGGTGCGCTGGCTGGGGCCTCAGACCGTGGCCACACCCCGCAGCCGTGTTGCCAGCCAGGGCTCCCAGAGGCAGAAATGGTTTCAAAGTTCAGCTGTGCAAGGCTGGGCACGGGCGCATCCTGGGGCCAGCGCGGAGGAGGCGGGAGGCGGGGTCGGCAGAGGCGAGGAAAGCTCCCTCGGGGACTGGATGCTGGGAAGCTGCGTTCCGTGAGAGGCGAGGCCCGCACGGACAGGTCGAAAGAACCTGTGTGACGAGTGGGAACGAGGCGAGGCGGGGGCGGAAAAGCGGGCGCCCGGAGCGTGTGCCCGGTTCAGAGGGAAGGTTCTAGAAGCCGGGGGAAGGGGAGGCAGGTGCATGCCCGGCAGCCAGGGTGCAGGCGGGAGTCTGCGAGGGAGAGTGGTGATGGTGGTGGTGGGGGGCGTGAAGGGCTCCCCACCCAGCACCCAGCACCCGAGCGCCAGAGGCTGTCGCCGTCGCCCAGGAGACAGGAAGGACGGACCGGCTGGGGTGCTGAGCGGGGGGCGGGAGAGGGGACGTGGACAGCGTGCCCCGTGGGCCCCGTGAGTCTGTCCGACCCCCAGCCTGTGCGCGAGACGGAGCAGCAGAGCGCGTGTGGCCTTTTCCTTCCCTCTGGAAACGGACCGTCATGGACCCTTCCCCGCCGCCTCTGCCCGGGCGAGGGACCAGCCTGACAGCGTGCGCTTCGGTGTGCAGGCCAGGGCCCGCGTGGAGGTGGACATCTAACCGCTTCCAGGCCGGCCTGGGACCTTGGACACCCACAGAGGCACAGACCCGAGAGAAAGAAGGATCGAGAAGGGGAAGAGCAGATCCCCGGCTGACTCGTGCACACAGGAGAGGGCACCGCACGGGGGCCCCGTGTTGCCGCTTGGAACGAACGAACGAAGGCGGACGTGGGCTTTGTGGGCAGGCGGGCGCGGTGTCGCGGGGCCGGCGGGGGGCACACGCGTGCTTGGCTGCGGGGCGGCCCCGAGGACGAAGCCCTGGGAGGCAGGAGGGAGCGGCGGAACCGGAGCGCGGAGGGGCAGGGATTAGCTCTAAGATGGAGAGATGAAGACCCGCCTGCGGCCTGCGGCCTGCGGCGTGGACACGTCACTCCCGTTTCTCTCCGCTGCCGACCTCGCGCCTCTGGACACGCCGCGTGGCCCGGGCCCGGGAGGGGGCGCTCACTTCCGATGCGTGTGCCTCCCCGGCCAGCACTGACCGCCCTGGCTGGATGCAGGCCCCTTGCCATCTCCAGAGGTCCCTACGCTTGGTCTTGGTCGCGATGTCATGACCTCAGGCCCTACCCGCCCGACGTCACCTGGCCCTCTGGCCTCGGGGACTCGGATTCATCACGTGTGGTCTGAGCTGCCCAGGGTCTCGCCCCCACCCCCTCTTGCCACCCCGTCTTCCTCTCTGTCCTGGGAGCGGCTTCTCGCGGGGGCGGCAGAGGCGGGACAAGTGCAGACGGACGGCTGGTCTGGCCCGCGCCTCAGTTTCCCCATCTACAAGTGGGGTGAAGACCAGGCCCCCCCGCGGGTGGTTGTGCCTGGGCATTAAGAGCCCTCTAGCGGTTTCCTTGCTCGTCGCTGACTCTCAGCCTGCCGGGGCCTCGTCCGCCCTCGCTTCCCCGCGTCCCCGGGGGCGGGCAGGCGCGGCCCTGAGTCTCAGGGGCCTCCGTTCTTTCTACGCCGGCCATGTCCAGTGGCGCTCACGCATCCGGGACACTCCGAGCCCTGACCCTCAGGCCCCCTTCGCCCCATAATCTCGGCCGCTGACTCTCAGCCTGAAGTGACTTTCTCAGGGAAACCTCCCTGGACTGCGAGGCAAACACCTCACCTCGGCCTCTTCATCTGAAACCCGGTGCATTGGGTTCATTTGCGTGGCGGCGGGTGCAAGTCCCTGCCCTGTGTGTCGCAGACCCCGGAGGTCAGAGGTCGGAGGTCGGGAGTCATTGCTGCCTGGCTCGCCCTCATCCCCCAGCGCACGGCCAGCAGGTGCCGCGGGACCGCCTTGGTGAGCCTGCCCTGCATTTGAGGGTTTTGTTTCTCACCCTCCATTTGAGATTCCTTCAAGGCTTGGTCACCCTCCTGGCCGGCCGGCGTGCTAAATGGTTAGATCCCTGCCCGTGCCCCGAAGGGCCGGGTGTTCAGTTCCCAGCCGAGGGCACATGCCTGGATTGCAGGCTTGATCCACGGCCCCGGTCCGGTCAGGGCGCCTGTGGGAGGCAACCAGTTGATGTGTCTTTCGCACATCGATGTTTCGCTCTCTCTCCCCCCTGCCTTCCCTCCCTTCCATTCTCTCTAAAAATCAGTGGGGACACACACACACACACACCCCACCTCCTTCAGGAAGCCTTCTGTGACCCTGCCCTAACCTGGAGGTGGGCGTGCGGTCTCTGATTCTCCTGCCTGTGCTGCGGCCGTTCCGCGCTGAGCACTGGCTCATTTATTCCCGAGCCCCTGCACGCATTCTGCAGAGCTTTACTGAGCATCTACGATGCGTGCCGGGCGCGGTGAGTGCTGGGAAAGCATGGGAAGCGGCGGGCGCGGGCTTTCCCGGTGCCAGCGCTGCGGGCCCCAGGCGTGGGCGCCCAGGCTGGAGGCGGCAGCACTGTGGCGTGGCGGCCGGGGCCGGCGCAGGGCGGGCGGTGCTTCCTGCCGCATCACTGTCGCCGGGCCCCGAAGGCGCGGCTCGGTCCGGGTTTGCCTTTCAATCCAGCATCTCCTCCCACGGAAGGAGCGCGGCTGGGAGAGCGAACGGAAGTGAAGCTGGACGCTTCGGAGCCGGTTCCACGCTGGCGCCGGTCTTCAGGGCACCGAGTGTGCCAGCGGAAGCCTTTGACCCACTTCGGGCCGCGGAATCAGGTCTTAGGTGGCAGTTCGCTCTCACATGCACTGACCTGTTCCAGGGCGCCCTGAGTGCCAGGGGCCGCGCCCGCCTTCTCTCTGCCGTGGCAGTTCCAGCATCAGAGGCGAGGAGGCCCTCCTGCCCGAGTCTGTCTTAATCAGTGTGATGATCGCTCTCTGAAAGGCACGCGTGGGGGGGGGGGGTGCTTGCAGAGCTGGCTGGCGCGTCTGTAGCTGGGCTCCGTTTGGGGTGGGAGCGGGGGAGGAGGACTCTCTCTGGACTTTGCCAGTTCCTTCCCTAGGGTCACAGACCACGAGGGAGGTCAAGGCCGCAGGGGCACGCAGGCTTTGCTCTGTGGCTGGGGTGACGGGAGGAAGGCCGGCAGCTCTGTCCTGCCCGGGGCGTCAGGGGCCCAGGAGGTCAGGTGGGGGCATGGCCGGCTGCCGAGGCGCCTGCGAAATCCTTCTGCCCGCCTCCGTGGGCAGGGCCGCCTTCCAGCCCCAAGCTCCCTCTTCCATTAGGCTCCCTCCAACCAGGCAGGGGAGCTGGGGTTGAGGGTTTTTTCCGTCACGTGTATGGAGTGTTTTTATTTTTTTAGTATGTCTTCATTGAATTTAGAGAGAGGAAGGCAGAGCGGTAGAGAGATGGAAACGTCGATGAGAGAGAAACATCGATCATGCCCTTGACCAGGAATTGAACCCACGGCGCTTGGGTACCAAGGCGGATGCGCTAACCACTGAGAACGCCGGCCAGGACCTGTGTGTGGATTTTCTGGAGGAGCACGAAAAGGTTCTTTTTAGCTCTTTTTTTCGGAAGAAGTAACAAGTAAAGAGAGAACTAGCCATTACAGACTGCAGAGCTGACACACACTCGGAGCGTGAGCAGTTTAGGCACGATGAGATGGGAGCCCGCTCTGACAACGGCTTCGTGAAGCGGAAGCCGACGCGAGAAGGCGGGGGACCGTCAGGGTGCGGAGGCATCGGCAAGCTCACGAGGCGACGGGCAGGCACCAGGCTGCGGTCTGGAACGTGGCCACGTGGCATCTGGGGCCATGTTGTCCCTGGGATACGGTCAAAGCCACACCCCGGGGCAAAGCCGTTAGGAACCTAAGTACTTGTAGCACGTCCGTGGGGCCAGGAGCCAGACTCTGGGACAGAAGCCTTTAAGAAGGGAAGGCCCTGGGAAACACCCCAGACTTCGGGTTGGAACCTCAAAACACTGCCACGAGGAAGGAGGTGACCTGGGGCTTGATCAGCTGCTCACGGACATCTCAGTCCTCGTGGTTGGATGAAAGTGACCCCGGATGGCTGAGACCTCGGATGCCAGGCAGAGCCACTGCATCGAGGGACAGCATCACACGCGGCCTCTATTTCTAAGAACAAACTCTCAAATACAGGCAGCCCTCACTTTGCTCAGTTCTACGATGCACAACGTTTAAGTGCCGTGGAAAGTTAAACTGTGTGAACCACGTCCCGCGGGGTTCAGGGTTCGGGATCTGGAGAAGGGCCGCGCGCACATGACAGAGACGAGACAAGAAATAATAATTTGGAAATATTGGGGGCTGGGCGAAAGTCCAACTCAAGGAGGAGGACGTCACTGGTGCCCAGGCCTTGCCAACCTTTTATTCAATTTTGGATACACGTCTAGCCCTTAGGCAGGCAGGCAATTCCGGTAACAGACAGTCTTAAAGGTCAGTAAATATTAGTAAAGATTTACTCTGAGACTATTTTGTCAGGAAATTGCTTGAGCCACCATTGTCTGGACTAAACAATCGGTGCATAGCTCTGGCCCTTGTCAGGGGCTCAAGGTTCACCAGCATTCCAGGCTCCTTGTTTATACTTCTCTGATAGTGAAGACAACGGGTGGCTTCCAACATTAAACAACAGCCGCCCCCAACAACACGGCTGCATCCCAGTTACCGTAAGCAGTTGTGTAAAGTACAGTCGGCTGCCCGCTCTCCAGCACGTAGATCACCGCATAGATACCAGTAGCACGTGCATAGGGACCGGTGACCAATCCCATCGCTGCTTTCAGAGTCAGGCTGTGACTGGTCCCGGTGCATCAGTCATTCAGGTCTCAGCACAGCGGGTGATCAGAGCCTCCTCGTCTCCCAGTAAAAAAACCCACCTGACGTTCTCTAGAAACGGGGGCGCGCAGGAGGAACGGGCCAGCAAAGGTGAAAATGCAGAAACTACGTGCGAAGTGATGATGCTGGACGTAAAATTCTAATCCAATGTAAGTGGAGTCATGGAAAAAAATAGCTGCCCCGGGCACGTGGATGCTCCTGCCCGCGGGAGGCGCTGGGCGCGCCATGGAGGAACTTGGTAAAACGAGGCAAGTGGAAAAGATGAAGGTGTCCTGGAGGAAGCGACCCCAGCAAAAACACTTCCCCGCAAAGGAGCGCGGAGGTACTTCATGTTGGGGATCCAGCCCCAACCGGGCATGTGCCCTGACCGGGATTCCAGCCCGCCCTCTCGGTGCCTGGGCCGTCGCCCAACCAACTGAGCCACAGCGGCCAGGGCCACATGCTACCTTTCATGGCCTGGCACTGCCATTCACATCCAGACTGTGCAGGAGGGCACACAACACAACCAACCAAGCATATGAGGCGAGAAGACCTCATGAACCAGCAGAAAGAACAGATGATAGAAACAGACCCTCATGGACTCCCGACAGGAGGCTTACAAAACGCAAACTTTAAAAGAAGTCTTGCTTACTATACTCAAGAAGAGGAGCGATAAGGTTGGGAATTTGGTGGAGTACGAGAAATTGTATTTTTTACAAAGGACGTGCATTTGAAAAGTCCAGTAGAAACTCTAAAGCTGAAAACACACCGCTGGAATCACGTACTCCGTAGAGAGAGAGAACAACAGAGCAGACACAGCTGGTGAGAGGATTGGGGAGCTGTGGCAGGTCAGAAGGTGCTACCTGAAGTGGTGCACAAAGACTAAGGCAGGATGCGCTGACAGCCGCCAGGGAGCAGTTCTAACGTGCGGTGACCGGAGGCCAAAGGGCACGAGAGAGCAAGCACGGGGCAGGAGCAATATTTGCAGAGACAGTGGTTGAAGTTTGTCCAACATTGGTGACATCAGACCACAAGTTCAAGAACCCTAAAGAACTAAAGAATTAAAAGCAGAAAATCCATACCTAGACACATCACCGTGAAACTGCGGGGCGGGGTGTGGGGGAGGAGGGAAGCAAAGGCAGAGATCATCTTTAAAGAAGCTAAAGGTAAAAAACAAAACAGAAACACCCACGCCTTTCCAAGGAGCAGTTCCGAGAACATTTCTCAACCAGAACAGCAGAAGCCGCAGGAGGAGGAGAGGACAGCTCCGTGCGCCGAAGGCTGGGTTTCTCCCAGGAATACAAGGTTCGCTCAACGTGTAAAAGTGACGGGGCGTCAGTAAACGTGAAGTGCTTTGGGACAAAAATGCACGAGACCCGTACAGTGAAATCTGCCAAACAGTGCTGAGAGAAATGTTACAAGACCCAGATCAAAGGCCGGCCGGACCACGCTGGAGAATCGGAAGACGCGGTTCCATTAAAATGCTGGCAGTTCCTCCCAAGACGGTTTACGGATTCCAGGCGACCAGGATGGCGCCTCAGCCTGCTACTTGTGGAATTCTGCAAGCTAATTCTAAAGTTACATGGAAATGGGAGGCTCTCGCGTGGCTAAAACAACTTTGAAAAAGAGCACTGTGGGAGGACGTAGACTACCTGATTTCAAGAATGATTGTAGAGCCCGCCCGCGGGGCTCAGTGGATGAGTATTGACCTACGAACCAGGAGGTCACAGTTTGATTCCCGGTCAGGGCACAGGCCCGGGTGGCAGGCTCCGATCCCCAGTAGGGGGCGTGCAGGAGGCAGCCGATCCATGATTCTCTCTCCTCATGGATGTTTCTATCTCTCCCTCTCCCTTTCTCTCTGACATCAATAAAAAAATATATTTAAAAAAATAATTATTGTAGAGCTGCAGTAATCAAGACCACGTGGTATTGGTGTGAAAGTAGTCAAGGAGACGAATGGAACAGAGTAGCAAGTCCAGAGACGGGCCTGGCATATATGGTCAGTTTGATTTTCTTCAAAGTGACCCGTCATAGCAGTGAGGAAAGGTAATCTTTTCAACAACCAGTGCTGGAATGATTGGATGGCAATATGCAAAAGGGGCCTCAACCCTCATCTCCCACCGTCTTGAAAAAGAAGGAGAAGGAGAAGGAAAACTTGCAGTGGGCCACACACCTAGTTGTCAGAGTTGAAACTATACCAGAAATCGTAGCGACTTGGGGTGTGGCAGAGATTACTTAGCTATGATGCAAAGAGCGTGAACTATAGGAGAAAGTGGGGCTTCCTCAAAACTATAAACCTACTCATCAGGAGACACGTAAGAAAACAAAAAGACAAGCAAGCCACAGACTGGGAGGAAATATGTGCAAACCACATCTGGCGAGGAACTTGTAGCTGGACGTATGAAGATCTCTTGGAATTCAATGAGAAGGAGGTGACCCAATTAGGAATGAAAGCACAGCTAGGGGGAAATGGGGATAAACTATTTAAGGAAGGGCACTGGCTGGCCGGGAAGCCCAGGAAAGATGGCCCACATCCCCCTGGTCGTTGGAAAACGCACATTAACGGTAGAGACGTCACTGCTGGCAGAGAGAGCCCGCCGCACCCTGACCAGAATGGCTGACACTGAGGCGACCGACCAAGTGTGGCTGAGGAGGTGGGGCGGCAGGAACGCCCATGCACGGACGGTGGCAAGGGGAAAAGTACAGCCACTTGGGGAAAACATTTTGGCGAATGGTACCGCTGATGTTATTACGAAAAGCGCCCTCCTGTACCTGAAGGAAGCCATTCGGGAAAGGCTGCGCCCGCCGTATGATTCCAACGCCAAGACGCTCCGGAAAAGGCAGAACGATGGAGACGCAGAAAGATGTGTGGTTGCCAGGGGTTAGGTGGAGGGAGGAACCGGGGGAGCCCAGAGGGTTTTAGGGCAAGGGAAGCGACTCGGCGGGACACGGTAGTGATGGGTGCGTGTCATTATGCGTTTGTCCAAACCCACAGGACATGCGACACCGAGAGTGACCCTAACCCAAACTCTGGACTTTGGTTAAGAACGACGGTGACGTTGGCTCATCCATAGTAACCGATGCCCCAAAGGAACGCAAGTTGTTACTCACAGGAAAACTAGGAAGCGGCTGGAGGAGGGTCATAGCAACTTTTGGTACTTTCTCCTCCATGTTTCTGTAAATCTGCAAGGTCTCTCAACAACAGTCTCATAACTAAAAGTGAAAGGTGAGGTGTATGTATGATATGCCTCAGGATCAGTCTAAAAGCCTCTCTACTCGGAAAACCCATTACATCACGGAGAGACATGAAATAGAGCCCAAATGGAAGGGCGGATGTACCATGTTCATGGAAGAGACCAGCTGGCACTGGAAAGGTTCTCTTTAGAGAGGCCTCACGTGCCACCCGGGGGATGCTGGCCCCCAACCCGGTGCGCGTTTAAGTGAAAGGTGTGGACTCTCCGGCCGATGGCAGAGGGTGTCGGTGACCCTGCAGCCCCGAAAGCACCCGCTCCCGGAAGGCCTTAGGATGTACTTGCTGAGCTTCATAGCAGAAACGCCCCTGCTTCTTGGGTTGTTCCTGTTCCCTCCGCATCCCTGTCGCTGTGCGTTGCGCTCCTTCTTGCTTCTGTGGAAAGGCTTTTCTTCGTTCAGCCTTGGCCCTTTAAACCCTGGGGTCTCCTCCCTCCGGGCTCCTTGCTTAGGTTCGTTAATTTATTTTTATTTTTTTTTTTGGTTAATCCTCACCCGAGGATCTTTTCCCACTGATTTCTAGAGAGAGTGGAAGAGAGAGGGAGAGACAGAGAGAAACCCATCGCTTGGTTGCCTCTCGCACACGCCCCAACCAGGGTCCTGACCGTGGAGGAGCTTGCAACCTAGGTACGTGCCCTTGACCGGAATCGAACCTGGGACCCTTTGGTCTGCAGGCCAACGCTCTATCCTCTGAGCGAAACCGGCCAGGGCTTAGGTCCACCAATTTAAGTAATACGAGGGTTTTTGTGTGAGAAAGGGGACCGTGCTCAGCATGCATCACGGTGTTAGACTCATTCGGTCGATGCTTACCGAACCCCGCCCGTGTGGGAGAGGAGGCTGAGCGGGAACTCTTGTTAAGGGGTGAGAGGTCGGTGGGCAGAAAGGCCTGGATGAACCCCCGCCGTGAGCTGTGGGGACACAGGTGGACAGGGGGGTCCTTCCGGGGGATCCGGGCGGGCTTCTGGGAGGCAGCGGTACCGGAGCTGGCCCTGAAACATGTGGGGATAGGAACGGGGTAACGGGCGGAGGCTGGAAGGCATGCCGTGCGGTTGGCGAATGCCGGGTCTGTTCCTTCGGCCAGAATACGGGGTCTGCCCGGGAAGTGAGAGAGGTGGGTCCCGCCGCCGGCAGACCTGGTGGGGTCTCGATGACGCTCGGGCTCCGTGCCAGGCACTCGGGGGCCATGGGAGTGGGCACAGCACGGCATCCCTTTCCCACGGCTGGTGGGGGCAGGGGGGAGCCTGCTGACCGGTACGTGCGGGGGTGCCCGCGGAGGGTGGGGGAGCTCAAGGGTGGCCTCCCGGGAAGGTGGCGACTGAAAGGCGAGAGTGGCTGCGACTCCCGGCAGAGCCGTGGGCAGCCGGCCGGCACCGGGGAGGGGCCCGGGCATGAGTGCCTGGAGGAATGTCCCGAGAGGAGAGGACAGGAGGTCCCAGGAGAGAGGCGGCGGCCGGTCACCGTGGAGGCCTGGGGGCGTTGCAAGGGCTCCGGTGTCCGTCCTCTGTGAGAGCTGCCCTGGAAGGCGTGTGCTCCGTGGGGCGTGACACGCATGTGACACGCTGGATTTAGCTGCGAAGGCTCCCTCTGGCTGTCGTCGGGCCGGGCAGAGTTGAGGGTGTCTCCAGGCTGACGGGGCTGGTGGGGGGTGACGGGGACCCCACTGCACGGGGCAGGGCACCCACCGTGGTCCAGCCTGGCCTTCGTGGAGCCACGTGACCTTGGATGGTGTCATCCTTGGTCTGTTTGCTTACCTGCAAGGCCAGGTATTTGGAACTGAGGTGGCGTAGGCCCCTAAGGAGGGGGCGGAATGACTGTCCTCTAGGCTGTACCCGGGGACAGCTGGCGGGGAGAGCAGGTGAGGCTGTGGCAGGGGCCCAGGTGAGAGGGGGCAGGGGTCCAGGTGGGAGGGGGCAGGGGTCCAGGTGGTAGGCCACAGGGGTCCAGGTGGGAGGGGTCCAGTAGGAGGGGGCAGGGGTCCAGGTGGGAGGGGGCAGGGAATAGGGGTCCAGGTGGTAGGCCACAGGGGTCCAGGTGGGAGGGGTCCAGTAGGAGGGGGCAGGGGTCCAGGTGGGAGGCTGTGATGCCCGGTGCCAGGTGGAGACGGATGGATGCCAGTGACTTAAGAGGGAAACAGATTTATTCCGAACAAACTGACCGCCTGCAGGACCCTACCCTGTCCCTCTGCAGCCGAGAAAGGCCAAGGTCACCCCAGGGTGTGCCGGGGACGAGGCGAGTGGACAGCTGTTCCCGCCTCGCGTGCGCTCCCGGCTGGCAGGGTGGCTGGGCGCCTGCAGCACCGAAGCCCGTGGCTGCCACAGGCCCCTCCATGCCCCACACTCGGCCCGGTGGGAGCGCACGTCGGACCCGGAAACATGGCGTCCGTCCCCGCAGCGCAGAGCCCACGGGCCCCTCCTGGTTTCGCTGGGAGGGGGGCGCCCACTCCTTTTAGGACAGATGCTTCTGCTCCCCTTTCTCTAACAACGGGCTTGTCCCCCACGCGGAGCGGCTGCCGCAGAAGCCGCCTGGCGTGTCAGCGACGGTCGCTAACGTCCGAACTGTCTCGAGCTGCTTGGCATCAGTGTCCGGGAGGTTTTGTTTCTGTTTGTTTTTTTAAAATATATTTTATTGCCCTGACCGGTGTGGCTCAGTGGATAGAGCGTCGGCCTGCGGACTGAGGGGTCCCGGGTTCGATTCCGGTCAGGGCCATATACCTTGGTTGCGGGCACATCCCCAGTAGCAGGTGTGCAGGAGGCGGCTGACCGATGTTTCTCTTTCATCGATGTTTCTAGCTCTCTCTCCCTCTCTCTTCCTCTCTGTAAAAAATCAATAAAATATATTTTAAAAAGTAAAAAATAAATAAAATATATTTTATTGGTTACAGAGAGAGAGACAGAAACATCAATGAGAGAGAATCACGGATTGGCTGCCTCCTGCACACCCCACCCCGGGGATGGAGCCCACAACCCCGGCCTGTGCCCTGACTGGGAATCGAACCATGATCTCCTGGTTCGTAGGTCGATGCTCAGCCGCGGAGCCCCGCCGGCCGGGCTGGTGCTGTCACTGTTTTTTATTTTAGTTTTTAAACGGTTACAGGGCAGCCGAGAGGCCCGGCTCCCCTCGGTGGAGTCGCTGGCAGATGGCCAGTTCACCTCGGTGGAGTCGCTGGTAGCTGGCCTAGCTCACCTCGGTGGAGTCGCTGGCAGATGGCCTAGCTCACCTCGGTGGAGTCGCTGGCAGAGGCCTAGCTCACCTCACTGGAGTCGCTGGCAGATGGCCTAGCTCACCTCGGTGGAGTCGCTGGCAGAGGCCTAGCTCACCTCACTGGAGTCGCTGGCAGATGGCCTAGCTCACCTCGGTGGAGTCGCTGGTAGCTGGCCTAGCTCACCTCGGTGGAGTCGCTGGCAGAGGCCTAGCTCACCTCGCTGGAGTCGCTGGCCATTTTCGAAGGTTGGCACGTTGCGCCCGAGTTGCTGCGTTTGTGAGCCTGCTATGGTGTGTGACTGCTTCTTGCCAACCTTTCCTGGCGACGGGGTCTGTGGTGACAGCGCAGGCCGCTCCCGACGTTGCCACGTGTCCTGTCTTTCTGTTTTGGTCACTCTCGCTAGATTTTCTAATCAGTCATCTAACGCCCGCCTCGGGAAGCTGGCCGTGGAATAGCCAAGCACACGCGAAGCGCGGAAGGAGGCAGCGGTGAGGGCTAGGGGCGGGGGTGAGGGCCAGAGGACAGCGGTGAGGGCCAGGGGCGGGGGTGAGGGTCAGAGGACAGCGGTGAGGGCCAGGGGCGGGGGTGAGGGTCAGAGGACAGCAGTGAGGGCCAGGGGTGGGGGTGAGGGCCAGAGGACAGCGGTGAGGGCCAGGGGCGGGGGTGAGGGCCAGGGGCGGCGGTGAGGGCCAGGGGCGGCGTTGAGGGCCAGAGGACAGCGGTGAGGGCCAGGGGCGGAGGTGAGGGTCAGGGGCGGTGGTTAGGGCCAGGGGTGGCAGTGAGGGCCAGAGGACAGCGGTGAGGGCCAGGGGCGGCGGTGAGGGCCAGGGGCGGCAGTGAGGGCCAGGGGCGGCGGTGAGGGTCAGGGGCGGAGGTGAGGGTCAGGGGTGGCAGTGAGGGCCAGGGGCGGAGGTGAGGGTCAGGGGCGGCGGTGAGGGCCAGGGGCGGCGGTGAGGGCCAGAGGACAGCGGTGAGGGCCAGGGGTGGCGGTGAGGGCCAGGGGCGGCAGTGAGGGCCAGGGGCGGCGGTGAGGGCCAGGGGTGGCGGTGAGGGCCAGGGGCGGCGGTGAGGGCCAGGGGCGGGGGTGAGGGCCAGGGGCGGCGGTGAGGGCCAGGGGCGGGGGTGAGGGCCAGACGGCGCCGGTGAGAGAGACCCGGAGGAACAGCGCCAGTGCAGCAGGGCTGGCTCTGTAAGAGAGTGCGGGAGGGAGTCTGCGGCCGGGGCGAGGTCCGGTTCCCAGATCCGACACCAACAGCTCAGGCCACAAAAGGAGAAAGTGGTAAACCGGCTCCCTCGAGATGAAGACTTAAGCTCTCCACAGGGCAGTTCTAGGAGAACGAAAAGCCAGACGAGAAGAAATCGTAGGAATCGCATCACCCTGGTGAAGACCTTACCTTCAGCATACAGAGGAAGCTCTGAGACTTCACCCAAAGAAAATAACCCGATTTAAAACACACACATGTTTTTATTGATTCTAGAGGGAGATAGGGAGAGAGAAACATCCGGGATGAGAGAGGATCGTGGACCGGCTGCCTCCTGCACACCCCCCACTGGGGATGGAGCCCGCAACCCGGGCCTGGGCTCTGACTGCGAGTTGAACTGTGACCTCCTGGTTCCTAGGTCGATGCTCAACCCCTGAGCCACGAGGCCGGGCTCACCTCCTTTATTTTTAATTCAATGGATTGGGGTGACACTGGTCAACAGGAACGCACGGGTTTCGGGGGGTCTCTGCGACTAGCTCTGTGTATTGCACCGTGTGCCCACCGCCCAGAGTCAGATCTCCTCCCGTCACCGGACATCAGGGCCCCTCCCCCCACCCTCCCCCTGGCAGCCCCCACTGCTGAGCGTGCTCATAGCTTTCAGTGTCATGTCCCACACACGCGTGAACTCGTATGGTCCTTGGCTTTCTCTGACTGACTGACGTCACTTCGCATGATGTCCTCCGGGTCCATCCCTGCTGCTGCCAGTGGGGCCACTTCATCCTTCCTTCTGGCTGAGGAGCAGCCACTGTGGGTTGTCCCCCATCTCCTGCCTCCGGTCCTCTCTCGCGGGGCACTGCTGGTCTCCATGGCTTGGCCTCCGTGACTAACGCTGCCACGCACACAGGGGCGCGCCTGTCTTAGCGATACGGGATCTGGAGTTTTCGGGGTGTACACCCAGGACGGGGGTGGCTGGGTCCTGGGGTAGCTCCGAGGCCTGGCCCAAGGCGGAGCTCACCCCTATGTCGCGTCTCTCTCTTGGCCCCGTCTCCGTCTCCCACACCCACTGCCCTGGGCTGCGGCCCCCAAGGCCAAGGAGGTGGGCGTGTGCTGCTGGGCGGGACTCTCCCCCCTGGACATCACGGTCCCGACGTGGCCATCAGTTTAACCGAAACTAAGCTCAGCCTGCCGCTTGTGTGCTGTTCCCGCGAAAGCCCTTCCTCGTTCTGGGTGTCATCCCGCCGGCTCACTGGCCAGGCCCTGGTCCTCCGTTGCTTCTCTGCCACGTGCCTGGCAAACGCTCCGGCGGCGCCCCGTCGCCGGGGTGCCATCTCTACGGGCCGTGCCCCCGTTACATGTGAATTTCACTTCCGCCGACTTGACCCGGGACAAGCTTAGCGCACTGGCGTTTCGTCGGGACGGACCGGGCGGCGGCTTCCTCTGGTTCCCCGTCGCCATCGGTCCGCAGAGCCATCACTGCGGGATTTGGCTCTCCGTCCGGCTCCCGGGAGGATGGCGGTGTGCGGCGGGAAGGAAGGAACACATCCCAGGGCGGGGCCCAGGGCGGAGGCGGGGTGTTCCCGGGACCGGGCTGGGACCGGGCTTTTGGCACATTTAGATAAAGGCACAGAGGCCGTCCGCTCCCTCCTGTGCCATTCCGGCGTGTCACCCATTTCCACATGCCAGGCTCTTCCGCCGGCAGCGTGTCAGTGCCTCGGGCGTTGCCGGGAAGGTTCTAGATAGCGTGGCCAGGCCCTCGTGCTGGGCGCCGTGTCCGCGGCGCGTCCGGTGTGACTCACAGTCCGGGGCGGGCCTGGGTCCGCGCCGCGCCACGCTCCGGTGCTGCCTTCTGTTGCCAGTGTGTCGCCGCCGTTCCCTGTGGTTGGTGAGCCTGTTAACCACTGGGCGGGGTAATGATTAATCAGGTTCCCCGAATTCCTGCTGTCCGGCGGGGGCACGGGGCCGTTTGGCATTTCTCTTGTGGATGTTGAAATGTTACTTTAAACCCTAGACCAGCAAACTAAGCTAACAGGCTTCTAAGTATTAAGCCTGACACCTAACGCCTACCCGGAGAAGTCTGAGGACGGGGCCACGGCCGTGGGCGAGAGCAGGCAGGAAGGCGCTTCGGTGGAGCCGTCCTGCCCGCCGCCACGCGTCCTCCCGCACAGACGCCCACCCCGGCCCCCCCGCCAGCCGGCGAGGCCTCCCGGGCTCACGTGGCAAAGCCGAGGCAGTCGGTAACTCTGAGACGGCACTGCCGAGCCTGCGAGGTGACAATCCGACAGGGTTTACAGGACAGGAAGCCAGGGCTGGCGACAGAGACGCGGGAGCGGAGGGAGAGCTGACGGCTGTGACCGTTCCCCGACCCGCGAGTGAAGCGCGGGGTCTGAGTGTAAACGCGGCCCCGTGGCATCTGTCCTTTCCGGGTGTCGGGTCGCAAGCACGGAGCGGTGCCGACAGCCGGGACAGTGCCGGGCTGTTACCGAACACCTAATTTCAGGAAAGCCGTCTGGGTCCCAGGAGCTCCCGTGGGGAGACGGAGCGGGCAGAGGAGGCGCTGCCCTCGGAGCCGGCCCTGGGGGCTCTCCCCGTCTTCTGTCTGGGGGCGGGGAGTCTTTTCTGCCAATGGGTGTTTGTAACACCCTCCCAGGCCATGCCCTTGACCACCGTACCCGTGAGCCTGCTGTGTTTGGTCATACAGTTCGTTGACTTGCCCCTAACGCGTGGCAGGGCCAGACCGAGTGAGGCCCGCGGGCCGGACGCTGCCCGCCCTGGTCTGTCCCAACCAGAGGACGAGGCTGCCTTCCTTTCTTCAAAGCACCTCACTGCCGTTACTGCCGAGCGCCCCAGCTTCTCTCTCTGCCACTGCCACGTGGGGAGCCCGCCTGAGGCCCGTGCCCGCCCCTGCGCGGTCTGTCGTGATGCCCGTGCGTGCGGTCCCGTGCCCCGGCCGCGGAGCAGGCCTCTCCCGCGGGGAACGGTGTTGGTCAGCGTCCCCTCTGTCCCCCTCCCGGCCTCCCTCGCCGTGAGGCTCCGCAGCCCGGAACGCTGGGTTTTTAAATCCCTGCCACGCGGAAGGGCCGCCCTGCCAGTGTCGGATCCCTTTCCCGAGGTGGCGTGACTTCTGCCCCAGACACCCGCTCCGCCTGTTTCCTTTGGAAGGCTGGCCGCGGCCGCTGTGCCCTGCAGGTGCCGAGGCTGAGCCGGGCGAGTCCGGGTGAGTCCCAGGCGGACCTTCGCCTGGTGCTGGTGGCGCAGGCACTGCCGGGCGCCTCTGTGCCAGGCGCGGCGCAGTGCCAGGAGCCCAGCGCTTGCTGCCTCCCGGGGATTGTCCTGGACGCGAGCTGACACAATTCGCAAAACATTCCCGCCCCCGGGAACACGGCGCACGGCCCAGTGGAGACGGACGTGGACGCAGGCCAATCAGGGCTCTCCCGGAGTGGCGATGCGTGGGAACCAGGGGAGGGTGCCCCTGGCCCTCCTTGGCTGCACCCCAGGGGCCTGATCTTCCCCATCAGCAGATGCCTCCGTGTGAAAGGTGACCCGTCGATGGTCATACCTTCCCTGCGCTCGGGAGCAGGGAACAGGAGCCCAAGTCTGTCCTCTATCTGCCCCCTCTCGCCCTCCCTTCCTTTTCGAGTTCCCTTTTTTGTTTGTTTGGTTAATCCTCACCCGAGGATGTGTTTCCGTTGATTTTCAGGGAGAGTGGAAGAGAGGACGAGAGACAGAGAGTAACGCTGATGTGAGAGAAACACATCGGTGGGTCGCCTCCTGCAGGTGCCCCGACCAGGGCCTGGGGCTGGGGAGGAGCCTGCAACCGAGGTCCATGCCCTTGACCGGACTCGAACCCGGGACCCTTCAGTCCGCAGGCTGATGCTCTATCCACTGAGCCACACCGGCCAGGGCTGTTGCTTTTTTTTTTTTTTTAATGTCCTGTAGTTTTGGGGTGCCCTGCGTGGTGGTTCTCAAGGGAATGTTTGGTGGGTGAGCGTTGGTTACTGAGACCTACAACAGCACCCCTGAGGTGCACACTCGCGTTTCTGAGGCGCAGGAGGTGGCCCTGACGTGGCCGTGGCGGCTCAGGACAGCGGGCCGGGGGTCCCTGGGCCTCGGTTACGGAAGGTGTGCCGGGAGCAGAACCTTTGCCGGGACCAGGCCGCGGCCGAGCTCTCCCGGCGCCCCCGTCTCGGCCCTCGGGCTGGGAAAGCTGCGTGCTGGGACTGAGGCCTATTTAAACTCCATTTGCATTCCAGATACTTCCCTAGCCACTGGGTCTTGATCCGTGGCCAGCCGGGCGCTGCTGAGAAAAGCCGCCCTTTGTCTCCCTCCAAAGCGCTGAGCAGGGACCCAGGACCGGGCCGGGGGTGCCCCCACGCTCTGGATGTTAGACGCAGAGCTGGCGACCCCTGGGGTACTCCTGCGCCCCGAGGAGAAGCGAGAGCCGCCGGGAGCGCCTGGGGCCCAGGACATGCCCGGCTGCGGGGAGGCGGGGCTGTGAGCCTTGCTCCGCTCTCCACCTGGGCCCCTACCTGCTCCCGCCGGGTGGAGCACGGGGCGGAGCAGAGGGCTCAGTGTCGCGTGGAAAGCCGGCCGGTGGCCGCTCTGCCTGAGGTTTATCCGTCTGCCCTTCCTCCGCGGCGAGGCCCCGTGCGTCGCTAGCGGAACCTCGGCCGTGCTTTCCAAGCCACGGGGCTCTGGCTGGTGTGGCTCAGCGGCTAGAGCATCGGCCTGCAGACGGAAGGGTCCCAGGTTTGATTCTGGTCAAGGCCACAGGCCCAGGTTGCGGGCTCGATCCCCAGTGGGGGCGTGCAGGAGGCCGCCGGTCCATGATTCTCTCTCATCAGTGGCGTTTCTCTCTCTCTCTCCCTCCCCCTTCCTCTCTGAGATCCATAAAACATGTATTTGTTTAAAAATGAAATAATGAGAACTCGGAACATCCGAACTCCCGCGCTGCAGTGGCCGGGAGCCTCACGTTGTCCCGTGAGTCGAAGACCAGCCCCTGGTGCACCTACGCTCCCGGCTGGACAACTGTCCGCCCTGGACGCTGCCAGGGCACAGAGGTGGGTGGAGCTGGCGAGGTCTGGGCCGTCCCCGGACAGTCTGCTGGTTGCCGTGGGCACGGGCCGGGGGGCGGTCAGGCCGGAGAGAGGTCACGCAGGCCCAGAGGTGCCGAGGTGATGGGCCGTCGGTCTGGAGGGCACAGGGCGTGTTTGAGTAGAGGGCCGGCGCCGGCTCGGGAGACACGCTGTTTGACTTTGTACCCGTGTCCCTTTGCTCGGCACCATAACAGAGGACCACGGGGCAGGCGGCTCGGACAGCAGGCAGTTCCTTCGTCACGGCCCGGAGGCCCGAAGTCCGAGACCCACCAGTCGGCCGGTCTGGTGTCTCCGGGGGCCTCTCCGTGGCTTGCAGGTGGCGACCTGGCTGTCCTCACACGTCCCCGGGGTCTCTGAGTCCGATCCTCTCTTCCCCGAAGGACACCAGTCAGAGGAGTCGGGGTCCACGCCGAACACCTTTAGTCTCGCCGCCTCGTCCTTCTCTCCAAGTCCGGCCCCGTTCTGGGGCCGGGCTGGACCCCAGCGCGTGAATCGGGGGGACGCTGCTCAGCCCTCCGCAGTGCCCCCGGGAGAACCTTCTTTCGCTTGTGAGCGGAACTGTCTGGCTTCGCCGGGGACTCGCCTGCGTCGATTGCTTTAAACTCCGACGTGTCTGTTGCTGCACAAGCATTTCTTGGGCTTGCCCACGTGAGTGACCGAGGGTGCCGGAGGGCCTGTCATGTTGTGCCGACCGCTGTCCCTCCCGCTGTCCCCAGGCCCCAGCCTCAGCCGCACTGTGCCCAGCTGGCACCCACCCGCGCTTCCCTCCTGGGCCTTTGCACGTGCTGTCGACTTGCTGGGACGCTGCCCCCCCCGACCCCTGCCCAGCTCCCCCCTCCTTCCTTCAGCTCTCACTGTCCCCATCGGGGCCGTCCCTGGGCACCCGTGTGGACCAGAGTCCATTTCCCGTCCACTCTCCTGCGTCACCGTGTCCCTCCGACCCGCCGTATGTGCATGTGTTTATTTGCTCGCCGTCCGTGTTCCCGGAGACCAGGGACTGTGTGTCGGCCGCGGCCTTGGCCGCCTCAGGTCCGTGGCTGGAGCTCAGCACGCAGTGTGACTGGTGATGAATGCCTGACTCCCGGCCCGTTTGGCAAAGGCGCCTTACCGTTTTGTGTTGAAAGGTTTTCCTCTTCTCAGTGAGCTTATCCAGACTCAAGCCCTGACCCCAGTGAGACACAGCCCAGCTCCCGCCCCGCCCCGTAACTCCTTCAGAAGGCCGGGAGAGCTTTTCCAGAAGGCGTGCCAAAAGCGCCCTCTTCCACCGGCCGGCGCGGCTCAGTGGTGGAGCGCCGACCTATGAGCCGGGAGGTCACAGTTCGATCCCTGGTCAGGGCCGCGGGCTCGGTCCGGTGTGGGGCGTGCAGGAGGCAGCTGAGCCATGAGTCTCTCCCATCCAGATGTCTCTGTCTCTCCCTCTCCCTCTCCCTCCGCCTTCCTCTCTAAAAAAAATCAATAAAAACATGAAAAAAAGACTCGCGCAGAGGCAGTCCGTGTTGGGGTACGGTCCACGGGCGCCTTCCGTGGTACAGGACGTTTTCGGGCGTGGGAACCGTGTCCCTCCGGGTCAGCCTCACCGGCCGCTCCTCTCTCTCTCTCTCCAGCTCCTGGCAGCGGGTTGGCGCGGGCCGGGCGGCCGGCGCCGCTGGGCAGGATGGTGGACACCGAGAGCCCGATCTGCGCCCTCTTCCCCCTCGAGGCGGACGACCTGGAGAGCCCACTGTCTGAGGAGTTCCTACAGGAAATGGGGGGGATCCAGGAGATGTCCCAGCCCATCGGCGAGGACAGCTCCGGAAGCTTCAGCTTCACCGACTGCCAGTATTTAGGGAGCGGCCCCGGGTCGGAGGGCTCCATCATCACGGGTGAGTGTGCGGTTCCGGGCGCCTATGTCTCCACCGAGGAGAGGTGCCCTTTAGTGGGGGAGGGGGGGGAGGAGGGGAGGGGGTGCAGGGGGAGCCTATGTCTCCACCGAGGAGAGGTGCCCTTTAGCGGGGGAGGGGGGGGAGGAGGGGAGGGGGTGCAGGGGGAGCCTATGTCTCCACCGAGGAGAGGTGCCCTTTAGCGGGGGGGGGGGGGGTGGGTGGGCAGTGTTGCATCTCCCGCAGTGACAGTGACATCTGTCACGTGACGGCTGTGGCCCTGCTTGTGCCCCTCCTGCACTCCTTGAAAACAGACCCCCCTGGTGTAATAAAAATGACTCCTTTTTAAAAAAACATATTTTTGTATTGCTGTCCGAGAGGAAGGCGGAGGGAGAGAGAGAAGCATCCGTGATCAGGGGGAGTCACTGTCCGGCTGCCTCCTGCACGCCCCGCCCCGCACTGGGGTTCGAGCCCACAACCGGGGGGGTGTCCGGACCGGGAATCGACTGTGACCTCCTGGTTCCTAGTTGACCCCGAGCCACGCCGGCTCTGGCTGCTGCTTTTTAAACCTGGAAGTGTAGGGGAGCCCCCTCCCACTTCCTGCATTAACAGCGACGAGGCAGCCAGGCCGGCACGACTCGGTGGTCAGAGCGTCGCCCAGCAGGCCGAGGAGTCTGGGGTTCCGTTCCCGGTCAAGGGCGCACGCCTGGGCTGCGCATTCGATCCCCATTCCTGGCCTGGGCGTGTGCGGGAGGCGTCAGTGTGTGTCTCTGTCACATGGATCTCCCTCCCCCCACCTTCCCCGCCCCTCCCGCTCCCTTCCACTCTTCCCAGAAGTCCGTGGACAGAGTACCCCGCCCCAGCACCTGCTGTGAGCGGCACCTGGTTTGAAGGGCCCCGTCTGGGCGGGGCTGGGCACGGGGCTCCCCGGCGGAAGTGGCCTTGGGTGGGGACTGGAGCAGGTGACCTAGATCAGCCAGGGGCGGCCGCTGGCGGCTGGGAACGAGGTCTGGGTGCGCTTTCCCGCTGAGAGGGGGACACGGGGGCCTGAGGGAGTCGCGAGAAGGGTCTCCGTGGCCACGTCTGCTGAAGGTCTCAGGCCCCTTCCCTCCTCGGCTCCTCTCTGCCGCGTTCTTCTCGCGCATTTCCGCCCCTGGAAGGTGGTTTCCGTGCCCTTCCACGGCGGGAAGCTGTTCACGGGTAAAACCTGCGGACAGACGGCCGTGGGAAGGGCGTGCTCTGAAGCTGGGGGCACAGACGCTGTTGACAGGAGGTGGCAGGAGGGGCGGTGGGCCAGCCAGGAGCAGGGGAGGGGCCGGGGGGAGCACCTTCTCATTCACGCATTTGCCTTGCGTCTTCTCTGGCGAAGCTCCTGCTCACCCCTCCAGCCCGTCTTGGAGCGGAGCTTCTGGCTGCGGCCGCAGGAACGTCCGGGGCTGCGTGCTTTCGCGAGCTGCGTGGCTCACGCCTGCTCCTCCGGGTCCGAGCTGTCCTTTCTTCCTCCCGTCGGGGGCCCTCTGAGCGCGGCGCCCTGGATGTGACGCCGTCCGACGACCAGAGCCGTTTCCCTCATGGACCGGAGAGCCCGTGTCTGACCCACAGTCGCTTCCGGAAGTCTATTCTCAGGGCGACACTGATGCTCATTGCTCTCCTTCCCTCTGCACCCGTCATGGCTCCGGCGGCGTTCACGACATCGGCGGCTGCCTCCCCTCGGTGGACTCTGCACCTTTGTCCCGAGTCGCCGGCCTGAGGTGTGGGCGTCTGTTTCTGGGCTCTCTGTCCCGTTCCGTGGATGCGTGGGGCTCATTTGACACCAACGCCACGGACTCCCGAGGTCGGGGGTGGGGGGGGACATACGTCCTCAACTTGGTGCCTCTTCCCTGACGATGTGTGAGGATCCCGGGCCCTTTCCCTTCCCACATTCGCTCTAGAATCAGCGTGTCCGCTTGTCCCAAAGCAGCCTGCGGAGGCTTTGGCTGGGGCTGCCGTCGATCCCTGGGGGGGAGAACGGGCATCTTCAGAATGCGGAGTCTTCCGAGCCGAGACTGGATTGCTCCGCTGACTCTGGGCCTTTCACTGCCCTCAGCAGTGTTTTGCTGTTTCTCGCGTACGCGTCTTTCGCATGTCTTGTCCGACCGGTGGCTAGGTGTCTCATACCTTTTTGATGCAGTTGTAAATATCTTTCAGATTTCTGACCATTCGTTGCTGTTGATAACAATGCAGTTGATGGGCCGGTGATCTCATATCCCACACTCTTGTTCAACTGCTTAACCCGTTCCAGTGGTTTCATGCACATTCTTGAGGGTTTCCTACACAGAGAGTTGTGTCATCGGTACGTAAAGACAGTTTCCCTTCTTGCCTTTCTAGCTGGATGCCTTTTAGGTATTGTTCTTGTCGTATTACACTGGTGAGACCCTCCGGTACCGCGCTGAGGCGACTTGACCCATCCCTGCCTTGTTCCTGCCCTTCGAGGGGAGGCATTCCTTCAGTCTCCTGCCACGAAGTCTGATGTTAACTATGGTTTTTTATGACTGCTCGTCATCAAGCTGAGGACGTCCCTTCTCATTCTAGTTCTCTGTGAGTTTTTATCGAGAATGGATGTTGGATTTTTTCCCCCCGCCCCGATATTTTTCCTGCATCAAGTAAGAGGATCAAATTGTTTTTCCTTCTTAGTTTGTTCATATGGTGAATTACGCTGTTGGATTTTCACAGGCTGAGACAACCTGGCATTTCCAGGATAAATCCTGCTTGGTCTTCGTGCACTGTTGGATTTCACTTGCTAACATTTTGGGAATCTTTGCATCCATGTACATGAAGCGTATTGGTTCTGTTTTCCTTTCTTTGTAGTCTTTGTCTGGTGTTGGTATTAGATTAATGCTGGCCTCATGGGTGAGTTAGGGAGTATTCCCTCCGCTTCCGTTTTTTTTTTTTTTTTTGGAAGTATTTCTGTAGAATTGATTTTATTTATTTATTTTTAAAATATATTTTATTGATTTTTTACAGAGAGAGAGAGTTAGAAACATCGATGAGAGAGAAACATTGATCAGCTGCCTCCTGCACACCCCCTCCTGGGGATGTGCCCGCCACTAAGGTACCTGCCCTTGACCGGAATCGAACCTGGGACGCTTGAGTCCGCAGGCCGACGCTCTATCCGCTGAGCCACACGGGTCAGGGCTGATTTTAATTTTTAAGTGCAGGTAGATTTCACAGATGAAACTACGTTCTTTCTCCTCCTTCTCCTTCTCCCCCCGTCTTAGTTCGGTCTGTGTTCCGTTTTGGATAGTTTATTTTGCGATGTCGTTGGGCTTACGGATCTTCCTTCCGGCCTAGCTAGTCTTCTCCCAATCCCATGCATACGTTCTTCACGTCAGGCATTATGACAGCGTGGCTTGTTTTGTGATCACTCTCTCTGCCTAACCTGTCGGTCTCTCAGCTGGCTTCCTGGACGTTTAGAAAGACCTCTGGTCTCTAAAACCCCGCGCCTGGGCGGTTTCTGGGTCAGCTCAGCGCACTGACTTTCCTCCTCACCACGCGCCGTGTTTTCTGCTCCTCTGTGTGTCTGTCCTTTCTGATCGGATGTCATACGTCGTGTGGGTGACGGGCATTTTTGTCATCCTGTGGATATTCTTGAGCTTTGTTCCAGACGCAGGTAGATTCCCCGAAACGTGTTCTATCCTCCCAGGCCTTGTTTTGACGCCAGAGGTGGTTTGGCCCCATACTGAGGCAAAGCCCTTTGCCAAATGGCCCGTGAATTCTGGGGCTGCCCACTGTGAGTGGTGGGACCAGAGCTGTGTCCAGCTCCGGGGAGCCCCAGGGGTGTCCCCTCGGGTCATTTCAGGTTGCCCCTGCGTCTCTTTTCCTTTCGTCTCTCTCAGCCGCCACAGTAACTCGCGTCTGTACACGTGCCGTCTGCAGCCAGCCATCTCCGCGGGGCCGTGCTAGCCTCCTCCTCTCACTGTCCTACTCGCCGGCTCCGGCAGGAGAACCGGGTTCCCAGGTGCGTGTGCAGCGGAGTCAGACTGTCAGCCCAGCCCCCGTGGCCGCCTCATCGGCCAGCGTGCAGCGCTCCTGGCGCCTGTAGTCCCCGACCCCACCATTCCCCGGCTTCCAAGTCAGCGCCTCGGCCCTTCAGCCAGCTCGTTCCGCGCACGTGGAACCCCGCCAGGTTCTTCGGGGGGGGCACTCTGCCTTCCATCCGGGCTCCCCAGACCTCCCGCATTATGTTTGCTTTCTGTGCAGCATTAAGGTCCGCTCGGTACTGACAGTTCTGTGGATTTGACGCGCGCATAGCCTCACGCATCCACGGTCCCGTTTTCGTGCGCGTAGCTTCCCGACGGCCAAGGAACCCCTGTGCCCCGGTCTTCAGCCCGGCCTGCCCGGCCCCACCGCGCAGCGATCGGTTTCCCGGCCCTGCAGCCCTGCCTGAGCCAGAGCCTCACGGCCGGAGCGCGGGCCGCTCCCTCTCCTGCGCGCGCCTGCCGAGGGCACCCGGGTGCTGCGGACGCGGCCGTCGTGAAGAAAGCCGCCGGGCGCACTCGAGCTTGGTTTCTGTGTGGCCGTCCCGTCCGTGGTCAGACGGCTCGGGCGAGTCTCTGGGGATGCAATTGCTCTTGCGTAGGGGACCCTGCGGCCTGTCCTCCGCGTGGCTGTGCGCCGGGGGTCCCGCTGCCCCGCGTCCTGGCCTGCGCGGGGGGGGGGGGGGGGGGGTCAGTGTCTGCAGTTGGCCCTGCGGATGGGGGTGTGGTGCCGCCTCACTGTTGTGTTCGGTCCGTTTCCCAGCGACCGGCGTCGGCACACGGCATCGCTGCGGATGCTCACGTGCGGCCGGCACACCTTCGCCGGCGGCGTCCGTGCAGACCTTTGCCCTTTGGCCAGTTGGCGGTTTTACGGTTGGGACAGTTAAGTCTCCTTTGCACACCTGAGTTACGAATCTTTTCTCAGACGTGTTTTGCAAATACGTTCTCCTGTTCTGTCGTTTGTCTTTCATTTTCTGACAAGCGCAGCTTGGCCTTGTCAGCTCAGAGGTGGAGCATCGACCTGTGAACCAGGGGTCACGGTTCGATGCCCGGTCAGGGCACAGGCCCAGGTTGCGGGCTCGATCCCCAGTGGGGGCATGCGGGAGGCAGCCGATCCACGATTCTCTCTCATCATTGATGTTCCTCTCTCTCTCCCCCTCTTCCTCTGAAATCAGTGAAAACGTATTTTTAACAAAGAGAGGGTCCAGCTCGCTCTTTTCTTTCACCGTCATGCTTGGCGTTGCCCGCGTGGGTTTTCGTGCTTCGTCCGGTGCAGTTTGCTGAGTTCGTTGCAGAAGAGCTGGGAGGAAGCAGACAAAGTAGCGGGTTCTGTAGGATGCGGCAAGGGCGGGGCCTCAGGGAGCCCGTGGGTGGAGGGACCGGCAAGACAGGTCTAGAACCCGGGCAGCTCGGCAGGCGTGTGGGCGATGCCAGTGCATAGCAGTGGTAGGGGCGCAGGAGGGGCTGGGGCAGCCCAGGACAGGGGCGACTCGGGCTGGGCGCCCCTCCCACCGCTGACGCTCCTCACGCGGCCTCTCCCCGCTGAAGTCAAACTCTCAGGAAGTTGACTGGGGGGTGCTGTGGAAATTCACCAGTGTCTCCTGTCTGTCCTCAGACACGCTTTCCCCGGCTTCCAGCCCCTCCTCGGTCTCTTACCCTGTGGTCCCCGGCAGCGCCGACGAGGCCTCCAGCACCGCACTCAACATCGAATGCAGAATCTGTGGGGACAAAGCCTCGGGCTACCATTACGGGGTTCACGCGTGTGAAGGCTGCAAGGTACGTGGGCCCCCAGGAGGAAACAGGCGGCGTGCTCCAGGGACCACGTGTGGTTCGTTTTATTTTATTTCATTTTATTTATTTTATTTTATTTTATTCTATTTTATTATTACTTTTAATCCTCACCCGAGGATATTTCCCATTGGTTTTTAGAGAGAGTGGGAGGGAGAGGGAGAGACAGAGAGGAATAGCGATGTGAGAGACACACATCGATTGGTCGCCTCCCCCACGCATCCCAGCCAGGGCCTGGGCCGGGGAGGAGCCTGCAACCGAGGTGTATGCCCTTGACCGGAATCGAACCCAGGACCCTTGGGTCCTCAGGTCGACACGCTATCCACTGAGCCACACCGGCCAGGGCTCTTTCATTTGTACACCATGTTTGTCGTTGCGAAAACAGATCTGCCAGAGGCGGGAGAGGTGAGACTGAGCTAAGCAGCAGGGATGTCTCTCCTCGGAGAGTCTGGCAGGCCCGCCCTGGCCTCGTAAACGCCGCTCGAAGGGCACATGCCCCGCGTTCAGGGCCCTTCACTTGGATACGAGGCTGGGAGCGTCGGTCCCCGTCTCGCTCACCCTCACCAGCACGCCAGGGAGAGCAGAGGTCCCATGGTGACCAGCGATGTGCAGTGTCCTTCTCGCTCTGCGGCCCGCGGCGCGTGGCGGCAGCCGGTCTGGTGCTGCCCCGCCCCAGCTGCTCCGGACCCCCCACGAGCACCCTCATGCAGCTCCTCGTTCTCAGGCTCGCTCGGCCAGACCGCCACACGCATGTGATGCAGGGCCAGCGGCTCAGCAGGTCAGGCCGTGTCCCGGCAATCTGCCCGCTGGGTCACTGGCCCTTCGGTGGTTTCCCAGCGTGACAGTAAGAAGGACCACGTGCCGACACCTGCAGCTCCCACGGCGTCCGTCCTCTTACAATTATATGCACGTGTCGGGTGGCCTCAGGCCGCGGCGCACAGCAGAGCTAGTCGTCTGAGGGCTGGTTACAGGGGAGTCCCTTCCTTGCGCACGCAGGCGTGCTTACTAGCTTTTGGAGAATGCCACGGCCTCTAATGGACGCTGCACGCTGCATTCTCCCAGCACCGGCACCCTGCCTCGAGCCAGCCTGGTGCGCAGGTAGGACAGGCCACGTGAGACAGCCTGGTGACAGGTAGGACGGCCACGTGAGGCAGCCTGGTGTGCAGGTGGGATGAGCCACGTGAGACAGCCTGGTGACAGGTAGGACAGGCCACGTGAGGCAGCCTGGTGACAGGTAGGACAGGCCACGTGAGGCAGCCTGGTGATGGGTAGGACAGGCCACGTGAGACGGTTGTCTCTGCCTCTGACTTTTAAAATTCTCTCTCCTCCCTTCCTCATGACCTCAGACGTACTTGGGCCGTCCGACCTTACACGCCTGGATGGCCGGGCAGGCGACATAGGAACGTCCCCTCACAGTCTGTGTGGTCCCGTCAGGCCTCGCGGGCAGCTGTGGGGGCAGAGAGCCGAGAAAATGAGCCAAACACAGACATGAGCCACGTCACAGCTTGTCTGACCACGGGCCTGTGAGAGAGCTGCCTGCCAGGTCTTTTCGGCATGGTTAGGTTACTTTGCTTGGAGTTTTGAAATGCGATTTTCTCATTAAGTATAAACAGTGAACTTGTTTCTTACTGATAAAGTTTAAGCTGCTTTTATGAAGCAAACATTGTTTGCATAAAGCTGGCCTCCTTTTACATTTTATTATAGTTTTTGTCTCTTAGGGAGTTAACACCCTCATAAGAATTCCTTTGGTTTTCAGTCACAAACATAGACGTCACGAGAGAGGGAAAGTTGAATTTGTGTGAAATGTGCCCGGCCGGCGTGCCTCAGCGATTGAGCATCAACCCTCTGAACCAGGTCCCAGTTGGAAGCCCGGGCAGGGCACGGGCCAGGTTGCAGGCTCCATCCCCCGTGTGGGGCGTGCAGGAGGCCGCTGCTCCACGGCTCTCTCTCCTCACTGATATTCCTCTCTCTCCCTCCCTCTCTGACGTCAGTAAAAATGCATTTTTAAAAAGCACACATTGAAAGTCTTGTGTAAATTGTAACAGCGCTGAGCAGCCCTCCGCGGGTCAGAACTGTGTCCCTCCGAGCCAGACGAGGACACTTGGGAACTGCTTGGAATTTTGCCCCGTTTTCTGGTTTCTGCTTTTACCAGTACCGAGATGCACATCTTTTCCAACGCGTTCCAATCGCATCCCAATCGCGTCCGACGTTTCGGAACGGTGCCCCTGAGCTCCGTTCACGCCGGGGGGGGGGCCCGGCCCGAGCCAGGCGTGTGGGCGCCCTGACGCCGGCCTCCCGCCGCCTCCCACAGGGCTTCTTCCGCCGAACCATCCGCCTGAAGCTGGCGTACGACAAGTGCGAGCGCAGCTGCAAGATCCAGAAGAAGAACCGGAACAAGTGCCAGTACTGCCGCTTCCACAAGTGCCTGTCGGTCGGGATGTCCCATAACGGTAGGTAAGGCTGCCGTCGCCTCGCCCCAGCCCGGCCGCGTCCCGTCCGTGCTCCGTCGGAAGGGCTGTTTGGAAAGCAGGTGCCGCGGCCGTCAGTGCCCGGGTCATGCCGCGGCCGTTAATGCCCGGGTCATGCCGCAGCCGTTAACGCCCGGGTCAGAAAGCGCCTCGGTAGCTGAGGCCAGCCCAGCGCGAGGTCACTGTTAGAAGCGTCAGACGCTGAGACTCCGCGATGTGAGACTTGAAACCGATTGCACGTCGCCGACGGCAGCCAGGGCCGTAGGTTCATGGCACACGCAGGAAGCACGTGCCATGGTGAGCGTCCTCCCTGTTGCGAGTTTAACTGCATTGAAGCCTATTCTCATTTGAGCACATGCCAGCTATTATGTGAACGTGAATTTAAAATAACGGGCTCAGCCCTACCAGGGGGCTCCGTGGTGGAGCGTCGGCCTGTGAACCAGGAGGTCACGGCTGGATTCCCGGTCAGGGCACAGGCCCGGGGTTCGGGCTCGATCCCCAGTGGGGGGCCTGCAGGAGGCAGCCGACCCAGGATTCTCTCTCATCCTGGGTGTCTCTCTCTCTCTCTCCCTCTCTGACCTCAATAAAAGCATTAAAAAGTGAAATAACGAGCTCGTAAAAGGTGCAGTCTGCCTTCTGGAAAAAGAACAAGGTGTGAGGCTCATCTCCTCTCCTTCATCGCAGACCCACGACGCACCCGTGGCAGCAGCCGGGAGCCCGTCCTACCAAGGCGATGAGTCATGCCGTTGCCTTTTATTTTAGCCCTAAAAACGGTTTTTCTTAGATGAGGTATCTTCACTGAGGTCAGAGAGGAAGAGCATCCAGGGAGAGAGAGAGAGATCAGCGATGAGAGCGAATCATTGATCAGCTGCTGCCTGCACGGCCACAGCCCAAGGCATGTGCCCCGGCCAGGCAGCTAACGTGACTTCCGGGTTCACAGGTCGCCGCTCAACCACGGAGCCACCCTGGCCGGGCTGTTGTCACTTTGAAAAGGGGCAGGATCAGCGGGGCCGGGTTTTACTTTCGTCTCCAAAGCGGAGAGGGGGGAGGGGCCGCGGGGCGCTCTGACCTGACCTGTCCATTTTCCCTCCGAGTTTAATTCCCGCGCGACCGTTGCGTGCCGCGGTCAGCCCTCCTCTCACCACGTGGCTCACTTCTGTTTGTTCCCCGCCATTCCCCCCGACCCCCCCGTCCTCCCGTCCTCCCGTCCTCCCCGTCCTCCCGTCCTCCCGTCCTCCCGTCCTCCCCGTCCTCCCCGTCCTCCCGTCCTCCCGTCCTCCCGTCCTCCCCGTCCTCCCCGTCCTCCCCGCCATCCCCCCCGCCCCCCCCGTCCTCCCGTCCTCCCCGTCCTCCCCGTCCTCCCGTCCTCCCGTCCTCCCCGTCCTCCCGTCCTCCCCGTCCTCCCGTCCTCCCCGTCCTCCCGTCCTCCCGTCCTCCCGTCCTCCCCGTCCTCCCGTCCTCCCGTCCTCCCCGTCCTCCCGTCCTCCCGTCCTCCCGTCCACCCGTCCTCCCCGTCCTCCCGTCCTCCCCGTCCTCCCCGTCCTCCCGTCCTCCCCGCAGCAATTCGCTTTGGACGAATGCCAAGATCGGAAAAGGCGAAACTGAAAGCAGAAATCCTTACGTGTGACCACGACGTGGACGACTCGGAGACGGCGGACCTCAAGTCGCTGGCCAGGCAGATCTACGAGGCCTACCTGAGGACCTTCAACATGAACAAGGCCAAGGCCCGGGTCATCCTCGCGGGCAAGGCCAGCCACAACCCGGTGGGTGTCTGCTGTGTGGTCCCCGCGGCCGCGGGCCCTCGCCGGTGTCGGCCTGAGCTGGAGGAAGGGCTGAGACACAGCCTTAGGGGGTGGGCGAGCAACTTTACCCCCGAGGCGGGAGGAGGGCACGGGATGGTTCAGGCGGAGCCACTAACATGTCGCTCAATCCCCTCCCCCGCACCCCCACCCCCATCCTCGGCTTTTACTGCCACAAAGACCCAGCAACCACGTTCTTAGAATGACTGTGTGACGGGCACATTCACTCACAGCTCTCAGCGACCACGTTCTTAGAATGACTGTGTAACGGGCACATTCACTCACAGCTCCCAGCGACCACGTTCTTAGAATGACTGTGTAACGGGCACACACACAGCTCCCAGTGACCACGTCCTTAGAATGACTGTGTAACTGGCACACACACTCACAGCTCCCAGCGACCACGTTCTTAGAATGACTGTGTAACTGGCACATTCACTCACAGCTCTCAGCGACCACGTTCTTAGAATGACTGTGTAACGGGCACACTCACAGCTCCCAGTGACCACGTTCCTAGAATGACTGTGTAACTGGCACACTCACAGCTCCCAGCGACCACGTTCTTAGAATGACTGTGTAACGGGCACACTCACAGCTCCCAGTGACCACGTCCTTAGAATGACTGTGTAACGGGCACACACACAGCTCCCAGTGACCACGTCCTTAGAATGACTGTGTAACTGGCACACACACTCACAGCTCCCAGCGACCACGTTCTTAGAATGACTGTGTAACGGGCACACTCACAGCTCCCAGCGACCATGTGCTTAGAATGACTGTGTAACTGTCACACACACATACAGCTCCCAGTGACCACGTTCTTAGAATGAGTGTGTAACTGTCACACACACTCACAGCTCCCAGTGACCACGTTCTCAGAATGACTGTGTAACGGGCACACACACAGCTCCCAGTGACCACGTTCTTAGAATGACTGTGTAATTGGCTCACTCACAGCTCCCAGTGACCACGTTCCTAGAATGACTGTGTAACTGGCACACACACTCACAGCTCCCAGTGACCACGTTCTTAGAATGACGGTGTAACTGGCACACTCACTCACAGCTCCCAGTGACCACGTTCTTAGAATGACTGTGTAACTGTCACAAACACACACAGCTCCCAGTGACCACGTTCCTAGAATGACTGTGTAACGGGCACACTCACAGCTCCCAGTGACCATGTTCTTAGAATGACTGTGTAACTGGCACACTCACAGCTCCCAGTGACCACGTTCTTAGAATGACTGTGTAACTGTCACACACACTCACAGCTCCCAGTGACCACGTTCTTAGAATGACTGTGTAACTGTCACACACACTCACAGCTCCCAGCGACCACGTTCTTAGAATGACTGTGTAACTGGCACACTCACAGCTCCAAGCGACCACGTTCCTAGAATGACTATGTAACTGGCTCACTCACAGCTCCCAGTGACCACGTTCTCAGAATGACTGTGTAACGGGCACACACACAGCTCCCAGTGACCACGTTCTTAGAATGACTGTGTAACTGGCTCACTCACAGCTCCCAGTGACCACGTTCCTAGAATGACTGTGTAACGGCACACACACAGCTCCCAGCGACCACGTTCTTAGAATGACTGCGTAACTGGCACACTCACAGCTCCCAGCGACCACGTTCTTAGAATGACTGTGTAACGGGCACACTCACAGCTCCCAGTGACCACGTCCTTAGAATGACTGTGTAACGGGCACACTCACAGCTCCCAGTGACCACGTTCCTAGAATGACTGTGTAACTGGCACACTCACAGCTCCCAGTGACCACGTTCTTAGAATGACTGTGTAACTGTCACACACACTCACAGCTCCCAGCGACCACGTTCTTAGAATGACTGTGTAACTGGCTCACTCACAGCTCCCAGTGACCACGTTCCTAGAATGACTGTGTAACTGGCACACTCACAGCTCCCAGTGACCATGTTCTTAGAATGACTGTGTAACGGGCACACACACAGCTCCCAGTGACCACGTTCCTAGAATGACTGTGTAACGGGCACACACACTCACAGCTCCCAGCGACCACGTTCTTAGAATGACTGTGTAACTGGCACACTCACAGCTCCCAGTGACCACGTTCTTAGAATGACTGCGTAACTGGCACATACACTCACAGCTCTCAGCGACCACGTTCTTAGAATGACTGTGTAACGGGCACATTCACTCACAGCTCCCAGCGACCACGTTCTTAGAATGACTGCGTAACTGGCACACTCACAGCTCCCAGCGACCACGTTCTTAGAATGACTGTGTAACGGGCACACTCACAGCTCCCAGTGACCACGTTCCTAGAATGACTGTGTAACTGGCACACTCACAGCTCCCAGTGACCACGTTCTTAGAATGACTGTGTAACTGTCACACACACTCACAGCTCCCAGCGACCACGTTCTTAGAATGACTGTGTAACTGGCTCACTCACAGCTCCCAGTGACCACGTTCCTAGAATGACTGTGTAACTGGCACACTCACAGCTCCCAGTGACCATGTTCTTAGAATGACTGTGTAACGGGCACACACACAGCTCCCAGTGACCACGTTCCTAGAATGACTGTGTAACTGGCACACTCACTCACAGCTCCCAGTGACCACGTTCTTAGAATGACTGTGTAACTGCCACACTCACAGCTCCCAGTGACCACGTTCTTAGAATGACGGTGTAACAGGCACACTCACAGCTCACATCAACCACATTCTTAGAATGACTGTGTAACTGGCACACACACTCACAGCCCCCAGTGACCACGTTCTTAGAATGACTGTGTAACTGCCACACTCACAGCTCCCAGTGACCACGTTCTTAGAATGACTGTGTAACTGGCTCACTCACAGCTCCCAGCGACCACGTTCTTAGAATGACTGTGTAACTGGCTCACTCACAGCTCCCAGTGACCACGTTCCTAGAATGACTGTGTAACGGGCACACACACAGCTCGCATCAACCACGTTCTTAGAATGACTGTGTAACTGGCTCACTCACAGCTCCCAGTGACCACGTTCTTAGAATGACTGTGTAACGGGCACACTCACAGCTCCCAGTGACCATGTTCTTAGAGTAACTGTGTAATTGGCGCGCGCGCGCACACACACACACACACACACACACACACACACACACATCTAGTTAGTGGCTCCCAGGTTCCGGAGCCATTTCTGAAGTGAGTGTTGAAAAATCCCCATTTTAATGCCATTAAATGAAACCATTTACTCCCCCCCAAATGGGTTCCTGCAGGCGTTCTGCCCACACCTCATGCTGCCTCCTCTGAGCCCGCTCCTCCCCTTCTCTCCGATGAGGGGGGGGGCATCCGAGGGCTTTGAAGGGCCTTGTTGATGGGTGCTGCACTGTCTGCGGGCAGTTCTGGCCTCTGCCTCTTCAGGAGCGCATGTGAGTGCCCTGGGCCCCCTCCCCGCACGTCCTCCCCGGCCAGCCCCGTCCTGCTGCCCCTCCCCCTCCGTATCCGGTAACCTCCGCGGCAGGGCTCACCTCAGAGCTGCCCTCAGAGGGGGCGGCTGAGGTCAGCAGATGAAGACACTGGCCTTTCCCTCGGAGTCCGGCGCCCGGGCCCAGGTCCCATGGGTGCTGAGGAGCTGCGTGAGGCAGCCCTCCTCGGGAGTTACAGGCTGGGAATTTTTTTTTTAATATATATTTTATTGACATCAGAGAGGAAGGGAGAGGGAGAGAGGTAGCAACTTCAATGAGGAGAGAGAATCATGGATCGGCTGCCTCCTGCACGCCCCCTACCGGGGACCAAGCCCGCAACCCAGCATGTGCCCTGACCAGAATCGAACCTGGGACCCTTCAGTCCGCCGGCGGATGCTCTATCCACTGGGCCACACCAGCCAGGGCCCAAACCTCTTTTTTACGGAGCCTTTTAGTGCTTCGGGGGGCCCTCCAATGAAGAGGCTGGTGCGTCTTAGGAGGGTTCGAGCAGCTGTTAAGCCACAGCCACGCCGGCAGCCAGGGGCGCCCGCAAATTAGACCCTCTCTGGGTCACAGGGTTAAAGCAAAATAACCTTTAAAGTGTTTTGAGATTGATTTTGGAGAGGGCGGGAGTGGGAGGGGGGAAAGAGAGATAGAGAGAGAGAGAGAGAGAGAGATGTTGCACGTATTTCTGCATTCACCGGAGGCCTTTGTGTGTGCCCGGCCCGGGGCTGAGCCCGCAGCCTTGCGTATCAGGATGACACGCTAAGCAGCTGAGCCACGCAGGCCACCTTTCCACTCCGCATTTCCATCCCGGAGGTGGTGAGTGAGGGCGGCCCCGAGTTAGAGGGACCCACATCCTGATCCCCTTCACGTCTTCTTAGGTCTCTCTGACACCTCTGCTTCCTCCCTTGGATTTTCAGAACTTAAAGCAAACCTAAAAGTCGTCTTTACTCTTTTTAAAAAAATGTTTTTATTGATTTGAGAGAGAGAGAGAGAGAGAGGAGCGAGAAGCGGGGAGAGGGAGAGAAACATCCGTGTGGAGCATTGAGCCATGGAGGTCGGGGTGCGATGCCGGGTCAAGGGCACAGGCCCGGGTTGCTGGCTCGATCCCCAGGGGGTGCGTGCAGGAGGCAGCTGATGGGCGATTCTCTCTCATCATGGATGTTTCCCTCTCCCGCTCCCGTCCTCTCTGAAAGCAGTAAAAATATATGGAAAAATAATGTACAAATAAAGAGTGAAGCATGGAGACTACCTCTTGACCCGTGGCCGAGGGCAGAGTCTCACCCTGGTTGGGGAAGGAGTTCCCACGTCCTCCTCCACATCTCGGGCGTCTGGGCGAGGCTCCCGGCACCTGCAGGACCGGCGCGGCCCTCCCACGGCTGCCTGGCGCCCTGCGGGCTTCCCTCCTGCCTCAGTGGGAATACGCATACGACTTCAGTTGTCCCTGGACTGAAAAACAGACCTACTATTTTATGCCGTTTCCAGAAATGTGTAGTGAAACCCAACCAGCTGTCGTTAACTAATTCCACCCAGAGCGATCCTGCCGTGACTGACAGACGTTCCCTAAAAGCTGGCGCTGCCTCACGTCCCACAGGAAACGCCACGTCACTGTCCTTCGGAGCTGGGTTGTCCTAGGGAACGGCGTCACACACTCAGGACGCCGGGGAGTGTGAGCAGAGGCGGGGGGGGGAGGGGATCGGCGGGGAGCCTGTAGGTCTTGGGGGGCG
This sequence comes from Corynorhinus townsendii, assembly GCA_026230045.1. Taxonomy (NCBI): domain Eukaryota; kingdom Metazoa; phylum Chordata; class Mammalia; order Chiroptera; family Vespertilionidae; genus Corynorhinus; species Corynorhinus townsendii. The sequence continues at coordinate 217,878,781 of JAPDVU010000003.1, forward strand.
CCGTCGGGGGACCAGGCGCTGTCTGCCCCGCACCTGACGACCGCTGGCTCGGTGGGGACAGCCACCTGTGACGTCAGACCGGAGCGTAAAGGGCAGGTTCTGAAGGGAAGGCTCAGCTGCACGGCTTTTTCAAGTAGTCTCACCACAAACGTTGATGTTTGGGCAAATTTCCAGGTGTTTGAGCTCCCGTTTCTCTGCAGCTTTTTAAAATATACATAAGTATATGTATTTCCTGACTTTAGAGAGGAAGGGAGAGGAGAGAGAGAGAAACATCAGGGATGAGAGAGAACCATGGATCGGCTGCCTCCTGCAGGACCGCCTCAGTGGGGTCAGGCCTGTGCCCTGACCGGGAATGGAACTGTGACCTCCTGGTTCACAGGTCAACGCTCAGCCTCAGAGCCAGGCCGGCCGGGCACCGCCGCCAGGTCTTCAGAGAGAGCAGGCCCCGGGGGTTGAGGAGGGAATGGCACGGGGCGTGCGGCCTGCTCCACGGGGCTTGTCTCCGGTCCAGGACTGGCGCTCTGACGGGAAGGGGCCAGTCCCGTGCCCGGGAACGAGCGGTCCCCACGCTCTCCCGTGAGCCCGGAGCAGGGCCCGCTGGCCTGTTTGCTTGTTTCCGCACAAACGCCAGCCTCCTGGGGCAGGAGGGGGGGGTGCCTCGTGCCCAGCGCGCTCGCCCGCATCGGCGTCAGACGTGCGAAGTGGCAGGTGCTGGCGCTGGCGGGGCTGGGACGGACGAGGCGGCTGCAGGAGCGCCCAGGGGCCCCGAGAACATGACCGAGTCGTGACGGCGCGGAGTGCCAACACTGTCTCGCTGCTTCCTGGCCAAGCTCCGTCCCTCACTTTCTGAGCAGTGCCCCTGCCCCCCGCTCCCCCAGGATCAGGCGGAGACAGCGTGTCCCGCCGGCCCTGCTGCCGGCTCTCCGCTGAGGTCCCCTCGTCCCGCTGATGCTGAGGTTGCTTAAGGATGAGGACCGCGTCCTATGCCCGCCGGGCTCCGTGCCCACCGCGGCCCTCCCGGCGATCGGGGGGCGCGGGCGTCAGGAGGGCGGGTGCCGCGGGTCGCTGACTGGGCCTGCTTGCCTTCACAGCCCTTCGTCATACACGACATGGAGACGCTGTGCATGGCCGAGAAGACGCTGGTGGCCAAGCTGGTGGCCAACGGCATCCAGAACAAGGAGGCGGAGGTGCGCATCTTCCACTGCTGCCAGTGCACGTCCGTGGAGACCGTCACGGAGCTCACGGAGTTCGCCAAGGCCATCCCCGGCTTCGCGGGCCTGGACCTCAACGACCAGGTCACGCTGCTCAAGTACGGCGTGTACGAGGCCATCTTCGCCATGCTGGCCTCCGTGATGAACAAGGACGGGATGCTGGTGGCCTGCGGCAACGGCTTCATCACCCGCGAGTTCCTCAAGAGCCTGCGGAAGCCCTTCTGCGACATCATGGAGCCCAAGTTCGACTTCGCCATGAAGTTCAACGCCCTGGAGCTGGACGACAGCGACATCGCCCTGTTCGTGGCGGCCATCATCTGCTGCGGAGGTGAGTGGGCGGCACCGTGGCTCCTGTCACTCACAGACTCCGGGGGGGGGGCGGGGGGAGGTCGGCTGCGGTAGGACCGAGGGGGTGGTGCCGTCGTGGAGCGGGCACTGCGGGGGGCGGGGGGAGGTCGGCTGCGGTAGGACCGAGGGGGTGGTGCCGTCGTGGAGCGGGCACTGCGGGGGGCGGGGGGCTCTGAGCCCCCAAATGGCCACCAACCAGAAGCAAGTGAGTAGTCACACCAACGCGGCATCACCTACCACCATGCGTGAATACGTGCTGTCTACCACGTATGTTCTGGTTATAGTTATGACCTGTAAATATACGTTGTTTGTAATTAGCACATCACGTAACCCTACAGTAGTAGGTCAGGTCTGGTTGACAGTCATGAAGTCACACAGTGTGGGGTGTGTCACGTATGACACAGGCGTGTGCCGCCGCATCACGACGTTTCAGTCAGGTAGGACCCACACCGCGCCGCGCCACGGCGGGCTGGGGACTCGGCAGCGCACTCCTCGCGCTGTGGCCGAGCGGTGGCCACGCCCGTGGCTGCCGCCGTGGCGCGGCGCAGGGTGGAGGCGCGGAGCGCGGACGCCACGCGGTGGCCCTGTCGGTGAGTGCCCTCGGCTTTTAGACAGGCGTCTCTGCGGCGGCCGTGCCCCGGGCAGGCCTCACGCCTGGTGTCCATCTCTCTCCTGCCATTCCCTCCTCTGCGTGGTGGAGCCTCTGGTGGCTGTCTTGTTTCATTGGCCCTCACCCGAGGGTACTCCCCATTGATTTCAGGAGAGTGGGAGAGCGAGGGAGAGACGGAGAGAAACATCGACGGGAGAGAAACACATCCATGGGTTGCCTCCTGCATGAGCCCCGACCAGGGCCCGGGCCGGGGAGGAGCCTGCAACCCAGGTACAGGCCCTTGACCAGAATCGAACCCAGGACTCTTCGGTCCTCAGGCTGACGCTCTGTCCACTGAGCCACACCGGTTAGGGCGAACCTCCAGTTGTTTTGTGCAGTAAGGTGCACGCAGGCTGGGAGCCCAGGGGCACTGGCCTGTGCCGTACAGCAGGGTGTGCAGGGGACCCAGGTGTGCAGGAGACCCAGGTGTGCAAGGGGGCCCAGGTGTGCAAGGGGCCCAGGTGTGCAGGGGGTCCAGGTGTGCAAGGGGCCCAGGTGTGCAGGGGGTCCAGGTGTGCAAGGGGCCCAGGTGTGCAGGGGACCCAGGTGTGCAGGAGACCCAGGTGTGCAGGGGGTCCAGGTGTGCAGGGGGCCCAGGTGTGCAAGGGGCCCAGGTGTGCAGGGGGCCCAGGGGTGCAGGGGACTCAGGGGTGCAAGGGGCCCAGGTGTGCAGGGGACCCAGGTGTGCAGGAGACCCAGGTGTGCAGGGGGCCCAGGTGTGCAGGGGGCCCAGGTGTGCAAGGGGCCCAGGTGTGCAGGGGACCCAGGTGTGCAGGGACCCAGGTGTGCAGGGACCCAGGTGTGCAGAGGGCTGTACCAACTGAGTGTCTGTATTGCACTCTGTGATGTTCTCATGACGATGAAATCACCTAAGGACTCACTTCTCAGAACGTAGCCATGGTCAAGCAGTGCAGGACCGTCTATTATATTTTAACTAGATGCCTGGTGCACAAAATTCATGCACAGGAGGGAGGTCCCTCAGCCCAGCCTGCACCCTCTCCAATCCGGGACCCCTCAGGGGATGTCTAACTGCCTCTCACAATCCAGGACCGCTGGCTCCTAACTGCTTGCCTGCCTGCCTGCCTGATCGCCCCTAACCTGTCTGCCTCTGGCCGGCTGCAGGCACCCGGGACCCAGGCTGGCTTCACCCGGGCTGGCCGCAGCTGCAGGGGACCACGGACGGGCAGCTTTGCCTGGGCTGCAGCCACAGGCACCCGGGACCGCGGGGCGGGCAGTTTGCCCCTCCCCCGGGCCGCGGCCTGGCTGGTCCCCATTCCCCTCTCCCCAGTGTTGAGTGTCTGAGCCATTACGGTGTGACAGTGTGAGGGTGTGATGACCATTTGCCTATTAGCTCTTTATTATATAGGATGTCCCCTCTGTGTCACAGACAGTGTTCTGTGTGTGCCACGCACAGCTCAGACAGCTGCGGTCACGGCTGGCACGTGGATGCCGTTTCACACCGAAACGTGCCAGGAGCTCCCCGGCAGCCGGCGCAGTTTGCTTTGCGGGAGAAAACTGCCAGCCCAGGGAGGGACCTGGGCCTCTGCGAAGCCGGCTCCGCCGCCCCGACCTCTGGCTCAGCATCCCGTTCCTTTAAATAGCCCGTCCCGGGTCTAAGGAGGTCAGCGTGCTGCTGTGAGGCCCGCCGGTCCCGCCCAGCCGTGGCGGAGATGTGGGGCGCCTGTCCCACACACTCCTGGGAGCGGTGTGGTCCCCGAGATGGACTCACTCGCAGAACTGAGGGGGGCCAGGTCGGGGCAGCCCAGCCCCACGAGGCTGTCTGTACCACCCAGCTGGGCAGTCGCTGGCCACGAGTGAAATGGCCGCAGCTGTGCTGACCTGTCACGCCCTTCAGACGCTCAGGACGCAGGGACAGAGGGTTGAAGAACTGTTTAGAGTGATCGCAGGTTCATAAAGGGAACTCCAGTCACATATCCACCTGGGATAGGAAGATGGCTGGCGAGACAGACAGTGAGCCTGCAGGACGGAGTTAACAGGTCGAGGGGGTTCGCCTTACTTTTAAATTTCTGTTTAGTAAGTTATAACCGCGGCGACCCTGTGCAGCGTGGCTTCGACTGCAGGGTACACTCCGCTCGGATTCTTTTCGGCAAATACACAGCCGGCCTCCCGCGTCCCCAGGCTCTGTATCCAGGGACTCAGCCAACCACGCACCCAGAGCAGCATGTTGAAGCAGTGGACTGCATTTGTTGGGGTGACACTGCTTAGTGAACCTGTGTGGCTGAAACAGTCTGGGGTTCAGTCTCCGGTCGGAGTCAGGGACGAGGAGGAGGCCGGCTTGTGGCATTGACCTGTCGTTTGACATAAGGACGTGGCATCCGTGGATACTGGAGTCCACAGGGGGTGCCGGGACTGATCCCCCTCGGACACCCAGGGACCAGAGTTACGTTTGGGTGGGAGTCCAAAGTTAGACGTGCATTTTCGGCCACGTGGGGGTCCACACTCCTAACCCCCACGTTCTTCAAGGATAAACTGTCTATTTAACAACAACAAAAACGCACAGAAAAAGAAAGAAAAACCATGAGCAACACTTTTGAAGGCCATAGTAGTGGGGGGGGGGGCGCTTTGAGCTGCCTGTTGACTATGGGTTGCTGGGTGGGTGTTTTCTGGACCAGGGGCCGCCCCCCGGTCTGAGACTGTGGGAAGTCTGTGCCCTCGGCTGAGCTCCCCGGGTGGTCACCTGGTGGAAATGTTATGCCCAGATTTCGTGATCCCCAAAGACCACCAGGAAGCCGAGTCCGATGCAATAGCAAAGAGCCTTTATTCGAGCTAGCCAGGTGACTGCTCTGCCATTCTCCACTCAGGGAGTCTGGAGGGCAGCAGCCCCGACCCTTTGTGCAGGACCACTTTTAAGCACATTAACCACATCCTGTTCTTGCAGAGCAAGTAACCCAAGACAAAACAGTTTTTCCCAAGCAACGTCAGAGTCATGCCATTGACGACCATGTTGTTCACAGGGTCATCCTGCTCTTCAGAAAGCTGACAGTGTTCTGTGAAAGAAGGCCTACGTGCTGGGAAGGGGCCATGAGACCGTAATCTCAAGGCCTGGCCTGGTGTCAGCACTGACAACTTTATCAGGAGCATAGTCCACGGCCTAAGTAGTGCTCAAAAATTCCCACTAACATTCCCCACTGGTTTTATGTACTTGAGTCAAATCATTGACTCTTTTGGGTCATTGCTGGTGAGGGAGTTATATTGACCCATGGGGACTATAAGCTTGATAGAATTAATTCTCTGCTGAATAAAGTCAGTGGGCCTGTTTATAAGATGAAGGCCCAGAATGAGGGCCAGGACTAATCTTTAGAGGGTCTGAAGAGTCCTGGGCTCTATTTTGCCTGGGCTGTCTTAAGCCAGGTGTGATGAAGCCACGTCGCGATCCCATCGACCTTGACTGCCGTGGAGGTGGTCCTTTCCAGGTAGGAGTCAGTCCTTGCGTGGCAAATTTCTTTATCTAAACAGTCACCAGGGTGGAAGGATGGACCAGATCAGACATGCTTCTGGACTGCTTTCTGGGCGGACTGTAAAGCCTGTAAGAACTTGAGTAAAGATTGGTTATGTATTTCAGCTTTTCTAGATTGGGTTTCCATGTAAGCTGGTGAGGTAGGTAGGTCAGGGTTTGGAAGAGTCACTAGAATCTGTAGAGGCCCCACTGGTTTTAGGGCAGCCTCCCGGGCTGCTTTATCTGCAGCCTCGTTCCCTCTTGCTTCTGGGAAGTCCCCTTGTCTCACATAGGTAGAGATGGAAAGACTTAATTACATCTGGTAGTGCTAGTTGGCCCATCGTCCTTGCTCTGCTCATATCTGTCTAACTGCCTAATATATTACCTCAAGGATCCTGGCTCTGAATTCTTTTAGGGAAAATGGACGTCGGTGGGCTCTTCTAGCTACTTCCTGCTGAGGCGGGTCAGAAGTTTCTCTCAGAGCCAAGAGATCCTTGCTGTCTGTCAGAGGGACAATGAGGCCTGACCACAGAAGGAGGTGGGCTTATGACCTGGTGGAGACAAACTGTAGATTTCTTTTCCTCTTCCTGGCTTACTGACCTGTATTATTTGATCAATTTCCTTACAACATTTCTCTTCTCCTTCTTTATTACATGCACACGACCTTTCTTAAGTTTATACTTCCAAATTAGCCTTTAAACCTTCTTTCTATGTCCTTTAAAAATGCATAACTATGCCTCAGACCTTCTACTCAGTATTCCTTATTCTTTGAAACCTCAGTCCTTTAAACAGCCAGAATTTCTATCCACTGTGTTCTGCCAGCATAGTTCAGATAAGTAAGAAACCAAGGACACCAGCAGAGCAGGTTGTACCCAGCAAAATCAACAAAAACCTATCTCTCCCTGCTCTCCCCGCTGACACGCCCCCCCTTTTCTGCATTAACCATTTACTCTGTCCTTAGCAGGGGACATAAGGCAAGCGGTCTGAGATCCTGTATAACCAGGCTTTTTACACTTAAGGAACAGCTGCTCTCCCTCCCAGATTTTCCCTTCTTTATTCCAAGGCCCCAGAAAATCTCAACCTTCACCACTTCTGATATCTCCAATCATCTCCCTGTCCAGCAGCCTAGGGCTTCTCTATCTCAGCAGGCTGAGAGTGAATTCCACCGCCTCTACCCTTTCACACACCTGCTCTGGAGCAGTTTTCAGCTCTCTTCCTCCCCCAGAGAGAGAGAGAGAGAGAGACCCACTGTAAATCTATCAGGAAGAGCAGGCAGGTCGCAGTTCTCAGGACCACATGATTTTCTGTTTCCTAGCAGGGCTGAAACTTACGCAGCAAAATTATAAATCAAGGAAAAGCAATTAAAAGTTCTCTACTGTCTTCCCTCTAAAGCAGGGAGGTGCACTGTCTTTAAACAAATTAAACAACAGAAAGAGATAACAAATACTCTCATGTGTACAGCCAGATGGCACAAAGTAGCTTTCACTTCACACAGACCAGTTAATGAGCAGATAATTATGCCAAGACAGACAAACATCCATACTCACACTCTCTCAGTAGACTATCCCAAACTGGAGCTGAGCAGATAAGTCCACAGAATAAAACAGAGAAACACAAACACAGACAAACAAAGGCACCCAAGAACAGCCTTCCGACCCTGCAGAAGCAAAACCGAAAGCTGGATGACGGCCTCATGCCTTGTCCCTCCAGTCAGTGAGGGGATTCCACATCCCTCCAGTCAGTGAGGGGATTCCACATCCCTTCAGTGAGAGGATTCCACGTCCCTCGAGGATCGGAACATCTTCCGAGTCCTCCGGCCCTTGGTCCACCAATGCGTCCACCTAGACCGCGCCGGGCACTACCAGAATTTCAGAAATGAGCTCACACAGAACACACACACACACAAACACCTACCGCAGCCAGTCAGGCTCTCCGGGTCGAGGTCCATCGTGGGTCTTGGGGATCCCGGACGAGCCCCCAAATGTTATGCCCAGATTTCATGATCCCCAAAGACCACCAGGAAGCCGAGTCCGATGCAATAGCAAAGAGCCTTTATTCGAGCTAGCCAGGTGACTGCTCTGCCATTCTCCACTCAGGGAGTCCAGAGAGCAGCCGCCCCTACCCTTTGTGCAGGACCACTTTTAAGCACATTAACCACATCCTGTTCTTGCAGAGCAAGTAACCCAAGACAAAACAGTTTTTCCCAAGCAACGTCAGAGTCATGCCATTGACGACCATGTTATTCACAGGGTCATCCTGCTCTTCAGAAAGCTGACAGTGTTCTGTGAAAGAAGGCCTACGTGCTGGGAAGGGGCCATGAGACCGTATCTCAAGGCCTGGCCTGGTGTCAGCACTGACAACTTGTTCTGGAGCATAGTCCACAGCCTCAGTAGTGCTCAAAAATTCCCACTCTCCAACAGGAACGCTGGCCTGTCCTGCACCGGGCCCCCCTGCCCCCCTCCCCCCACCGTCTCCGTGCCCTCTGCCGCGGGCGTCCGCCCTCCATTCACATCTCACGCTGCCTCCTCCCACCAACTGCCACCAGAAGGCGCCATCACGGCGAAAGCTGGGTCTGGCACCATCGCAGTCTGAAGCATCCGTGAAACACTTGAACCTGAGTGTCTGTCTGCTTCTGATTCGGGGAGGGATTTCATCTCCCGTATTAGGCAAAGCTGGTGCTGTCAGCCCCATCTGAGCGTGTGATGGCCCTGACGTCTGGGGTCGTCACCTGGCGGGTGGTATAGGGCCTATACTCTAGGCAAACGTAGGATCTGGTTGGTTTGCAGCCGGATGAGTGTTGAGGAGTTTGCCCTGTCTGCCCGTTAGGCCTGCGGCTTTGGAGACATCTGGTTTTTGTTGTTGTTAACCCTCACCTGATTTTAGGGAGCGTGGGAGACAGAGGGAGAGACGGAGAGAAACATCGATGGGAGAGGAACACATCGATGGGTTGCTTCCTTCATGCGCCCCGACCAGGGCCCGGGCCAGGGAGGAGCCTGCCACCGAGGTACCTGCCCTTGATCGGAATCGAACCCGGGGCCCTTTGGTCCGCAGGCCGACGCTCTATCCACTGAGCCACACCGGCCAGGGCCCACTCTGGTCTCTTGTGGCCAGGCAGGATGGGAGCTGGGTGTCTTGGGCGTTGCCATGGTGACCGTCAGCTCAGCCGTGTCTCTCTCCTTTGGGGACAGATCGCCCGGGCCTCCTGCACGTGGGACAGATTGAGAAGATGCAGGAGGGCATCGTGCACGTGCTCCGGCTGCACCTGCAGGGCAACCACCCGGACGCCGCCTTCCTCTTCCCCAAACTCCTGCAGAAGATGGCGGACCTGCGGCAGCTGGTCACGGAGCACGCGCAGCTGGTGCAGGTCATCAAGAGGACTGAGGCGGACGCCGCGCTGCACCCGCTGCTGCAGGAGATCTACCGCGACATGTACTGAGGCCCTGGGCGCAGGAGGAGCTGCCCCGTGGCGCCACGGGGAGGGGAGCGAGGCCCGGCCGCCTCGCCCTGGGCCCGGGCCCCGTCCCCACCGCCTGCCGTCCTCGCCTGGCCGTAGCCCGGGGAGCGTGCAGAGGTGGCTGGGAGAAGCCTGCCTGGTGTGAACCCATCAGGTGTCCCGGACGGAAGCGCCTTCACGATCCCCACTGAGCCCCCCCGCCCCGCGACCTCACAGCAGGGGGCCGCCTTCCAGTCCCCCGCGGACTGCTGGCCCCTGCGTGATTTGGGAAGTGGGTGGCACTTTTAACTTCTGTAATCCTGTGCGTCTAGATGTAACCAAAGGGTAGGGGTTTCCCAAGCAGCCACGTATTTATTCGAAGGCTTCCATTCTGTTTCCTGATTCCGAGGGGAGACGTGCTCTTTCTGAATCGTAGGGTTTCGGGTTTCGGAGAGTTACTGATAAGCTATTGTGTGCGGCGCCCCATCGCGTTCGGTTCCCTGGGGACGGGCGGTCGCTGGGCCGCGGAGAAGCCCGTGTCCAGGTTTGGGAGGAGGGTCCCGGGGACCGCGTCTGGGCGCCTGGTCTGGACCACAGGCCTGTGCGCAGCCGGCGTCCGTGGGCCGGACTGACGGACTCAGAAGTGCCTCGGGGTCCCGGTCCTTCCCCTGGGTCCCCTCGCGGCGGCCTGGGCTCTGGTAGCGTCTGCGGGGCAGCCTGGCAAGCGACCTGCAGATGTCCCCCTGGGCCCCGCACCTCAGGGCAGCTTCTCCCCGGAGGAGAGAAGACGAGGCACCTGTGACTTTGGGGGGTGGGTCACCGGAGGACACGGGGTGGGGGGGGTGAGGTCCGTTAAACGGCTGCACCGGGAGCCAGGATTCGCCCAGGCGGGCGGTTTTCACAACGATGACAGCTAAGTGTCCTTTCCCACACCCTTCCGTCAGGCGGGTTTCCCACCGTCTGACAGGTCTGCTTCAGCCCTCAAGGTCAACTTCTCAGCCTCGGTCTCGTGAGAGCGATGCCGACCGTGTCCAGAGCACGTGACCTGGAAGCACTGTCTCTCCCTGTCACCTTGGCGGGCCCAGCGTCCCCGCCAGGGGTCGCCGGGCGCCCTCCATCCCCACCGCATCCCTCCACCCCCCACCTGGGCCTTGGAAAACCTGGCGCTTCCAGGTCATGACCATTTATGGTGAAAGGAGGATTCGGGTCGGTCCTGGCGAAGGTCCCACGGTCGGCACGAGGAAACCCAACAGTCAGACCTCCGCCAGAGGAGCGGAAAGCCGCCTTAGGACTGCCGCGCGGACCTGTGGCCTTTGAAGATCCCGTCAGGGGGCCAGCTGGAAGCCAATGACAGCGTCGCCACGCGTGAGCGAGGGTGGTCCAGGCCAGGGCCGGACCTGTGGCCACTGACCACTGGCCTCGGGGAGGGAGCCTGGAGACCAGCTTGCAGAAAGCCGTGCATTCCACGCAGATGGCCGTGTAGATGGGCTGGAAGCACCTAGTCACCGGCCCCGCGCTCCCCGCCGCGGCCGGAGGAGGGCGCTGGTCCTCGGGGGCCGCGTCCCTGGTGCAGCCACAGAGGCGGCCGCTCGTGGCCTCAGCTCCAAGGCACTCGGCGCTGCTCACCTTAACTGAAGGGAGAAAGGGGCGCGTCCCATCCGTGTTAATAACAGCCTCCCTAACGGCCACTCAGACCTTAGGGGTCCGCGCACCCGATTCTCCGGGCGGCGCAGCGCTGACCAGCTCGGCACCCTGCGGCATTCCCCGCAGCGCTCGCAGAGGTGGCACAGGGGTGCTTGCTGGGTCCCGGGACTCGCCCGCCTGCACAAAGGACAACCCGCACGGCCTAGAAGGTTCCGGAGGCTGCCAACCAGAGTGTGAAGCCGCCTCCCCTGGGGGATGCCCCCCAGGACCCGCGCCCGCAAGTCTGTTCAGCCTGTGCCTTCACGGCCTTGACTGGCCATCGCAGTGCCAGCCCTCGGCCACGGGGCATCTCTGGTTGGGGGTCCCTCCCGCGGGTTCTGCACCTTGTGGGTGAGGCCCTGTGGGTGCTGCTCCCAGGGCTGGCGACAGCAGGACCCACGACGGTGGCTGCTGGGCCGGTCCTTCCTCCCGCCCTGCTCTCTGGATCCCCGAGACCTTGCCCGGCGGGTGTGCCGATGCTGCCGGGCTGCGTACGGGGCGTCGGAGCCGCGAAGGCAAGCAAGGGCCGGGACCGTGTGGAGGGCCCGGGACCCGGCCCAGCCCGAGGCACAGGCCCCTGTTGGCTGTGAGGCCGCAAGTCACCAGAGCCACTGCAACTCAGCTACCTCAACCGAGAGTCTGCAGGCGCTGGCTCAGCCTGGGTGCTCGAACCCCTGCAGCCGACCTGCTGATGGGGCGCAAGGCTGCAGCCCCCGCCCCGCCCTCCCCGCCCCGCCATGCCACGCCCTGCCCAGAAACGGAAGGTTACCTGTCCTTTAAAGGAGCTTTTGTTTAAAGGAGCATCAAAGACGCGCGTGCACGGAAGCTGCTGTCGGGTAGTGACGCTGAGTGGGAGCGAGACGGGGCTGGAGAAGCAGGAAGGCCAGGCCCGCCACACCCACGGAGGCTGCCTGCCGCAGCCACGCAGCAGCCTGGGCGTGGGGGTCCTGCTCAGGCACCGCACAGACGCCTCCGCCCCAGCCTCGCTCCGACGGCCTCCCCGGTCTGCCCTGTCTCACCTGCGCCTCTGCCCCGCGCCAGGCGCCTCCTGCCTGCCGCTCGCTTTGCAAACCAGCGACACTGGACACACGGGCCCAGCTGCGGCGTTTTTGGCCTTCGCCCGTGGGCCCTGCCCCTGGAAGGTCTTGGGAACTCCTGTCTAAATGTGGGTCCATTGTTTCTACCAGCGAGGCCCGCCTGCCCGGCTGCAACGGACCTGACCGGTGGCCTGGCCTTCGGTCGGGGGCTTCCAGGGACCAGGGAAGCCAGCCCGGTTCCAGTACCTCTCATCCCGCGTGGCCTTTCACAGCGCACACGCCCCCAGGACGACGGCAGGCGCTGGCAGCTCCCCTGCGTGGACTGCCTCGGGCTCCCCGGGTGACCACGTGGCCTTCGGACGGCACAGGGGAGGGCCGCTCCCGCCAGCCCCTGCAGCAGGAGGCCCGAAGGAGGCCGCTGGGTGTGCTGGGAGCAGGTGCAGGTGGTGACCAGCCGCGGGGGGCTCACGACCGAGGGCTCTGAGGCATGGAGTCGGCGCTGTCCTCTCTCTAAGTCCAGGCTGTCTCCCGGGGCGGGTCCTCCTTGGAGGGACCTGACCAGAAAGGGCGAAGCTCAGGCTCCAAAGGTCGAGGTCCACGTTGTTGCTGAGATTCACATATATATTTTTAAAGTGCCATCTTCAATTCAAGAGAACGGCCACCGAGCCGGCCTGTGGAGCCGGAGCAGGAACCAGAGGCAGGGCTGGGTCTGAAGCAGGCGCTGTATCTCCCTGGAGTGACCGTCTAACTGAAACGTGACGTTGGGAGGTTGTGCTTTCTTTTTTTTTTAAGAAAAGAAGACCTCTTGGTCCAGTTTTGACAATTCCGTCATGCGTTCCATTACGCTGTTTCGGTGGAACGCAGCCATTTCTTAAACTTTACGTCAGTAATGTGGGCCGCAGGCACATGGAAAACTGAAAACCAACAAAAGAAGCCCGCTGAGCGCAGGGGAGAGGCCGCGCAGCGCCGGCGCCTTTCCCAGCTGGAGGAGCAAGCCCCGCCATGTGCTTCTCAGAAGTTCAGCCTGAGACGCAGGAAATACCGCCGCTCACTCCTCCTAGTGCCCCGGGAAGGGGGTGGCATGCCCATAGCGTGGCCCAGCTGCGATGCATGCCGATAGCGTGGCCCAGCTGCGATGCATGCCGATAGCGTGGCCCAGCTGCGATGCATGCCGATAGCGTGGCCCAGCTGAGAAGCATGCCGATAGCGTGGCCCAGCTGAGAAGCATGCCGATAGCGTGGCCCAGCTGAGAAGCATGCCGATAGCGTGGCCCAGCTGCGTCCCGGGGGAATCTTTCGGCAACTGCAACCCGGCCCAGGGCACACGGTGCCTCAGCAGCTGACATCCAGGACTTGGCTGGCCCTGGTGTGAAATGCATCGCCTGCAAAGCATCGCGCAACATCCATTTCTTACATCAGGGACAGCAAATTCAGACCTGGGTCTGTTCGTCTCTCTCTCTCTCTCTCTCTCTCTCCCCTCCCCCCCACACCCCCCCCCCCCGCCTCCGCTCCCTCTCTCTCTCTCTTCATTTAAAACAGGTTCGCTAGTTGGAGTCAAATGTGAGACGGCTCCGTATTTTCCTCCGGCCTCCTCTCTCACCCCCGTCCGGCCACCCCTCAACACCGTGCGCTACAGTGTCCCGCCTCCCGGGACAGGAGGAGCCGGGGGAGGGGCCCGGCCTCGGCCCTGAAGACGAGTGACTGACCCACCTTTTCAAGGTAAAACCACTCACTTTGCCGAAACGTCTTCTCTTTTCAAAAGCACCGCTGGCCTAGGGCTCTCAGGCCTAAAGAAGAATGTACCTCACTCAGGACGGACGGGTGCCACGCACGCACTCGGCCCTGCTCGGTCCGACGGCAGTACTTGTGACCACGCATCCCTGCCTTCTCTACACTGTCCGGTAACAGGAACCATGTGAATAGCTGTCTTCAATACTGTGATTGGAATTTTTAAAGAAGCCTAATATAAACATTTTACTAACTGGCAATCATGTGTCTAATAAGAAACGTCTGGGTGTTTTGGAATCAGTGTTAATGGACGTATCCTCTTCCTGGCCCGGCTCGGGGGCCTCCTGGGAACAGGAGCCGAAGCGCCAGGACCCAGACAGGCCCGCACCGAGCCACGCACAGTTCGTGTCTGCGTGAGTCTCGCGAGCCGCATGGCACGCGTGGGCAAGCACAGCGGCCGTCCCGGCGACGCCACCCGAGTCACAGCCGGGTCTCGCCGGGCCGGGACTCCGCAGGGGCCCGGGCTGTGTGTTATTACCAAAGAACTGCGCCCCCGCCCGTGCCCTGGTGGAACCGGGCCCGGCTGGTTGCGGCAGCCTCAGGCGTCCCGCCCGAAGCGGAAAGCGGGAACCGCAGACCCGGAGCCTCCCACCCGCTGTCCCCAGATCTGGGCAGAGTTCCCCCTGGGCGTGCACCCGTCCCGCCCCGGCCCAGTCAGGACCACGTGGATTTCCACGGGCCTGAGCTGCGCCCCCGGGCGCGGGCCTGTCGTCACCGTCCCTGGCGCCTCGGATCTCAGAGCCTCTGGGGCGGCTGGACCCTGGTTTCTGTGCTGCACGGCAGACGCTCCGGCGCAGACCCCGCAGCAGGCACCGCGTCCACCCACAGGTGCTCTCTCTGGTCTGGGTGGGCCCCGGGCCGCGGGCAGCCGGGTGCGGGAACAGCTGAGGGCACAGGGCATCCTGCTCGCCACCTGATCGTGGGGCCAGACAACTAGGAAACGGCTGTAAAATAACTAATTTTTCAAAATCTTGTGTCTTACTCATTTTCCCGTTAGGAAATTGAACTGGTCCTATCTATTGATTTATATCCTGAATTTGTGGTAACTTACATATTTGGAACGTCCTACTGTAAGACTGATGAATGTAAAGAGTTAATTTCAGGGTACCATTTTGCCTTAATGGTTTTAAAAAATAAACTATTTTTAAAAATTGTTAGTCGCGTTTGAGTGATGCTGTGAGACGAAGCGTTGGGTTTGCAACCAAACCCTTGGCAGTGCGGTCTGCCCTCGGCCGGCCCGGCCCCCCTCACGAGCGTCACGCCAACAGAGTACAGGATGCGTCTGGGACAGCGTGGCCCCGAACAGGGCGTCCGTTTGCGTAAACTGTCACGAAGCAGGGAAAGCTCTTAAAAGCATGACTTCAGAATAAGACGCGGCGCACGGATCCATCGAAGGGGCTCTTTATTCACATTTCTCACGCTCGGGGCTGTGGACGGTGGCCCCACAGCAACTGTAAGATGAGACAGGGCAGCGCCTGCCGCCAGGAAGCAGCAGACAGGAGTGAGCTCCCGCACGCAGCACCCGAGGCTGGGGGCTTGGCCTCCGCAGGCCCCGAGGCTGAGCTCGCTGGGGAGAGAGGCAGGCCAGCCACAGCAGGGCTGCGGGCGTGCATGCGTGCGGGAAGGGAGCACGGGGCCTGGGGCTGGAACCAGAGCCAGAGGGAGCAGAAGAGGCTGGGAGCACACACCCGCCCCCGCCCCAGAAGCCTATACAATGACAGCTCTGCGCAGCGGCCTTTGCCCCGCGCGGCTGTGTTCAGGGCCCAGCAGAGCAGCGTGGCGCGTGGGGACAACCCCTGGAGCCGATCCATCGTGGGAGGGACCCAGGGCCCTCCAGCCCAGCCATGTGGAGCAGGACCCAGCCTGGAGGACCTGCAGAGGGTGGACCCCCAGCCCCTCGAGCGCCTGGGTGCCTCCTGGCTCCTGTCCGCGCCCAGCAATGAGCGAGCTCTGGAGTCCAGGTGGGGTTCCCATCCCTGGAGTCCAAGCGCGGCTCCATCCCTGGAGCTCCAGCCGCTGCTTCAGAACAAGGCCTCACGGTGGCTCCCAGCTCAGCACCCGATCCAGGCCTCCACGCCGGCTCAGGCCTCCACGCCGGCTCAGGCCTCCACGCCAGCTCAAGCCTGCGAGCTGGGCTGGCCGGCCGGCCTCTTCGATGGGACTTTCCTTTTCTCCAGGTCTTGCCGGATCTCCTGTGGGAAGGCCTGGATGTTCTTCTGGACACAAGGGAGGCAGAACCTCTTGGAGTAGAACAGACTGCATTCCTGGAGGAGGAGGGCGGGCTGAGGGCCAGGGCACAGGCACAGGCGGGCAAGGGCTGGGCGGGCCCAGGATGCACGGGCAGCTGAGAGGAGGTGGGGAGGGTGCAGCTGGAGCCAGAACAGCAAGAAGGAGACCGTGGCCCAGGGAAGAAAGAAATGGGGGCGGGGGGCGCACACACCAGGGGCAGCCCTGCAGGCACGTGTGTCAGGGGTTTTCACACGTGGGAACCACGAGCCTCAGCAGAGGCCCGGTCGCAGTGGCCTTGTGCCTCTGAGGGACTGGCAGACTGACTGTTTCAACACAGGTGACCAGCCCCCAGGCAGGACGCTCAGGGCCCCCTCGGGGCAGGCTCACTCGGATTACAGGGCCACACTCAGCTACAGCACCCACCACGCTGTCCTTGGGCTCTCAAACAGCAGGCTCAGCCCTGCCGGGCACTGGGCCCACAACTCTGGGACCTCGGCTTCCTCACCTGTGAAATGGGCGCAGTCCTGCTTCGCCCGACTAGGTTTGGGGAGAGGGGCTGAGGAAGCCCCATGGTTAAGGCAGCTCCCAAGCCCGGGGCCGGGCACACAGATGCTCGGGAGAGCACGGTCCCTTCCACTGCGGGCCCCCAAGGACCACCAGAAAGAAGGTCCTCATCCCGCGGACGGGGTGGGCCTGTTAGGGGCTACTGGGGTGGTGCAGAACCCCCCAGAAGCTACTTGTACCCCTCGGACCCCACAAAAACCCTGACTGACCCAGAGTGCCCTCTGTGTGTCTTCTGCCCTGTGTTGGCTGAGGGACCACCCAAAATGAGGTAGACCAGCTGGCCTCTTAAGAACCACCCTGGGCCACCTGGTGACTGAGGATGGGGGACCCTGTGGAGAGGAAAGCTGGTGCGCACACCGCCCTTGGGAAAGGCTCACGGGCTACCTCTCCCAGTCATGCGTGTGGGGTCCCAGCCCGGGGGCGGGGGGCGTGAGGGGGCGGAAGGGAGGCAGTCGCGCGGGCTTACCCACCGGGCCCACACACACCAGCTGGCCGCAGACACTGCACCTGGAGCCCAGGATCAGGAACCTGCCCTTGTCCGGGGTGAAGGGGTCCTTCATGATGTAGCTCTCCTCCAGGAGGCTGTGGGACAGGAAGTGATGGCGGCTTGGACTCTCTGATGGAAGCTCAGTCGGGGAGGGGCTGGCCCCTGCTCTGGGCTCTGGAACCACGGCGGTGGGGGCCACCACCCTTCTCAGCCAACAGAGGGGCCCTGACCTGACTCACAGGATGGGGCCGGGCCACGAGGCCTCCCTCCCAGCCCTCTAAGCCCTCCCCTCACCCTAGCATGGTCATGCCCATCCCCAAACTGCCTGCGTCCACACAGGGAACACCACCTGTGTAGAGTGCGGCCTCACACCGCACACCAGGAGGGAGACCCAAGGGGTTCCGAGACGACACCCCCGTCCCGGTCAGCGGAGGAACCCCGCCAGCAGGAGGAAGCCTTGCCCTGCCACGTGTCCTGTGTGAGTAATGTATTGGTCCCCTTCCCCGTGATGTGGCATTTGATGAAGGACAATTTGAAGGTCAAGAATCAAGCGCTGGGACCCAGGGGCTCTACTCCCGGCCTTCTTGGGCAGATCACAGGAAGCTGGTCCTCAGGGCTCACGCCCACCAGCGTGTGAGCTGTGCGGGACTCCTGAGCCCTGGGCACCCATACTCACATGACAGATTGCGTGTCGGGGGGCTTCTGCCCCACATAGCTGTATGGAGCTGTCAAGGCACAGAGCTGGCACTCGAACACACCCAAGGGACGGTGCTCTGCCTCGCACGCCATCTGCAAGATCAAGATGCAGGGCCCGCCACCTTCAGAGCCCAAAGCTACCCACTTCTCAAAGCCCTGGCTGCATGCCTCTAACGGAGAAGACGAAGGGTGCCCCTTAGACCAGGAGCCTCAGGTTCAAAGCCCGAGACCTCCTCAAGGTCACACACTGTTTTCAAGTGCATGTGAGATACTTACCAGGAGAGATTCTGTGCTGTGCCACAAAATAAGCCTCAGACAATAAAAGACTTGAAGTTGCAGAGTACGTTCTCCAATCCCAATTAAAATCATAACAAAAAGAGACGCTAAAAACCTCCCAATTCTTGGAAATTAAACAATATAATTCTAACTGCATCATGGTTCAAAGAGGGAAATGAGAAAGTATTTTAACTCAACGAAAACTGAAATACAGCATATCAAGATATGCAGCTTAGACAGTGCTTGCAGGGAAATTCACTGGTTTGAATGTTTAAATTGGGAACGAAGGTTTAAAATCAACCATCTAAGTTTCTACTTTAAGAAGCTAGAAAAAAATTAAACCCAACATAAATCAGAGAAGAAAATAATAAAGGACAGAAATCAAACATACAGGAAGTGATAAACAATGGCGGGGGGGCGGGGGTGGGGTGGGAATCAGTACAACCAAAACTGGTTATTTCAAAGCACCAATAAAGTTGACAAGCTCTAACTAGACGGATCAAGAAAAAAATGGGAAAATGCAAATTACCACAACCAGGAATGAGAGGGGACATCACTAAGACCACAGACACTGAAAGGAGAGTAAGGTGATACTGCGAACAACTCTTTACCAAATAAATGTGACAATTTAGCTGACATGGACAGATTTCCTGGGGGGGAGAAAACCAAACTACCATTTCTCAAAAGTGACTCAAATAGACACAGAAAACCTGAATAGCTCTATATCTATTCAGAAATTTCATAATTTAAAATTTTCCTAAAAACTGAAATAACCACCCCCCCCCAAAAAAAATAATGCCAAAATGGCTTAACCTCAAATTGTTAAACATTGAAAGGAGAAATAGTACCAACACATAGAAGCTATTTCAGAGTGCAAAGAAAGAAACACCTTTTCAGGGATTTTATGAGGCCAGTGTTACATGGACACCAAATCTGCCAGAATTGCCTTCACACCGTTAACCAAAGCCATTGCACAAAAACTACAGACCAACAGCCTTCATGAGCCCAGATACAAAAATATTTAGCAAAATATTAGCAAACTGAATTCAGTAACAGATAGGAAGCCGAATGCATCATGCCTGAGCGGATTCAGTCCCACTGGGACTCAAGGAATGCAAGGCTGGCTTAACGTCCGGAAGCCAACGAATGGAGCTTCGGACAGTGACAGAAAGGAAACCAGCACTCATCGTTTCAAAAGATGTGTGAGAAACAGGACACATCATTTCAGCAGCATGACAAAATTCAACAGGACTTTATAAAACTCAAGACTCAGAGTGGTGCATCCAACCCAAGGGGCTCCCCTACTGACTACAGAATAAACTCCCTTCCTGGACAGTGGGGACCCCTTGAAGACGGGCCTTATCTTTTCCCATCACTGCCGCTCCCTCACACACCAGGCTCGCTTACTAACCTTCGGCTATCCCTGTGGTTTCTCACCGCCTTGCCTCTGCTCTTGCTATTCCCTCCACCTAGAAGGCTCCCCACATCTGCCTGTGGAGTTTCCCTCTGGCTGCCTTGAAGATTTTTTGTCTTTGGCTTTCAGCAGTTTGAAAAAAATTTTTTTAAAAATATATATGCATATATATATGTATCTATATCTATATATCTATATGATTTTTTTCTTTTAAAGTGTTTCATCCTGCTTGTTCCTCTTTAAGCAGTCTTTGGCCTGTGCTTTGATAACTTCCATTATTTTTGGAGACGTCTTAACCATGCTAGCCCCATCCTTTCTCCCTCTTCTTCTGTTGGGATTCCAAGTGCAAATGTAAGGTGTCCCCCCCAGAATGTGTACGCACACCTTGAAGAATTGTAGGGGCGGTGTTTATTAAAACACAGGTCCTCTGCGAAACGAAGCTCTCAGCTGTTAGTGTGTGTGCATCTGTTGGGTCCTGCGTGTCAGGCTGCTCGCTACGTCCCACGGTGCTTGCACCTCTCCTCTGGGCCTGTCCTTTCACCCCCTCACTGTTTCCGCGTGGGGATGTCTATGGATCTAGAATCAAGTTCACTTATTTTTTTATTCCTTGGCCCGTGGTGACCTGGGTCCACCACCCTTCGGCGTGCCCTCTGAAGGCATTCTTCGTCTCTGCTGCTTTTTATTCCTAACCTTTACATTTGACTCTTCCTCGCAGTTTGCTAAAATGCCCCCTCGATGTCCGGAGGGCCCCGCACGTCCAGGACCGGCCTCGGGGGCTCTGAGCCCCCCGGGCTCCGCAGCCCCACCGAGGCGCCGAGATCGGCCAGCGAGCAACACGCGCCGGGTAGGACCGCACGCCCCGCCACGCCGCCCGGCTGCTGCACTCACCTCCGCCGCCACCCGCGGCCCCCGCCCACAGCGCCTGCGCGGCCCCGCCCCTAACTGCCCACAGCGCCTGCGCGCCCCCGCCCCGGCCCGCCCCTGCTCCGTGACCGCCCACAGCGCGTGCGCGGTTCCGCTCCCGGGCGCCTGCGCAGCGCGGAGGGAGTTTTGGTCGGATTTCCGCCTCCGCTGTGTCCCGCTGTGTCCTCTCGGTCCCTTGCTTTTGGGGGCTGCCTGACCTTCCTCCGGCCAGCGGTCGCCTCCTGGGCCTGCTGTCTGGCTGCTCTAAGGTTCTCGGCTCCTTCCTGAGTTTTCCACCGGGTTCTGCGGAGTCGAGGCCGCTGGTGCACGGCTGGCAAATAACCTGCCTGCGCGGGGGTCCAACGCCGCTTACCACGCGCCTGCGGCTGCAGCGTCCTGGCCTTAGCGCGCAAGCTCCCTGCACCCTGTCCGCCCCGGAGCGCCCTGGGCCGCAGGCAGGGCCGAGTGTGCCCCGTAAGGCAGCTGAGATGGGTTCTGCCCGAGCCCTGTTGTTACCTGGGACCTTTATGAAGCTGTGTGCGCTTGCGCCCTGTCACCGTTGGCCTGCTGCCCTTGGTGATCTGGGCCCCTCCGTCCTTCAGCGTCCGGGCCATGCCTGACCCCGTGCCCCACCAGCTTCCAGAAGGTCTCCTGGCTCCCAGGCTCCGCCAACCCCCAGCCTCAGACAGGCTCCCCTGACCCTGCCGCCCTACACGACCTCACTCCTGGCCTCTAGTCCTGCGAGGCGCCGAGTTAGCCAGCCTCTCCTGAGTCATTCTAGTTTGTCGCTAGTTCTTAATTATTTCACTTGGGAGGAATTTCACTCTGCTGGGTAGCAACTTGAATTGTCCATGAAGATCCTTAAAGCTTTAGGTTTAGAGTTGAACCATGAATACTGGGCACGCACACCCACACTCACTGTGACTGGGACCGTGGGTGGAGACAGGCCAGGTCACCTACCGCGCACATTTTAGGCACAGGGCGGAAACTGGAGGAAACCCACCCAGCCTGGGAGAACACACACTCCGCACAGACCACCGGGGGCCCCGCGGGGATCGACTTTTTTCTTCTCATCAGTGTTATAACAAAATGACGTTGGGCAGAACAATGTTATTTGAGGATCTACTGTGTCTGTTGCCAGTGAATAAAGGGCCGATAGCGTTGTACAGTTTCTGAGTAAGTGTCTAACAGTATGACATACAGAAGCAGGCCTTAGAGCAAGTCTTCGTCATTAACACGAGATGAAGGGCAGTCTCCGCTCCTGAGCCGCAGGCAGCTCTGCGTATAAGACTTGTTCAGAGGGGGCTGGATTGAGAATATGTGTCTTGTTTTCCTGTGCGATACAGACTTGGGAAGGAGTTGGTTTAGACCTGTGGGCAACTTGTTCTGGAATATACCTACCCTCTTCCCCGAAATATGATGAGAAAAAGGGAGTCCCAAGGACTCTCAGAAATTGTTGCGAGTCCTGTGAAAATGGCCTTCCAAGTTTTGATTTGTGTCCCTTGTCACCTTGTTTCCCTGATAATGCTGTAACCCCACGTCTGTTTCTAAAGGACAGAAGTACTGCTCCTGGCTCTCCCCGGTCAGGGGCCCCGCTGCCCTGCCCTGCCCTGCCCTGCCAGGGTGTAGCAGAGGCCCCACCACTGCGGGACTTGCCTGGAAACCTCACAGCACCTAAGGCCGCCGTCCTGGTCCTCACTCAGACCACATGCGGGGACCGGCCCCGTTCCTGGACCCCCAAGGACTCCCCAGCAGGACTGTCCGCTTGGGCCTGTGTTTGTGACCCTGTAACCCCCTCTCCGGCACAGCTCTGAGTCCTGAGACACCCTGCTGACCTGGGCAAGAGGGTCCTCCCCCCCCCCGGAGCTCTCTTCCTGGGAAGGGAGGCCAACCAGTGTGCCGCTGAGGCCTCCAGAGCGCCCCGAGGGGCCATCAGTCTCGGAAGCCTCTCAGAGGGGCTGGCCCCGCACGGCCCCCTCACCTGGGGCCGAGCCCTCATCCTGCAGCTCCGTGGGCAAGTGCATCTCCGAGAGCGCGAAGCTGGCCCCATCCGTAGAGTCGTTGGCCCCTCCCCTAAAGGGCGGGGCTGAGAGCCAACTGCAAACACGCCGCCCGGCAGGCAGAAGCCTTGGGCAGTGTGGACCCCGTGACCTCCCCAAAGGGCACTTAGAAAACCCAGATCTGACCTGACCCTGACCGTGTGAGTGGCTGTGGTAGGGACACCAAACCGCTCCGTTTCTCACTTGGCAGAGAAGACAGCAGCCGCCCACCCAAGGCTCTCAGGCGCCCCCCCCCCCTCCCCGGAGGAGCCCCTGGGAGCTCCTAAGGGCCTGCCAGGGTTGCAGGGCCGCCTGGCGAGTGCGCCCACAGGCTGCCCTCCAGGGCCGGAGCCGGGTAGGTGCCTCCCGGAGGTCACACCTCACTCTGACGCCGGATCTGCACAAAGGAGCGTGCTTCTGAGGGAAATAGACCGCTGCCAGCCCGTTCTCTGGAACCAACCACGTTTTCTTTATTCAGCGGCCATCCGCAGGCCGTGCACAGCAGGAGGCCCAGACCGGGGGTACGGGCTGCCCGGTCCCACACAGGCGGGTGCCGCCGTTCCGAGTGAGCCCGCACGCCCCTTGCTGCCTCACGGGAACTTGTCTCTCGGCCAGAAAAGATCACTGCTTACACCTGTGCTTTGAAGGAGCCTTAGGGAGCAGATGGGAAGCTTCAGACTTCTGACCCCCGCATCCCTGCATCCCCAACTCGCACATCCAGAGCTCCCCGCAGGCCCCTCCGGCCCTGGCCCGGCTGGAATGTGGGGCTGCAGGGGACAAGGGTCAGTCAGGGAAGCGCTGATCTGGGAAAAGAACTCCCAGTGAGGTGTGTGTGTGTGTGTGTGTGTGGGGGGGGGAATCTTTAGCTCCCTCCCCCAAACTGCTATGGGCTCCAAAGACCCTCAGTGCCCCCAAAGGGAGCTCACCCCGGGATGTCTGGCAGCGCCCCACCCCTCTGCCCTGCCTGCGTGCTATACTCCCTCCCGTCATGTTCCTAAAAGTGGCAGCCGAGAGTGGGAACCCTAGCAAATGTCGGGGTGTGCGTTGTGCAGGACACGGGCTGACAGCGTGACGGAGCCTCTAAACTGAGCATCGGGTGGCAGAGCCTCGCCTGCAGCCCTGGCCACTGTCCCGGTCACACCACCAGATACACCATCTTCCTCTCGTTGATGTTCCTGGTCTTCAGCCCCAGGTAGTGGCTGCTGCGCTTCGCCGGCTTCCCGTACAGCAGGCCCACGAAGAGCTCCCGCTCGCCTTGGGCCTTGGGTGGGGAGGACTGGAAGCCAAACGCCGTCCGGAGCCGGCCGCACAGGTAGGCGACGGCTTCCGCTTCGCCCGACGGCTCCTCATACACGGGCTGCCTCAGGGCCTCGTAGGCAGACAGGATCACGGCCCTAAACAAGTTGATCAAGACGCAGATCAGCAGCAGCACAAAGGCCGCCAGGAGCAGGACCCCGAGGGCCCTGTTGCTGGAAAATTCCGTGTCCCGGAAAGCTGCAGTGCAGTAGGAGAAGACGGTCTGCGTGGCGTGGATCAAGCTGCTGTAGCTCCATTCATGCTGCCCGAACACCAGGTGGCCGAAAGCCACGAACAGGAAGAAATACAGGGACACCAGGAGCGCCGCGTGGCAGATGCCGGGCAGGGCCGTCTGGATGACCCTCTCAGCCAGGCGCACGTGGTAAAAGAACCTGAAATACTTGAGAGTCTTCAGGATGGCCAGAAACAGCAGGAGGCCCAAGACGACCCCCATGGCGCGATCCACGTGCGAAACGGCGTGAAAGGGAATGAAGTCCACGGGGTTCGACGAGTAGAACCGAATGATGCCGGCGGCCAAGAAGTATTTCCTGAGAAACAGCGCAATCAGCACGGCAAGGGTGCACTTGAGTGCCAAGTTGAACACGTTGTCCGCGTCGGCCAGGTAGGAGGCGCCCTGCTGCGTGATGACGTAGCCCTCGTACGCGACGCAGGCCACGAAAAACACGAGAATGGCCCCGTACAGGTAGATCTCTGCCGACGCCTCTCTGTTCAGATCAGCCAGAGGGAAGGAGTGCACGGATATGCTCGCGTTCACGACCCCTAACGGGGAGACCTCGAACAGGACGGCGGTGCTGCAGAGCAGCCCCGCGTCCGGGTTCAGGGTGGTCAGCTCCAGGATCACAGCCCACGTCTTCTCATCCAGCCAGCGGCCGCTCTGCAGGTCCCTGAGCCTCAGCGTGGAATTAAACTGCTGCTGGTCTGGGAAAAAATAGAAGACGTACCCCCCCGAGCCATAGGTGTGCAGGCGTCCGTACGAGTAGTACACCCACCTCTTCTCCGGCGGCCTATAGGTGAACCCATTGGCGTTCCTGTCTGCCTCCCGCTTGTCAACTTTCTTCCAGAAGCCGGGGTGGTCAGTGGTGTCCTCTGGGTCGGCCCCGTACCTGGGATGGCAGCGGATCTCTCCTTCCATGCTGCCGGGCGGGAAGTGCTTGGCTGGCCTGCAGGCCTTGGGGCCCGGCGCTGCCCTCACCTGCCGCATCAGGGGCAGGCCGAGGATTTGGGAGGAGCTGTCGGGAAGGAAGGTGGGGTGGCGGTCGTTGTGGAACAAAGGCAGCAGCACGCTGTTGAGCCACGGGTAGATGTCGTCCAGCCTGGTGACCGCAGCAAGATCCGCAGAGAAGCGGCTGCGGATGAACTGGTTGTAGTGGAAGCTGTCCGGGCGGCGGAGGAGGGAGACGAGGCCCAGCAGGAGGGCTAGCAGGGTGCAGTGAGCCAGGAAGCGGCCCAGGAAGAGCAGGGCTCCCCTCTTGATGGCCCTCTTCCTTCGGAAGATGCCCACTTCGTCTGGCGTGAGGGGCTGGTACATCCTGCTGCTTCGGAGGCGGGCGACGTCCTGGTGCTGCTGGTGCATCTCCTCGGGGCGCAGCCGCAGGTCCTGCAGCTGGACCTCGGTGTAGTGATAGTTGCTGACCCAGGGGAGGTTTTTGCAGTACTTGAGCCTGCTGGTTCGCATGCCTGTCAAGAGGATAATTTTCGACGGCTGCACCAGGAAAATGGACTGGCAGAAGGAACAGAACGAGGCAAAGAGCCACTCAATCGACTTCTCGTAGCCGTAGGTGAGGCCGTAAAACACGATGAAGAACGAGGACACCCCCGACGTGGCGAAAACCAAGAACCACGCGATCCACTTGCACCACCGAGGCAGAGTGGTCCTGGGCTTCGTGGGCGGAGGCGGCTGCTCGGAGGGCGCCTGGGGACTGTCGGTCACGTCTCCGGCGTTGGCGTTCGTGTCTGTGTGCAGGGTGTGTGAGCCCTTGCTTCCTTTTTTCTTAAGTGGCTGCCCTGCTTTGGAGGGCCTCTTGGGAAGAGACTTCTGGCGTCCCTTAAGCCTCCTGGAGCGGGGCTGCTGGGCCTCCTGGGAGCGCGCCTCCTGGGAGCGCGCCTCCTGGGAGCGAGCCTTCTGGGAGCGCTCCTTGGTGGCCGCCTTCTGGGAGCGCGCCTCCTGGGAGCGCGCCTCGGCGGCCGTCTCCTGGGCATGCCACTTCTCCAGCCGCTCCTCCCAGTGGCCGCTCGCCTCTACCACCTCAGGGTGCTCTTGAGGTGCCACCTCGTCCAGGGTCGCCTGCGATCTCCTCTGGGAGTAGACGAACAGCCCCGTGATTATGACCTGCACCGGGATGGTGATCATGACGCTCTCCAGGCCGATGACCATGGATCGGATGTAGCGGCTCCCTTCGGACTTGGGTTTCTTCTCCTTGTCCAGGTTGAAGAACATGATGTTGCACAGGAGGGAGGACAGCAGCATGGCCAGGCAGCAGGACAGCCGCTGCAGCCGATTGAAGCCGCGGGCAATGACGCCGGCAAACACGGAGAACCACATGTGATTCTTCCCCAGCTTGTCCGTCGCATCGATGAGCAAGAAGTCCAGCCTCGGCAGCGGCGCGTTGGGGTCGGTGGCGGGGAACGTTCTGTCCAAAGAGGTCTCGATGGAGAGCCACTCGCGGCACATGAACAGCCAGATGTGCCTGCTGAACAGGTTCTCCACTTTGACTCGACTTAGGTACCAGCTGGGGGCGTGGCCCTCGTTGTTGTGCCACACACGGAGGGACTGGATGTCCCCCAGGTCCCTGCTGGTCGTTAGGAGGAAAGTGTGCACGCTGCCCCGGTAGAGCGTTTTAAACTGGGGGTGACTTAAACAATGCACGTCGCTGGTGCTCTGGGTCCCGCTGAGTTGGACAAAGACATTGGCCCTGGTCCCGGACCCACAGCGGCTTCCTGTGAAGATAGTGACGAAGTAGCATATATTGTCGTAAGGGTCGTTGTCGGGGAGGACGATGGCGTGGTCCCCAAGAAACTGGTCCGTTTCGTCCCTGTGCAAGGCCCAGAAAGCGAGGATGACGTACGTGACCAGGATGAAAAGGACGACGAAGAGAGTCACGGGGTTGTGGGTGACGTTCTTGATGACCTCTAACCGCAGGTCCACGGGGTTAGGGGGCACGATCACCTTGGCTGTCAGGTAGTGGAAGCGCAGGGGGACATTGGCCAGCTGCCGCCGGGCCCTCCTTGCCTTCCCGCAGACACAGTGCAGTCGGTCCCAGGTGGTCTTCTCCCCGAGGACACAGGTGTCTTCTCTCCAGTCGCTCTGGATCCCGTTCATGTCCAGGCAGTGGACGCTGAAGAGAGCAATCCTCACCAGCTTGTCACTGGGCTGCATGACAAAATGAGGTGCCTTCAAGACCACGATTATGACACACTCGGGCGAGTGGCCCCGCTGAGCTATGATCTGCAGCAGGGACAGCGGGAGGCAAACCAGGCGGGCCACGCTCACTGCACAGGCCGGGTCAAACAGGCCGTTCTGGTTGGCAATGGGCGGGACATCGTGGGGCACCAGGAAGGTGGCGACCAAGGCGGAGGGGGTGATCTGCCCGCCGGCGTACACCAGCACGGTGAACGGCACCGTCACCTCCGTCACGACGTGAACCAGCAGCTCCCGCACCGTGCGGCTGTCCACTTGGAAGCGGAACGCGCCTGTCGTCTTCCTGGAGGACTCGTCCACGTCCTCGGGCTCGTGGTCGGGGCCCACTGTGAGGTTAAAGGCCGCAGAGCTCAAGTTCCTCCTGCCGATGAACACGTCCACTACGTCGGGGGGGACCTCCAGCTCGTCTCCGTTGGGCACGGTTCCTGTCAATCTGAAGCCAACCACGTCTGCCGAAAGGGTCTCCTGACCATTTAACCAAGGGAAGGGGTCCTCTGCAAACTCACAAAACACCACAGAAACCGGGGCATTTGCAGGCAAACGGGGAAGGCTGCTCCCATTGAGTGTCGGCTGAAAACAGTTTCGACAGTGTCTCTCGTTGCCTAGGGTGGTGTTGGAAACAGCCCACTTTTCCACTTTGCCGACGTACATGGTAAAGCTGGCGCTGCTCATCACAGTGATCTCGGCATCCGGCACTTTGCCAGCCAGTACCGTCTCTGCTAGAGACTGTACGACACGGAAAGGGTCGACAAAAATCACGTGGCGATCGGTCATGTTAAGGATGTTCGACACGCTTGTCAGTATCCCGGTGCTCATGATTTCTATCTGTTCAGAGTGCAGCTCTCCGCCTCTCTGCTGATGCTGCCGGAAGGCTTCATTTGCCTGCCAAATCCTCTCGGTGGCAGATTTCCGAGCCACCTGAGGAAATTCAGACGTCCTCTGCGTCACCTTGGCGATGGCCACGACCACCTGGTTAATGTCCATCAGCGTGTGTGTGGAGAGGAGGAAAGACTGGTTGACCAGATGCTCCCGGAGCCTGGCCTTGTCCGCGTGCAGGGCCGGCTCGGGCTTCATGCTGTTCAGCACGGAGGCCACGACGTACATTAAGTAACCCGCGGGCAAAAACTCCTGCTTTTGAAGCAGAGCCGAGATCTCCGAGTTGAGTCCCATGCTGAAATTGGTTAGCTGACTCAGGAGGGTCCGGGGCGAGGCTTGCTCGGTAGGAGCTCGGACGGTGGCGTACAACGTGACCTGAGAGAAGGCCTGCAGGGAGTCGGACACCTGGACAAAGACCTTCATGGCGTACTGACGGTCCTCCTCGCCGACGGGGAGAAAGGAGGGGGGGCACTGGGGATCGCTGCCCACGTACAGGATGGGCCCCAAGGTGTTCTCCGTCAGAGAGCTGATTTTGGCAAAACCCTCATACAAATCCGACACGATCATTTTGTATGTCAGAGGGACGTTCTGATCCGTAAAGCCACTACACTGGACGACAAACCTGGTAAAAAACGCCACCCCACTAGTCGGGTTAATTTTGCAATCTCCGATGCGAGGGGCGTAGTTAACGATGAAGGAATGCCGGAGGGTCACGTTCACTCCGCCCCACGTCTCCAGAGCTAACGCCACCCAAAACTGAGCTTCAGGAAAGTTCCTAAAAGCAAAAGCTTTTATAGACAAAGAATCGCTGTCCCTCCCCGTTGACGTTTGCCCCAACCAATCAAATGGCACCTCGTCCCCTGCAGCCCGCAGGATGGACCACCTGTACACATTCCGGCTTCCGGCGCAATCGGGACAGTCGAGAAACAAAGAGAACCGATCTGACAGAACCAACATCCTGCCACAGTTCTCAACACACGAAATCCTCGCTGTAGGTGCTGGCGCTTGGAGCACGTGGACGCTTTTGTCGGCATAGGCAGTTCTGCCAGTCTTCTGTATCACCATTCTGAAGAAATACGCTTGGCCGCCTCTGAGCGTTCCTGGGGGAATTGTCAGCACCGGGTCAGAGGCCCAGGTCAGCTTGAGATCCACCTGCTTTTGGAGACAGACTTCCTTGCTGATCACGTTTATTTTGTCTCCGTTGTAGTTCTTTGAGTTGGTGGTGCAGTACCAAGAGAACTGGACTCCCTCTAAAGGGTCGTCTACGTCTGGGTCCGAGGACGTCGATCCGTTCAGAACCAGCTGGTCTGTGAACTTCACTGTCATGGTGGCATTCCCAAGAAGAACCGCCTGCAGGAAGTCACCAAGGATAGAGACATAGACGCGATCTGAGCCTGTGACCACCGTCCCCTGTGGTAAGGGACGGACCAGGCTCACTGAGAAATTGAACACGTACACCCCCAAAGCTAACTTTCTCTTGGGGATGTGCATGGATGTTGGATCCTTCCCTAACTGGAGGTCCGGCACCACCAAGGGTTTGGACCAGTCTGGCTGGTGGCGCAGAGAGGGCACGGAGTAGACGCTCCAGTGAAACTGAGGGTTCTGCACCGACGGGCAATCGTACTGAACCATGGCATTTAAGGAGATGTCCATCTTCCTGGTGAACAGCACCATGGGAAGGCCCGGCTTCCTGTTGATCTGCACCTTCCTGATAGTGCAGGTCCCCTGCCTGGACACTTGACAGGACACTGACGACTCCCCCGCTGGCGCACTGCCGGAGTCGCCATCTGTAGGACACATGGTTTGGGCCACGAAGCCCGCGTAGGGGTGAAGGACACTGGAGCCCGGGGACACCCTGGAGGCCGAGGAGGCATCCGTGGGGCTGACCAGCCCGGGGTGATAGGTCCCTTCCAGAGGCCCGGGCAAGCGGCGAAGGGGGGTGAGCCACTGCAGGGAGAGCTGGCCCCTGGGCGCCAACAGGTGCTGGTCCATGTGGGTGGGCGCTGCGCGGCGGGCACGGAGCGCGCGCAGCAGGGCGCGCACGTGGAGGCAGTGCGAGCGCGACCACCACGCGGGGCCGCGGGCGAAGCAGAGGCCGCGGCCACTACCACTCAGGCCGCCGCCGCCGCGGGGGAGGGCCACGCGTGGCCGCAGGCTGAGGCGAGCACGGCCGCGGAGCAGACGGAGGCCCAGGGCGCCGGCGACTGAGCGCAGCGTGGCCGCCTGTCCTGGAGCCGGGAGGCGGAGGCGGGGCCGGGCCGGGGGTGAGTCGCTTGGGGCCGCGGCAGGCGCTCCAGGAACCGGGATGGAGGCGCCACGAGTGGCGGGGGGCGGAGGGAGGCAGCCGCAGTGCAGGCCCAGGCCCAGGAGCAGGAGGAGCGCTGGCGCAGGCCGCATGGCGCTGCCGGGACCTGAAGGCGCGGCGGAGGCGGAGGCGGAGGCGCATGCGTGGCCAGGGGTGTGCCAACGGCCGAGCGCGGGCTGCAGGGTCGCGGGGCCGAGGGGGCGCAGGGTCGCGGGGCCGAGGGGGCGCGGGGGCACGGGGCCGCGGGGTCGCCGGTGCGGGGGGGGGGGGGGGCGGCTGGAGCAGCCAGGGATCAGGCCTGCTTGTGGGGTTAATGTGGCCTCGTGTCTTGACCCACTGAGATGGCCACTTGGCAGCACTCCCACTGCCACGAGAACGGGGGACCGTGGGGACCAGGCACGGTGAGCGCCTGCGCGCCCAGGGAGGGCGGACTGGGGGTTTCTGGCTTTGCTTTTCTTTTTCAATTTTTTATTTTTTATTGACTTCGGAGAGGAAGGGAAAGAGAAGAGAGAGAGAGAGAAACATCAGTGATGAGAGAGCATCATCGATGGGCTGCCTCCCGCACGCCCCCCCCACTGGGGATCCAGCCCGCAACCGGACCTGTGCCTTTGACCTGAATCGAACCTGGACCCTTTGGTCCGCAGGCGGATGCTCTATCCACCGAGCCACCCCAGCCGGGCTTTTTTCTACTTTCTTCACGTGACACCCCGAGTCTTTCCCTGTAGATCTCTCCTCTGGCGAATAGAAGTGTTGACTGCTCCGAGTTTCCTTCCAAACGCTGCTCCCGCATCCGCAGGTGCTGTGTTTACCATTCCACCAAAGTATCTTTAACGCCCCCCGTGCTCGGGCTGGGCCCTGAATTAAAGGTGCGCGGGGTGAGCTCCGCTCGGGCGGAGCTCCTGGGAAACGCGTTGGGTCACTGATTGCTGGTGTGGTCAGGGAGTGTGTTCCGTGGAACGTGTTCTTCCTCGATGTTCATGGAGGCTTGCTGGAGAGCCCGCGGTGGGGTGTGTCCGGCGCGGTTCCCGGCGCACGTGGAGGTGTGTGTTCTGCTGTTGCTGCGGAGTGAGTGTTCGGGGGAAACGCCAGTGCGAGCCGGGCGCTGTGTGAGCGCCGTCTTCCTGAACTTCTGTCTGGTTCCGTCCGATGTCTCTATTGCTGGTAATAATCCTTGTTTTGAAGCCCATTTTACCTGATATTAAAGTACTCACATAACATGTCAATTATGCTTGAATAAAACGGGGTGGGTGGGGCGGGATGAAATAAAATAGCCACACGGGCTCTCTTACACGTACTGTCTATATGACACATCTTTTTAAATTAATTTCGTCTTCATATTTAAAGTGTTTTTTTGGTAGGCAATATTTAAGAGGGTTGGTTTTTATCTGCTCAGTCTATCTCTGCCTTTTAATTGAAATATTTAAACCATCAACATTTAATGTAATTATTGAAATGTTTAGATTTAGGCCTACCCCTTTATTATTTGTTTTTTTATTATGCCCTTTGACTTTTTTTCATTCCTTCCTCATTAACTAATTTAGCATCAGTTCCTCCACATATATTTCTCGAGTATCCTATCTAATAAAAGAGTAGTATGCAAATTGACTGTACCTCCGCTACACCAACAAGCCACGTCCACCAGCCAATCAGGAGCAAGTATGCAAATTAACCCAACCAAGATGGCTACAGCCACAAAGCTGCAGCAAGCAGGAGGCTTGGGTTTCCCTGGCAATGGAGGAAGCCAACCTTCCCTGCTGCCCTGGCCCGCCCAGGCCTACACTCAAGGCTACAAAGTTTCAATTATAGAAGATAAATAAATTCCAGATACCAGGGCCTCTGCCTGGGTTGCCGGGGGGTGTGGCCAGCCTGCAAACCACCACAGGCCCCTCGCCCAGGCCAACCCACGCCCCAAGGGAACCCCCACCCTGATCTGGGACGCCCTTCAGGGCAAACTAGCTGGCCCCCACCCATGCACCAGGCCTCTATCCTATCTAATAAAAGAGTAATGTGCAAATTGACCAACACTCCAACACACAAGATGGCAGCCCCATGTGGTCAAAGATAGCTGCCCCCATGTGGACACAAGATGGCCACCACAAGGTGGCCAGCAGGGGAGGGCAGTTAGGGGTGACTAGGCCAGCAGAGGAGGGAAGTTGGGGGCAACAGGGCCGGAAGGGAAGAGCAGTTGGGAGGGACCAGACCTGCAGGGGAGGGCAGTTAGGGGCAAACAGGCTGGCAGGGGAGCAGTTAGGCATCAATCAGGCTGGCAGGGGAGTGGTTAGGGGGTGATCAGCCTGGCAGGCAGAAGCAGTTAAGGGCCATCAGGCAGGCAAGCAGGAAAGCAGTTGGGAGCCAGCAGTCCTACCTGGATCGGGCCTAAACCAGCAGTCAGACATCCCTTGAGGGGTCCCAGATTGGAGAGGGTGCAGGCTGGGCTGAGGGACACCCCTCCCCCCCTTGCACAAAACTCATGCACCAGGCCTTTAGTCTATTATATGCAGGCGTTTTTCTAGGCATCAGCCCTAGTCCCAGTTCTCAAGGGGCTTCCATTACAACGGGGGTGAGAGCCAGCCGAAAGTAACCAGGGCCTGTGCGGCTGACTTCAGGCGTGGTCAGGGTGTGAAGGAAATAAAGCAGTCCAAGCGAGGAGGACTGGGGACAAGACGGGGCGTCAGGGAAGGCCTCTTGGGCCAGGTGCCCTCGGAGCCAGCCGCTCTGCACGAAATGAGGGGGAAAGCCTCACAAAGAGCCACCAGCAGAGGGACGGTGAGTGCAAAGGCAGGGAGGCGAGAACGAGAAGTTCACGGTACGTTGGCCGTCTCCCCACCCCGCTCTGACCTTTGCCCCTCTCCCCAGGCCACTTCCGAGCCGGCCGGTGGGAGTGAAAGAGGCACCTGTGTGGAGGCTGTGGCCGGGCTGCAGCTGAGCTCACTGAGGGCGCGCTGGGCTCCTCGGAGGCCGCTCCCCCCCACTGCCAGCCTCTTGCCTGGCCCCTCCCTTCAGCTGGGTCTCCCCTGACCGACGCCCTTCAGCCCCGGGGTGTGGACTTGGTTAACAGGCCCCCCCCTTCCGGGTGCCGCTCTGGAGTAAAGGCCTGTTCCTGGCCCCCCTTCCCCATCTCCCCACCCTGACAAGCCCACACCAGGCAGGGGGCGGAATGCGGACTCCCTGTGCTCTGACCAGCTGGGCATGGCCTTCCCAGCATTCGTGCTCAGAGCTGCCCCAGCCAATGGCACCAGCTTCTGGGCCTCCAGGAAGGTCCCGCCACCTGCAAGGGGTGGGATTGGGGGGGGGGGTAGGGGACACACCACATCACATTGGGGGTTTCCGAGGACACGCTCCCACCCACCTCCACCCTGGAGAGGGTGCAGGGCAAGGCTCACCCACAGGCCCTTCAGGGTGACCCAGCCACCACTGCCTGCCCCTCAGTGCTGTCCTTGGCCTTGGGGCCTCCTGGTCGTGCTGGGGTGCCTGCCAGAGCCTCGGGGCCTGGTTATTTCACTTGTACCAGCCAGACCTTCTCCAACGTGGGCACCAGGTTCCAGTGGACTTGGGGGGGAGGCAGGGAGGCATTCACCTGGGGTGCAAAATTTAAGGCGGGGAGAGGGGGTAACCAAAACCTCAGTAATCAAAGACAAATCATAGTTTTGAGTGAGGTGAAGTTCACATAAAATTAACCATTTTAAAGCGAACAATTCAGGGACATTTAGCACATCCAAGTTCTGTGCACCTGTCCCCACTAGGGGTTCCGAAGCCTTCCTGTCACCCCGCCAGGAAGCCGGTCCCCATGACAGGCGCCCCCCTCCCCCCGCCCCGCGCCTGCCTCCCCCGCCCCACAGCCACTCATCTGCTTTCTCCCTGTGGCTGTGCCTGCTCCGGGCAGTCCCTGCGAGTGGACCCCACAGTGCGGCCTTTAGTGCCCGGGCTCCCTCACCTTGGCATGCTTTGGGGGTCCATCCAGGCTGTAGCACGCGGCAGCACTTCACCCCTTGTTGTGGCTGAGTAACTCCTCGCCTGCTGGCTGCCACACGTGTCTGTCCATTCACCTGCCCGTGGGCGTGGGGTGTTCCCACCTGGTGGGAGTCGTGACTCCTGCTGGGATGCACGGGGGTGGGCTCGGGTCTGCCTCAGTTTTCAGCCCCTTTGGGTATGGACCTGCTGGGGGGGGGAACCTGCGGACCTTCTGGGTCATTCTTTCCTTTTGGAGGAATCGCCTGTCTTGCACAGCAGCTGCCCCCCTCACGTTCCCACCAGCCGAGCATGAAGGCTTCAGTGTCTCCGCGTCCTTGCCAACACCCTATTTACTTTTCCTTTCTAGTCAACCTCCCGGATGTGAAGTGCCATTCCCCTGTGGTTTTGATTTGCATTTCCCTGTTGACTAATAATGGTGAGCCTTTTTTTTATCTTCACCTGAGGATATGTTTCCGTGGATTTTACAGAGAGAGGCAGGGAGAGGGAGCGGGAGAGGGAGAGAGAGAAACGCCAGTGGGTTGCCTGCCAGGCGCACCCTGACCAGCGATGGAACCTGCATCCTGGGTGTGTGCCCTGATGGGGAGCCAAGCCCGAGACCTTTGCATGTACCGGACTCCGCTCCAAGCCACTGGGCCTCTGGGCCAGGCCCGATGGGCATCTTCTCAGGGCTCACTGGCCGTTTCTGTGTTTTTCTTTGGCGAGTGTCCCCTCACACCCTTTGCTTAATTTCAAGCTGGGAAGTTGGCGTTTGCTGTTGAGCCGTGGGCATTCCCCGTGTTCTGGACGGGCGGCTCTTGGCCGGCCTGTGACTGGCGGGCATTCTCTCCTGTCCCACGGCTGTCCTCACGCCCTGGACGCTGCCCCTGACGCAGGGAGGTTTTTCTAATTTTGGCGAAATCCAATTTCTCTGTTTCCTTTTGTTGCTTGTCCTTTGGTGTCGTATCTAAGACGCCGTTGTCCAATCCGACGTCACGAGGGTTTACCCCTCGCTTTCCTCCTGAGAGTTTTATGATTGCGTCTCTTACAGAAGACAAGCAATACTTAGTGCAATATTTTTGAAAATCAAAAAGTAAGGCCAAAAAAATCATAGTGAACAAAAATATCAACATTTTAACCTGCTCTTGAGCTACTTACTCCTTGCCTCCTGCGCCCTGAGGAGAGGTGGGGAGGGGTTGGATTACATTGGGAGATGGGGGGGCGGGATGCGGTGGCTAGAGGTTTGGGGCTGAGGGCAGAGCTCAGGCTGCAAGTCCTTGAGAGGCAGCGGGGACGGGCCGGACCCTGGGGGGCTAACAGTCGCTTGGGATGTTGGCCCGAATGACCTCTGTGGCGGCGCTGCGCCGGCCGCTGTCCCGGGGCCTCTGATTGCCCGGTGAGGCGGGGCGCTGTCCGGGGCGTCTGTCCCAAACTGACCGGTGAGCCAGCGGGGAGCACGGCCGCCGCGCCCCGCCCCCTCCCGCGCCCCGCCCCCCTCCCGCGCCCCGCCCCTGCCCCCACCCGGAAGGCCACACGCAGAGCCGGACCCGCACCCCGCACGGAGCGCGCACCATGGCCGTGTCCACGCCGTTGCGTGACTGCCAGGTACGGCTGGGCAGGACCCCTGGGCGCACGACAGGGCCCGGAGGACGACCCCCCCCCCCCCGCCGCGGGCTCCCCACCGAGGGAAACCGGGAGACCCCGGGACCTCCCAGAAAGCACCAACCGCGCGTGGCACCGCAGGGCGCCCGGCGTCAGCGAGGGTCCCCTGGGACCTGCCGGCGGGGAGCCCGCCCCTTTCGCAGATGAGGAAGGAGGGGTTCAGAGGGAGCAGGGGACGCAGAGTTCCACTGGAGGGGCAGCCGGCGCCGGCGGGGAGGGGAGGACATGTCCCCGCCCAGGGGAGTGGCCGGTCTGCGCGCCCCGGGCGGACACCGAGGCGGGCGGTTACCGGGAGCAGCGGAGGCTCCGAGGGTCCAGGGACGGAGCTGCGCCGGGCAGGCCCCGAGGCGGGGAGCTGAGGGCGCGGTGAGGGGATCAGCAGGTCGGGGGCACCTCCCCTGCCAGGCGGGAGCCCGCCCCACCCCGCCTTGCGCGCTCCAGCCCAGACCGCTGCCCTCCGCCCGCTCCCCGGGACGCTTCCCAGGCACCCAGGCACCCTGGAGCCCAGTCACAGAGGGCCGGCCAGGGGTCCGAGGGCGCACCTCCCAGAGGTCACAGTTCGTTAGAGGCCGCGGGGCCGCCTGGAGGTCTGCCCAGCGCTCAGCTCCGCTCGGCGCCAGCGGTGACGGCTGGGAGCCCACGCGGGGTCCCTGCCTGCCGCCCCGAGGCCGGGCCTCACGGGGACCCCACCTGCAGAGGCCAGGCCGGGAGGTCTCCGTGCTGGGGGGTGGGTCGTGTGTTCACGTTGGGAGGACCACGGGGAACGAGGCCCTGACTGCCACTCCTTCTTGCGGTGCAGGCGTGGAAGGATGCGGGTCTCCCGCTCTCAACCCCCAGCAATGAGGCCTGCAAGCTGTTTGATGCCACCCTGACCCAGGTGATGCCCCCTGAGCGAAGCAGCCCCTTCCCTAAAGGTTTCTGAAATTGGTGAACGCTTTTTAAAAAAATGCGTTTTTATTGATCTCAGAGAGGAAGGGAGAGGGAGAGAGAGATGGAAACATCCATGATGAGAGAGAATCATTGATTGGCTACCTCCTGCATGCCCCCACTGGGGATCGAGCCCACGACCCGGGCATGTGCCCTTGACCGGAATCGAACCCTGACCTCCTGGTTCATAGGTCGATGCTCAACCACTGAGCCACGCCGGCCGGGCTGGTGAATGCTGTTAATTAATTTTTCCCGTTAAATTGTTGGGCGCATCTCACAACTACGTCCATTCCTGCCACAGCGGGAAGGCTACTGCCACGTGTCCGGGGTGCTCTGTGCTCCCTTCTAACCACTCGCTGCCGCGTGCACCCTGACAGGGGTCCTCGCGGGGCCTCCAGGTGGGGGGGGGGGGTGGCCGTGAGCAGGCGAGGGACTCACACTTTCGAGCCTTCCTCTTCCTCAGCGCTCCTGCCTTAACGACAGTGGAGCCCACGGACCCTTCCTACCCAGGTCTCCCGGGGGACTTGGGGAGAGCAGGGCTTCATGGGGACCCAGGCATGCTTCATAACGCTTTTTAAAGAGTATTCTTGACTTTAGAGGGAGAGAAAGAGAGAGAGAGACATCGATGTGAGAGAGAAACATCATTCACTCGCCTCCCATATGCACCCCAACCAGGGATCGAACCCACAACCTGGGCATGTGCCCTGACCGGGAATCAAACCGGTGACACTTCGATGCGTGGGGCGATACCCAACCACTGAGCCACACCGGCCACGGCTTGGCCTGACTCTCCACAATGCGTGCTTGCTACGGTTCTTCTTTTTTAAACATATTTTATTTTTTGTTTATTTTTTTATTGTATCATCCTCCCCCGAGGATATTTTTCCACTGATCTTTTAGAGAGAGTGGAAGAGAGAGGGAGAGACAGAGAGAAACATCAATGTGAGAGAAACACATAGATGTTGCCTCTAGCACGAGCCCCAACCAGGGTCCGGGCCGGGGAGGAGCCTGCAACCAAGGTACGTGCCCTTGACCAGAATCGAACCCGGGACCCTTTGGCCAGCGCTCTACCCACTGAGCAAACCGACCAGGGCTCCATTCTTCTTAAAGGTGTGACCAAGGCACAGAAGACGCGCCCTGGGTGCCCCGCCGCGGCCCCTCGAGGCTGACACAGCTGAGTGGCGGGCAGGTGCTGCAGGCAGACTTCCTTTAGAGGCCGTGGGGGTTTGGAAGGTCGGCCTCCCCCCACCGCCCCCTCCGCCGCCGAACGTGCCTCTAGTGGCGCGTGTTCCGTCTCTTCTCTGAGATCCACCCAGTCCCGCTTTTCTTGAGCCCAGAAAGCACTGCGTGTCCCGGGAAGCAGCAGGGCCAGGGTCTGGGTCCGGGCCTTTATCCCTGTATCAGCGGGCGCTGAACTCCCCGGGACGGCTCGGTGCGACTCTCGTTTCAGTACGTGAAATGGACCAACGACAAGGCGCTCGGTGGCATCGAGGGCTGCCTGGCGAAGCTGAAGGCAGCGGACCCGGCCTTCGGTGAGTGACGCTCCCTGGGCTGGGCCCCGGGTCACGCCTGGCAGTGCCCGGGCGGGCATCTGCACGGAGGAGGGGAGGGAGGTGCCAGTCAGTGCTGTGGTTGGAATACCAGCTGCTCCCATAGCGATGCCGGGTTCTGGAGAAGGCATCTTTTCCCCCTAATTGGATGCCCATTCTGCAAAAAAGACGCTGACCCCATTTCTCAGGTGAGAACAACGAGGTTTGGAGGAAGAAAGGTTCAGCTGCCCTGGCTGGGATGCTCAGTGGTTAGAGCGTCAGCCTGTGGACCAAAGGGTTTTGGGTTCCATTCCCAGTCAAGGGCGCATACCTTGGTTGTGGGTTCAATCCCCAGCGCCAGTCAGGATACATGCAGGAGGCAACCAATCAACGTGTCTCCCTCACCCCGATGTTCCTCTCTCTCTCTCTCTCTCTCCCTCTCTCTCTCTCTCCCCCCCTCCCCTTATCCTCCCTTCCTCGCTCCCTTCCACTCTGTCTGAAGATCAATGGGAAAAATATCCTCAGCTGAGGATTAAATTTTAAAAAAGGTTCAGCTGCCGAAACCAGTTTGGCTCAGTGGGTAGAGCGTCGGCCTGCGGACTGAAGGGTCCCGGGTTCGATTCTGGTCAAGGGCATGTACCTGGGTTGCGGGCACATCCCCAGTGGGGGGCATGCAGGAGGCAGCTGATCGATGTTTCTCTCTCATCAATGTTTCTAACTCTCTATCTCTCTCCCTTCCTCTCTGTAAAAAAATCAATAAAATGTATTAAAATAAAAAATAAAAATAAAAAAGGTTCAGCTGGTGATGAGGTGTTCCAGACACACACTGTGCCGGGTGCTTTCAGGGTGCGGCCTGCAGGTGGGGGTGAGGGCCCAGGCTGAGCTCCGCACTCTGGTGGGAGCCCAGCGCACAGCCACCTGCGGCCCGCGTGCCCCTCCTGGGACGAGGGCTGCTTATGCCACACGCGGGGCGGGGCGGGGCGGGGCCCTGTGAATCACCAGCTGCCCTGCCCTTTCCCCAGCCATGGGCCACGCCATCTCCAATGGCCTCGTGCTGATTGGCACCGGGAGCTCCGTGAGGCTGGACAGAGAGCTGGCGCTCGCGGTGGAGAACATGGTGGAGATGTCCAAAACCCAGCCGCTGACGCCGCGGGAGCGGCTGCACGTGTCTGCGGTGGAGGCCTTCGCCAAGGGGTGAGGAGCAAGGAGACCGGGGGCGGTGCCCAGGCCGCCCGGTGCCCCTGGGGAGGGAGGGGACCAGGGTGGCTGCCCCGCTGCCCCAGCTGTCTCATCGGCACTCACATGCTGCCTGCTGCCCGGTCCCGGCTGACCGGGGAAGGAGGAAGGAGCTGGCCCGGTCCCCGGTAGGTCACTCAGTAAATTGGTTATTATTTTCTTACAAAGATCCTAGGACCACGTTACAGAAACAAATAAAAGATAGGAGAGAAAACCCTCCCTTTTCCCCTTGCCCTACCCGCCCTCCGAGCATCTGCCCATCGCATCTGCTTTCCCTCCGCGGCCCTGCCCGTGGCCAGTCGGAGCCGGAGCCCGTGTCGGGAGGCCTGGTCAGCTCAGGCCGGGGAGACCCCCGCAGAGCGAGGCGGCCGGAGCTGGTGTGGAGGCTCTGGAGCAGCGACAGAGGAAGGCGGCCGGGCCCCCTGGGCGGTCAGTGCCAGGGCTTGGCGCCGGCTGGGCCTCTGCCGCCAGGCCTCCCGCAGGCAGCCGGCTCCTGGCCTCTGCGGCAATGGCCTTGGGCCGCTTGTCCAGCCAGCGCTCCCGTTGGGTTTGAATTCAGGAGTACGGTTACCCATCGGGCTGTCTTTTCTATGAGCACAAGCGGACACACATACGTCTGCGTGCAGCTAAGTCCTCACCAATGTCGGCGGGACGTGCCATGACTTTCAACAAAGCGACTTGTAACAGAGCCGGTTCCACCGCAGGCTTCCTGATAGGCAGGAGCTACCTCCCACAGCATCCCGTCAGCGTTCAGAAGGGCACCATCCCTGCCCTGCAGCTCCGTGGCTGCGCGTCGGCCTAGGAACCGGGAGGTCACGGTTCGATTCCCGGTCAGGGCACATACGTGGTGTATGCAGGGGGCAGCCAATCAGTGATTCTCATCATAGATGTTTCTCTGTCTCCCTCCCTCCCTCCCTCTGAAATTAAAAAAATATTTTTTTTTAAGGACATGGAACAGAATGTCATCGGAAGGCCTGCCGTGTGTGTGTGCGCGCGTGTGCATGTGTGTATCTGTGTGCATGTGTGTGCCTGTGTACGTGTGCATGTGTATGCCTGTGTGTCTCTGTGTGTGCGTCTGTGTGCGTGTGTACATGTGCGCATGTGCGCATGTGTGTATGTCTGTGCGTGCGTGTGTGTGTGTGTCTGTGTGCATATGTGTGTGCGTGCGCATGTGTGTCTCTGTGTGTGCGTGTCTGTGTGCTGTGTGTGTGTGTGCATGCGTGTGTGACCAGTGCAGGGCAGACCGCGGAGCTGGCAGGAAGCGATGCCTTTCCCCTCCCGCAGGGGGGCGTGTCCCTGCCGCTGAGAACCCGCTCTCTCCTCAGGAACTTCCCCGAAGCCTGCGAGCTGTGGGAGCAGGTTCTCCGGGACCACCCCACGGACATGCTGGCCCTCAAGTTCTCCCACGACGCCTACTTCTACCTGGGCTACCAGGAGCAGATGCGCGATTCCGTGGCCCGAGTCTACCCCTTCTGGACACCTGGCGTCCCCCTGAGCAGGTACGTGCCCGTCGGCAGCCACCTCGGTTCAGATGCTGAGTCTCCCTCCCCTCCCTGCAAGGGGGCAGGGCTCCTGGCCTCCCCCGAGGTGAGGCCCGGTGGCTCTTCTAGTTCCCTTGCACCCGGCTCGCCGTCCGGAGCGAGGTGGCATGCTGCGTACCCGTCAGCACGGGGAGCTGGCTGTGGGAACGAGCCTCCTGCCAGCCTGGTCCTCCAGGGCGACGACAGCCAAGGTCGCGGCTCACCATGCCCCCCGCCCATCCCAGGCGGCCGGCGCTGTGCCCTGCGTGGCCTCCCTCCGGGACCCCGGCTGGTGGAGCCCCTGCTCTCTGGACACACCGGTTGCCAAGAGGGGAAAGAGCTCTCGTGAGGGACACGCTCAGAGCAGTGGGGCCCCCTGGGGCCCCCTGGGGCCCGCACCCCACGGGCGGCAGTTTGATGTTTAAAGGGGGCAGTTCAGACTGAGCTATTAGCAGGGAATTTTTGCATTTCTCATGGTTCCAGGGGCCTCAGATACAGCATAGAAATATATATGGTGACGGATTTATGCATTTCAGTTCTCTGTTGTATGTTTTGAAATTTTATTTGCTGTTTTTTCACATCACCTCATGTGATTATTTTTTTAACAATTTCTGAGTGATTTCTTCCTCAGGACCTCAGCTGTCCTTTCGTCCTTTTCTTTTTCTCTTTCGTGGAAGCTTGTTTAGACCAAGTTGGTGGCCTTTTAGGCTTCCTCCATGTCAGGGGTCGGCAAACTGCGGCTCGCGAGCCACATGCGGCTCTTTGGCCCCTTGAGTGTGGCTCTTCCACAAAATACCACGGCCTGGGCGAGTCTATTTTGAAGAAGTGGCGTGAGAAGAAGTTTAAGTTTAAAAAATGTGGCTCTCCAAAGAAATTTCCGTCGTTGTCCTGTTGATATTTGGCTCTGTTGACGAATGAGTTTGCCGACCACTGCTCCCTGTGAATAGGAGCTCACTTTTTGAATAATAAGAATTATAGGTCACGGGGGCATCAGGATTTAGAGATGCTTAGGTGGGGCACGGCCAAGAAAGGGTGGGGACCCCTGCCTCAGAGTCATTGGCCTGAGCTGGCCACCCCCTCCCAGGAGCCCAGCAAGCCCAGCTCTGCTGTGTGCTCAGAGGGGAGGGGTCAGGGGTGGGGCCATGGACCTGTGAACAGCCCGAGTGACACGGCACAGGGTCACCTCCATTGCAGCTTTTGTTGTGTTTGTTAATCCTCACCGGAGGGTATTTCTCCCTTGGTTTTTAGAGAGAGTGGAAGGGACAGAGGGAAGGAGGAGAGAGAGAGAGACATCGATGTGAGAGTCATTGATGGGTTGGCTGCCTTCTGCATGTGCCCCAACCAGGACTGGGGATGGAGCCTGCCAGCCAGGTCCATGCCCTTGACTGGGAATTGAACCTGCGGCCCTTCGGTGCGCAGGCCGGCACTCTAACCATGGGCCACAGCGGCCCGGGCTTCGTCGCCCCTTCATCAGAGGACTGTGGTGAAGGTCGAACAGGTGAATGGATTGAAGAGCCGTGTGAGGGAGGGTTCTCCAGAGAAGCAGAAGCAGTACCACGCGTGTATCTATATTCATGTTGTTTACATATACATGCAAACATCAACCTCTGTGTCTGCATACGTGTAGAGGCATTGATGGTAAGGAGTTGGCTCCGGGTCTTGGGGGACCGCCAAGTCCAAGGCCTGCAGGACAGCACAGTCGGGAAAGTCAGGGGGCGCTTCTGGTCGCCGTCTCCGGAGAGGCCGCTTCCTTCCTCCTCTGGGAGGTCAGTCCTGTCTTGAAAACCTCCGCCTGCTTCGGCGAGGCCCACCCACGCCGCGGAGAGGAGCGTCAGTCGCGCACAAAAACGACCTTCACAGCAACACCTAGATCGCGTCTGACCAGCTGGCTGGGCGCCGCGGCCCCGCCCAGGTGACCCATCGGAGGAACCTTCACGGAGCCGGTAGAGGCTGCCGGTCGCGAGCACCCCACGGGTGCTTCAAGGTTGGCGGTGACAGGACCCCACGAAGAGCCCATGAATATTTACAGGCAAAGTCGGAAGCCAGGGCTCCAGCACGCTGCTTCCGTGAATAGTGACGCTGGAGTCCCCTCGGCCCACAGAGATCCCCACACCTGAGTCTCAGGGAGACGTGCCGTGGCTCTCCCTCCCGCATAATCCCGCAAAAGCGCAGGGAAGGGCCCC
Source organism: Corynorhinus townsendii (assembly GCA_026230045.1). NCBI lineage: Eukaryota > Metazoa > Chordata > Mammalia > Chiroptera > Vespertilionidae > Corynorhinus > Corynorhinus townsendii. Next base: position 217,921,915 of record JAPDVU010000003.1, read on the forward strand.
CACAGGTGCGCGGTGCCGGGGGTGACGGGACGGGAGCAACGAAGGCATGCGTTTAGTCAGCGCTGTGTCGCCAAGCCCATGCTCGGCGGGGCCCAGGGTGAGAGCCAGTTGGACAGACGGGGCCCCCGCCTCCAGGAGCTGGGGTCTGGGGAGAAGCTGCTGACAGCCCCGCAGTCACCGCGGCTTCCGGGGGCTGTCCCTGAGCTGGGCCTCCTGGCGGCCGTCACCACGCAGGCAGGCGGGAAAGGCCCTAGTCACCCCCGTGGGGACCTTGGTGTCCTAGGAGGCAGGATGTGAATTACCAAGGGTCCCGCACGGAGACAGAGCTCACTGGGGCCCCGCATGTGGCGTGGTGCCTGGCACAGGGCCAGTGGACCCGCTCCTGGCGCTGCCATAACCAAGGCCACAGGCTGGGAGGCTTAAAACCACAGATTTACTCTCTCTCCGCTCTGGAGGCCGCGGTCTGAAATCCAGGTGTCAGGGGCCACTTCGAAGGCTCTAGGGGAGGGTCCCCGGCCTCTCCCAGCTCCGGCGGGGCTTCCTCGCGCCCCTAGCTCACATTGGCCCGTGCAGGTCGTGCGCTCTCGTCTCTGCCGCGGTCCTCACGCGGCTGTCCCGTGTGTGCCCGTGTCTCACCTCGCTCTCCTTTCTCCTGCTATCAGGACACCGGCCACTGGGTTTGGGACCCGCCTGCTCTGGTTTGACCACATCCGCGCACACCCCGGCTCCACGTTAGGACACGTGTTCACACGGGTCGTCTGGGGGCACGTTGGCCCGTGCGGGTCGTGTTGAGGGTTGAACGATCCCGGCCGCCTTTTTAAAAAAGGCCTCTGCTCTGTCTTTAGCTACGTGAAAGGCATCTACTCGTTCGGATTGATGGAAACCAACTTGTACGACCAGGCGGAGAAGCTTGCCAAAGAGGTGGGTGTCTCCCGAGGTGCCGGCCTCAGGGCGGGCGTCCGTGGGGCAGGGCGGGCGTCCGTGGGGCAGGGCGGGCGTCCGTGGGGCAGGGGCAGGAGGACCCCGCTTGGGGGTGACCCGGCCAGGTTCCCCACTCGAGGATTCGGGGAGGAAGGGCTGGTGGGAGCAGCAGCTGCCGCCCGTCACCAGCGCCTCCCGGGTCCCGTCCATGGTGCCACGATGCACAAGCTTCAATAGGTGAGGGAGGCGAGCGAGGCCCAGGGAGGCCCCGTCCCCTCGCTCCGGTTGCACGGAGGCAGCCCTGGGCACCCTGCTCTGCCTGCCTCCAGAGCCCGCATGACCCTATGGGAGCCAGAGCTTGGGAGGCAGGGAGCGTGTGAAAACGCCGGTCCTCCCACCTCGAACCTCACTACGTGTCACTAATGCCACTCAGCCTCCGGGAGTTGAGCCACAATTGCAGCAGAGGCTGCTCTGGTGGCCTTGGCTGGGGGGCGGGGTCCCGCGGCCAGCCCTTCCCTTGGCCATGCCCCCTCAGTGAGGAGCCGCTGGGCTTTGCAAGCCCTTCTGCAGGCCCAGACCCTCTGTGCGCCCCCCAGGCAGGGCTGGAGCAAAGGCTGGGAGGAGGCAGGGCCAGAGCTGCTGCAGGGAGTCTGGGCTCGGTCCCAGGGAACCCCTTAGAGGGCGGGCCTTCATCTCTGCAGGGCTAGAGAGTGGACAGGAGTTCTGAGTAGGGGCAACGGGGCATTGAGAAAATGAAAGAGACAGATGCAAAGTCAGTAGAGAAAGCTGGGACCGGGTGGGACAGCTGTCCTCTGTTGGAGAGACCGTGACCCAGAGCCGACACAGTGCATTTATTTTATACAGTAAGATACCAGGAAGTTTTACTAAAGTTTAAAATAAAGAAAATGTGTGCATTCTTGTCGCTTCTTTGTAATTGTCACTTCAGGGTGGGCCGGGTGCCTGGCTGGATTTAGATAATGAAATCCACCCCCTAGCACCTGAGCTAAAGGTCAGACTGACAACACACCTGCCTCTGGCTAGGTATGTTTCCGGGGCATGGCTCTGCCGGGCGCCACTGGATTCAGATGACAATCAGCTCAGGGGCCTTTCCCAGGCGCTCTCTACAGTTGACAGCTGCCCCAGAATCTGTTTGGAGTGAGAGCAGCATGCTTAGGGGGTCCCTTTTCAGGGCCCTGGCACCTAGCCTGCCCCGTGGTGCCCCTGCCATCTCCCGAGTGTCCTGGCCCTTCAGGGCTGTCCCTCCAGACAGGCTCTTTCTTATAGTGCCCCCATGTGGACGGGGCCAGGGGCAGGAGCATGGGGGCCAGGGCAGGGGCAGAGGCATGGGGGCCAGGGGCAGGGGCATGGGGGCAGCAGCATGGGGGCCGGGGCATGGGGGTTGGGGCCGGGGTAGGGGCAGGGTTATGGGGGCAGGGGCAGGGCTAGCTGGGGACGACCTGTCAGCATAGACCCCTGCAGCAGGTTCCAGGCCAGGGGCAGAGGTGCCAGGCCTTCCAGACTCTGCCTCTGTGAGAAGCCTGGGGTCCAGGGTGGGGCTGGGGGAGACCGAGACCCGGGAGACCCGGTGTGGGGTCCTGTGGACTTGTCCACAGGGCGACTGAGATCTTCAGCCTCCTGCTCCATGCCTGGCGCTTGGTAGGCGCTCAGTCAGCACACGTGAAAGAACAAGGCCTCCGTGAGGTTAGATCGCAGCCTCAGCACCTGCCTTGCTGTCTGTCGCAGGAGCAGCTGTTGCTATTAACAGTGGTGACGTCAGAACAGACCAGGACCTTGGGCGTGTGGCCATCTCACGGGTGTTGGTGGGAAGGGGCTGTGGGAGCCCTGGGGCACTTGCAGGGGCACAGCGTTGGCACAGACCGTGTCCCAGGGTGAAACAGGCGCAAGGAGGCTGGAGGGCAGGTAGCAGGTGACGGTGTAGGCAGGAGGCTGCGGGGCAGGGGCGCCCTGGCGTTGGGAAGTTGGCCGTGTGGTCCCGGACCGGCCGCTCAGTCCCATCTGTGGAATGGGTGTGACACCCCCTGGGTAGCCTGCAGGTGGTTATTGTTTGGCGCTGAGCCCAGTCCCACGCTGGCTCCGCCCGATGCCCGGCTTCCAGCTCAGGCCGCGTGTGCGGAACTCGGAGCCCCCGCCTGACTGCTCCATCCCCTCTTTCCCGCGCCCCCCCCCCCAGGCGTTGTCTGTGACCCCCACGGACGCGTGGTCGGTGCACACCGTGGCCCACATTCACGAGATGAAGGCGGAGGTCAAGGCCGGGCTGGACTTCATGCAGCGCTCGGAAACCCACTGGAAGGTATGCGTCGCCCGTGGTCAGCTGCCCGGGCGACCCCGTCCCCCTCGAGCTGGGCCAGGCACCGGGGACGGACGTTGCGGGTGCAGCTTGGTCGTGGGGAACTCGTGTTTGGGGCGGCGTTTCCGTCCAGCCACAGCGTCCCCGGGGGCCAGTGTTTTGCAGGTGCCTCGAGGGTCGGTCCTGGCCTGAGGCATGTGGGGTAAAAGGAATGGATGAGAAAGTGCCCGGGAAAGAAGCCTGGCACGGGCGGGAACCGTGAGGGCGCCGGCTTCCCTGTGCCCCACCAGCCTGTGGGCTCCGCGGGGCACCCAGGAGCGGGCTCCGAGCGCCGGGCCGCGGGGCCGGGTGATGGTGAGGGAGGGTCTGCAGGGCTGGCCGGCGGGATGGGCGTCCTGGGGGGCAGGGAGCTAGACCTCCTGCCGCCCTCCTGGCGTTCTGGCCGTGGTGGCTCAGAGGTTGCCTTCCTCCTCTGTGTGCACCTGTTGCCCCGGGCTTGCGTCTGGCTCAGCCGGGCAGCTGTCCAGGTATGGGTGGCTGCCCTGCCCTTCTCGGCCGTGTGGGTTCCCCAGGGCGCCGCTGGCCAGGACAGAGGGTCTCTGCCCGGGCCAGACCAAGCGGCGGGCGCTCAGTGACCGAGCAAAGCGCGGAAGCATCAGGAACCACGTCCGTAGCGGCTCCCGGCCTGGGACGTGCCTGTGAGACGTACAGGTGGCCCCTGACTCCCAAGGACTAGGGTTAGGGGGGTGTTTTATGGGGCCGTGGAGCCTTATGTACTTATTCTTGTTGTTGTTAACCCTCCCCCGAGGATATTTTAGGGAGCATGGAGGGGAGGGGGAGAGACAGAGAGGGAGAGAAACATCGACGTGCGAGAAAGACTTCGATTCGGTGCCTTCCGCCTGTGCCCGGTCAGGCCGAGGGTCGAGCCTGCGACAGGTAGGGGCCCTTGCCCAGAACGGAGCCGGACCCTGGTGTGCGGGCTGGCACTCACCCACTGAGCACCCACGGTAAAGCCCGTGAGACACTGGGCACTGGACTGAGAACAGGCCCGTGTCAGGTGGTCGTCCGAGCGTGGGCTGAGGCGGGGTCCCAGAGCGCGTTGAGGGTGGGCTGCGCTGAGCCGGAGGGTCGTAGGTCGGTGCGTGAAATACACGCCTCCTGACGTCGGGTGTTTCCGCCGCGGTTGGTGGTTTCCTGGGTGTGACCCTCCGTCCGTCGGGGCCTCGGGGACGACAGGGAGCGGCCCCGGGTTTCATGGCTGGCCGTGGTGCGGGGCGGCAGGCAGAGGTGACCCTGAGAACCGTGACCCCCTGCGGCTCACACTCAGGTCTTCCTCAGGGCCCCCACGCTCTGGGGACGGGAGAGCCTGGGGGGCCCGTGGGGGACCTGCCTCGGGCTCCCCACACAGATACCGATAGCTGGTTCCCGGGAGCGCTGGGTCTGGGGGGAGCAGCATGCAGCCCCTCCCGGCTGGGCTAGGCCTTGTCCAGGCAGAAGGGAGGGAGGCGGGGGGGGGGGGGCCCGGCCAGCGCGTCCAGCTCACTCCGTGCATGTCTCTCCCGAGACCCTGTTTTACTGGGCCTGGCTCTGTCCGGGTGTGCACGTGACCCCCCCGGCCTCGGTGTCCTCCTCACGCTGCTGTGGTGACAGCTCTGAAGCCCTGGGCCCCACAGGAGCTCCCCTGGGTGTTGGTTCCAAACACATGAGATGAGGCGGCTCAGGCCGGCGGGGCTCGTCTCCCGCGAGCTCTCGCCACCTGCCGTCGGCGTGTGTCCTCTGCCGTGTCTGCTGGCGGCCTCCGGCCTGGAGGGACCGTGTGGCCTGGGACCCGCTGTGTGCTCGGCCCTGGGGACCCCGCTGAGAGCCCAGCCTGGACTTCTCTGTCCTCAAAAGACCTGGTCAAGCGCAGTGAGCAGGCTCCCGGGCGCTCCCGGGCCACCCCAGGCCAGGGCACGCGGGGGCGTGGCACCCAGAGGAGGCTGGAGGGGAAGTGGTCAGGGAAGGCTTCCTGGCGAAGGCAGCCTTTGAGCTGGGTGATGAGGGATGTGTAGGAGTTGGCAGGTGAAGGAGGGCAAGGTGGGTGGGACCCCAGCCAAGGGCCAGCCCGAGCAAAGACACCCGTTGGTAATGGGTGGAATTACACATCTCCGGGTGGCGGGCAGCTGGCATCCTCATCACAGGTGCAGAGCGGCTGGGGCCTGGGGGGGGGCGTGCTGTCGGACCCCTTTCCAGCAGAGGGAGTGGTGCCCGGCGAGGAGGCGGCGCCTGCACAGCAGCCGGTGGAAGGAAGGGCTGGCGTCCTGGTGTCCGCCCGCCCCCTCCTGCTGGGGCCCTGCCAGGACCTGCAGGAGCTGCCAGCTCCCCAGCCCCCCCCCCCCAACCCCCCCCGGCTTTGCCAGGCGCCCTGCGCAGGGCGGACACAGGGCCCTGCAGCTGGTGGTTTCCCAGTCACTTCACTCCACACAGAAGGCAGTGGGCGAGGAGCTGGGTGACCCTGTGGACCCTGATCCTCCTGCCTCCTGGCTCTGGGGCCGACGTGGGGCCGCTCCCCCAGGCTGTCTCCTCATCGACCCGTGTCCCTCCTGCTGAAGGAGGCGCCGGGGAAACGCCGGCTCAGCCCGGCCTCGGAGGGGCGCCCAGGAAGTGTTCCCACGCTCCAGGGTGCGGGCTGTACCGAAGCCAGCATCCGCCCATTTCCCCAGAGGCTGTCGGATGCTGCTGATTCCCTCCGTCTCTCCCCAGGACGCGGATATGCTTGCTTGTCACAACTACTGGCACTGGGCTCTGTATCTGATTGAAAAGGTGAGGTGACTGGCCGCGCTTCCCGTGAAAATGTCCGGGGAGACGTGCTTTTCTACCCGCTGCTGCCCCTCACGTCCGTGGAGCAGTGATGTGTGTGTGCACGTGTGTGTATTTATCCTCACCCGAGGATATTTTTCCCATTTTTTTTTTTTGAGAGTGGAAGGGAGGAAGGAGGGGGAGGGAGAGAGACACATCAATTGGTTGCCTCCCATTTGCACCCTATGGGGCTGGGGATCGAGCCTGCAACCGAGGTACATGCTGTGGATGGGAATTGAACCCGAGACCCTGCGGTCCCCAGCCGATGCCCTCACCACCCAGCCAGGCCGGCCGGGCTGTGTTTGCGCACTGAAACGAAGGGTGTCCGGATGCGGGAGAGGCTGCCCGGTTTCCAATAGCTTTTCAGGCCTGAACCACCTCCGGCACCAGCACCGGCACCGGCTGCACTTGGAGGCCAGGGGTGTTGTGTGCAGCCTGGGCGACACCTCAGACAAGCGTCCCTGTTGCCGGGGTGACCTGCTGAGCCCCAGGATACTCCCAATGCGCTGCCCCAGGGGAGCAAGATGGGGGGACTCCTGGTCCCCACTACAAGGTGCTTTCTGCAGAGCGGCTCTCAGAGAGGCGCTCTGGACGCCCCCGAAGTGTCCAACGAGGAATGCTGGGAAGACGGGGACCGTGTAGGGACACAAAGGACGGGGTGACACGCTGCCCAGCCGGAAGCGGTGCTTGCAGCCGAGTGTGCAGGGAGGAGAGCGGAGGCGGCGAGAGGGGTGCAGCAGGGAGCTTGCCGCAGGGGGACAAGCTCTTGTAGGAAGGATGTGCGTTGACAAGCGTTCCCTTAGCAGCGAGGTTCCCTTAGCAGCGAGGTTCCCTTAGCAGCCAGGTTCCCTTAGCAGCGAGGTTCCCTTAGCAGCGAGGCCGGTCCGCTCCCGGGCCCGGGGGTGGGGGTGGGGGTGGGGGTAAGGCCAGGGCAGAAGTGGGCCGTGGCTCCCATCCCTGGATCCGCACTGGGCGCGCCCAGCCTCGGCGTGGCGGCGTTCCCCGTTCACGTCTCCCATCACACAGTAACCCGGGAACTTCCCTTTTCCAGGGCGAGTATGAGGCCGCGCTGACCATTTACGACGACCACGTAAGTCCGCGTTTGCACACGGCTCGGTTTATTGCGGCAATTTGGCTTTTAGCCTCCAGACCTTTGAGCCCGTCCCTGCTGCGGGGCCAGAAACCACCGCCGGAGCGGAGCTCGCTCTTGCGTAAGACTCGGTGACGCCCCGCCTCCACCCGCCCACGTGGTAACCGGCGGGATGAAGACGGTGGGTCGGCAGTGCCCCCTTGTGGGCATCTGTGGAATTACACTTGGGTTGTCTCGGAAATGCCAGCCTCTTCTCCATTGATCTTCCGATAGGAAATTGTTATTGTGGAAAAGCGTACAGAACCTAAAACCCGGGGGCCATTTTAACCAGCTCTAGGTGTCCAGGTCTGTGGCATCGAGTCCGTTCGCACTGGTGTGCATCTGGCCCGCCAGCATCTCCAGCTAACACCCTGTGCGCGCTGAGCGCCAGCTCCCCACTCCTCTCCCCGGCCCCTAGATGTGCTTTAAAAATATATCTTTCCATTGATGTCGGAGAGGAAGGGGGAGAGAGAGAAACCTCAGTGGTGAGAGAGAATCACAGATCGGCTGCCTCCTGCACGCCCCACACTGGAGATGGAGCCCTCCACCGGGGCATGTGCCCTGACCGGGAATTGAACTGTGACCTCCTGGTTCATAGGTTGATGCTCAACCACGGAGCTATGCCAGCTTTTCAGAGAGGAAAAAAAAAGCCTAACTCCCAGTTCCAGGCAGCCTGGGACAGGCCTCAGGACAGAGGCCTGAGGTCAGAGAAATGCGTGGGGGTCTGAGCACCCAGGAAGACACTCGGGGACCTTTTCCCCGAAGTGGTCCTTCGAGCTGTCAGGGTTTCGTGGAGAGTGTGGAAGGGTGCCGAGAGCCGTGAGGTGGAGACCAGCCTTCTAGAACCGCGGACGGGCAGACGCATGTCCGGGAGCAGAGTCCCCGGCTGGGGTGGGAGGTGGCAGATGGCGGGTCTGCACGTGCTCCCGCAGGTCTGCGCCTCGTGTGGGTGAAGCCTGGGTGTGGGGCAGGGAGGGGATGGAAGGGCCGAGAGGGGTGGGACTTGAGCTGCTGAGGCCCCGCCCACCCTGCCTTCCAGATCCTCCCCAGCTTGCGGGCCAGCGGCGCCATGCTGGACGTGGTGGACAGCTGCTCCATGCTGTACCGGCTGCAGATGGAAGGTGCCAGCTCCCTGCTCTCCCCCTCGGTCCCTACCCCCCCTCCCACATGGTGAGGGAACAGGCCTCGCCACCCTCCGGTCCCGCTGCAGGTCCTGGGACGCCCCCCTGGCCACGGCCTTGGGCACGAGGGCTGTGCTGCCTCCCAGCCGCCTGAGCCCGGGACCAGGCGCCACGGCCCTTTCTCCCAGTTCCCACCACCCCCGGGTGCAGGCCTCGGGCCCTGTGCCCAGGGTGGCACCGGCGCTCCCCATAGCCTGCCCACCAGGCCTGCAGGCGCAGCTAGCACCTGGCCGCCTGTCTCTGGGTGCTGCTGCCTTTTCTAGAACAAGGAAGGGAGACTTTCTCAACCGCTGGGGTTCAGAGCGGGTTCTCCACGGTCCCCACGCTCTGCAGAGCTCTGGGGTGACCGAGGCTCCCGGCCAGCTCTGCGCCCGGTTGGTTCTCCTACTCCCAGGCCCAGCAGAGCCAGCCTGCACCCCTGCAGACCCCGGGTCGGCAGGACCGTGTGGGGTGAGACCAGGCAGGCGGGCAGGGCCGCTCGGGGGGGGGGGGGGGGGTTCCCGGGAGGCTGCCCGGTGGAGGGAAAACGGGACGGTGGGCGGGTGCGTAGGGCTTGCCGGGCGGAGTCGGGGAACGTGTTCGGGGCAGAGAGCAGCTCTCCAAAGCCCTCCCCACGGAAACCACGGCCAAGGGCGGTGAGGAGCTGGCTCTCCTCGGCCGCCAGGGGCTGCTGGGGCAGGGATGGGCGGCTCGGGCCTGCCTTTATTCAGTGACTTTTAATGTTTTCATTGATTTTGAGAGAGAGGGGAGGGGCGAGGCACAGAAACATTGATGAGAGAGAAACATCCTCCATCCTGCACGCCCCCTACTGGCCATCCAGCCTGCAACCAGGGCATCTGGCCCGACCAACCGACCGCCCACAGGGAATTGAACTGTGACCTCCTGGTTCCTGGGCTGGTGCTCAACCACTGAGCCACACCAGCCGGGCTCCAGTCCGCCTTGGAGAAAGAACCTCTGAGCAGTGGGGGCTGAGCCAGGGGGAGCCCAGGCCAGAGGCTGCGGAATGGGGAGGAGGCGGAGGGAACAGCGAGGTGGTGGGCGGTCCTTGAAGAGCCCTGGGGATCGGGAGGGAGCCGGCCCGTGCGGAGGCTGCCTCCTGGTTGTCCCGGTGGCAAGGCTGGGACCCTGAAACCTGGGCTGGGGGAGGCCTGTGCCCTCCGTCACCAAAACCGTCCAGAACTGTTGGGGGTGGGGCAGGTGGCGGGAAGGCACGGCCGTTCGCTCCCTCACGCAGCATGGAGACTCGGGGCCCGGTCCAGAGGTGCCCAGGCCGAGGGCAACATCCCTGGGGACGGGGGGGGGGGGGGAGGGGGGCCAGTAGGAGAAGCCGGAGCTCCCGGGGTCAGAGGACGGGGGGGCCGTGGTGCTGGCGAGAGGGTCAGAGCAGGGCGGCCGGGTTGAGGAATGGACACAAAGGTGGGAGAAGGCTGCGTACCGGGCAGGTGTTTATCGAGCACCCGTCCTCCGTGGGAGGAGTTTACAGGTGGTTTGGGGATTTATTACAGGGGCCAGAGGCGACCTGAAACCCTCCAATCGTTTTTAAAATTAGCTTTCTAACGGATGCCCCGATGGGCTTTACGATGGAGCGAAGGGAACGTAAACTACCCCCGCCCCCCCAAAGCCTCAGCACGAGGCCGGGCTCTGCTTGCAGCCCCGCTCGCCTCCAGCCTTCCTCCCGGAGCAGGGTCCCAGGGCCCCCCACGCGGGAGGCCCCCCACGCACAGGATGCAGGAGCCTCACGCCTGCGGCCGATTCCTCCCCACGTCCTAGGGGTGCCTGTGGGCGCGCGGTGGCAGGACGTCCTGCCCGTGACCCGGGAGCACAGCCGCGACCACGTCCTGCTGTTCAACGACGCCCACTTTCTGATGGCGTCCCTGGGCGCGCGGGACACGCAGACCACACAGGAGCTGCTGACCACCCTGCAGGAGGCCAGCGAGTACGTGGGGCCGGGGCTCTGGACCCTCTGGGCCAGGGAGGCTGGAGGGTGGGGGCCCGTGGTGAGTGCAGCCGTAGGGACACGTCCAGGGCTGCACCCAAATGTGAGCCCAGGTGTGCCCTCCAGGTGGGCAGCCCTGGATGGGCGTGCCTGCAAGGGTGCGGCGCTCTCCCAGGACGCAGCCCTCACACGGGCAGCCTCCCCCAGGGGATGTGGTGGAGTCCCCGAAACACTTCTTTTCCACGAGCCTCCGTTTCCCCGTGAGCACACCGGGGACAGCGCTGCTGAGGCAGGCGACAGGACAGCGACACGCCTGGCGCAGGTTCCTGGCACTGGTGGAGGCCAGAGGGAGCCTGGAGATGCAGCCAGGCCTGGCCTCCGCCTGCAGGCTCTAGCCCGGGCGGTGGGGGGCGCGCCCCTGTGGTTTGTCCTGAGGCCTGGTGGAGGGCGACCTCTGTCACAGCTTGAACTGGTCACCCCCACGGCCGCTTGCCCTGCTCCTCGTCCAGGCGAGGTGCCCGGCCACAGGGAGCTGCCTTGAGGCTGGCGGCCAGGGCCCCGGGCTGAGCAGGGGCATAGCTGCGCTGCGGTGGGCGGGCCCTGACGGCACCTCCCCGCGGCAGGTCCCCCGGGGAGCACTGTCAGCACCGCCTGGCCCGCGACGTGGGGCTGCCCCTGTGCCAGGCCCTGGTGGAGGCCGAGAGCGGGAACCCCGACCGCGTCCTGGAGCTGCTGCTGCCCATCCGCTATCGTGTGGTCCAGATCGGGGGCAGCAACGCGCAGGTGAGCCCGCCTCCAGCCGCCCCGAGCCGCGCAGCCCGGCTCCGAGGCGTGGAGCCCACGGTGTGGGGTGTCCTGATCGGCACACCCCCAGTCCGTCCCTGAGAGCAGGTGGCCTCCCGGAGGCTGGGTGCCCCTCCCTCGCCCATGTCCCGGGAGCCTGACCCGCCGGTGACCTTTCAGAGAGACGTCTTCAGCCAGCTGCTGATCCACGCGGCCCTCAAGTGCACCTCGGGCCCCCACAGGAACGTGGCCCGGTGAGTCCCTCGCCCGCGCCCCCAGGCGGCCGGGTCTCCCGTGGGGCCCAGCGTGCTCAGCGGCCCCGCCTCCCTGGGCCTGGGGTGGTCCCCAGCTCACCACCGGACCCACCCTCCAGCCTCCAGCCTCCGCTGCTCGTCCTCCCTTGTTGCCATGCCAACTTGTCCGCAGGGCACAGCCCCGGCTCCTCCCAGCCACGCTGAGCGTTACCCAGAGGGCCTGCCTTTGGGGGCCCTGGGCCTTTGCACGTGTGTGCCCTCCGCCTCGGAGACCGTCCTCCTTTCCCACCTGATGCACCGCCCAAGCCTTCAGGCCTCCGTGCCGTTCTCCCGCCTGACCCGGCGGGTGCCAGGAGGCGGTGGGCAGGCAGACCCAGGCCCCGGCTGCCCCCTCCCGCAGCCTGGGAAGGGGACCATCTTGCTCTCGGACCACCTCAGCCCCGGCCCATGCTGCCTGGGTCCTGCCTCAGGGCGGAGCGACCCATAGGGCCCCCACCTCCTTCTAGAAGGTTCCACCACAGCCCCGTCTCTGTCTCTGTCTCTGCAGAAGCCTTCTGATGGAGCGGGACGCCTTAAAGCCCGGCTCGCCCCTGACGGAGCGGCTCATCCGCAAGGCAGCCGCCGTCCACCTCCTGCAGTGAGCCGGCCGGGCTCAGCCGCAGATCCACCGCCCGGCAGGCGCCCCAGCTTAGGAGCCACGCCCGACAGGCCTGCGGGGTGGTCTGCAGCTTTCAACAGAGCCCCGTGCCCAGCTGCGACAGGAGGAGGGGATGTGACTGTGTAGACATGATTCAGAATCTCCTTCTAATCCTTGTTAAAGGCCAGGGTGGGTGCTGTGCGGCCACTGCCTTGCAAATCGTATTCCCCAGGGACCTCACACCTCCTGCTGTTCAAGGGTTGGAAGCGGGGTGGGATGGGGGTGGCTCAGTGGGGAGGGGGGAGAGTCTTCACAGCCCCTGGGGCACCCCACCCCAGGCTGCCCTTGGGGTAACCCTCATTGTATTTGCATCCTGCTCCAGGCAGGATGGGGTGAGGGAACCAGTGGGGGCAGTGACTTGCCCAGGCCGCAGTGAGTGGAGGCCCCGGCCCTCCTGGGGGAGGGACCTCATCTCAGCCTCCCCTCCTCACAGGAGCATAGCCCGCAGGTACCCTCCTGCCGCCCCTGCCGCGTCCCGGGGGCGTTGGGTGACACTGATGAGGGCTTGCCTCTCTTTATTCTAAACCGCACGTGGGCCCCCACACATGCTTGCTTCCGTGGGCTGTGACTACGGTCAGACGGGCAGCGCTGAGCCGCCTGCTCTCTGGGGTGTGAGGGCTGAGCTCGGGTCGCCCAGTTGGGGCAAAAACCGAAGCATCGTGACGTGGCTTCCATAGCACCGTCTGGGCGCCTGCTTCCCGCGGTCACCTGGCCCCACGGCCCCTGAGCCAGGAGGCTTCAGTTCCAGGGGCGGACAAAGCCGCCTGCCTGAGGTGAGCAGGACCCGAGAGGGGCTGGGAGATGACGCAGCCCAGCCCCCTTTGAGCCCTCTCTAACCAGGCCTGAAGCAGGGCCCTGCCTGGATGTCCCTGTCCCTTCAGCCAATACATCCTCCTCTCTCTAAAGCTAGCATGGCCCAGCAGGCGCGGCTCAGTGGTTGAGTGTCCACCTAGGAACCAGTTCACGGTTCCATTCCCGGTCAGGGGCACACGCCCGGGGTTGTGGGCTCGGCCTCCAGTAGGGGGCGCATGCAGGAGGCAGCCGATCCAGGATTCTCTCTCATCATTGATGTCTCAACTGCTCTCTCCCTCTCCTTTCCTCTCTGAAATCAATAAAAACGTATTAAAGTAATAATAAAGCCAGTGTGACCCTGGTTAGGGTTTCCTACACCCACAGGCTCTTGGGTGTGGCTGGGATTTGCACCTGGTCTGTCTGGCTCCATCTCTCTCCTCCCTTTAAGCAGGACCCTGAGCCAAAGATGACGGGACTCAGAAAGGAAGCCCGGATCAGAGACTCGGGTGGGAGAGGCAGGGGCCCAGCACATCGGAACCCGGTGAGGGTGCCCAGAGAGGCTGCAGGGGAGCCCCGAGACAGAAAAGAGGTGTCAGGGATGCAGCGTGCAGGCCGGGTTCCTTCCCAGGTCCTAAACTCCCCCTCCCCCATCTTGCGGAGCCCTCACTCAGCTCCTGCCTGGCGCCCCACGCTGGGCTGGGTGAGGCTGGAGGACAGTGGTGGCTGAGACCCACCTGCCCTGTCGGGGCTCAGAGTGTCTTGAGGAGCCCCACCGGGAATGAGAGGTGAAGCGGGGCCCCGGCCACACGGAGGGAGGGGTGTGGATGGTGTGAAACCAGGGGCGGTGGGCGGGGGAGGAGGGGCTCTTAGTGGAAGTCGGGGTACAGGATGGCTTCCCCGGACAGATCTCACCTGCCCTGCCCAGATCCATGGCTCGTCGTCACCCCTGAAAACGGTGTCTCCCTCGAGAGTCCCATCTTTCCCGGAGCCGAGCCTGTGGGTCACCCAGGCTCCTTCCTCCTGCCCGCTCCGCCATCCTTCAGTCCCTCCCTGTTCCTTAGAGCCAGAGCTTCCAGACACTGCCCTGCGCGGCGCCCCAAGGCTCACGTGTGGTTGTCTAAGCTGCCTGGCCTGGCCTCCAGTCAGGCCCTCTCTCAGGTCAGGGGTCTCCTGCTGGCTCCAACATGTGCACTCACCATGCAGACCCTGTCACCTGGCCACCGGACCCTGCCTGGAGGTGCACCCCTCCAACCTGTACCCCCGCCCCCCAACCAATCCAGCTCCAGGAGACTGTACAGCCCAGGGCAGGCTCCTGCCACACCCACTGGCCCTGCCCAGGCTCTGATCACTGTCTCCTGCTCCAGGGGCACAAACCAGCGTGTCTAGTACCAAGTGACCAGGTCTTCCCGCTGGATTAGGAACCGCGTGCAGCTTTACAAAGCAGGTGGATGAGCCTACCTCGTCTAATCTTTACAACACTCTACGGTAGGAATTTAACTGTCTCATTTACAGCTGAAGAGCGGGGATCAGAACCCACATCCCTGGCCCGATGCTAAACCTGCAGGGACGCAGAGACGCGCTCTAAGCAAACCCCGCCCCGGTCTGCACTGACCTCTGGCCTGCGCAGCACGGCCGCGCGCTGAGGCAGTGCGCACGCGCGCCGCGCGCCTCCTCCCAGGCGTGCGGACTACAATCCCCAGGATGCACCGGGGATGGCGACCTCGCAGAGCCCTTTTCAAACCGGCCAATTACAGCGCGCGCCGCTCCCGCCGCGCCGTGTTTAAATCCGGGGCGCAGGCGTGTGCTTTGGGGCGTAGCAGCTGGTATGGTTGTGGGGCCCTGGCGGGGTGGGTTGGGGGGGTCGGGGCCGGGGGACGGGGGTGGGAGGGGGCGCGAGGTCCCCGCGCATGCTCCGCCGGGACTTTGGCAACCGAAGCCCCCAGCAGCCCTGTCCGACGGCTTCGGGATTCCGTTGCTGCCGTCTGAGTGTCCAGGCTCGGATCCGCGGCACCCCCGCAGCCGCCGGCGTGGAGGTGCGCGGCCCGGGGTGCGGGGTGCGTCGCGGAGGGTCTGGAGCTGCAGCCCAGACGGCCTCTAGGCCCGTGTCTCTGTCTCCGCTGTGACGCGCACGCTGCTGGGCGTCCCTGAGCGGAGGACCCGGGCCTGGGCTGGGCCCTGCTCACCTGTCCCCCTCCTCCTGCTCACCTGCTCCCCTCCTCCTGCTCACCTGTCCCCCTCCTCCTGCTCACCTGTCCCCCTCCTCCTTGCTCACCTGTCCCCCTCCCTCCTCACCTGCCCCCCTCCCTGCTCACCTGTCCCCCTCCTCCTGCTCACCTGTCCCCCTCCTCCTGCTCACCTGTCCCCCTCCTCCTTGCTCACCTGCCCCCCTCCTGCTCACCTGCCCCCCTCCTCCTGCTCACCTGTCCCCCTCCCTGCTCACCTGTCCCCCTCCTCCTGCTCACCTGTCCCCCTCCTCCTGCTCACCTGTGCCCCTCCTCCTGCTCACCTGTCCCCCTCCTCCTGCTCACCTGTCCCCTTCCTCCTGCTCACCTGTCCCCTTCCTCCTGCTCACCTGCCCCCCTCCTCCTGCTCACCTGTCCCCCTCCTCCTGCTCACCTGTCCCCCTCCTCCTGCTCACCTGTCCCCCTCCCTCCTCACCTGTCCCCCTCCTCTGCTCACCTGCCCCCTTCCTCCTGCTCACCTGCCCCCCTCCTCCTGCTCACCTGTCCCCCTCCTCCTGCTCACCTGCCCCCCTCCCTCCTCACCTGTCCCCCTCCTCTGCTCACCTGTCCCCCTCCTCCCTGCAGACACAGACTTGCTGGTAGCTCCAGGCATGGAAGGAGGCGGCAGTGGCGGGCCCCCAGCCAGCCAGGCAGGAGGAGCGGAGACGGAGGTTCCTGGGAAGGATGGTATGTCCTGGTCCCTGCAGCGCGTGGCCTGGGGGGCTCCCACGAGAACTGAATGTACTCATGAGGTGCTCACTCTGTGTCATCGAGGCGTTGGCCTCTGTCCACCTGGTTATTTTTTTGAAATCTCCACCCGAGGACCGGCGCGTGTTACTGTTCCCTTCTTACCCCTCGTGGGGTTTGCTGCCACTGGTCTCCCCTGCGGTGGGCGTCTGTGGTCCTCTGTTGCCCAAGCTGCTGCAACAGATGACAGCGGGCGGTCCGTGGGAGACGCTGCGGGAGGGAGACTCCTGGGCCGGAGGGCGTGTGCGTGCATTTTGGCCGGTGCTGCCAGGTACCCCGGTGGTGCCGCTGGGACGAGTGACAGACACCCTCTTTTCCCCCACAGCCAGCCTGACAGGTGGGAAATGGGATTTTAATTTTTGGAGTGAGGCCGAACTTCCTGGCAGAGGTCTAAGAACGCTCCATTTTATTCCCGAACATGTTACGTGTCCACATTCTTTGTCCCGCTCCCACCCCGCTGTGAATTGTTTCCGTGGCAGTGTGCAGGCACCGTTCAGGGGTTGGCCCTTCGTGATGGGCGTGCAAATCTGCTTGTCCCTGTTTGTTTCTTTCACCGTGGCTCATGGTGGCGTTTGCCAGGCAGGGGTTTAAAACCCCTTTTGTATATTAGACTAGCAAGCTTTCCTGGGTGCTTCCAGCTGGTGTCAAAGCCCTCCACACTTCGTGTTTTAAATTACACCTTTGACCTGTTTGAAATTTATCCTGGTCTGGTGTGAAGTGTGGATCAGATGTGACATATTTTTTCCCCACAACTCAATATAATTTACTGAACAGTTTGTTTTCCCCTTTTATTTGATACTAGAGGCCTGGTGCACAAAATTCGCGCACGGGGAGGGGGGGTGTTCCTCAGCCCACCCTGCACCTTCTCTAATCTGGGACCCCTTAAGGGATATCCGATTGCCCGTTTAGGCCTGATCCCCCTGGGCCTAAACGGGCAGTCGGACATCCCTCTCTCAATCCAGACTGCTGGCTCCCAACTGCTCGCCTGCCTGCCTGCCTGCCTGCCAGCCTGATCACCCCCAGACCACTCCCCTGCAGGCCTGATCGACGCCTAACTGCCCTCTTCTGCTGGCCTGATCACCCACAACTGCCCTCCCCTGAAGGCCTGGTTGCCCCCAACTGCCCCCCCCCCCCCGCCAGCCATCTTGTGGCAACCATGTTTGACCACCCAGAGACAGCCATCTTGTGTGTTGGAGTGATGGTCAATTTGCGTATTACCTCTTTATTATATAGGATTATATAGGATGTTTATGATAAACTAAAGGTTTTTTATATTCATCTTGTCTATTTCTTGTTAGGTTTCTTCATAGGTATTTTGCGTTTTTTGCTGCTGCTGTAAATGGGGTCTTTTCTCCCATATGTTTTCTTCTAAATGTGAAAGTTATTGATTGCTGTGTGGCTCAGTTGGTTGGAGCATCGTTCCCATACACCAACAAGGTCGCGGGTTCGATTCCCAGTCAGGGCACAGGCCTAGGCTTCGGGTTTGATCCCCCGTGAGGGTGCGTATGGGAGGCAACCAATAGGTGTTTCTCTCTCTCATCAGTAAAACATATCCTCAGGTGACGATTGAAGAAAAATGCTAAATGACGAAATACTACTAAACTCTGTTTTCTAGAAAATTACCCATTTCAGTCAAATCCTTATTTATGTGCATGGAGTTGAGCAAATTAGCCTGTGAGTCTCTTAATATCCTCTCTGGTTCGTTTTGTTTCTTTCTTATGTGTATTTATGTTTCTACCTTTCCCTTGATTAGGTGATGAGGACTAATTAAATGGACTAATTCGAGTCTAATTAGGATATTAGTATATTTTAGACTAGAGGCCCAGTGCACGGATTTGTGCACAGGTGAGGTCCTTCAGCCTGGCCTGCGCCCTCTTGCAGTCCGGGACCCCGTTGGACTGGCCTGTGGGAATTGGGCCGAAACCGGCAGTCGGACATCCCCCCGAGGGATGTAGCAGTGCTGAAGCAGCTGGCGGCTGGGGAGGAGCCCTGGCCGGGCCGGGCGCCGCTGCCGCTCATCCCAGCCCTGCTGCACGTGCCGCCACCGCTGCCGCCTGGTAACGCTGCCGCAGAGACAGGAGAGGCTCCCGCCTCCGCAGGTGCACTCACCAGCCATGAACCCGGCTTCTCGCTGAGCAGCGCTCCCGCTGTGGGAGTGCACTGACCGCCGGGGGGCAGCTCCTGCGTTAAGCATCTGCCCCCGGTGGTGAGTGCACGTCATAGCGACCGGTTGTTCGGTCCTAACGGTCACTTGGGCTCTTATATTGAGAGGTTTTATGGTTTTGCTAAGCATGCTGCATTGTTTGTCAGGGACCAGTAGGACATGCGTTGTGCAGGCCAGTGTGAATCTGATTGAAGCATCAGTTCAGTGCGCTTGATAAGGGTTTAGCTGTGTGGTCAGGCCCTCGCTGGAGGGTGGGAGCCCTGGGGAGAGGTGGGAGGGGGAGGAGCAGGAGGGCCCCCAGCAGAGGGACCCCTGGCCCAGAGCCTGTGCTCTGTTAGGGGAGTCAGGCTCACAGACGCACCGGCTCTGGAGGCGCCAGGTGGGAGTGTGGGTGGGGCACACAGTGCAGTGTGAGCTGGGGATTCAGATGGGCTCTGGGAAGAGATGACAGCAGCAGGTCTGTCCACTTTCGGAATCCCTATGCGTTTGAGTAACGCGGAACCTGTTTCCGAGGGGGAACAGCTGTTGGTGTTGGGAAGCAGGAGGTTTATTGGAAGACTAGAGGCCCGGTGCACGAAATTCGTGCACGGGTGGGGGGGTTGTCCCTCAGCCCAGCCTGCACCCTCTCCAATCTGGGACCCCTTGAGGGATGTCCGACTGCCCGTTTAGGCCCGATCCCCCTGGGCCTAAACGGGCAGTTGGACATCCCTCTCATAATCCAGGATTGCTGGCTTCCAACTGCTTGCCTGCCTGCCTTCCTGATTGCCCCTAACCACTTCTGCCTGCCAGCCTGATTGATGCCTAACTGCTCCCCTGCCAGCCTGTTTGCCCCTAACTGCCCTCCCCTGCGGTCCTGGTCACCCCTAACTGCCCTCCCCTGCAGGCCTGGTCACCCCTAACTGCCCTCCCCTGCAGTCCTGGTCACCCCTAATTGCCCTCCCCTGCAGGCCTGGTCACCCCTAACTGCCCTCCCTGCAGTTCTGGTCACCCCTAACATCCCTTCCCTGCAGGCTTGATTGCCCCCAACTGCCCTCCCTTGCAGGCCTGGTCCCTCCCATCTGCCCTCCCCTGCTGGCCATCTTGTGGTGGCCATCTTGTGTCCACATGGGGGCAGGATCTTTGACCACATGGGGCAGCCATCTTGTGTGTTGGAGTGTTGGTCAATTTGCACATTACTCTTTTTATTAGATAGGATAGAGACCTGGTGCATGGGTGGGGGCCAGCTAGTTTGCCCTGAAGGGTGTCCCGGATCAGGGTGGGGGTTCCCTTGGGGTGTGGGTTGGCCTGGGTGAGGGGCCTGTGGTGGTTTGCAGGCTGGCCACACCCTCTGGTGACCCAAGCGGAGGTCCTGGGATCTGGGGTTTATTTATCTTCTACAACTGAAACTTTGTAGCCTGGAGTGGAGCCAAGCCGCCTCCTTGCTCTGTGGCGGCAGCCATTTCTGTTGGGATTTATGTATCTTCTATAATTGAAACTTTGTAGCCTTAAGCAGAGGCCAAAGCAGGCCAGGGCTGCAGAAGCTAGGCTTTCTCCATTGCCGCGGGCAACCCTAGCCTCCTGCTCTCTCCAGCTCCATGGCTGCCACCATTTCTGTTGGGCTTTATTTATCTTCTATAATTGAAACTTTGTAGCATTGAGTGGAGGCCTGGGCTGGCAAGAGCAGGCAGAAAGCTGGGCTTCCTCCATTGTCAGGGAAACCTAAGCCTCCCTCCTGCTCTCTGTGGCTGCAGCCATCTTGGTTGGGTTTATTTGCATATTCCCTCCTGATTGGCTGGTCGGCGTGGCTGGTGGGTGTAGCGAAGGTACGGTCAATATGCATATTACTCTTTTATTAGATAGGATGTCCTGTACCTGACGCTGCCTGGCAAGCCAGGAGAGCCACTGGGTGACGGGGCGTGCAGGTCAGACCATACCTGTAAACCCAGGCCTTGGGCCTTTGGGACCACTTAGCAAACACGGAAGAGCTGATGCTATATTTTAAAAAGAAAATGGAAAAAAAGTAAGGTAACCCAGAGTCCCCTATGAGAACGTGACTATTAAAAAGTGATGGTAAGTTACGCTTTGGGGAGCGAAATTCCGTCCTCGTGTTTATGGGATGTTTTTCGGTTTATCAGCCCACCCTAAAATAACGGTGACTTCCCCCCCCAGACATTCTTCTCCTGGCCGATGAAAAGTTTGACTTCGATCTTTCGTTGTCTTCGTTAAGGTAAAAAGCTGAGTCTTCTTCCCTTGCCGTGGGCCTCACCACATTCAGTGAGACCTTCCGGTTAAAGGCGGCGTTACTAACAGTCCTTCTCTTCTCAAATAGTGCAAACGAGGACGACGAGGTCTTTTTTGGGCCCGTTGGGCACAAAGAAAGGTGTATCGCCGCCAGCCTGGAACTCGGCGACCCGGGTCCGAGCCCCCCACAGCCGCCTTTGCCGGCGTCAGAGAGCCTCTTGCGCTGGAGCCCCCTCGCCGGGGAGAAGTTCGTGGAAGTTTACAAGGAAGCGCGCCTGCTGGCCCTGCAGCTAGAGAGCAGCAGCCGGAGCGCGCCGGCCCTGGCCGGGCCCGAGGACGCGGGGCGCCGGGGCGTGGAACGGTTCATTCAGGAGTCGAGGTTAAAGGTGCTCCTGTTCGAGAAAGAAAATGAAACCGAGAAGAGCCCCAGCTCACTGAGAAGGGAGACGTACTGCCTGGCGGACAGCCCCGCGAGGGGCCCGCAGCCGCCCGGGAGCCAGCCCCCCTCGGGCGTGGGCCCCGCCCGCACGCAGGGCCCACCGCGCTCTTCTCGGCCTTCTTTGCCCGTGGAGCCCAGCCCCGCTCACCCTCCGCGCCCGGCGGTCCCTCAGAAAAAGGTGGTCAGCAGGTTGCCGCCGCCCCGCGCCGCCTCTGTCGGGGGAAGGAGGCTGCAGGCGGCCGCGGAGAAGGTAGGCTCAGCCGCTGCCCACACGGGTCTGGCCTGGCTCCCCGGCCTGCGCGGTGCAGCCCTGGGGGTGGGGGCTGGGGTGGCGGCTTGGGGCGCACAGCCGTGGAGGGGCAGTGCCTGCAGGGACTGGGCTTGGGGTGGACGTGGGCCCGGCCGCCTTGCTCATGTGAGGCCTTAAAAACAGCTCCTCCGACATTCTGGCTGACATCTTTTCTTTGGCTTGGTTACAACACTGGGCATTCACCCACTGGGGAGTTTATTTACGTTAACAAGCACCTTCCAGAAACTCCCCTCCTGGAATGGCCACGCGTCCTCCTCCTCCTGTGACGCCGTGCTGGTGCTTTCCTGGGGCGGGGGGGGGGGGGGGGCAGGGAGCAGCGGGCTGTCCGGAGGTGGCAGTGGACGGGCGCCTGCGGGTGCGGTCGGCCAGCCCCGGAGCTGCGGTCCTGGTGGCTTGAGGGGTGGCAGGAAGGTGGGATCAGGTGACACTGCTTCCAGGCCTAGCCTGGGGGGCTGTGGGCTGCAGCCTGCACCTGGCCCTCGGCAGGCCGGAGCACTGCCGCTGCGGTGTGGTTAGCGGTTCAGGTGAAGCAAGCGCCTCGCCAGGGCCTAGAGATGCCTTCTTCCTGCTCCAAGCACACCTGCACCCCACGACCCCCGTCAGCCCCGGACGCCCGGCTGCGGCGCCCGCAGAGCCTGGGCCAAGGGGCGAAGGGGATGCCTGCGGCAGCGCTGCGGGAAGCCCTAGGGCATGCACTTCGTTGGCCACCGGCACCTCTCCCATCCCTGTGACACTTCCAGCCTCCGGAAGAGAAGCCAGCCAGTCCTTCCGGGGTGAAAGCCCCAGACGAGAAGGAGCCGCACGGGGACAGGCCCCCCAAGGCCAGGGCTGCCCGGGATGCCACCGCCCTGCCAGCCAGCGGAAGCCACTTGGTCCAGGGCAAGCGACCGCTCCCCGCTCCAAACAAGGTGGGCGGTGGGGCCCGGCGGAGGGAGCGAGGGCCGCGCTGTGTGTGCAGGCATGTCTCCGAATTACAATCGGGCGGGAGGTCGAAGGGCGATGCCCGGGGGGCAGCGTGGTGAAATGCAAAGAGCAGGCCGGCGTGCCGTGGGGCCTGGCCTCTGCCCCCGGAGCTGTGCGGGGCAGGAAGTCACCTCCCTGGCACCGCGGGTCTGACCCGGGGCGGCTCCCGCGGCCCTCACAGGTCCTGGCGGGATGGCGTGGGGTGTCGTGTCTGCAACCTCGGCTCCTCGCAGCCCTGGGCCTCGCCGTCCCTGTGCTGTCTGCCGCTCAGCACGGTGGCCACGCAGCTGCGCGTGCTCGTCAAGCTGCGCCCACGGCAACTGACCCCTGGGCCTGGGGGGCCCCAAGTCCACGTCCCAGCCCGCTCCCCACAGCGGCTCAGGCCGGACCCGCGTGCTGCTTGGCCTCGCTCTTCTCTAATTGAAGATGATAATTATTCAGTGGTTAAAATTTAATTAAAACCCGGCCTTCGCAGAAACGAGAAGGGGCAGCTAATGAGATTGTTGATGATTTTAATGTTTTGTTCCAGCTGGGGCTGAAGAAGACGCAGCTGAGGCCGCCCGGCTGCGCTGGGGGTCCTGCACGGCGGCCCTGCGCGCCGGGGTCTGTCTCGGGCGTGAGCGCCAGCCTGTGCGCCTCCCCGGCCGCCGGCAGAGGTAAGGCGGCAGGCGCTCTGTGCCGACCCACGGCTGGCCCGGCGAGGCCTTGAGTGCTGGCCATCCCTCCGAGACAGGTTTTCAGACCCTCTTAGGCTCAGCAGAAGGTTCTGGAAGGCTTGTGGTCTGAGGCGGGAGGCGGTCAGGGTCCCTGCCCTTGGGGTGCTTCCCCTCTCCAGGGAGAGGCTCGCGCAGAGGGCATTGCAGTTTGGGGGGTGCAGCCGTCCCAAAGGGTTGAGTGCCCGGTGCCTGAGAGCAGCCCACGGGGAGGTCGTGGGGCGAGGGTATTAGAATGGGTTGTGCCCGGGAGTTTAGTGCCGAGGACCCTTCCACTCCTGGAGGATGCTGGAACCCTGGCTGCCAAGCCGGGCTGCCCTCTGGTGGGAGGGCAGGCACCCTCAGAGGCAGTGAGAAAGGCTGGTCTGCTTGCAGGACTGCACCCCCTCGGGGTCTGGCTGCTGGGTAGACGGCTGCTCGCCCAGGCACACGGTGGGACTGCGCTGAGTGGGAGTGGGAGCTCTGATTTGGAGCTGACCGGGGTGGGGATTTGGGGAACCTAAGTTGTTTCCCTATCCTGAGGGCTGAGAGGAGACATCCTCCCCCCCCCACACACACACACTGTTCTGTGGGTGTCAGCACGGGAGGCGCGTGGCAGTTCTGTGACACGGGTTAGGGTGCCCGTCTGCTGAGCCGGGGCAGGTGTCAGCACCATGGCTGTGGATGGTGTCTGCACTCCTCGCTCTGGGGAAGGTCAGGCGACTGACTGGGGTTCTGTCCACAGCAGAACCCCTGCGGCCCGATCCAGGCGTGTGGGGGTGGCCGGATCTGGGAGTGTGGGCGTGTGGGGGTGGCCGGATCTGGGAGTGTGGGCGTGTGGGCGTGTGGGCGTGTGGGGGTGGCCGGATCTGGGATCTCAGGGAGTGTGGGGGTGGCCGGATCTGGGATCTCGGGGAGTGTGGGGGCGGCCGGATCTGGGATCTCAGGGAGTGTGGGGGTGGCCGGATCTGGGATCTCGGGGAGTGTGGGGGCGGCCGGATCTGGGACCTGGGAGTGTGGGGGCGGCCGGATCTGGGACCTGGGAGTGTGGGGGCGGCCGGATCTGGGACCTGGGAGTGTGGGGGCGGCCGGATCTGGGACCTGGGAGTGTGGGGGCGGCCGGATCTGGGACCTGGGAGTGTGGGGGCGGCCGGATCTGGGAGTGTGGGCGTGTGGGGGCGGCCGGATCTGGGAGTGTGGGCGTGTGGGGGCGGCCGGATCTGGGAGTGTGGGCGTGTGGGGGCGGCCGGATCTGGGGGTGTGGGAGTGTGGGTGTGGCCGGACATGGGATCTCAGGGAGTGTGGGGGCGGCCGGACCTGGGGGTGTGGGAGTAGGAGCATGGTATAACGTGAGCTATGGCACTGATCATGCCCTTAAAGGTGTTTGTCTGTTTTTTGTTAATCCTCACCCAGGGATAGTTTTCCCACTGATTTTTAGAGAGAGTGGAAAGGAGGGAGGGAGAGGGAAGGAGAGCGAGCGAGGGGGGGAAACATCGCCGTGAGAGACACATGGACTGGTTGTCTGCCGCGTGCACTGGGCAGGGCCAGGGCGTGGACTTGCAACCCAGGTACAAGCCTCTGACGGGGAATCGGCCCGAGACCCGGTGGTGTGCGGGCCGGCGCTCTAACCACTGCACACCGGCCTGGGCTTAGCGTTTTCTCTAAGAGCCTGTACTAGAGCGGTCGGAGTCAGAGTCGGCATGGCCCCGAGGGGTGAGGTGGAGACGCGGACCGGAAATGGGAACCTCCCGCGTGACCGGGAGGGGACAGAGGAGGACACGGGCCGGGCGCTGGCAGAGCTGCCCCGAGACACCGCCCCCCGTGCCGCTGACAGTGGAGGGAGAGGGTTAGAGACCGTCTCCTGGGGAGGGGGGACTGGAAATCAGGGTCACGGGCAGCTTCAGAAGAAAAGCAAGGGGCGGTCACGGCTGGGCAGCCGGGGGGCACCCGGTGAGTGGGAGCGTGGAGGGGGCCGCGGCGGGCAGCTCTGCCGCCGCCGCGCCCGCGTCTGTGGCTCAGCACGTGCCGACCGCAGGCTTTCATTCAGGCAGGGGCCGCGGCGGGCTGTCAGCCCTGCTCAGCCGAGGTGCATGCCGGGATAGGGGTGCTGACGGCTGGCACTGGTGCCATGGCCTAGAGGTGAGGGTGGCCCCCAGGCGTGTGGACAGCCAGGTCCGGAAGTTAAGGAATCGGGGGCTCCTCCCACTCACCCTGAGTGCTCTGAGGAGATGGTCCCCGGGCACAGGCCGAACCTCACTAGCCAGAGCGTGGCACCCAAACCCCAACGCTGGCTCTGGGCGCACTCGGGAGCCCGGGCGGGGCCCACTCCTGTGGGATCGCTTCGAGTTGCCGAAGGACGTGCCCTGTCCATCGGTGTGTAGACGCAGTAGATGCCGTTGGGACACACAGGACTCAACACTCCAGCGCGAGAGACGCAGCCGGCGAGGCGGACTGGGGAGCCACGTGGGTGGGTCTGATTCAAGGGGAGACGAGCGTTATTCCGACCCCAAACCGAAGGGAACCTTTGGGTCCAGCGCTCGTCAGCCCCACTCGGTCCCTACAGAGGAGGCAGCTCACCTTTCAGCTCCCCCGGGCAGCACTGGCCGTGATGTAACCCTGGACGCCGGTCGGTCGGGGCACGGTGACCTCTCGAGCCAACAGCAAGGCCACCTGCGCAGCCGCCGCCTGCAGAGCGAAAGGAATACGTGAGAATGTTTATCAACAAGGCACCGAGGCTGCCTTCAAGGATGCGGTTGGGGTGTCCTGACCCCTCGGAGGGATGAGGCTGGGAGGTGGCCCTGAGGCAGTCACGCCCCAGCTGACCTTTCTCGGAAACACCTGCTGTGGGCCTTTTGACCGTGACGTGTGGGTGCCGCCTGCCGGCCGAACGCAGCGCCCACTTCCCAGCGAGGTGGCACCGTCTCAGTCAGCAATGCCTCCCACAAGGCTGCCCGGTGTGTTGGCTGTTGGCAGCCGAGTATTCGCGCCCTGGTCTCTGCTGCTCGGGGCGACAGTGCTCATCCTGCAGCAGGGGGGATGAACGCAGGGGAGGCTCGGCCCCCACGGCGTCGGCGGGAGCCCCCACGGCATCGGCGGGAGCCCCCACGGCATCGGCGGGAGCCCCCACGGCGTCGGCGGGAGCCCCCACGGCGTCGGCGGGAGCCCCCACGGCGTCGGCGGGAGCCCCCACGGCATCGGCGGGAGCCCCCACGGCATCGGCGGGAGCCCCCACGGCGTCGGCGGGAGCCCCCACAGCGTCGGCGGGAGCCCCCACAGCGTCGGCGGGAGCCCCCACGGTGTTGGCGGGAGCCCCCTCAGCAGCTGGGCTCCCACGTTGGGGAGTGAGAAACCCGGGGCGTTCTGATGGAGGCGCAGTTTCAATCTCCTCACACAAAGAAGTCTCCAGATGTGTTTCTTACAATCCCAGAAATGGGGGGGGGGCAGTGAGCCTGGAAAGGCAGCCACCACCCCATGCCACGGGGAGCAGGAGGCAGAGCGGGAGAGGCATCTGCGGGAGGCCACTAGCGTTGTGCAGGCTCAAGTCTAAGTGGATATTTTTAAAGGTGACCGGGAAAAGCAAAGCAGGAACCTGGGGTGGCAGTGCTAAGCTCGGGTCCTTTGTAAGGGCCGGGCCCTGGGTGTGAGCGCACCCTAGGTGTGAGCGCGCCCTGGGTGTGAGCACGCCCTGGGGTGAGTGGGCCCTGGGGTGAGCGGGCCCTGGGTGTGAGCGCGCCCTGGGGTGAGTGGGCCCTGGGGTGAGCGGGCCCTGGGTGTGAGCGCGCCCTGGGTGTGAGCGCGCCCTGGTGTGAGTGGGCCCTGGGTGTGAGCGCGCCCTGGGTGTGAGTGCACCCTGGTGTGAGTGCGCCCTGGTGTGAGCGGGCCCTGGTGTGAGCGGGCCCTGGGTGTGAGCGCACCCTGGGTGTGAGCGGGCCCTGGGTGTGAGCGCGCCCTGGGTGTGAGCGGGCCCTGGGTGTGAGCGGGCCCTGGGTGTGAGTGTGTCCTGGGTGTGAGTGCGCCCGGGTGTGAGCAGGCCCTGGGTTTGAGCAGGGTCATCATTCTGTAAAATGCCCGGCAGAACTCCCAGCGGTGCCTCCTCACTGCTGCTCCACAGGGTGGGGTCTCTGCTGACAGGACCATCAGATGGAGTGGGGCCTGGTGAGCCCTGGCTGTGCCTGGGTAGCTGTGGAATGGCCCTCAGCACACGCGGCTCGGCCGTGGGCAGCCTGGGTCGCCCTGCGTCTGAGGACGCTGCCTGAAGGGCACAGAAGGTTGTTCGCCATGCCCTGTGCTTCCTTGTACGGAAGTCGCCCTGACGGTCAGTCTTCACTAGAAGCGTTTCAAGTGGGCATGCTGAGGGCAGCGTGTCTCTGCGTGTGAGCTGAGGAACGCCACGGATTAAAAACAGCAGGAGCCTGAGTGACATCCAGGCTGTGTCTCCTCTTCCAGCCAGATCCAGCGAGCGTCCCAGCGTCTCTGCGGACCGCGCCCGGCCTCCTCCAAACGCCAGCCAGTCGGGCCGCGCGGGAGCCCCTGCTGTCCGGCCAGCCCTGCAAGGTGCTGCTACCCGGTGCGGGCAGAGCCGCTGCCCTGGGCCCACGGCACCCCCCGCCCGGGCTCTCACCCAGCCGCAGACGCCAGAACAGGGAGGCGGGAGGCTGAGCCCGCGGCCCAGTCTGTCCAGCACTCAACTGCGTGGCCCTGGGAGCGCCAGGCGAGGCTCTTTCCTGAATTCCCAGACGAAGGCCCCGCCCACCCCGACGAGTCAGTTTAAAATCCCCACGTTTCCTCCTGGTGAGTAAGAGACACATTTTAACGGGGTTTTAGAATCGTGAACAAGTTGTATTTAACGTGTATAACGTTGTGCTGGAAGTTTGAAAGCCTTGGCGATGACGGCCTCTTTGCGGGCCTCTCCCTCCGGGCGCCTGACCATGGCTCAGGCCCGTCTGGATGAGAAGCCGTGGGTGCGCGTCCTCCGTCCCCCCTCCACGCAGCGCCTGTTCCTCTGCTGCTCTGGAGGCGTCTCTTGCTGTTTCAGCATTTTGATTATTACAGATTTTCCTTTTAATATATTTTTATTGATTTCAGAGAGGAAGGGAGAGGGAGATAGAAACATCAGTGATGAGCCCTAGCTGGTGTGGCTCAGTGGATAGAGCGTTGGCCTGCGGACCAAATGGTCCCGGGTTCGATTCTGGTCAAGGGCACCTACCTTGGGTGCAGGCTCCTCCCTGGCCCGGGCCCTGGTAAGGGCTTGGGCAGGAGGCAACCAATGGATGTGTTTCTCTCTCTCTAAAAATCAATGGAAAAATATCCTCAGGTGAGGATTAACAAATAAATAAGACTTACTTAAAAAAAAAAAAAGAAACATCAATGATGAGAAAGAATCACTGATTGGCTACCTCCTGCTCGCCCCACACTGGGGATCGAGCCCGGGCATGTGGCCTGATGGAATCGAACCGTGACCTCCTGGTTCACAGGCTGATGCTCAACCACTGAGTCACGCCGGTGGGCACAATGGGAGGGGACACTGCAGGGCAGTGCCTCGCTCGCCCTTCGCCCGAGGGCTGGAGCTCTGGGCACAAGCTCCTTACCCGGCTTCTAAGATAGCTGGGGCCTGGCACCCCGAGAGTGGGAGTCAGTGTTGTTAGGGGTGACACGTGGGGCTGCAGTCTAGGGGTCTCGCTTGGCCCCCCTACCCGCCTGTTGTCACCTCGTGATGAGAAGAGCACCCGGAATACCCGTCAGCCTCAGGCCTCGCGGCAGCAATGGGGCCTCCGAGGATGACTTTGGGGTGTCCTGGGTCAGGGAAATGAGGACGTTGGGGCTTGGGGGGGCTGGCCTGGAGCTGGACCCCGTGGGCGCTGCTGCTGTGGGCGAGCGCCTGGTGAGCGCGAGCCGGGTCACGTTGAGTCGAGTCTGCCTGTCTTTCCTCTCCTGCCTGCGGCGGCAGCCAGGCCAGCGGGTGGCAGGGCCCCTCCTGTGCACCAGCGCTGGGCCTGGAGCCCTGCCCGGCGGTTCCCCCAGGGGCTTGTCTGAGCGTCTTCGCGCCACCCCTGGCACCTTGGAAAAATGGCCCGTGCAGCGAGGCGCCGGCCAGGGCCTGGCC
The DNA here is from genome assembly GCA_026230045.1 of Corynorhinus townsendii. Taxonomy (NCBI): domain Eukaryota; kingdom Metazoa; phylum Chordata; class Mammalia; order Chiroptera; family Vespertilionidae; genus Corynorhinus; species Corynorhinus townsendii. Next base: position 217,950,614 of record JAPDVU010000003.1, read on the forward strand.
GCCTGACGGGCCGGACTGACTGACGCCTCCTCTCTCCCTCAGGCGACAGCGCGACACCCAGGCTCTCTGGGGCACGGAGGCCGCAGTCCTGCACGTCGGCGGGGAGGTAATGACTGACGTGACTATAAGCGCGACCACCTGCTAACTGCTCACAGTGCCCGCCCGCGCTGTGGCCTTCGCCCAGGCTCCCGGTGCCCCGCCTACATCCACCAGGGTCAGGGGCACGGACTCGCGTCTGCGGCGGCACTGACCCCAGCGCTGGCGGGGCGGTCTCAGCCGGGCGCACAGTGCAGCCACCTTCAGAGCGTTGGGGGTGCCCGTGCAGCCCCAAAAATTCCTACGGGCTCTGGGTGCAGCCCCGCCCTGCCGGGCCTCCCAGGTGACCCGTCTGTCCGCAGTGGAGACCACTGGCTGGCCCCCAGACGTGGCTGAGTCCCAGCTCCCCACTTCCTGATTAGATCTGGTGTCAGGGACCCACCCTCCTGGCATTCCCGCAGCCACCCGGGGGTGGTCCTGAGCCCAGCACTGCAGATCCCGCGTAGGAACGTGTCACAGCCCTGGGAGGCCTGGCCCATGTGGGAGGCGCCCCGACCAATGTCACCTTGCCTGGCACAGGTATTCCCAGAGGACGTCAGGTTAAGGCCGCCAGAGCCAATGTGAGCACCAATGTGCCAGCAAGCCATCCTCCCGCCCCCTCTGATGACCGGGTCCCCACCGCTCGCTGAGGACGGGGGGGGGCTGGGAGGGACAGCTCCAGCCCTGCTCAGTCCCGTGCCCATCCAGGGGGTGGGGCAGTGCCCCCAGGGCGGGTCCTGGCCTGCGCCAGCGTGTGGCCAAGGTGGGAGCGCTGCTGGACCTCAGGGGTGGACGGGCCAGACAAACCTGGGCGGGACCCCGGAGAGGCCTGGTCCTGGCTCTGCTAGCCGCCTGCGCATTTGCACGGCCTGGCTCCCGCTTCTTGCGTGTGGACTCGGGGGCACGTCACGGGTGGACCGGCGCTTGCCGTCCCCTGCAGCGCAGTGGGCGCCCACCCAGCAGACGGCCCCCTGCTCGCCCGCCGCCATGCCTCCTCCCCGCAGAGAGGACAGCGGCCGCCTCCCAGGGTGACTGGATTCCCCTCGTTTGTGGCTTTGTTTTTACTTATCTCCCCCGAGTGTGTGTGGAGCTGCCAGCGTCCAGGACGAAGGGCAGGAGGCGGCAGCTGCACTGTGGGCCTCCTGCCCGCCGGGAGGGCCCTCCGCTGGAGGGTCCTCGGCCTGGGCGGTGCAGGTCTGTGTCCGGCTCCGGAAGCAGAGCCTCCTGGACAGATGGTGGGGCCAGAGGGTGTCATCCCAGACCGACACGGGGCCCAGACTTGCTTTACTTTAAAACATCGACTTGACTCCGCCTCGTCTTTATTCAAAATGACACGAACCGGACGGGCAGCGAGGCCGGTTCCCGGGGGAGCCTCAGGCGCTGCAGGGTGGGGACAGGTGCGTGGGAACAGGCGCCTGGCGGCGGCTCTGGTGGCCTTAGCCTGCTGTCCGTGGGAACGTCTGCCAGTCAAGGTGGGTCGGCCTCCGGCACCTCCGGTGCAGCTGTCCTCACGCACTGCAGCGTGCAGGCACCTGTGAGGACAGCGGCAGGCCTTGCCCGGGAGGCTCCGGAGGCTGCGCCCGGGCCCGGGCTGGCGGGACGGGCCCACAGCGGCCGTGCTGCTGGAAGCTGTTCTGCTGGAACCGGGCTCCCCCTGCGCTGGCACATCGGCCCGTGACGAGGTGCCTCCGCGGTCCTGTCTTCCAGGGTGGCCCACAGCACTCCTGCGCGGCACCCCTCAGGGCCGGCCGCCAGGACCCCCGCCAGCACCACACGCGCGTCCGGCCTGCCCACGCCTGCCGGCCGTCGGCTCTCTAGCCTCCCGTTGGTGACCCCTAACACCGCGCCCAGGGCCCTGGCTTCTCCCCTGTGCGTGTCTGCTCGGAGACTGCCATCTGAGCCCCGGAGGACGCCTGCGGGGAGGTGAGAGAAGGTTGCGGGAAGGCGAGAGATGAGGCTGCGGGGAGGCAAGACGAGGCTGCCAGGGGATTCGATGAACTGCCCCAGGGAGGGGCAGCAGGCCCAGCACCAGCCACACGGAGACTCCCACTCATGGGCTTTCCCTCCCGCAGAGCTGCGCCGGGGAGCGGGGGCAGCCAGGCCGTGGCCCCAGGCTCCGACGTGTCCTCGGACGGGGGTCTTTCTCCAGCTGTGCCCCAGGCTCTCAGCTTTTCCCCAGAGAAGAGTGAGGCCCTGGTGTCAGAAAGTGTCGCCACAGAACTAGCGCTGGACGCGGCCCAGCCCCCTGAGGAGGCGGCCCCCCGAGAGGTGAAGGAAGCAGACTCCTGGTTACGGGGCCACAGAGCCTGCCTCCAAGCCCCTGGCCTCTGCAGGGCCCAGCCTCTGCCCGTGTGACCGCGGGGCCGGGTTCAAAGACGGAGGGAAGCGGGGGGGAGGTCAGTGGGAGCTCCAGGGTTGGCCGCTGGCAGGAGGGAGGTGCACGGGGTGGGCAGCTCTCCCCGGGCCCCATTCCGCCCTCCTCCCAGCATCCCACACGGTGAGCACCTGATAGCCGGCCGGTTCCCGGGTGCCGGGCGGGAAGCCGAGCGCTGCCTCGAACCCTGTGCTCCCGCAGGCTGTCCTCGTGGACGTCCCACTGGACCTGCGCGTCACTCCAAGCGCCGGGCACCCCCTCGACGACCACCCTCTCATCGACCTGGGTGCCACCCCAGAGGCACCTGTGGCTTCGGGACCTGGAAGCCGGCCTCTGCTGGACCTCCTGGTGAACACCCCGGACACCGACAGGAAAACCACAGCCAAGCCGCTCCCCGGGGTGGGACAGGTGAGGCGGGTGGGACGGGAGAGGCGGCGGAGGGCCCGGCTTCGGCCCCGGTGGTCTGGGTTCTGGGTTTGCTCCTCGAGTCCCAGACATCACGTGACTCTGGAGTGGCCTGGGAGGGCAGCAGGCCTAGGCCCACCTCATCCCTGGGCGCCAGAGCCCAAGTTCACGCCCACTGAGGAATCCTGCCCGGAGCCCGGACCCAAGGGGCACAGCGTTTCCACGCCGGTCCCGGGTCCTGGGGGGCAGGCACAGCTGTTTGAGGGACCAGCGTGCTTCCGTGGGTGGCGTTTCCTCCCGCTTCCCAGTGCCCCTCGGGGGTCAGTGCGCCCATCCAGCTTTGCTGACGTGCTGTGGCCCAAGCACAGGGCGGCTCCGTGCAGTCGGGGTGCCGGGCTGGGGAGGGCTCCGCGGCAGGGACGCCTGCTCACCTCCGCTTCCCCCCGCAGCTCATAGACCTGTGCTCCCCGCTGATCCAGCTGAGCCCCGAGGCCAACAAGGAGAACGTGGACTCGCCGCTCCTCAAGTTGTGAGGGCAGAGCCGCCCTGCCTTCCGTCTCCCTGCGTGAGCGCACACCGCCCTGGAGTGTTCCAGCCCTTAGACCCCGTTTCAGGAGAAATCACGTGGGAAAAGTTTCAAAGCCTCCGGGAAGCCGCGGGGCGGGGCCGCGGGAGGGGCGGGGCCGCGGGAGGGGCGGGGCCGCGGGAGGGGCGGGGCCGCGGGAGGGGCGGGGCCGCGGGAGGGGCGGGGCCGCGGGAGGGGGCGTTCGCCACCCGCCTTCACTGCTGCGCTCCCTGCGCGGTCCCCTCGGAAGTCCATGTGAACTCTTTGAACCTTTTTTATGTAAAATAGCAAATGACTATTTTCAGAACTAAGTTTGCATAAAAGTTAAGTATTCTGGGTTTAACTTAAGTTGTAAAATAAGTGAAAATATGTTAAAGCATATCTTGGTTTCAAATACACGTAACTATTTTATCATTTTAATCAATATGCGCGATTTATATTGTCCAAACTTGGAAACGTAGCGTGGCCCCCGATGGGCGGGCAGGTGAGGGCGCGATGCTGGGTGAGGTCAGGCTGAGAATCCCTGAATGGTCCACCTGTGATGGAATCTTAAAGGAACCGCAGAGCACAGACTGCTGGCATGCCAGAGGTGGCGGTGCGGTGGTGAGATGGGTGACGGTGGTCAAGGTACAAACTGCAGTTATTAAGAACAGTCACGGGATGTAACCAAAAACCAAGTGAATAAAAATGGGTTTAAATGTAGCCGGGATCTGGGGCAGGCAGAGCGGTCTGTGCTTTCAGTGGGCGCCAGGGACTCAGCTGAGCTGGCCGCAGACCTGAGGAGGCTGCGGTGGGGATCAGCATGGAGGGGGTGCAGCATGGAGGGGGGCATCCTCCGTAACGAGGGAGGGCTGTGGGGGGGGGCTGGCTGTGCTGGGGGTGGCAGTGGGAACCCTGGCAGCTAAGGGCCGCTGCTCAGCGTGTTCCCTGTGGAATATTTCTCTGAGCAGCTGGCCTGGAAGATGAATCTGTATAGAGATCTCCCTGGTTGGGAGGAGATTTCAGTCGGAAACGCTGCTAATTGCCAGCCTGGGTCCCCGAGGGCTGAGGGAGGGCGCTGGGATGTGAGTCCCCACTGGGGAGGCAACTGCTGTGGTCCCAGGAGGAGGACCATGAAGGGAGCAGGGATGGCATGGCGGTGCCCGGGGGGGAAGCTGTGAAGATGCCCAAGGTGTGCATTCCTAACTGGCTTGTCCCGCGTCACCAGAAGCAGGCCTGCTGGAGGGGCACGCGGGGCCGCCGAGCCGAGGGCCCCTGTGGGACAGCAGCCCTCCTCTTCCTGCCTCTCCTCTGGGGGCGGCAGAGGGGTCCAGGGCAGTTAGTGCCTGGAGGGTCACCAGACGCCTGGCCCCTCTGTTCACAGGAGGACACCGAGGCCGGGGACTGAATTCACTCACAAATATTTATGGAGACTCGCTATGAGCAGGCTGCTTTTCTGTGGATACAGTGGGGTGCAAAGCTCATGCCCCCTGTCTTCGGGGGCTTAGGTTGGGTGGGAGAGAGGGGCCATATGGGGCTCCTGCCGTCCTCTGCCCCGCGGGCTGAGCTGCTGCTCCCTGGCCCCCCCCCCCCCCGCCCTCCCTCCGCAGGCTGCCTGGGCCCAGCTGCTCTGCCTGCTCTGCAGGTGTCCCTGAAGTTCAAGTCATTGGACTTTAATTCCTTCAAGCAGACAGGAGAGGCCCCACCCCGTTAGGTAAAGCACCCCCGCCCCTTCCCGCCTGCTCCCGGGCCCTAACGCGCCGCACAAAGGGCAGGAGAGGAGCGCTGGCTCTGGGGCAGCACTGCCCGTCCCCGCAGTGGGAGCTCCCCGCTGCCCCTGGACGGCCGCCCTCCTGGGCGCCACGGGCCCCGTGTCACGTGACTATGGCATCTCTGAAATCCACGGAATTGCAGCGCTGTGGGCAGGGCACTGGGCTGGCATTGTCTTTGCCATGGCGGGTCCACCCATGGACCTGGATCTCCACGAGGTTCAAGACTTGGCGCTACAAAGCAGCCAAGAGATTTAACAGGAAAGCAGCAGAAAGCACGTCGCCAGTGCACCCTGTTCCCTCCCCTTTGCGGGCAGGCTGCCACAGGCCGAAACCCAGAGCCCCTCGCTTGGGCGGGAACTGGACTGCCGCCCCAGGAAGGACATGGTCCTCCAGGCTGGGCCCCCACATCCAGCTACATCAGCAGGGCCACGGCCACAGACAAGGCTGAACGTGCCCTCCGAGCCTGCGAAGGCCGGTGTTCGGGTGAGAGGCAAGAAGAAATTGCTTCCCTGTAACTCTGTCACCCACAGGGGCCCGGCCACCCTCCCGCCCGCCCTGGAGCTCACCCATGCCTGCTCTGGGCGCCAGGGCCATGACTCCTCAGCTGTCAGTTAGAAACGGGGCCCTGGGGCCTTCCTCCTTTCACTCTCCATCCTCAAGAAAATGGCTTGCCTTGGTAATTATCCACGTTTAAACGCTATGTCCGCTGGGGACCTTGTAGACGGGCAAAGAACTCACGAGATTTGCATGCCCAGCACTGGTGCGGACCTGTTGTACCATGTCCTCCCTGCATTTTTCAAACCATGGTCAAATCCTGCCTGAAACCAGTTTAGTGGCCTGCACCCGCGGCTTCACAAAAGTGAAAAAGCGCCCTGGCTGATGTGGCTCAGTCGGTTAGACATCTTCCCACACAGCAAGAGGTTGCTGGTTCGAATCCAGGTCAGAGCACATGCCCAGATTTCAGGCTAGATCCCAGGTAGGGGACCTGCAGGAGGCAGCTGATCACTGTGACACACACACACGCATGCACACTGTCAGTACTGAGCGGGGGGCAGGGCTGCGCACACACAGCCTGGGGAGAAGGAATGGAAGCCCAGGAAGGGCCTGTAGGCGGAACGCGACTCTCTGGATCCCACGTTTCCGGCCGGGCCTCACTCGCGGAGCACCGCGTGGGGCGGGACTTCCGGCGCGGCGCGGAAGCGGCGGCGGGGGCAGTGGCGGAGTAGGCGGCGCAGATGCTGGCGGCGCGGCACGTCGTGTGCGCCCTGTCCGGCGGCGTGGACAGCGCCGTGGCCGCGCTGCTGCTGCGGCGCAGAGGTGAGGGCGCCGCGTGGAGAGCCCGCTCGCGCCTGCGTGGCCGCGCTCCTCGCCGTCCGCCGGGCCGGGACCAGTCAGGACTCCCGTCCCTCCGGGCGCGTCTCGCTGGCCCCAGCCCTGCGCTCGGTGACGGCAGCGCCCGCACCTCACCCCGAGGCCGCGCGCAGTCGCCCCGAGAGGCGCCTGTCCGTGGGCGGTGGGCGACGGGAACCGACGGCCGTCTGCTTATTGTCGCCTGCGGCCGCCGTTCAGCGGACAAAGTTCCCCGGGAAAGCACCCGCGTGCAGTGCACAGGGGCCCGGTCTCGGGACCGGAGGTCCCTCCCACCCAGCTCTGTGGGGCCCTCCCCGTGAGGCCGGGCTAGGAGCGCAGAGTGAATGCAGGTTCCCGCCGGGGCAGGTTCCCGCCGGGGCAGGTTCCGTGAATTGGAGACAACGACCTCCCAGGGTCATGGGGAGGATTGGTGACGTCACGCACGCCCAGTGGTCACCCAGCGTCGGGCACGCTTCAGGCTCGTCATTAGCGGCTGTCGGTGACGTCATCAGTAGCCAGCCAGTGGGAACTGGGCACCCACCGCAGCAGGACGGCGGCATCAGCGGGGGTTGTGGCGGGACTTGAAGGAAGAGGCGGTTTCACCGCCAGGACCTGCCGCCTGGAGCGGAGGAAAGGCGGCCAGGGGAGCGCGTGGCGGGTCTGGCCAGAGCCCTGATTAGGAGGCTGTTAGGTTAGACCCGTGGTCGGCAAACTCATTAGTCAACAGAGCCAGATATCAACAGCACAACGATTGAAATTTGAGAGTCAAATTTTTAAAATTTAAACTTCTAACACCACTTCTTCAAAACAGACTCGGCCAGGCCGTGGTATTTTGTGGAAGAGCCACACTCAAGGGGCCAAAGAGCCGCATGTGGCTCCCGAGCCGCGGTTTGCCGACCCCTGGGTTATACTCTCCATTCCAATAATTACAGGCTGCTGTTGTTCCCTGTGATTAAGCCCCAATAGGGGCTTAGGTTCTGTTGGGTAGACAGTGCTGAGCCCTTGTTCCCTGACACGCGGTGTGACACGCCTTGGGAGACGTGGAGGATGCCCTGCGGAGACCAGATGTCACTTCACTCTTATCTTAGGGGAGATGCCCGGCCCCGGCCCCCAGCTTCGTAGCCAGCCCTCCCTGGGGAAGCTGATGGAGGAGGGAGAGAAAACGCATGGCCCTCCCACCTTGGCATCCAGGACTCCCCCCGCCTCCTGGGAGGGGCCCGCCCCATCCTGTGCCCCTGGGAGTGAAGGACTGACGGGGCGCTAAGGCCCCATCTACACGATGAGCCTGTGCCCGTGGCAGTGGGTCCGTCCCCACGGCAAACGTGGCCAGGCAGGCGGGCTGGACGGGAGTGGGCTCTAAAGCTCCTTGTGTGGAGTTACGCATCCCACAAGCGCGTGAAGCTCCTGCTCTGCTGGGCACAGCCAGGCGCTGGGGGGACAGGGTTGCGGGAGACACAGACAGGAAGTCCTGGAGCCCCACGTGGAGTCCGGTGCTTGGGAAGCGGAGGGGGAGGCTGGCTACCTGCCGGGATGGGCGGTCTTGCAAACGTGGCCTTTTAGTTTAGGCCAGTGGTCGGCAAACTGCGGCTCTTTGGCCCCTAGAGCGTGGCTCTTCCACAAAATACCACGTGTGGGCGCGCACGGACAGTGCGATGGAAACTCCGTGGCCTGTGCGCAGAAGTCGGTTTTCGGCTCTCCAAAGAAATTTCAATCGTGCTGTTGATGTTTGGCTCTGCTGGCGAATGAGTTTGCCGACCACTGGTCTAGGCAAAGCTTTGTCCTGGGATCTCTGTCCTCAGAGCCCTGCAGGAAACCCATCAGTCAGATGCCCGCTCCCGTCCCACTGAGCCGCCTCCAAGGAAACGGGGTTCTCACGCAGGCGGGCGCCTGGGGCTTCGGGAAGGTGGCGTGAGGCTAAGGCTGCTCTTTCCAATGTTTGGTTGGGGGGTTTGTCACGACAGAAAAGGGCCACAAATGGGTCATAAAATAGCCCAAACTCCGATCGTCTTGATGTCTGAGGACTTAGAATCTAAACCTTAGATGGTAACTGGAAATGGCTTTAGAAATGAGCTCACTCTTCTGATAACTGAAAGGTGGTTTTTATTGGTTTTGAAAAATTGTGTTGAATTCCTGCTCTTCACTCGCTCAGCACACATTAGCTCACGCCTTGTGCCCGGCGCTGTGGGACCCAGGGTGGGGTCATGACGGCGAACAGTTCCATTCTGCTCGGACAGGCCCCGTGCGGCAGTCGCTGTGACACGGAGGCCCAGCAAGTGCTGCGGGGGTAGGAGGGAGCGTCTGGGGTGGGGGGGGTGGCTTGCACTGGGTGTGCATCAGCTCGGAAGGCACAGCGGGGCCCTGGCCCACAGCCCTGCCCTGCCCGCGAGGCTGTGCTGTATGTCCACGCTGGGACCCCTCCCGCCCCAGGTTACCAGGTGACGGGGGTGTTCATGAAGAACTGGGACTCCCTGGACGAGCATGGCGTCTGCACGGCTGACAAGGACTGCGAAGACGCGTACAGAGTGTGCCAGGTCTTGGACATCCCTTTCCGCCAGGTGTCCTACGTCAAGGAGTACTGGAATGACGTGTTCAGGTGAGGCGGGCAGGCGCGGGGCGCCGCACCGGGGACCCTTCCCAGGGAGGCGGCGCCGCAGTCAGCGGACAGCCACGGCCAGCGCCCTTGGGCAGAGGCGCCAAAGGCCCAGCCCCCGGAGCTCGGTGGAGGCCAGGCTGGCACCCCTTGCCTGGTCCGCTGTTAACACCGGCCCGGAGTCTAGCTCCTCCTGAGCCTTGAGGTGTTTCTGCTGCTGACTCAGCACGGGAGCGAACGCCGGGGTCTCCCCGGAAGGCGCTGCCAGGCACGTGCCCGTGCCATCCCCTCGGCCGCTCGGCCTGCCGTCTTCTCCCGGCACTTGGCCTACACCTGGCCACCAGGTGCACTTTTTCAGCAGTGAAAGCAGCGAGAGCTACGTGCATTGCTGAGGAATGTACAGACGCTGTGCTACGAACTTACCAGCTCAGTCAAGTCCTACCATAACCTTAAACGGCATTATCCCATTTAAAGGATGAGAAAACTGAGGCTTAGGAAAGTCACGTAAACTGCCCAGGCTCAGACAGTAAGTGGCAGAATCAGGGCTGAACCTGAACCGAACCCGAGGGCTTCCTGACCCTGGAGCGTAACCCACCCAGTACGCGTCACTGCCTCTTGGACGCCACCTCCGACCACCCCAGGCACCAGCCTGTTCCGGGCCACGATGCCAGCCCCAACCTCCTGCCTCTAGCAACGAGGTCCAGCCACTCTTCCAGCAGTCCCGAGCTAAACATAGCACTTCTCCACTGTCCGCGTCCCAGTGAGGGCTCCCTGCCCCTCTATCTCCCTGCCCCCCTGTGTCTCAGTGAGGGGCTCCCTGCCCCCCTGTGTCCCAGTGAGGGCTCCCTGCCCCTCTATCTCCCTGCCCCCCTGTGTCTCCCTGCCCCGCTGTGTCCCAGTGAGGGCTCCCTGCCCCTGTGTGTCTCCCTGCCCCCCTGTGTCCCAGTGAGGGCTCCCTGCTCCTGTGTGTCTCCCTGCCCCTCTGTGTCACAGTGAGGGGTCTCCCTGCCCCCCTGTGTCCCAGTGAGGGCTCCCTGCCCCTCTATCTCCCTGCCCCCCTGTGTCTCCCTGCCCCCCTGTGTCTCCCTGCCCCGCTGTGTCGCAGTGAGGGCTCCCTGCCCCTCTATCTCCCTGCCCCCCTGTGTCTCAGTGAGGGGCTCCCTGCCCCCCTGTGTCCCAGTGAGGGCTCCCTGCCCCTGTGTGTCTCCCTGCCCCCCTGAGTCTCAGTGAGGGGCTCCCTGCCCCCCTGTGTCCCAGTGAGGGGCTCCCTGCCCCCCTGTGTCTCAGTGACAGCTCCCTGCCCCTGTGTGTCTCCCTGCCCCCCTGTGTCTCAGTGAGGGCTCCCTGCCCCCCTGTGTCCCAGTGAGGGCTCCCTGCCCCTGTGTGTCTCCCTGCCCCTCTGTGTCCCAGTGAGGGCTCCCTGCCCCCTGTGTCCCAGTGAGGGCTCCCTGCCCCTGTGTGTCTCCCTGCCCCTCTGTGTCACAGTGAGGGCTCCCTGCCCCCCTGTGTCCCAGTGAGGGCTCCCTGCCCCCCTGCTGTTTCAAGGGCAAGGGAAGCCTCCGACCACACCCGGCGGCAGCCCCCCTCCTGGGCAGTGCAGCTGTTCCACGCTCTGGAACTTCCCACCTGCCACTCGCCAACACTTCCTCTTTGGAAGCTAACGCCCTCCTCCCCACTAGACCGTGGGTCCCCAGGAGGGACAAGGCTACGCATTTTCTTGGTCCCAAACGGAGCTCTGCCTGGCCGGCCCCCTGTGGGGTGAGAGGGAGCAGGCTGAGCACCCCCCGCTGTGAGAACGGAGCCTTCTCTGGCGTCCGGTGTGGCGGGTGTCGTAGGTCAGGGCAGAGCGCGGCACTTTAAACACGTTTGGTGGAGGTGCTGACCACGCTGGGTGCCGAGCGCCCCTCTTGAGAGAAAGCTACCGCTGGGCGCGACGGGAGAAACGCCGAACAGCTGTTGATCGGATGTGCTTTTGAGGACGCTTTCACTCTTAGACGCGAATGTTGTTCTCCTTGAATTCCAGCGACTTCCTAAATGAATACGAGAAAGGAAGGACTCCCAACCCTGACATCGTCTGCAACAAGCAGATCAAGTTCAAGTGCTTTTTTCATTACGCTCTGGATAATCTCGGTAAGTGGTTCGGAGGGTCTTCGTTTGTTTTCTGAGAAAGGCGTGAGGTTTTCAGCGAAAGCCAGAGCCAGACCCTCGGAAGCAGTTTCATCTTTCGGAAGGAAAGGAGGCGGAGATCGGGGACGCTGTGTGTCTCCCCGGAGAAGGGGCTTCCTGGTGGCGCACACGGGCGCCATGGAGGAGGGCTCGCTGTGGCCACAGGCCAGGGCCAGGCACCTGCCTGCCCCGCGGAGGCCCCCCTGGGCCAGCCTTCTCCACGCAGCTCCCTCCGAGGTGGCTGTGGCTCTCGGATGTTTCGGGCGCCCTGCCTCGGGCCCGGGAGGTGGCGTGCAGTTCTGTGGCTGCTCCTCCCCGTGGTCCTCCTGAGACTGCTGCTCCTGCTTCCGAAAGCGGTTCCTGCTGTCCCCGACTCCGGGTCCGGGTCTCTGTCCTGCTGTCCCCGACTCCGGGTCTGGGTCTCTGTCCTGCTGTCCCCGACTCCGGGTCCTGTTCTCTGTCCTGCTGTCCCCGACTCCGGGTCTCTGTCCTGCTGTCCCCGACTCCGGGTCCGGGTCTTTGTCCTGCTTCCCAGATTCCGGGTCCGGATCTCTGTCCTGCTGTCCCCGACTCCGGGTCCAGGTCTCTGTCCTGCTATCCCCAGGCTCCGGGTCCTGGTCTCTGTCCTGCTGTCCCCGACTCCGGGTCCTGGTCTCTGTCCTGCTATCCCCAGGCTCCGGGTCCTGGTCTCTGTCCTGCTGTCCCCGACTCCGGGTCCGGGTCTCTGTCCTGCTGTCCCCCGACTCCGGGTCCGGGTCTTTGTCCTGCTGTCCCCGACTCCGGGTCCGGGTCTCTGTCCTGCTTCCCAGACTCCGGGTCCGGGTCTCTGTCCTGCTGTCCCCGACTCCGGGTCCGGGTCTCTGTCCTGCTGTCCCCGACTCCGGGTCCGGGTCTCTGTCCTGCTGTCCCCGACTCCGGGTCCGGGTCTCTGTCCTGCTGTCCCCGACTCCGGGTCCAGGTCTCTGTCCTGCTGTCCCCGACTCCGGGTCCGGGTCTCTGTCCTGCTGTCCCCGACTCCGGGTCCGGGTCTCTGTCCTGCTCTGGTTTGGACCGTGTCCTCGTGGCCTGTTCGGAAGCCATCTGCGGCCAGGGTCCCGCTGCCGCAGCCGGTCCCCGTTTCCCCTTCGCCCTCAGCCTGCCTGTGGGGCCTCCCGCTCTTCACGCGGAGCCTTCCCAGTGCCGCCCTGCTTGCTCAGCTGCCTCCCTGTGAGCTCACCACAGAGCGCTCCCCGAGGCCCGCACAGGCCTTCCCCTCTGATCTGTCCCATCGTCCCTCACCGCCCTGTCTGCCCACGTGCCAGCGACCCAAGGGTGGCCCGGGGCTGCTGCCCCTCTGTCCGGTTAGCACTGGTGGCCGCGATGGGGACAGAGTAGCTTGCAGAGCTGAGGTACACGTGACCTGCGGCTGAGGGTGCTGGAGTCGCGTCATGGGGTTGGGAGTGAGAAGACGCCCGCGGAAGGAAGAATGAAACAGTCGTGCAGATCTGGGTGTGGGACGCACTCGAAAACGCGGAGCTGAGGAGAGGCAAGTGCTGCGGCTCAGTCTCCGCGTCCAGGGCAGGGCGGTGAGGTCGGGCCGAGCGCCTCGAGCTGACTGACCGCGTCTGCGTCCGTCCGCCGAGCCCGCCCTGCGGCCCCAGACGCCTGAGCGGGGCGGCCGCTGTGCCCGTCCAGTGGGCTCCGTGGAGGCGGCGCAGCAGGAAGCAGTGACGGCAGGGAGTGCTGACGCGACGTGAGCGTGTGGAAACAGGCCGGCGGGTGGGCTGAGGGGCTCTGGGGGCCGCATCACGGCACTGCGCGGGCGTGCGGCTTAGGGTCCCTCTGGCGCGGGACACGGGGCAGACCTGCCAGGGCAGGAGAGGTTCGCCCGGGAGGCGCGGGACACGGGGCAGACCTGCCAGAGCAGGAGAGGTTCTCCCGGGAGGCGCGGCCGCGGTTCAGGCGTGAGCGCTTGCCTGTGGAGGCCCAGGCGCCGGCACCTCGGCGGAGCCGGGGCCACTGTTGGGTCCTCGGAAGGAGTCAGCTTCCTGCGTGAGCCCAGCCGTCCTGCCCGAAGGCACGTGCACCCGTGCGCTGGGCGGAGGTTCCGGCTTTTCTTCTCTGTCAGGAAATCAGCCAGGCGCCCGGCCGGTGTGGCTCAGTGGTTGAGCACCGACCCAGGAACCAGAGGTGCACCAGTTCATTCCCAGGCAGGGCACACGCAGGAGGCAGCCAGTGACTGTGACTGAGTCGAGCAACAAACTGATGTTCCCTCCCTCCCTCCCTGTGTCCCTCCCTCCCTCCCTCCCTGTGTCCCTCCCTCCCTCCCTGTGTCCCTCCCTCCCTCCCTCCCTCCCTCCCTGTGTCCCTCCCTCCCTGTGTCCCTCCCTCCCTGTGTCCCTCCCTCCCTCTCCTGCACCCTCTCGCTCTGAAATCAGTAAATAAGAAGAAACTCCACCAGGATGTAGTAGTGTGCTCTTCCCAAATGTCCCTTCTCCGGTAGTTAATCTGCAAGTGTCTATTCCTGTGTCTTGTTTCCCGCGGAGCTAGTGGGCGGGGTAGTGCTGAGTCAGTTTCGCTGCACCTGCCAGAAAACGGGTGCCCGCCATCTTCACCCAGAGGAGCGACATGCCGGGCAGGGCTTTCGCTCTAGCTGACATCGAACACGCTCATGTCCTTCGCTGGGATGACAGGCACACAGGGGCAAAGCCATCGATGTGGGAAACAGTTTATAGTTGTATTATTCCTGTTTATTAATTATTGTATTATTAATTATTACTATTAACCTTCTTTGCCCATCCCTGTACATATTTATTATTAAAGAAAGACAATTTTTAAAAATATGCTTTTATTGATTTCAGAGAGGAAGGGAGAAAGAGAAAGAGAAACATCAATGATAAGAGAGAACCGTGGATCAACTGCCTCCTGCACGCCCCCTACTGGGGATTGAGCCCGCAACCCGGGCCTGTGCCCTTGACTAGAATTGACCCTGGGACCCTTTAGTCCACAGGCGGGCGCACTACCCGCTGAGCCACACCGGCCAGGGCCAAGAAAATGTAAAACCACAGAACAGCAGAGGGGAGAGTGTCGTGCCTAGTGTCACTTCCCAGAATCAAAGGCATGGACGTCAGGGTGTTGTCTTCGTGTTCGAACATTTAAAGCGGGATCACAGAATGAATCCTTTCCCTCCGAGGCGTCAGCCTCTTCCCAGGTCACTGACGTTGCTTTGTAAGTGGTCTCGTTGTCGCGGTGGTATTTCAGTGTAAACTGCGTTGTGAGCCTACATGAAGGACGCATTTCCGCGAGCTGGAATGCATGGGTGGACAGTCACTTTTGAAAGTTGTCCGGTGGTATTTCAGTGTAAACTGCGTTGTGAGCCTACATGAAGGACGCATTTCCGCGAGCTGGAATGCATGGGTGGACAGTCACTTTTGAAAGACCCTTAAAGAGCCCTGAGACCGTAGCAACGTCGGGTCATTTCAGAGGCCCGTGCCAGGGTCTCGGTTGGAGAAGGCGAACCCTCCGGGGTGGGGCCGTGGCTGGTGCTGGCCACGGCCAGCGAGCGCAGGTCCGGAATCTGACCCGTGTTCTCAAACCTGCCAGGAGCAGACGCGGTTGCCACGGGTCACTACGCAAGAACGTCCTTGGAAGATGAGGAAGTCTTCCAGCAGAAGCACATTAAGAGGCCAGAAGGGCTTTTCAGAAACCGATTTGAAGTCAGAAATGGTGAGTAACGTGCAGGCCAGGCGGACGGCTTCGAAGAGTGACCGGGTCCTTGCTGAGCGTCCCTGCCCCAGCGCGGGTGCTCCAGGCCGCTTGTTCGGGGTTCCTCAGGAGGGTCACTTCCCAGGCCTGTGGGTGGGCATGCGCCACCAGGAGAGCCGGGCGGGCCGTCCCGGCTGTGGACGTTGGATCGTGATGTGACCCCTGGACGGGCATCGGCAGGCCCCGGTCCTCAGGGAAGATCTGACGACACCGCTGGGTCGGGCCGTCACTGCCACCAGGTTCTCGAGGCTTGAGATGTGGCGGGCACTTGGGTGATCTGAGCTTCCGTGTCCTCGTCTGAGGTGGGGCACGTCTGCCCACACGGCTAACCTGAGGGTCCGGTTTGGGGTCGCGCGCGGAAAACACGAACCGGACAGAGAGCACGTCGCTCGGGAGCGTGCTGAAGGCAGCTTGTCCAGGCTGCTCAGAGCGTGGGCGTGAGAAGCGGGGGGCACTCTGCACGCTGGCCTGGCATCAGTTACCTCATTGGTCAGGGGCCTCAGAGTGGCCTGGCATCAGTTACCTCATTGGTCAGGGGCCTCAGAGTGGCCTGGCATCAGTTACCTCATTGGTCAGGGGCCTCAGAGTGGCCTGGCATCAGTTACCTCATTGGTCAGGGGCCTCAGAGTGGGGAGTCCGGCAGCTGCAACCACAGGACCGAGCTGGCCCAGGGGAACAGTGGCCCGGTCTGAGCCGGGGCCACGGGCCAGGAGCGCACTCCGCACTGTCGTCGGGTCACTGGCAGCGCCCTCCTCAGGACTAGCGCATAGGAGGGAAGTGACGGGTCTGCTGGGCTCTGGTAGGCACGTGCACCCAGAGAGTGTGCATCTACGCAGAATCGTTGCCCCAAGGCCTGTCCTGGACCACAGCGGGCTCTGCGCCTGCCATGGCCGGGACGCTTTGCAGCCTGGCTCTGCGCGCTGCCCACCCCCGGCTCCCCACAGACTACGTTTATTCTAACCTTGTTTTTCCACGGGATGCGTCGTCTTTGGGAACACTGCCATCTGAAGTAGGAACTGGGGTAGCGTGCCTTACCCTGGGCACCCGCCCTTCCCTGTGCACGTGTGTGTGGACAGCGGTGAGCCGGGGAGAAGGCCCGCTGACTCCGCGCTGCTCCCCGTCCCCGCGGAGGAGTGTGAGCGCGGCTCTGCCGGGCGGGGCGCTGTGTCGGAGGAGGAGGGCGCCGAGGGACGGAGCCTCATGCTCACCGCTGCCCGTCTCTTGTTCTTCCTCTTGGCAGCGGTAAAGCTTCTGCAGGCAGCTGACAGCTCTAAAGACCAGACCTTCTTTCTCAGCCAGGTCCCCCAGGAGGCCCTGCGGAGCGCCCTCTTCCCCCTGGGGGGGCTCACGAAGGACTTTGTGAAGAAAATAGCAGCTGAGAACGGACTTCATCATGTGCTGCAGAAGAAGGAGGTAGGGCCCCAGTGCCCCTCCGGCACCGCATGGGGAAGCCGCCCCTGGGGGAGCTGGTTCCCCACGCAGGAGACGCCGGGGCCTCACAGTGCACGTGGGCCGGGACGTCTCCCCGCTGCCGTGCTCGGCCCCTCAGGGTGGGCAGCTTTCCCAGTGGCCTTGGCAGCTCCTTGGGGTGCTCTTGGCCCTGTGCCAGGAGGGAGCGGGCAGTGAGGGTGGGCACGGGGCTCCTGGTGGGGGCGCTGTCGGCCTGCACGCGGACCTGCCGTCTCCATCCGTGGCTGGCGCGTGCCTGTCGGTGCCTGGGAGCCAAGGGTGCTGCTGCTCGGTGCTGCCTTCACGGAGCTCCCAGCAGGCAGGCACCACTGTAGTCTGGGGGGGCGGGGGGGAGCAGTGGGCGCTGACGCAGGCGCAGAGACACCACACGGGCCTCTGAGGAGACGAGTGACTGAGGCCTAGGCGATGAGTGGGGTCAGTGTTAAGTAGGCGGCGGGGGCGGACTGCACAGGGTGACAAGTATGGGCAAAGGCCCCTCGTGAGAAAGAGCCTGGCGTGGGCAGGTCAGGGTGCAGCTGGGGTGGGCTGGGTGCTTGAGGGTGAGGTGCTCCACGCCAGCTCTGCCGTCAGGGCGGAGGGAACTTAGCGAAGCCGCTGTCCACCTTCCTGTGCCTTTGGTCAGCGAGTCCCTGCTCCTCCACCTGCTCCATGTCCAAGTGCGACTGGGAGGAGCCGGGGGGGCCACCCCAGGACCCACATTCTAGACACAAACCTCAGCACGAGTGGGGAAGCCGTGTGCTGGGGGGCGCAGGGGAGAGCTGCTCCCGCTCAGGTTGTGCCAGCTGGGACCCTCGGCCTCTCCCGAGGGGACTCGCTCCCGCCTGGCCGTCCCACTTCCCACTCGGCGCTGGTCTCTCCTGCGCATGGGCAGTGGCCTGAGGCCTGAGCAGCTTTAGGGGGACGCGTGTGCTTGCTCAGCTGGCAGGCCCAGGGTCAGGGACAGGACCAACCTGGGAGGCTGCCCTGGCATGCCCACCAGGTGCGTCTGTGGGCGGGGCCTGGTGTCGGTGCCGGTGGGGCACGGCCAGCCCTGGGCCCGGGAGTGGGAGGCCCCGGCCTGGGGAGGGCTGACCCTCCTGCTGCCCTTCACCTCCGGCCGCCCTCTCCCTTGCAGAGCATGGGCATCTGCTTCGTGGGCAAAAGGAACTTCGAGAAGTTCATCCTCCAGGTGAGTGCCCGCGCCGCGGGGACAGCGCCTGCCTGCCCGGGGCCCGGCCCGCAGTAACGGGAGCGCGGGGGGGTTCAGTATTTACAGCGGCGGCCTGGGCCCGGCCCGCAGTAACGGGGGCGCGGGGGGGTTCAGTATTTACAGCGGCGGCCTGGGCCCGGCCCGCAGTAACGGGGGCGCGGGGGGGTTCAGTATTTACAGCGGCGGCCTGGGCCCGGCCCACAGTAACGGGAGCGCGGGGGGGTTCAGTATTTACAGCGGCAGCCTGGGCCCGGCCCGCAGTAACGGGCTGTTCAGTATTTACAGCGGCGGCCTGGGCCCGGCCCGCAGTAACGGGCTGTTCAGTATTTACAGCGGCGGCCTGGGCCCGGCCCGCAGTAACGGGGGCGCGGGGGGGTTCAGTATTTACAGCGGCGGCCTGGGCCCGGCCCGCAGTAACGGGAGCGCGGGGGGGTTCAGTATTTACAGCGGCGGCCTGGGCCCGGCCCGCAGTAACGGGGGCGCGGGGGGGTTCAGTATTTACAGCGGCGGCCTGGGCCCGGCCCACAGTAACGGGAGCGCGGGGGGGTTCAGTATTTACAGCGGCAGCCTGGGCCCGGCCCGCAGTAACGGGCTGTTCAGTATTTACAGCGGCGGCCTGGGCCCGGCCCGCAGTAACGGGCTGTTCAGTATTTATAGCGGCGGCCTGGGCCCGGCCCGCAGTAACGGGCTGTTCAGTATTTACAGCGGCGGCCTGGGCCCGGCCCGCAGTAACGGGCTGTTCAGTATTTACAGCGGCGGCCTGGGCCCGGCCCGCAGTAACGGGGGCGCGGGGGGGTTCAGTATTTACAGCCGCGGCCGGGGAGGTTCATTTCCATCGAAGATGACACCGTTCTGGGGACGCACAAAGGTGAGACCGGCCTCCGCTGCTCTTCCTCATGAGTTCCTGGAGTGGTGTGCGTGGGGCGGCCCAGGGTTCAGGCGCCTGCTGTCAGTCCGTTCGCTCCAGAGTCAGAGCTGCGGGCGGGTGGGGAGGCGTGGACGGCGGGCGGCAGCAGCGTTGGCGTGGGTTCCTGCGTGTGTCGTGGGAGGGCGGGAAGGAGGGAGGAGGGGTGGCCAGAGGTAGTCAGGAGGGATTGGCACAGCAGTCGGGCAGCCCCGCTGTGGTTTGGGGTGGGGAGGCACACCTATGTCACCGCAGCCGTGTGGCAGCTCAGCAAGGGGCTCACGGCTCCAGCAGGGCCCAGCCCGCCTTCTGCAGGAATCGCCCTGCTGCCACGGCCAGGTGTCCGCAGGCCCGAGGAGGGGTGGACGTGCTGGGGCTTAGGGCGGCGGAGCCCCGGCCTCGCGAGGTGGCCCCTTGTGTCCATGGAGCCCGCCCCCGCCGTCCCCCGTCGGTGGGTGGCCGAGGGGACCGGCCCGCCTCACCGAAAGCGTTTCCTAGGCTGGTTCCTGTACACGTTAGGCCAGAGGGCCAGGATCGGCGGCCTGCGCGAGCCCTGGTACGTGGTTGAGAAGGACAGCACCAAGGGCGACGTGTTCGTGGTGAGTGGCTGGCCCTGCAGACGGTGCCGCGTCCGCTGGCAGAGCCGGGGAGGCTGAGGGGCGCCCTGCCTCCCGCACCCCCGGGGCCGCCCCGAGGCGCACAGAGTGTCACTTCAGGTATCCCTGGGCTCTCCCAGACACTGGCCCCTCGTTAGCCACGTCAGTCCCTGTAAGGAGATGCCATTCCTCTGAGCTTACGAGAGGACACGACTCGGGTGGTTGGGGAGGCTGTGGAGAGGAGTGGCATCAGGGCCTAGACGGGCGTGCCCTCAGGGTCCAGCCGTCTCTGCGGAGCGGTGGCAGGTCATGGGGTCGGATTGCAGCACCCCTGCTTGCAAAGGGTGACTGTGACCGTGCCTTAGTTTCCTCTTCTGCAGGATGGGGTCAGAGGCTGCTGAGGGAATCCCAGGCGTTTCCGCTGTGGACACGCCAGTCAGCGCTGGCTGTTAGTGTTGTTAATGAGGGGCAGTGAGGTGGCTTTGGGGCGAGGGCCACTCTGCTGAGGGCTCCGGGCTGTCTGGCTCCCCTGCAGGCCCCCCGGACGGACCACCCGGCCCTGTACAGGGACCTGCTGCGGACCAACCGCGTGCACTGGATCACAGAGGAGCCGCCTGCAGCCCTGGTGCGCGACAAGATGATGGAGTGCCACTTCCGCTTCTACCACCAGATGGCGCTAGGTGACCACGCGGTGGGCCGCCCGGGGAGGCCAGGTGTAGGATGGCCTCGGCCTTGGACCTGGGCAGCAGAGCCCATGGTTGGGATTGTGGAGCACATTCGCGCCCCTTGCCCGCCCGCCACGTGAGAGACAGGCCCAGGGCGCAGAGCCAGCTCAGCTTATTCTGGATCAGGAGGGGAGCGTCCCGGGAAGGCAGGGCTGGGTTGAGGGTCCCAGTAGTGTGTGCATCCAGGGCCTGAGGCTGACCACACAGGCCAGGCCAGTGCCCCTCAAGGCCCGTCTTCCTCCCAGTGCCCTGCGTGCTGACGCTCAATCAAGACGGCACCGTGTGGGTGACGGCGGTGAAGGCCGTGCGGGCCCTCGCCCCGGGACAGGTGAGTGGCAGCCTGGCCTGCGCTCTGCTCCGGAGGGAGGTGGGCTCCCGTCGCCTGGCCCGCCTGGCCCTGGCGTGGAGGCGGCTCTGCATGCACTCAGCGGCCGTCAGGGCTGCTGGCCGGGCTTCCTGCTGGAAGGGCAGCACCATTCCCCCACCCCCACCCCGCCCCGAGCACCTGATCACAGGCCGGGCAGTGAGCCGGGCACCCGCCTGCCCCTGGCACTCCTCTCCCAGCCACCACGGCCCTCCTGCTGGCTTCACCGCCACGGGGGACTGGGCCTGGGCGGGACGGTCAGGGAGGGGCCAGCTGTTCCGCCTCCCTGCCCCAGCCCCAGCCCAGCAGCAGCCTCGGCCGGCTCAGGGCCGCTCGGCGTGGTGACAGGCCGCTCCTTTGCAGTTCGCCGTGTTCTACAAGGGCGGGGAGTGCCTGGGCAGCGGCAAGATCCTGCGCCTGGGGCCGTCGGCCTACACGCTCCAGAGGGGCAGGAGCAGGTCCGGCGCGGCCCCCGAGCGCCCCGGCGACAGCCCCGGCTCGTGACCCACGCCCTGAGCGCCGGGAGCGGCTTCGGAGGAGCAGAGCCTGGCAGGCGGCCCATGGCAGGGCTGCTGCTGGACCCAGGGAGCCTGGCCATACCTGCTGCCCAGGAGAGGCCGGAAGGACTTGCTGACTGGGTCTGTCCACGTGCCCACCCCCAGTGCCTCTCACCCCCTGGAGGGGCTGCAGGGACAGCGTGGAATAAACTCCTGTCCAGCACGTGCATTCTGACCGCAGCCTCCGTGGGCACCGGGCCGAAGGGGGAGGCAGGGGGGTTGGGACTGCGCACACCTGGGGTTTGCTGGGAAGACCACCCTTACGCCTGGCACCAGGCCCCCTCCAGCCTGGGCAAGGGCCTCGGGGGTGTTGGCCTCATGACCCCACAGCTGGCTTATGTGACCCTATGTTGGGGCGACAGGCCATAGCTGGGGAGGCTTTGAGACCAGGCCACTGAGTGGGGCCAACAGCTAGGTGCCAGCCCACCCCCCAGAGGCTGGATGGAAGGCAGCCCACCCCAGCAGTGCCCATTTCACAGTGGGGCCAGCGAGGGGCCAGGGACTCGCCCCCTTCCCCCCATGAAGGGGCATGCCCTGCCGGGAGGAGGCGCACCTCAGGGGGGGGTCTGAGGGCCCAGCGCCAGGAGCCCCCGCGTGGCCGGGGCGTGCAACAGGCACAGCAGTCGAGGCTGCGCTGGTCGGGCAGGGGCAGTGCCCAGAGGGCAGCTCTCCCTTCACCACCTGACAACGCAGTGCCACCTGCAGAGCTGCCGCCCTCCCGTCCCCAAGCCCCCTCTCCACACCCTGTCGCTCTTACCTGGGCCTCCCCCAGCAGGGTCTCCGGGGTGGGGAGGGCCTGGGCGGCCTGCCCTGGGGCTCTGGAGCCCTTGCCCTGCTTCACGTGAGAGAACAGGCCCTGGGAGGCAGCCAGTGGCCAGGTGGCCGGCGAGGGCAGGGCTCGGCTGTCCCTAGCTGTGACTCGCTCCAGCCGAGCTGGACGGGGGAGAGGGGGTAGGGCGGGAGGGGCCCGGGGCGGGGGGGCCCAGCTTGTGTCACTCTCCACAGGTGCTGGGCAGGGGGTTAGACTGGCCGGCCCCTGGCCCGTGGGGACCGTCCGCCCCGCGTGGAGGCCGAAGGGCAGCACAGCCTCCTGCTCCGGTTTCCTGGGAACAGGCCTGAGCTGGCTGTCCGGGAGCCTCCGCAGCCCACCCTGCTCTGCACGGGGCCCTCAGGGTGGCTGCCAGGCCAGGGTGGCTGGGGGGTCCCCTCCCCGCCTCTGGGCAGCTCTGCCATCCGCCAGCCCCAGGTTGGCCGTGGAGGAAGCGGAAGGAGGGGGCCAAACCTGCCGCTGCCCAGGTCACCCAGCCTCGCCGGTGGCTGGTCCCTGGCAGCCTCCACCAGCCGTGCCCCTGCTCTCCACTGGGCAGACCTGCCTCCCCGTGCCCCCAGGGGGTGCTCAGTGCTGAGAGCTTTGGAGCTGCTGGCGGCTATGGGCAAGAGCAGGCTGGGACTCGGGCCTCCCCTCTGCCCTGCCCCTGCGGCCCTCGGCTCCAGGCCTCACCCCGAGGTTCAGAAGACACTGGGCAGGCCAGAGGGCCTCTTGCCCACAGGGCACCCCAGCTGCTGACCCAGAAGCGGGGAGAAGGGAAACATTCGGGTGCAGAGCTGATAGGAAAGTTGCCTGCTCCCATGAAATGGAGTCTTCTCGGGGGACAGACCCTGGCACTGCACCTGCCCCTCACCTGGAGGCCCCAACGCCCGGGAGCCTCCGGGTGTCAGTCCACCTGCGGGCGGGGAGCTGGGCCCAGCTGTGCCTGGGGAGGCGGCAGGCAGCCCCGCGGCCGGAACGGAGGTCGCTTGGGTCCGGCCTGCACGGTGCTCAGTGTCTGAGCTCACACAGCGTTCCCGAGGGCCTTGTGTTTGTCCGGATCCCTCTGGGTCCCAGAGCGGCCCTGCCAGCTGGTGGCGTGTGCGGTCTGTCCCCAGGCGTGGGGGGACCGCCCGCTGCCCCACCAGGCCTGTTTCCCTGCCAGGGGCTCCGTGCGCCCGCGGTTCCCCGGACAGCATGGCTTCTGGGCTGAGCTCCATTCACTCGAGGTCACCGCTGGGACCGGGACAGTGAGCGTTAGCAGGTGGACGGGGGGAAGCAAAGCTTCACCTCCAGGGCTGGGTGCTTGTGTGGGGTTCCTTTATTCCTCCCAGGTTTGCCTCCAGGGTGGCCCCAAACTCTGGAGCTGTGCAACCAGCATGGGCGAGACCTCCCCGAGAGGCCTGGGGAAGGGGGCCCTGTAGCTGAAGAGGGGATCTGGTTTCCCTGAGCTCTAATTCTCCCGAGCGTGGCCCCGGTCAGGTGGAAGTGCCAGTACAGGTGGCTGGCCCTCTGGGAACGGGCCCCGGGAATGAGCACGTGCGGCAAATCGCAGAGAGGAGCGAGCTGGAGGAGAACCCCTCATCGTCACAGGCACCGATGCAGGTGCTGCTCACCCCGAGGGGGCCGCGTGGAGCAGGCCCCAAGCCGCCTATCGAAGGCCCGGAGCCCTGAACAGCGGACGGGCAGCACCGCTGCTCGCCGAGGCTGAGAACGTGTCCGAACCTCGCGGCTCTTCCCACGGAACAAGTGGAAAGTGCCACCGGCCCGAGGATTTTAACAGGAGCCAGAGTCGCGTGACACCCGACATGCCACCACGGGCTCCCTCTAGCTCAGCCAGCCGGAGCACACCCGAGAGCGGACCCAGCTTTCGTCCAGGACCCAGACGCCTAGATGCTCGGAGCCCTTGCAGCAGCTGTTACAACCACACTCCCCCAAGTCCAGGGGAACACTAGAAGTGCATGGGGAGCCCTGCCGGCGTGGCTCAGTGGCTAGAGGGTCGGCCTGTGGACTGAAGGGTCCTGGGTTCGATTCCAGTCAAGGGCACATAGCTGGTTGCAGGCTCCTTCCCAGCCCGGGCCCTGGTCAGGGCTCATGCAGGAGGCCACCCATCGATGTGCTTCTCTCCCATCAATATTCCTGTCTCTCTCTCCCTCTCTTCCACTCTCTCTAAAAAGCAATGAGAAGCATCCTCGGGTGAGGATTAAAAAGGTTAATAGACACGCATGGGGAGCGGGCGCCCTCCGCAGGGAAATGAGCTTTATAAAGGGACCGAGTGGAGACTCTCTGAAATGAAATCCTCCGGTGGGGACGCAGGACAGCGTGGACCTGTACGTCAACGACTAGAAATGGTCAGTCTGAAGAACAGAAAGAAGAAGACAAATGAATAGTCTCAGGGACCGGGGACAATGTCAAAGGTCACGAGTCCCAGAGGGGAGAGCCCAGGAGAGAGCCGGGTGCAGAGGAAAACACACACCCTGTTGGCGGAAAACTCCCCACCCGAGTGGAAGACATTGATGCAAAGATGGCAGGACCCCGAGGGAGGACACACACTTCCGGCCGTTCCTGTTCCCCAGGACGTGCCGCCGGCGTCCCACCCGCACCCGGTCCCTCCCGCTGCCCAGAAAAGGGAGGGAGCAGCGCAGCAGTACAAACGCCACCATCTTAATTTATTGTAGACGCTCCCGCTGTGTCGTGGTGCCAGTGTCTGACGTTAATAAATACACATTTGTTTTAAAAAAGCCTCCAGTGTCTAATCTTTCCATAAAGTCTCAGGTCACAAAAATAGGGTTCCGTTTTTCCTGTCTTCAGAAAACGGACGTTTTTGGTAACAGTCCTGTTCGGATTGAAAACTACACGTCCCGGGCACAGCCAGCTGCCGGAGAGGAAGCGGAAACAGGCGGAGGTCCAGAGACGCAAACGTGCGAAAGCTGCTTTACCTTCAGGCCGCGCAGTGCGGCACCTCAGCTCGCGCAGCACGAGGCCGCGGGTCGCATTTCGTGGCTGAAGCCCGCGCCCGCCCGGCCGGCGTCCCCGCGCTTGCTCACGCCGCCAGCAGCCACGCTCCGTCCTCACCAGGACCACACGGGCACCCCTGCCCCGGCCTTATTTTCCTCCTCATCTGGTTCCTCCTGCTGGGCAGCAACTGTGCTGATCACGGGTTTGGGCACTTGATTTGACGAACAAAACGTGTCTGAGAATCCGGGCCGCGGTCCACAGCGCCTCGGGCCACGCTGTGCCGCCTGCCCACAATGGACAGCCACAGCCGGGCCCTGGTGTGCGTTCCCAAAAACAGCCTGGCACCCGCTGGGGGGCGGGGAGCTGTGCTTTGTCCATCGCACAATTGGCCATTGCGAGCAAAATGAAGTAGCGGGTCAGACTGGGGGCGGGGCTGGGGGGCTAAGAGCTAGGCAATTGGCAGGAAGGAATGAGTGACATCGGGAGGCCACAGCCCTCAGTCTCAGTCCGGACGTGTGAACACCGAAATGCCATGGTGAGCAGGAGCAGGCGGGTGACAGAATCCCCCGCCTGCAGCGCCAGGCCCCTAGGAGGGGGCCAGGGAGGCCCTGCAGGGCTAGAGTGCCCCCCCCCCCACAGGGCGCGGCCAGGGCAGGCCCAGTGTGGCGGCCTTGGCGGGTGACCCCTGCATTCCCCACTGACCTCCGCAGGCTCCTGGGGGCTGCCCAGGCCCAGAGCGCCCGTCTCGGACCCACCACTGCGAGGCAGCTGGGAGCCGAGGGCCCGGGTCTCCAACGCAGGCCCAGGCGAGCTGCGGGTGGGGCTGCGCGCGCACTGCCCGGCCCCTTGCTCAGCTCTGTCTGCGGCTCGGTTCCCACTGCCCAGCACCCTGGCTCCGACGCGCATCACGCACACCAGGTTCAAGTACAGCTGGGCGCTGTTCCTCATGCGAACACAGCGCAAGATGGTTTCCACGGATCTCCCAGGCTCCGTCCGTGCACCACGGAGCACACACGCCCTGCCCTCGCGCAGTTCCACGTCCACACGGAAGCACCTGCTCAGGCAGGGCCTCTGCCAGGGCTGTCGCTGCTGCTGCCAGGGCCCGGCTGCAGGGAGAGCCCACACGGCGGCCGACCTTGGCCTCGCTCTGTGCCCGGCGCCCTCAAACCCTGGCGACTCCTGCCGGCTCTTGTGCCGGGCCCTGCCCGGTGAGGCCAGGCATGGTTTTGGCTCCATCTGCATCTGAGGGATCAGCTGTGCCGGCCGCGAGTCCACGCCTCCTCGTGCCTGTGGCCTCTGGCACTTGTCATGGGGTCGGATGGGCCCCGAGCCCCGGGCAGCCCAGGGCTTCAGGGCTGGACGCGTCCCGCCAGCTGGGGCTGCCGCTCGGCCCGGGGCCTGCTTGGCGGTCATGGCGGCGGGCCGTGACGCAGTGCCGTCGCAGGGTGGAGGGAACAGGGCTCTCACGGTTCCCTGGTGGTCAGATTGAAGTTTCGTTACTGCCTCTGCGCGTGGGAAGAAGCCGGCAGCGGGTCAGCAAGGGCGGCTCTGACTCTGGGGCCAAGGGCTGGGCGCGTCCTCGGTTGGGAGGGGCAGGACCCACGTGGGGCAGGGGTGCCCTGGGCCCCAAGGACTGTGTGGACACAGGCACCCCAGGAGGAGGCAGGAGCGGGAACAGGGTAACCCCGTCCCTGACAGCCAGGCCCATCGGAGTGCCCTCCGCGCACAGGCTGCGAGCCCCTGCCCCCACTCGTTAGGGTCAGTAAGGCCATCCCGGGAGGCCCACTCCCACTCCGTGCCTCCCTGGGGAGTCAGCAGGCGGCCTGGAGCAGGGCCCCCTCCCTCTGCAGCTGGGCGCCCGACCTGGGCCCTCAGCCGCGGGCAGGGAGGACGTCAGGGCTGGAAGCCTCCCACCAATGCAGACCCCGGGCCTGTGGGCAGCGCCAGGAGGGAAGGCCGAGCTCTGGTCAGTTCCTCCGGGCCGCCCTGCAGCCCCTCCGGCAGAGGCACCCACCCCAGCCCCTGGCCTCTGCCCGCCCCCGCCCGGGGCCCTGACCACGCCCGGGCACAGAAGGCAGGCTGGTGGGCGCCGGGCTGCACTCACTCGGAGTCGGAGCCGTGGGCCTGGGCGCTCCCCACGCACACGTTCATGGCCACCCCGTTGAGGTGCTCGCGCCCTGGCTGCCGGCGCGGGGTCTTGACGGTGATGGCGCCGTCGGGGCCGCGGACCCCGTCGCAGGAGCCCAGGGAGGAGGAGCGCGAGGACGGGGGGCTGTGCGGGCACTCGGCCAGCTTCTCCCGCAGCCGGGACCGGAGGGTCTTCTCCGTCAGCGGAGGCGGGTAGGTGGCTTTGTTTTTCAAGATGCCTGGGAGGCGGCGGGAAGGGGACGGTCAGGCTGACCTCCTGGCTGCCGCGGACCCTGGAGGATGGTCCTGGGGAGCCGAGAAGCCCTGCGGCTGGGCCTCCATCCTTGGGTCTCAGTCCCAGATGGTGGGGCCGGACGCCTACCCTGTGCCCAGGACCTGCCTGTCTCACCGCACCCACCCCCTCCAGCAGGCCCCGCCCCCCACAACAGGCTCCGCCCCGCCTAGCACAGCCCCGCCCACCCAGCTGGCCCCGCCCACCGCAGCTCAGCCCCGCCCCATCCAGCTGCTCCCGCCCACCCCCAGCTCAGCTCCGCCCCGTCCAGCTGGCCCCGCCCACCCCCAGCTCAGCTCCACCCCATCCACTGGCCCCGCCCTGACAAGGCACCCGCCCGCAGGCCCCGCCCCCAGGACTAGGGGCTTCCAGGGCAGCAGGGCCCTTGCCCCCAGGCACCTTTTCTCTGCTCAGGGGGCTGGGTGCAGGGCGCGCCCGCGGGCCTGGGCAGGGCTCCGCTCTCCCCGTCCGGGGGGCGTTCCAGGCAGTGGTTGGTCTGCTGGTCCAGGTGCAACTCCACGCTGACCTTGGTCTCCACCTTCAGGGGCGGCTTCTCGCTGGGCTCCTCGCTGTCGCTCCCAGCCAGGCTCCCGTCCGGCCAGCCCGCAGGGACGTGGTTGGCTGCAGGGTCTCCTGGGGCACAGGGGCGCCGTCAGCCAGCAAGGAGGCCCCGTCCCCTGGGAAGGTCTGGATGGCCGCCCCAAGTAGCCCCGCCCACCACTCCCAGACCCCCAGGCTCAGATGGGCAAGTCCTGACCGCGGGGCCCGGCTGCAGTCCTCCACCGCACCCAACACCTGGGCCTCTGCGGGCCCCTCCAGCAGGGGGCAGCTTTGCCGGCCTGTTCTCTGTGCACGGTGAGGGACCTGTGTTCTGGGGGGCAGGCCTAGCTGCTGCTGCTCCCTCACCTTTGGGGGTGCTGTGGACAGGGCCCTGGGCCGGGTCCCATTTGTCCTCGGCCCCCACCCTGTCGTCCTCGCTGTCGGACGAGTGTGAGGAGGCGTAAGAGCTGCTCTGCTCATCCAGGGACAGCTCGCTGTCCGAGTCCGAGCCGTGGCCTGTGGGGACGGAGGCGGGCTAGCGGGGAGGCTTCCTGCGAGGCGGAGCGAGCCTCCCGGTCGCATCCATAGGCCGTGGGGTCCCTTCGACCCCGATTGTGACCCAGCCTCAGACCCCCTCAAGGCTGCACGGTCCGCAGACGGAGGGCGGGCCGCAGGCCGACCGGAGCAGCGTGGGCACTCACCCGGGGGCTTCTTGCCGTTCCTCGGGAGGAAGGACGAGTCCAGCTCCCCGAGGCCGCCCCTCGCGGGCCCAGAGCACACGCTGAGCTTCTGGCCCCCTTCGTCCCTAGAGGGGGGGAGGCGGGCTCAGCACCGCTGCCCAGGGGACGGGGACGTGGCCACCCATCACGGAGCACCTGCCAGATGTGCCGGGACGGCCACCTGGCGAGGAGGGCGCTCTGCCCTGACTCCGAGCGCACGGGGAGACACCCCAACTGGAGCCGCAGGCACGAGGCCCGGCCTCCCAGCAGGCTCGGGCGAGGAGGTGACCCGTGCTTCTGCCCCGAGCGCTGGGCACCCCCGGAGGACACGGGACGCTGGGCTGACCTGCCGGCGCTGTCCAGCGAGGCGGTGGACTCGCCCAGGGCCGTGCGCAGCACGTGGGGCTCCTCGCTGTACGTCGTGTTGCAGTTGAGGGAGCGCTGGGGGCGGGGAGGGTGCTGGTGAGAACAGAAGGACCAAGGGGTGCAGGGGTGGCTCTCCCCACAGCAAGCCCCACGGCGGGCACCCGGCAGCGCCCGTCACCCCGGCAGAGCCCGTCACCCCAACAGCACCCAGCACCCCGACAGTGCCCCAGCACCCAGCAGTGCCTCACCACGCCAAGAGCATGGCATGCATGGCTCGGTCCCCACTGCGGTCAGAGGACGCCCCCGCTCAGCCCCCGCTCTGGGCAGGGGTGCTGGCCTGTGGGGCCCTCTCCCCCGAGACCTTGAAACGCAGGCTGTGACTAGGATAGGCCTCTGTCAGGCCGGATGCCAGGCTCCAGGGGCAGCTCTGTGGCGTCCCCTCTGGGAAGGATGCAGAGACCACGGAGCTGTATCTAATGCTGGAGCCAGACCCCACACGGACCCCTGGTGCACAGCCCAGCCCAGCCCTGGCCCCGGGGGGGGGGGGGGGGCTGGCGCCTCCTACCGTCAGCAGGGTGGCCCTCGTGGTGGCCGAGTCATCCGGGTGTGGCTTCCGCCCGGTGAGCACCCCCTTCAGGTGCTTCCGCACCTCCCTGTTGAGCACGCAGTGGAACAAGAGCACGCAGAGGCCCTGGAGGGGGGCGGGGGTCAGGAAGACGCCAGGCTCCAGGGTCCGGCCAGCCCGAGGTGCAGAGCAGGGTCCCGAGGTGGGGCGGAGCGCCCGGAGCCGCCTGCAGTGGTGGCCGGAGACGCCCCCAAGGCCACGCTCACCTCCCTGCGGGGCCCGGCTTCCCTGGGAGCCGGAGCAGGGCAGCCGGCATGCGGACTTCAGGGCCCACCCTGGGCCTCAGCCCTGGGCACCTGGAGCCTCCTTCCTGGGGAGCCCCTGGTGTGGCCCGTACGCGGCCAACAAGGGGCTCACCCTGGGAGGGGCGTGGGCCCTGACTGGCTGAGCGGGGCAGCCCCTCACCACCAGGGGCCCGAGGGACGGCAGGAGGCTCCGGGCAGCGCCGTGTGGGACACGGGCTCCTTCTGGCGGCAGGATGTGCGTGGTGAGGCCTCGCTGGGACCCGAGCACACAGCTGTCCCGAGCTCAGGCCTGGCCTGGACGCCGGCCCAGGACCTCCCGGGACCGGCTCGGAGAGGCATTTCAGAGGAAATGCAGCCCAGGCGGCCATGACCTCGCCGCGGCCGCCCCCCAGCACCTCACCTGCAAGCAGCTGGAGATGGCGAAGAGGTAGTGGAGGGCCAGCGTGTCGCTGTTCACAGCCAGCAGCCCCAGCAGCCAGGTGGCGCCCACGAGCAGCAGCAGCAGGAAGGCGGACCTCAGCAGGGCGCTGGGGGGCGGGCAGGGTGAGCCCAGCCTCCTCCCTCCAGGCCCCGCCACCCACTCCTCCACCTTCCCGCCCAGGCCAGGGGGAGGCCAGCTTACACGATACCCTTCCTTTCATAGTAATGGTGCTTCCTCTGGCAGGAGACTCTTGCAGACAGAACAAAAATCACGGTATTGACCTGGAAAAGCAGACCAAACCGTCAGGTGGCGGCTCGTCTGTGTGGCCACAGCCCTTCAAAGCCCAACACACTGAGCACCGTCACCCGTGTCTCGGAGGCGTGGAGGGATGGGAGGCCTCGGGGTCAGTGCCGGGGCAGAACACGGCGCGTTCCGTAGCGGACTTGGGCGTGAGACCAGCCTTCCCGCCCCAGCGGCCGCTCAGAGGACCCCCAACACCCTTTTGGCCAAGGGCACCCCAGCTTCCCACGTCCTGGGGAACCGCAGGTTCTGGGCCCTCCCCACCCCGCACTCACAATTATAACCGTCCCGATGGGCCCCACAAAGCTCCAGATCAGCGTGTCTCGAAGGGACAGCCAGCAGAAGTCGGGGTTTCCGTAGCCCTGGGGGTCCAGGCCCACCGCGAGTCCTGAGCATCAGAGAGGGGGTGAGGGCCACACCCCGGGAGGGCCCCTGGAGAGCCACCTGGGCAGGTGTGCCCATAAGCGGGACATGCCCAGCCCCACCCGCAGGCCCCGGGGGCCCAGCACGAGGGCCAGGAGCCCGAGAGGAACAGCTGGGCGGGGAACCAAGGCCCAGGCGCCAGGTGAAGGCCCTCAGGGCAACACGCCGGCCCCACGTCCCCCACGGAGCCACCTGGGGGGCCGCCGAAGGAGACGCGAGAGGACGGGCTCGCAGAACCGGGGCCCCCCGGGGTGGGCACAGGCCTCGCTCAGGAGACGGGAGCGGCGTGGCCTGGCCGGTCCCCCCGGGGCCTCCGCGGGGCTCCTGGGTCGCAGCCACCTGCTCCGGCCTCACCCGTGACGACGGCCGGGAGGCCCCAGCCCACGACGTAGTAGAAGTGCATGGGCCCCGCGTCGATGTTGCGCGCCTCGGTCAGCATGCGGTAGACGTGCAGGCTCTCCACGAAGGTCCAGGCGAAGGCGCTCATGTAGACGTAGTGCAGGGCGATGGCGACGAGGCTGCACAGGAACTGCGGGGGGGGGGGGGGGGGAGGGGCTGAGGGAGGGGCAGCCAGCACCCCCACCCCACGGGGCACCCCAGGCCGAGGAGGGCAGTGACCCATCGGCCACAGGTCTGAACAACAGGCACGGCGCCTGGGCTCTGGAGGAGAAGGGACCTCCCCAGCCGGATGGTGCCGTGCGCGCGGCACAGCCTGGGGACGGAGGCGGGCAGAGCGCGGAGCTTCCAGGAGACAAGCATTCGGTCAAACACAGTGCAGGGAAGGGCCCAGGCGGCCGGAAACCAGCTTCTTAGGTTGTTCCCGGGACAGGCCCTGCCTCAAGAGGCCGGCCGGTCGGCGTGGGGAGAGCCCGCCGCGCGGTGGCAGGGCCTGGCGGGCGGCCAGCTGGGAGAGCGAGGGGCTGCGCGCCACACCAACACCTGCTCCAGGCGCAGCCACGGGGCTTAGGGACTGGGCGGCGCGGAGCCTGTGGCTGGGCCGTCAGCAACGTGAAGAGCAAACCCATAAAACCACTTTAAAGACGCGCTGGAGACACAGCACGGTCCCATTTAATGGGCCTCGGGCACAGGCCTCCGCACCAAGTAAGTGGGCTGCCTTTCCCAGAAACAGAACCAAGGCCGCACGCTAACGCGCCAGAGGCCGCCGAGCCCGCGCCTGCCGGGAACGGGCGGCCAGCACCCTCCCCGGGGACGCGAACGCGAATTCACAGAAACCTACAGCCGGGCGGTGGCCCCGTGCAGGCCCCGTGCTCTGGGGGTCGTGGCTGAGAAGCCCCCAGGTCATGGGGTGGCTGCCACCCCCTGCCAGCGGGACCGCCCACCTGCCCGCCTGGGGGTCTGGCCGCCCGGGGTTCCTGCGGGGCCCTCTGCTTGCAACAGGCGAGGGGAGAGCTCAAGGAGGCAGGTGGTCCCCGACCAGCCAGGCAGCCCTCTGGCTTCGCCCCCTTCCACGTCCCCTCGGGGCCCGTCCGCTCCCACAGGCACGTCTCCCCTTGACGTGGGGTGCCTCCCACGCTGGTCTCCCTGGGATGCGCCCTGTGAGTCCCCATCCCGCTGCCTGGCGCCTCTCCTACGCGGCCCCCCGGGACCTGAGCACGCCCTCCAGCCCTTCTCACCGCGGGCTCAGGCCCACGCCGCGGCTGCGTCTCTGACCTCTGGCCTCTCCCCTCCCTCCTGGGGCCAAGGTCACCTTCCTAAGCCAGGCCCGGCCGAGGCTCTCCATGGCGAAACGCTGTCCGAGAAGGAGATGCGGGGGGGGGGGGGGGGGGCGGCGGGGGCTCACCGGGTTTCCCGTCTGGGTGACCCCGATCACAAAGACCAGCTGGGAGAGGAAGAGCGCCCCGACGAGGTTCCGGTGGGCGCTGTGCAGGTTGGAGTGCAGCGTCCGCACCAGCACCAGCAGCACGAAGGCCAGCAGCAGCGCGGCCAGCGACAGGGACACGGCCGCGTAGGTGACGATCTTCAGGGGCAGCGCGTCCCCGTGCTGCGGGCGGAGGCGGAGGGGGGAGTGTCAGGGCCGCGGGGCCAGGGAGCCTCACACGGCAGAGGCTCATGCAGCGAGGGATGGCCGGCAGGATGCGGCAGGACTGCGCGTGGCTTCAGGGTGGGAAACCCCAGAACAAAACCCAAAGGGACAGTTTGGCTGATAAAACCGTCCGGGCCTGGCCAGCGGGGCTCCGTGGCTGGGCATCGACCTAGGAACCAGGAGGTCACGGTTCAATTCCAGTCAAGGGCACAGGCCCGGGTTGCGGGCTCGATCCCCCATGTGGGGTGTGCAGGAGGCGGCCACTCAGTGGTTCTCTCTCATCATTGATGTTTCTCTCTCTCCCTCTCCTTTCCTCTCTGAAGCCAATCAATCCATGTGTTTTTTTAAAATCCTGGGGCAGACGGTGGTGATGGTCACATAACAATTCATGAACGCATCTCCTGTCCTGCCCGTGCTCCCTTCAGTGTGACCAAGACAGTGAATTCCATGTTCTGTACTTTTTGCCACAATCTATACTAATAAAAGGGTAATATGCTAATCAGACCGGACATCTTCTGGATGTCCTTCCGGACAAAGCTATGGTGGCAGGGGCCAAGGCAGAGGCAGTTAGGGGCAATCAGGCCAGCAGGGGGGAGCAGTTAGGGGGCAATCAGGCTGGCAGCAGGGAGCTGTTAGGGGGCAATCAGGCTGGCAGCGGGGAGCCGTTAGGGGGCGATCAGGCTGGCAGGGGAGCAGTTAGGGGCATCAGGCCAGCAGGGGAGCCGTTAGGGGGCGATCAGGCCAGCAGGGGAGCAGTTAGAGGGCGATCAGGCCAACAGGGGAGCCATTAGGGGGCGATCAGGCCGGCAGGGGAGCAGTTAGAGGTCGATCAGGCTGGCAGGGGAGCAGTTAGGGGCATCAGGCTGGCAGGCAGAGGTGGTTAGGGGTGATCAGGCAGGCAGAGGTGGTTAGGGGTGATCAAGCCAGGCAGGCAGGCAGGTGAGCAGTTAGGAGCCAGTGGTCCCAGATTGTGAGAGGGATGTCTGACTGCTGGTATGAGATCGGGCCTAAACCGGCAGTCAGACACCCCCGTGGGGTCCTGGACTGGAGAGGGTGCAGGCCGGGCTGAGGGACCCCAGGGCCTCTAGTAAAATAATGAGAAGGGAAAAGCCACATCCACCCTGCTGCCCAGGAGGCCCTGGGCCTCCCCCCGAATCCTGATCTGGGTGGGGCCTCCACATAGACTCAGTTTACCCAAGGCCAGGACTGCCATCCTCTCCTGGGCTTTGCAGGATGTCACCCTCTCTGGGAGCCGGCACCCTGCGGGGAGCAGGGAGCGCCTGTCCCCATAACCCTGGGAGTGTTCGGCACCCAGACTTCTGAGCAGGGGCTGTCCAGGGCACGTGGGGGCCAGAACAGGCCAGGGAGCAGGAGGCTGAGTGCTTAGGGATTTCTCCTGCTGCAGCCAACGCAGGGTCCCCTGGAGGCCGGGGTCCTGGGGCTCCCCCTAGTGAGACTTCTGGCTTTGGGGACTCCCTGAGGGTGAGGGAGCCTGGGTTCCTGCTCCGTTTTTCTTTCCACCTGGATTTCAGGGCCCCCCGCCCAGCCCACTCCGGGCATTGCCTGGCCAGGGAGCTCCCCCAAGTCCCGGGACAAAGACCTCGAGTGACTGACCCTCCGGGCCAGGACCTGTGCCACCTGCTCGCAGACACCTGCAGGGGAGCCCGAGGGCACATCCCTTCCTGTCACCGGGACGCCCATCAGCGCAGCCGTGGCTGACTCACACTCCCAGGAACGTGACAGAGACCCCGGCAGCGGCACCACAGGGCCTTCGGAGGGACGGTGGCCTGGCCTCCCCGACAAAACCCAGGCCTGAACCCGTTCTGGCTCCTGGAGTCCAGTGCGGGCCCCAGCTGACCTCACTCTGCCCTGCGTGGCCCACTCATCGCACCCCAGGCCGGAGGATGCGGGGACATGAGCGCCTGGGCCGGGCTGCAGACCAGCCTCCTTGCCTTCTGGCCTCGGGGCCGCTGGGGCCAGCGAGTGTGGCGCTGGAGGCAGACCCGCCCTTCCTCGGCCAGACGGCTTTCCTTCCTTAAACTCTAAAGGGGGGTGAAGCTGCGCCACCCGACAGGCTGGGGGCCTCCTGGGAAGTGAGGGGCCAGGCCAGGGGGCTCTCTTCAGCCCGAGGCGCAGGGTCTTTCGCTCACAGCCAGGCTCGGGGAAAGCCCGAGGCCTTTGTCACGGAAACGCAACAGGCCGGCCAGCTCCGGGGCTCGGCTTAGAGCCCTCGGAAGGGGACACCGCCTGTGGAGGGGCGGGTGTGGGGCCAGGCTCGACGCCCCAAAGGGCGAATGCCCCGGACATGCGTGCCAGGCGGGCAGGGCCGCCCGTGGGAGCGCCCACCTCGCGCCGGGAGACGTCCATGAGCACCGCGAAGCTGGCCGTGTGGCTGCACTGGCAGGTCACGTGGGTCCGGTTCCGCGCCACCAGCTCGCAGCCCTTGGCAGACCAGCCTCCGGGCCCCCCGGGGCTGCAGAGAAAAGGGGGGGGGGGAGTGGGTCCCTCCACCGGGCTCCCCGAGGCCTCCTGCCCCGCCGGAGCCTGGACGCGGGCCGCACCCTCACTGCGCCCATGGGAGCCCCCCTCCCTCGGACCCTGTGACCACGCGCCCGCCCTCCGGTCTGCGCGGCCTCTGCTGAGCGCCCGGGGCTCCCGCCCCGAGCCATCGCAGTCAAACGGAGAGGGACGCGGGCCGCGCCCCTGTGTGGGAAACGGTGGTTGTTAAAGGGCCGCTTTGCTCTCCAGCCTGCTCTTCCGTCTGTCTGGACGATCACCTTCTCTCCACACTTCCATCTGCCCGTTGTGCAACCTTTTACGGCCGCTGCCCGGAGGCAGGGCCCCACGGCGCTCCCCTTTTACTGGTGGGGAGCCCCACACCTCAAGCTGCTCCGGGTGCCTCTCGGCCTCCGAGGGAGCCCTGCCCTCCCGGACTCGGGGAAAATCCACACCCTTCTCTGAGCCTCGGTTTGCTCGTCTGTGAAATGGGCCGTGAGGGCGAAGGCGTTTGCTGAGAACGAGGATGCGGGCTGACAGCGCAGCCAGGCCGCGGGGGTCACGAGAGCACGGCTGCCCGCCAGGTCGGGGCCTGCGACGCCAGGCCTCACACGGCCACGCAGCCCTTCCCACGCCCCCGCCGTGAGCCCGCGCCGGCACCCGCTCTCAGTTAACCGGGCGTCTGTTACGGCGCAGACGCCGCTGCCGTTGTCCAGAAGTCGGGAAACCACGAGGGGGAGACGGACAGGGTCTGCCCCCAGCGCAAGGCGAGCGGGGGCCTGGCTCGCTGCCCTGGCCTCAGCGCCCAGCTCGGCTCCGTTCGCCCCAGTGGGACACGACGGGGGGGGGGGGGGGGGGGGGCTGGGCTGCACAGATTCAGACATGGGGAGGGGCCCTGCTGAGGCGCTCGGCCTCCCGGGGGAACCAGCCTCGCGGTGGCCAGGTGAGGCCGGCACCCCTGACTGACACAGGGACCCCACACACACCCGGGGTGCTCCAGGTCAGCGAAGGGTCCCTGGGCCCAGTCTCCGAGTACTGCCTCCCGGGCATGTTCAGAGCGAGCCCCCGCCTGGGGTGGCGGGGGGCCCCTGTTAGCTTCTGTGTCCCGGCAGCCCCGTGGGGGCCCCTGTTAGCTTCTGTGTCCCGGCAGCCCCGTGGGTGCGTGGCCTACCTCCGTGTTGGCCTGTGTGTGCACACGTGTGTGTGCATGCATGTGCATGTGTGTGTGTGTGTGTGTAACTGCATGTTGGGGACCCTAACACCCCAGGACGAGCAGAAGGACCCTCAGGAGGCCCCCCCAGTGGTGTGGGGGCCTGGCACGCCCCGCCCCTCAGGCCCCCGTGGCGGCGTGGCTCACGTGAAGGAGTGGTTCCAGAACACGCAGACGGGCTTGGTGCGCTCCCGGGTCTCCAGCAGCGCGAACTGCACGCGGACGGGGCTCCGCAGGGGGCTGGGCAGCGGCGCCCCCTCGCTGTGCACCACGGCGCTCACCACCGGCGTGTTGATGACTGGCCGGCCCGGCAGCCTACGGGGAGAGAGACACGGGGACACGCGTGTCAGGAGACACGTCTAACAGCCCAGCCGTGTGCAAGCACAGAGGACACGGGACAGACGCCCTCCGGGAGGGGCGCCACCACCGCGGCGAGCTCTGCTCCTGGGAGGGGCCTGGGCCGTGGCCGCGGGGTGCTCCGTGCGCGCTTTGCCGTGATGGGGCGTGCACAGGGTCAAAGGTGAACTTTGGAAACTTAAAAATGAGACGTGCCTGGCTGGCGTGGCTCCCTGGCGGACATCGACCTATGAACCAGGAGGTCCCGGGTTCGATTCCCGGTCAGGGAACAGGCCCGGGTTGCAGACTCAATCCCCAGTGTGGGGACATGAAGGAGGCAGCTGATCCATGATTCTCTCTCATGATTGATGCTTCTACCCGCCTCTCCCTCTCCCTTCCTCTCTGACATCAACAAAAACACATTTTAAAATAAACAAATTAAAAACGAGGAGAAAGTCTGTGCATGGAAGGTGGTGGCCCCACAGCATGAACCACAGGGACAGCAGGGAGCCTCAGACGTCGGCTAAAAGGAAGTGGGTGATTATCACAGCTCCTGGGGTCCCCCCAGCGAGGGTCCCCCCCTAACGAGGGTCCCCCCACTGAGGGTCCCCCACTAACGAAGGTCCCCCACTAACCAGGGTCCCCCACTAATGAGGGTCCCCCCTAACGAAGGTCCCCCACTAATGAGGGCCCCCCTAACAAGGATCCCCCCACCGAGGGTCCCCTACTAACGAGGGCCCCCCCCTACGAGGGTAACCCCAATAACGAGGGTCCCCCCTAACGAGGGTAACCCCACCAATGAGGGTCCCCCCACTAGTGAGGGTCCCCCCTAACGAGGGTAACCCCACCAATGAGGGTCCCCCCTAACAAGGGTAACCCCACTAACGAGGGTCCCCCCTAATGAGGGTGAGGGCCCTGTGCCGGACTCTGTGCACGGCCACGGAGCCCCTGGGCAGGGACTGTTGTCCCAGCCAGTGCTCCCACAGCCCTCGGTGCCGCGCCCCGCAGCCTGAGGAAGGTGCTGGGGACGGACCCTCCGAGCGGGAATCACAGTGCTAGGCCGTGTGCCCACGGCAGGCCCTCGGGGCACAGCGCCCGCCCGGCAGACCCAGAACCCCTGTTGGGAGCCGGCAGGGCAGGACGTGCGGCGGGTGCGACGTGTGCGGGGCCCGGGGACCTCCTGTGCGCCTCACCGGAGGCTGCGGCGGTCGGGGTCGTAGCGCTCGGGCAGCAGCTGCCCCAGGGTCCGGTAGACGATGACCAGGGCAACGGCGAACTGGCCGGGCTGGTCGGGGTGCCTCTTCTGCCTCCGGGACGGGGCCTCGCTCTCGGCGCGGGGCCCAGGGCGCGGGGTCTGCGGGGCAGCCTTCCCGCCGACGGGCCTCCCCGAGGGCCCCTCTGCAAGGTGAGCGAGCGTGTGAGCGAGGAGCCGACACGCGACGGGGCTCCCCCAGGGACGCGCCCGAGGACAGGCCGGAGAGACAGGCCGGTCACAGCGGTCGATTCCATGCCCGGGACCAGGAGGCAGCGGGGCCGTGGTCACTAGGGGCTGGTGCCGCCTCCGGGAAGTCTGCTGCCTGCCGGGAGCACTGCCCAGAGGCAGGGGCGGCGGGCAGCGTCCCGCTCGGAGGCCTCGCAGTCTGGGGGCCCCGCAGCACGCCTGGAGGGGAGGCTGAGCCGAGCCTGCCTCCCTGTGGGGGCTCCCGGCCTGAATAAACCGCTGGGTCTGAAGCCTCAGTTCCCCCACAGCCCGGCTGACTCAGCGTCTGCCTCCAACCAGTCAGTGGTCAGGAAGCCTCAGCCCGCAGAGCAGCACTGCGCCCCGTCTGGACGGAGCGGGGCTGACCCGGCTGGGCCGGAGCCTGTCTGGACGGAGGGGGGCTGACCGGGCTGGGCCGGAGCCTGCCTCGGGGACCGGCAGGCAGAGGAGCTTGTGGGCCGCGGTGGGAGGCGGTGTCTGAGGGTGAGACCAGGTTGGCGACGCCCCAGGGGGCAGGTGAGAGATGGCAAGGCCGGTGGCCTCAGAGCCAGGCCCTTGTGGTGCTGGTTGTGGGGGGAGGGATGGGGTGTGAGTCATCCGGGAGGGAGCCCACAGTGGCTGTGGGACACGACCCACCACTGCCTCTCGGTCCGACACCAGCATACGCCCCGGCCAGCCCCTGGTTTCCGGGAGGCCCACAGGCGTGCCCACAGGCCGTGCACCCACGGACACGCACCCACGGACACGCACCCACAGGCCGTGCACCCACGGACACGCACCCACAGGCCGTGCACCCACGGACACGCACCCACGGACATGCACCCACAGGCTGTGCACCATGGGCTGCACACCCACGGACACGCACCCACGGACACGCACCCACAGGACCTGCACCCACAGGGCATGCTCTGCTGTAAGACTGTTTCTCGCTCTCCCCACAGCGCCCCCCCGCCCCCCAGCAGGAGGCCCCGCGCAGCCCTGGGCTGGGGCGCGCTCACCTCTCCTCTCCGGTGGTTGGAAGAAGTCGGCCGAGAAGAAGACGGAGGACGCCAGCTCCTT
Source organism: Corynorhinus townsendii (assembly GCA_026230045.1). Taxonomy (NCBI): domain Eukaryota; kingdom Metazoa; phylum Chordata; class Mammalia; order Chiroptera; family Vespertilionidae; genus Corynorhinus; species Corynorhinus townsendii. The sequence goes on from JAPDVU010000003.1 coordinate 217,989,888, forward strand.
CGGGAAGTCCTCCTGGATGTCCTCGAACCGCGGCACCCAGGCTCCCGAGAAGTTCAACTTGTCGAAGACGTCGACAGCGAGGACTGTGGGGACGGTGGTTTCCCTCACACGCGGCTCGAGGCCCCGCCCCCGGGAGCCCCAACCCCTGAGCCAGAACCCCGTCCTCCTGGGCGCTTTGCACCCTGAGCGGGAGGAGAACGCGGCAGGTCCAGTTGCCGACCGGGCGGCCGAGCCCCGCCAGGTCCGGGTCGGGACACCTGGGCAGCTTGGGGGCCGGCACAGCCAGTGACCCTGACATGAGCCACACCCCACCCCCCGCCACGCCCCAGTAGGGATGCCACTATGGGTCACAGACCCGCCCACTGGGCAGTAACAGGGAAACCAAGGGGCACCCCGGGAAGGGACTTCCTGGCTCTGCCCCAGGCGCAGGAGGAAACGGGGAGCCCCCACCAGGGCGGCCCCCAGGGCTGTGCCTGCGCTGTCCGAGCTGGGGGGCTTTCTCCCCAGGAAGGAGCAGCGTGTCCTGGGCGCTGGGGCACTGGGTTCGCCGGGCACTGGCTGTGTGGGCCACTCCCTGGGCCCGGGGCCCTCGGAGTGAGTGTAGAGGCAGGACCCACGCCCGGACCCCAGGCCCGCTCCCCAGACATCCTCCCCCCGGCTCTGCCCTCTCGCTCCCTCTGCACACAGCGTCCCCCGTTTCCTGGGCCGGGGGTGCCGTGTGTGTTTCTGTGGTCCCCTTTGAATAGGCTGGACCAAGAGGGTCCTCCCTCCCCTTTTACAGACAAGGAGACGAGGCCAGAGCCGCTGACTCTTCCCTAAGGGGCGGCCGGCGGGGGCTGCGCACCCCGATGGGCCCGGGGCTGTGCCCGCGAGGTCGCGCGGCCCTTACTCATGTTGGCGGTGACGATGACGAAGGGCCGCAGGTAGGTCCGGCGCAGGTTGCGGGCCACGTTGCTGAAATAGTCCTCGAAGCTGCGCAGCAGCTGGGCCACGCCCTCCTCGCCGCGCTGGATCTGCTCCCACGCGGCCCTGGTGCCCGGGGCCAGCAGGGCGCTGCCCGCACGCACGACATCCTATCCGACAGACAGACGGCGCTCAGCTCGGGGTGCAGCCGCCAGAGGCCTGGCTACCGCACGGGGCTCCCAGGTTCCGGAGGCCGGGCCGGGCCGGGCCTGAGCGGGTGGAGGCGGTGCGTTTCAATCTCCAAGGCAGGAGGGGACGCCAGGGAGAAGCCCTGCTGGGGGCGTCGCGAGTGCACCCCGGGGCCCACAGAGCAGGCGGCCTGGTGGCATCACGGCCCCACCCCCCCAGGAGCGTCCTGGCCCTGCCCCCGAGGGCCTCGGCCCCGCGCCTGCCCACCTGGTGGAAGTCGGCGTCCCGCGTGGCCGCCAGCTCGAAGCCCTGCCGGCCGCTCTCATGCCGCAGGACCCGGGCCAGCAGCTGGGAGGCCGTGCGCACGTCCTGGCCGAAGAGCGTGGCCGCGTGCCGCGTGGCGTTGTGCAGCGCCTTGGCCAGCCGCAGGGCCCCTGGCCCGTCCATCCGCGTCTCGTTGCGGCTCAGCTTCTCGTTCTGAAACGAGGGAGCAAATGCGCTGTCTGCCAGCCTGCGTGTGGCTGCCCGGGCCTTCCCGTTCGACCCACCGCTTCCCGTGGGAAACGTCTGGTCCGGAAAGAACCCGAGAAGTGAGAGACAGCCCGGCCAGCGTGGCTCAGGGGCTGAGCGTCGACCTAGGAACCAGGAGGTCACAGTTCAGTTTCCGGTCAAGGGCACAGGCCGGGGTTGCGTGCGGGCTCGGTCCCCAGTGGGGGGTGTGCAGGAGCAGCCGAAGGATGATGCTCTCTCATCATGGATGTTTCTGGCTCTCCCTCCCTCCCCCTCCCTCTCTGAGGTCAATAAAAACATTAAAAAACAAAGTGACCCCGGCTGATAACCGGGACGAGAAGGAGGTCTGTCCGGCCAATAATCGGCTGAAAAACACGCCAAGTGGGCGGGGCTGGAGCGTCTGAGGCGCTGGGAGGAGGGCGAGAGGGGCGGGCGGGGACTCCACCCCGGAACTCGGCGTCTGCAGAGCCACATGCACCGATGGGGCCCGAAGGGAACGAGGAGACGTGTCCGGAGCCTGGCCGGCGTCTGACCACGGCCCGCGGCCTCGACCCCACCCTCCCGGGGCCCCTCCGCACGCCTGTCCCTACCGCGGCTTTGAGCTGCACGAAGGAGGCCGCGGTGCAGTTGAAGAGCTCGGGGGGCCGCCAGCCCTTCTCCCCGCTGCAGTGGCGGACGGCGGTGCCTGGGGCAGAGGAGGGACGCGACACTGAAGTCCCGACGGCGAATCGACACCTGCTCGTCCCGAGGTGCTCAGACCCGGTGTGTTCCCATGAGGTGTGCACCCGGGTGACGCCCACCCCTCGCTGGCCCGGGACTCGTGGGGGCCCCGGCCACAAGGCCAGCAGGGGCCCCGGCCACGAGGCCGGCGGGGGCCACAGCCACGAGGCCGGCGGGGACCCAGCCACGAGGCCGGCGAGGGCCCGGCCACGAGGCCGGCGGGGGTGGTCCCATCTCCCGCCGGGCGCCGTCGAAGCTGTGGGCCGCCTGCAAGCAGGTAGCCGGAGCCCAGCCACGACAGGCAGACGTTGGAGCAAGTCCTCGAGGAAGGCGGTGGCTCACCCCCTTGCGGAGTACCCCCAACACCCACACGCACCCACGCCACAGCTCCACCTCTCGAGGGCAGATGCAGCCCCCCCATTCTCCAGAGAGCCTCAGGCTGAGCGGGGAAGTCCGGCCGCCGTGCTGCGTGTGGCCACGCTGTCCTCCCCGGTTGTCATTTGTTACGAAGGAGACAACTTTTATGTCCCCCAACACTTGGGCTAAACAAAGATTTCCCAACATGCAACACGGAACGTCCGTGAGTTTCACTGCTCGGCCGCTCTCCCACAGCCACGCGCGTCTGCCCGCCCTCCTGCCCGGCACTTACCCACGGATCCCTTGGGGCATGGCACCGCGGCTGGCTGTCCAAACTTGGTCTGTGGCCACCAGATGTCAGCTTCAAAAGCTCTGGGACACCCACTGTAGATCACTGGGGGCAGAGGTGAGACCCTCAGCCTGGCCCAGCCACGCCCAGGGGCAGGGCTCTGCTCACTCCTCCCCGGGGCCCTGCCCCAAACCAGACCCCACCGTCCCCCACAGTGAGGATGGGAGGGGTGACCGGCTCCAATGAGGGCCCAGGTCACAGAGGGCCAGGTGGACAGACCCTAAGGCTGAGCATCCCTCAAACGCCAGCGTGTGCGATGCGCACACACACATGCACACGCACGCACACACACGCGTGCACGCACACACGCCGTGCCCAGCAGCCTGCCCCTGCGACACGGCCTCATAGGGGTCAAGGGGCACCGCCGACCTTCGCAGCCGAGCGGGGTGACCTCGGCGAAGGGGTTGTCGCAGCGGGTGCACTGGCGGCCGATGACCCCAGGCCTGCAGGCGCACTGCCCGGTGTCGGTGTCACAGGCGCGGCTGTGGGAGCCGTGGGGGAAGCAGTCGCAGGGTAGGCAGGCGTCGCGGCCCGGGGGCTGGTAGTGGTTCTCCTGAAACGCCAGAAGCCACGCATGGGGCTCGCGGTCGGTGCCAACGATGAGCCGACCCCACGGACGCGGCCCGGGGGCCCGGCTGTGGGCTGAGGACTCTAGTCCCGCGGTCCCCGCAGCTCACAGGTGAAGGCAGCCCGGGCCTCAGGGCCTTGGAGCACAAGACACCTCGACCCACCTCACAGGCAAGTGAGTGTGCACGTGATGCACCGGGCTCGGGACACATGTGTGTATGTGTCCAGGTCAGCGTGTGTAGGCGTGTGTAGGTAGGTGTGTGTGTAAGTAGGTGTGTTTATGTACATGTAGGTGTGTGTGCACGTGATTCTCTGGGCTTGGGATATGTGTGTGCAAGTGTCCAGGTAGGTGTGTGTAGGTAGGCGTGTGTGTGTATAGGTGTGTGTAGGTATGTGTCTATGCACGTGTAGGTATGTGTCTATGCACATATATGTATGTGTATCTATGCACGTGTAGGTGTGTCTATGCACATGTAGGTGTGTGCGCACGCATGTAGTTATGTATGTGTAGGTATGAGCACATGTGTGTCTGCACGTAGTTGGGTGCATGTGTGTCTGTGCACATGTAAGTGTGTGTGTGTCTATGCACATGTAGGGGTGTGTGTATGCATGCATCTATGCACATGTAGGGGTGTTTGTGTGCATGCATCTATGCACATGTAAGTGCATGTCTGTGTGTCTATGCACATGTAGGTGTGTGTGTGTGCATGCATCTATGCACATGTAGGGGTGTGTGTGTGCATGCATGGAGGGCCACCTCCCAGGCTTGGCACCTCAGAGCGGGTGAGGGACACGTGCCCACAGACCACCCGTGGGCCGGGCCTCACCTTGCACTGGCACTGCCCGTTGGTCTTGTTGCAGTCGGGATCGAAGCCTTTGTCGACGGCACAGTGGCACGGGCCGCACACGGGGTTCCCCCACCAGCCTTTGGGGCACGGGAGGTCGATCCTGTCGGGAAGCAGGTGGAGGGTGCACACGGTCGTCTCGGAGCCAGAGCCTGCTGGGGCCCGGAGCCTCCCCTCGAGGGGCCTCCGTCCCCCTGCCTGCCTCCCACCTCGATGGCCCCCACCCTCAGAGTCTCCTGTCCTAATCCCAGCCCGGAGGGGCCCACGTGGGGGGGGGTTCTACCTACAGAGCTCACTTCTCCCTGGAAGACACAGGGACTCCCCGTCCCGGCTAGCTGCCAGCGTGGCGTCGCCGGGGCCACCCTGCCCAGCACCCACAGCGGACGCGGGCTCCTGGGCACAGGGACACAGATGCCCTGCACTGGCCTCCCTCGACCCCAGCTCCATGCAGCCCGGAGCCGGCTGCCCCGCCACCAGGGGCTGTCCGCACCCGAGGTCCCCCAGGCCCAGGGGCAAACGCTGGCCATGGCCCCGGGTGCTCAGAGTGGCCTGTCCCCGGTGTGCCCCCGCCGCCGTCAGCTCCGTGCAGCCACGCGCTGGACCAATGCGCTCAGAATCAGCCCCGCCCAGTCCCGCCTGCCGAGCCAGCTGGCGACCTGGCATCGAAGGTGCGGAGGCCGGCCACCCCCAGCCGCCTGCCCGAGCTCCGCTTCCACCTGCTCTGAGCACAGTGGCTCCAGGTCGGCGGGCAGCGTGGAAGTGTCTGGGCGGGGGGACGTGCTCAACTGAAGTCAGCGCGCGACGCCCCATTTGGTTCTCACTGATTTCACGCCAAGTTTGAAAACAGGTCCTCGACCCAGAATTGTATGCATTTTGGGTTAAGTCACCACGGGGAGAAATTGGCAGGAGCAGTACCTGCGTGGACACGCACCTGCGTGGACACGCACGGCGGCGACACGCATGGCATCTCTCACCTGTTCTCGCAGTACGGCCCGTAGCGGCTGGCCCCGCACTCACACACGTAGCCCCGCGGGGTGCCGGGGCTGCGCACGCAGGCCGCCATGTGCTCACAGGGGTTCAGGTGACACACGTCCACGCACTTCCTTCCGAAGTACCCTGTGGGGACAGGCCAGCATGACACCCTCCCCCCCGCCGGAGCCAGACCCTCATGTCCGACAACCCGGCCCCCTGTCCTCCCGGCCTCCTGGTGGGGTCACGGGAAAGGTGAGCATTCAGTGGCCAAACGTGGGCTCACAGACAAGGGCTCCCAGGCGCCCCCGGGAGGGCGGGAACCGCGGGCAGCACACACGGTGGGCGGGTGCCCGCTGGCACGGCTACAGCACCTCCAAATTCAGAGGCAAACGCTGAAGGTACGTACGCCTTTGAAAATGTGTACTTTTACCGAGTCCTCCTCCATCTCACCGTGAGCCCTGAGGCCGAGGCCGAGGCCTGGGGCCCTCTGCCTGAGCGCAAAAGGGACAGAGGAACGCGTTTAGGAAGAGATGGCCCTTCTGGCCGGCGTGGCTCAGGGGCTGAGTGTCAGCCGATGGCCTATGAACCAGGAGGTCACGGTTCCACTCCCAGGCGGGACACATGCCCGGGCTGTGGGCTCGGTCCCCGTGGGGGGCGTGGGGAGGCAGCCGATCCACGATTCTCATCCTTTACGTCTCTCTCCCTCCCTCTCTGAAATAAGTGGAAAATACTGTTTTTTAAAGGAAGAGACGGCCAGCCCTCTCCTTGGTCGCAAACCGAAGCTCGCGGCTCCCCGACCGTGAAGAGCTGCTGGGAAGCCGGCGCCCAGCTCAGCCGCCTCGGGGACGGCGCCGGGCGTGGGCAGCGGACGCTCACCTTTGTCGCAGACGCAGGTGTAGCCGTCCCAGGCGTCGCGGCAGTGGCTGTGCTGAGGGCAGGGGCTGGAGGCGCACGCGTCGCCCATGTCACAGCCGTCCTTCACCCTGACCTTGAGGGCGTCGTCCATGTTCAGCGTGGCGATGTTGGTGGACGTCTCCCCCATCCTCACGCCCTGTGTTCGGAAAGGACAGCGGACTCGATCCCGGGGCCTCTGGGCTGGAGGAACCCCGAAAGGTCACCGGCGCTTAAGGACCCCCCAATGCTGTCTGTCTCTTGTTCCTAAAGTGACACCTCGTTTATCTGGGATGAGGGGGACGAGGGGGGCAGGGAGGTGGGGCGATGGCAGAACGAGGTCCCCCGCCTCCCCAGGTTGCATTCCAGGAGGAGACAGGCCCCCACATCCCAGCGACCCGGGTGAGCTCACGAGGAAGGTGCATGCGGGTGTGACTGGGGAGGGCGGGACCTCGGCGGCTCATGGCAGAGGGGTGGCTGAGCGAGGGCACCCGGCAGGGGGAGCCCAGGCAGGCAGCACAGGGGGCCACATCTGGTGAGTTCCCAGGCAGGAGGCCCCAGGGCCGGGGCACAGCAGAGAGCTGGGGGAGGGGCTTAGCGAGCATGTGAGGCATGGGGGGCACCAGGGGAAGGATCTCCTTGCCGTGGGAGCCGGGGCCGCAGGCAGGGCTGTAGGAGCCGGGGCCGAGAGCTGGGCTACTCTACAAACAGCCGCCAAACAGCACACTGGGTGAGGGACAGGTGGGGGCCCGTGCAGGGGAGCCCGGGGTGGACAGTGGGGCTGGTGGAGGCAGTGAGGGGCGGGTTCTGGTCTCGCCAGGAGGGCAGAGCGGCAGGCGCAGATGGCAGATGGAGGGGGCCGGGGGAGAGGCCGCGAGGGACGCGGGGAGGACGGGGCGGAGCTGGGGCCTGGGTGTGTGAAGGCTGGGTCGGCTCTGAGACCAGCAGGTCGCCCCGCCTCCAGCCGCGGGGCAGCAGCGGGGCCAGCGTGGAGCCCGCGCCCGCCGCGCACGTACCTGCATGCAGCCCCGGAAGCCGCGGCGCACCGAGACCTTGTCCTCCGACACGCCGCCCAGCACCACGCTGCGCAGCCTCAGCCCCGGGAGCCGGTTCCCGATCTGCACCGTGTCCTGTGGGGGAGGGGCACACGCACCGGAAACGTCTGCACGTGCTCGGAGGCACAGCCTGCGGCCCTGGGCCTTCAAACAGCAGGTGGCCCGCCGCGCGGCTCTGTGACTGAGCATCGACCTGGGAACCAGGAGGCCCGGGTTCGATTCCCGGTCAGGGCACAGGCGCAGGTTGTGGGCTCGGTCCCCAGTGGGGGGGCGTGCAGGAGGCAGCCGATCCGTGATTCTCTCATCATAGATGTTTCTCTCTCTCTCTCTCTCTCTCCCTTCTTCTCTGAAATCAATAAAACACGTTTAAAATGATAAAAATAGCACCGTCCACTCTGAGGTTTTCAATCTTTGCACCCGAAGGCACAGCGCTGAGCACACAACCGTTACCCAACAGGCCCGCGAAGACCCCTGCTGAGGGCAGCAACGGCGCCAGGACGGACACACAGATGAGGCCCAGGTCCTGACCCCAGGAGCTGGCCATCTGGGCAGGGACCTCAGCATAAGGCAGAAGAACGTGAGACCCAGACTCAGGGGGCTCAGAATGGGCGCCCCCAAATCTACAAGGCCCTGGGTGTGGGGGGGGGTCCCCAGTACGGAGAAGGGTCAGTGGGTTCCTCACAGACCCGATGACGGGGTCGGATCCAGAGGCGCTGGTGCCAGCCCACCTGGTCCACGCCGTAGTCCAAGGTCATGACCGCCAGGTACTTGATGTCCTTGCCCTCCTTGGCGCTCTTCAGCTCGATCAGCAGGTGGTGCCACTCCCCGTCCGTCACGCGCGACCTGGACAGCTGCACGGACGCCACGTCCGAGGGGCCGTGGGACACCGCGAACTGGACGTAGCTGTTCCGGATCTGTGGGACGGGAGCCCAGGAGCAGACTTACAGGCGCTGCGTTGAAGGTGGACGCTCTTCCGAGCGCCACGCCTTTCCTGTGGCCGGAAGTGTCAGACGCTGCCCTGGCCGGTGTCCCAGTGGTTAGAGCGCCGGCCCACAGGCCGAGGATCCTGGGTTCGATTCCCAGTCAGGGGCATGTACCTCGGTGCAGGCTCGGTCCCCGGCCCTGGTCGGGGGCAACCAATCAACGTGTCTCTCTCACCTTGATGCCTCTCCCTCTCTCTTTCCCTCCCCTCCCTCTCTTTAAAAAAACATCCTCGGGTGAAGATAGAAAAAGTGTCCGATGTGGACAGCGGTCACGCACAGCAGCACTGGACTCAGCGCTGGGAACATATGCCCACTCAGGGCCCGGCGGGCTCCGGTTTTGGGTGTAAATGTGACCCTTTACGTGGCAAGATCCAGGTCACGTGTTCCAGGACACGCCCAGGCCACGAAGGACACATGCAGGCCTCGGAAGGACACGCACAGGCATGGAAAGGACACACACAGGCCACGGAAAGGGACATACACAGGCCACGGAAAAGGACATGCACAGGCCACAGGAAGGACACACACAGGCCACGGGAAGGACACATACAGGCCACGGAAAGGATGCGCACGGGCCACGGAAGGACATGCACAGGCCATGGAAGGACACGCACAGGCCACGGAAAGGACACACACAGGCCACGGAAGGACACACACAGGCCATGGAAAGGACATGCACAGGCCATGGAAGGACACGCACAGGCCACGGAAAGGACACACACAGGCCATGGAAACTGGCCTCGTGACTGGCCCGAGCCATTCCCACTTACAGGAAACGAAGCCACGAAGCCAGGGGAAGGCCGTGGTCACGTCGCCCCGGGAAGGTCGGGGTGACTGGTGCACCCAGGAAAGTGAGACCAACACAGAGCCCCCTGGCGGCCGACCCCAGCAGACGCGCGGCCTGCGACCCACAGCCACAACCGGAATCTGCGGTGCGGCCTCCCCCGCGGCGGCGGCTGAGCACAGCTGCCCGGGTGCCCGGGGCTGGGGGACAGAACCTGGCCTGCCAGGCGGGGCCCCTCTCAGAGCAAAGGAGCGACAGTGCGTCCTCCGCTCTGGTCTCAGGTTCCCGCCACGTTTCCAGCCCGCTGCCCAGCACCCAGCCGGGAATACCCACAGCCCCGGGGACAGGGCCGCGTGCCTGAGAGCCAGAAGCAGGAGACTGGAGCCAGAACCTCGGGGAGCCCAGAAAGCAGGACCGCCGGACGCCGGCGCGAGAACAGTGCGGGGGGACCCGGGGCGCCCGAGGAACAGGCTCAGGGGGCCGCACCCCCTCCGCTCTGGAGGTGAGCGCTGTGTTTGGTGATGTAAGATCCAGGCCCCGTTTAATACACGTGAGGAAGGTCAGGAAACAGCACTGAGGCTGACCTCGCGTTTCAGCGTACCTTCGGGCGAGGCCGAGTGAGAAAGCCCGGCCGGCATACGGCTCAGGGGTGGAGCACCGACCCACGAACCAGACCACCATCTGGTTCCCGACAGGGCACAGCCCGGGTGGCGGGCTCATCCCCAGCAGGGGGCGTGCAGGAGGCAGCCGACCGATGTTTCTCCCCCTCCCTCTCCCTTCCTCTCTGAAATCAACACAACGATTTTATTTTAAAAAAAGGCAGAGTGGGAAAAAGCACAACAAAAACGACTCCTCAGAGGCGATAGCTTTTGATAAGAACGGTCCAGGTCAGCGCGCGGTCCCCTGCAGAGTCCTGTGCGGTGGCGCTAGAATCTCAAAAGCGTGCGGTGGGCCCGGGGAATTTGCTACCCAGGCCCCCCGTGTAAAGCGGACAGACCCGCCGCCCGCCTGGCCTTGTGTCAAGATGAGCCCAGAAACTTGCAGAACAGAAAGAAAGCAAACCTCCAGCTACCGATGCGCGCCTTACAAGACGCGTCGCGCAAGCGCGGGCCGAGCGCGGTGCCGCGATAGCGCCGGGGGACCGAGTCGCCTGCCAGGCAGAACCGGTTACCGGAGACGAGGAGGCCTTTCCGGATGCTAACCGTCCCTGTCCAGGGAAACCACTCCACGGTTGTACGGCCTAGTCACGCAGCCCCACCCCACCCAGCAAAATGCTCAGAGCCATCATCGAGATGGCAGGCTTTAAAAATACTCATTTTTCTTTATTGATGTCAGAGAGGGAGGGAGGGGGAGAGAGCGAGAGGAACATCAATGGTGAGAGAGAATCACCGCTCGGCTGCCTCCTGCACCCCCTCCTGGGGACCCAGCCTGCAGCCGGGCAGGTGCCCTTGACCAGAATTGGCCCTGGGAACGCCTCGTGCGCAGGCTGACGCTCAACCACGGAGCCGCACCGGCCGGCTCTCCTCCCTGTTTCTGCTAACAAAACCCAAAGCCCGCAGCACAGCAGCAATGAAAACGACATATGTCTGCACACCATGGCGGTTCCGGTGGCTGCCTGGCACCTCACGCCTGCCGCCAATTCAGGAGGCGCCAACAATAGCCCGGGGATCCCGCCGACAATGCAGGCGGGTTCAGGGCGCCCAGAAGCAAGTACCAAATTGTCTGGGCTGCCTGGTGACTGACTGCCACTCGTCTGGCCTGTGGGAGGCCCCAGCGCCCTCACTGCTGCCCACGGGCTCACGGGCCTGCCGTCCGCATGCAGCAACTGGAAATGAGCCAGGGCTTCCTGCGGTGCCAGGACCGGCCTTTGGGAACTGTCCTGGAGGCCGTCTGGGGGGCCATGGGGGCCTGCAGGGCCTCCCCTCAGCCACCGCTCTGGCCGCCCGGCCTTCCACGGGCCCACGGCCCTGGCAGAAGCCCGACCCCCGGGGTGCCCGGGGTGAGCACCCGGAACGCACCGACTCCAACAGCCGAGTCTGCTCCTGCCGAGCGCGCACTTTTTTCCTAGGGACCCGCTGCCAGGCGCTGCGGCTCCCGTCATCACCCCCCGGCACAGCATGTCATGTGTTCCACCGCGAACCCACCACAGCGAACGCCGCCCTGGGCAGCACCGGGCTTGCCAGCTTCGGCCCAGAGCTCGCTCCTGGGCTGCCCGGGAAGCTCCTGGAGCGACAAGGTCGTCTGGAGGAACAGCGGCCCGACCTGTGGGGCCCGGAAAAGGCGCCTGCGTAGTGATCCGGCGAGGGGACCACGGAGGGAGAGTCGGGGCGCTGAGCCCCAGCCCTGGCCGGACTGGGCTGGCCACGCCCCTGGGGGCTCTGTCCTAAGGAACTGGGGGCCCGGCCCACACTGGCCTCCAACGTGAGGGCAGGGGTCCCGTGGGTGCACCTCTGCGGAGCGCCCTGGTTACATCCACCGGCTGCACGCCTGCCTGGGGCCCAGGTGGCACCGCTCTCACCTGGAGGTGGAGCCTGGAGGACACGCCCGCCGTGGCCTCCATCAGCACGCCGTCCGCCATCCGGGTCCGAAACATGAGCCCCAGGTACCAGGGCACGGAGACGGTGACGTCCAGGTCGCTCCAGGACACGACGCTCTCCCCGCTGAAGCGCTGGGGGTACGGCATGACTGCGGACACAGACGGGGACCCCCGAGGTCAGACGGGGTCAGGGACGGGCTCCTGAGGAGGGGGAGCACGCTGGGCCTTTTCATGTTTGTGCAAAGGCCAGTCTCAGAGTCCCGTCTGCACGGCAGCGGCCCCCGAATCCAGGCACCGTGGGCCCTGCAGAAGCCACCGGGGACGTAGACCACCTTCCTGGGGAGTCAGGCTGAGGCCTGGTCCCCCTGTGGCCAGGGCACGGCAAGGCTCTCAGGCTAGACGGCCGGCAGAGGGGGCGGCTCAGGGTCCCCAGGCTCCGAGGACAGGGTGCTGGGGGCCCTGAGAGTCCGGCCTGCCTGTCCCCTCCCAGGCCTGCCGGGGCTGGTGCAGGAGCAGGGGTGGGGGCCGCGCACAGGACGGTCTCCGGGCGGGACAGCGAGCCAGCGGGGAGCACACAGGCTCCTGCACACGCCCCGCCCCGTCGCCTGGCAGACATCTGGGTGGGCTCCCAGCCCAGCACACAGCCCGGGGATGGGCCCAGACCTGGCAAGGCCACTGGACAGCTGAGGCTCCCAGGTGGGGTGTGGGGCGAGGAAGGTGACCACAGCCCCTCGGCTGTTACCCCTGGAAAAACGGCGTGTGCCCAACAGACCGCAAGGCTCAGCCAGCCTCTGGGTCACGGGTCCGACTGCGTGTGGCAGGCAGCGCTGTGCCGGGTCTCGCCCCGATTCCCCGGGCGGGACGGCCCTGTCAGCCACGCGGCTCAGGAGGAGACCACAGCAGGGGGCGCCGGGGCCCGCCGGGCCACAGCCTCGTGAGCAAGCGTGTGTTTCCTGCTCTCGTGACCCCACCCTGGCAGCTGTTTGCTCTGGCACGGCCGTGGCCGCACTGCGGCCTCCATAACAGGAACCCTGGGGCTTGGTGGCCACCGGCACTGTCCATCCGGCCCGCCGCCCCCCTGCGGCCTGAGCTTCCTGCACACGCCGGCCGGTCAGGCCTGGGCCACCCTGCCTACAGGCGCCCAGGAGCCCGGCCCACCTGCTGCCCAAAACAGGCCTCCAAAGGTGCCGGGCGCTTTGGGACACAAAGGAGTGGACCCTGACCCTGACCCTGACCCTGACCCGTGGTCCGTCCCGGATGAGGACTGCGATGTGACAGAGACCCACGTCGCGTGCCTCTGTCCGCACGCTGCAGCCCTACTAAGGGTGCTGGGGCCGGACGGGCAAGCTGCCGCTGGCGGCTCCGCTCTCCTCGCACGCTGCTCCGTTCCCACCAGTTCTGGTTCACCGACTGCTCTGAGAACCCGAGGAAGCTGTGGACCCGGTGCCCCCAAAACCGTCACGCAGAGCCCCACAGCCGAGCCGTGCGGTGCCCAGGCCCGTGACCCCCACAGCGAGGCAGTGCCCTCCGACCCCGTGCTGGGGAAGGGCAGGTGCCGCTCCTGTCCCGGGGGCTTGGGGCCAGCGGGAGTCTCCAGGGCAGGACGTCTCAGAGCAATGAGCAGGGGGCACCCCCAGAGGCCGACCAGGGGCACGCCCGAACGGATCCGGCCTCAGCCACCCCCGTTGATTCACCTTCGGTTTAGGGCGTCATGATTAAGAAACTGTGACACTTCCTCGTTGCCGTACTGCTTCTGAACTACTGCATCGCTTAGACCCACAGTGCCTGCCCACAGCTTGTACCCGGTGCAGGCAGGGCGGCCAAGTGGCCACGGGAGGGCCCCTCCGGGGTGGCGAGTGAGGCAGGGCGCCTGGGCCTGGGCACTGTCCCTTCGGGCCTCAGGGGGCGCCCCAGGAGGCCCCGCCCCGCCCGCCCTCCTCGCTTGCCTGACCCTTAGGCTCTGACCAACGCTGGCCCTGCTCAGACAGGTGCCGTGTCTTGCACTGTCCCAGATGCCCGGTCCCTGTCCAATTTCACCTGCTCGGACGCCCCCACAGGCCCCTCAGCCTCTCACCCGCCCAGGGCCTGTGCTGCTCCTGCTTGCCCCCAGGACCCTCGCCCGGGACCCACGTGCCCCCAGCGCCTGCCGGCCCCAGCGCGGGCTCACCGTGCTCGCAGTTCTTCCCGCCGAAGCGGAGCGGGCAGCGGCACAGGTGCGTGTCCCACCTGCTCACACAGCTGCCCCCGTTCTGACACCAGGTCCCCTCGCAGAAGTCCCGCTGAGCAGTGCAGCCTGGAAGCAGAGCGGACGTGACGGGGTCCTGGCCGTTCCCAGCTCCGGCCCCACGCGTGCGGCCGAGGGAGGCGGAGGCGGGCAGTGGGGACCGCCCCACCCCTCCCCCCGGGGACAGGCCTAAGACTTCACATGGTGGACTCGGCTGCAGGCCATCCTGCGGGTGGCCGGGGTCGTCTGGGGACATGGAGGGCCCCAGGGGTTGGTGACAGACTGGCCCAGCAAGGTCACTGCCCCCCACAGTGCAGGACTCCAGCCCCCGAGAGGAGCACGCCCCCAGCCCGGCTCCACTCCCTCCTGGACACGCCCAGGTCCGGCTCCAGGAGCGTCGCTGCCAGGATGTGGGGTGGCCCACGTGTGGCCCCGGGCCGTTGCGTCCTACCTGCCTGGGTGCCATTGTTGGCGATGAAGCCGGCCATGTCCACACTCTTGCCGTCGATGGACAGGTTCCGCATGCAGCCCACAAACTGGCGGCTGCGCACCGGGAAGTCCTCGGGCAGGTTGGGGACGCCCCCCAGGAGCAGAGGGCCCGTCAGGTCCAGGGATCTGCGGAGGCAAAGCCGAGCTCGGTGACGTCGGGCTGGAGGCGAGGGGGCACAGGGGCCCCGGCGCTGCTGCGCGGTCACCTGGCCTCTGCCGCCGCCACGCGCGTCATCTTGACTGTCCATCACTGAACAGGGGCCTGGGAAGCGGGGGCCACAGGTCAGGACACGGGCGGGTCCGACTCCGGTGCCGCGTGGCGTTGGGGCGCCCTGTGCCTCGGCTCCCTCGCCCGTGTATCACATCCTGACCCCCTGTGACCGCCCACCGCGTCCCTGCTCAGAGCCTGGCCCAGTCCACGTCGAAACAGGAGGTTCACGGCCAATTAGGGCTGCGACCTTCCTCCGGCCCTGATGACCTTGAAGGAAGGTCACCGCCAACCAGACCCTGGTGCTGCCTGAGCAGTGGCGTGGCCTTGGCCAGGGGTCAGATCTCTCTCTCTCCGGGCACAGCTTCCTGTCGGTCACGGGCTCGAGCGCCCCTCCCGCCCAGCTGGGTGGGTGGGGGAGGAGAAATAGGTGTGACTGTCCCAAGCCCACAGTGATACGACTCTGGCACTTGCATCTAAAGGGACAGACTGTGGCCGGGCCGGCCGGGCTCAGTGACTGAGCATCAACCTAGGAACCAGGAGGTCAGGGTTCGATTCCCAGTCAGTCGGGGCACATGCCCAGGTGGTGGGCTTGATCCCCAGTAGGGGGCATGTAGGAGACAGCTGATCCATGGTTCTCTCGTCACTGATGTTTCTATGTCTCTCTCCCTCTCCCTTCCTCTCTGAAATCAGTAACAATATGTTTTAAAGAAGTAATCATAAAAAACAAATAAAGGGACAGACTGTTGAGCCTCAGAGGAAAGGCAGAGAGGATGATGGGTGGGAAGAGATCAGCCAATGCACTTGTATGCATCTATGCACAAACCGGGACACAGACCACGGGGCAGTGAAGGCCGGGGCGGGGGGGGGGGGGGGCCAGGGGGGCAGGGGGAGAGGCAGGCTAGAAGAGGTCCATGGGGAAAAAAGGGAACGTGTGGAACACTTGAAGCAAAGGAAGTTTAAAAAACGAATAAATAAAGGGACTTATGCTAGAAAGTTCTAGAAGATGCCCCCACCAAGGGGAGGGAGTCTGCCTGCAGCCCGATTGGGGTCCCGGAGCGCCCTGCGCTGGGTCCTGCCGGGCGGCACGCGCTGGGGCGGCGGCGGCCACGGGGTGGAGGCCGGCCTCTTGCCTGGGCCTCTCCCCGGGACACTCACTTCTTGGAGCCGCTCTGTGTGCCCTGGGCCGCACAGGTGTAGTTCCCGACGACGCCGCCAAAGCGCACGGCCACGGCCGTGTCACAGTCGTCCACGGTCACCACGGCCACCTTCTCTCCGGACGGCCCGTGGGGCAGGCCCAGGCGGCCGATGTGGGGCTGCCGGGAGAGAAAGCAGAGGGGTGTCAGGGCGACCCCGTCAGTGTCCTCAGTGGACGTGCCCCGCCCACAGAAGGGCGGGCACATGGGGGTGGCATGTGCACAGGGGCAAAGGAGCCCCCAGCCTTGTTTTAAATTGGGGGATCCCCGGGGGATGCTGAATCCCCCAAGGGATGCTGGGACCACTGGGGGATGCTGGGACCACCGGGGATGCCGGGCCCACTGGGGGATGCTGGGACCCCCACCTGATGCTGGGACCACCGGGGGATGCTGGGACCCCCACCTGATGCCAGGCCCACCGGGGGATGCCGGGCCCACTGGGGGATGCTGGGACCCCCGGGCAACTCCACCTCCCTGGGATCTGAACCACCTGTAGCAGTGGTTCAGAAGACACCCAGTGGCACGTGTGAAGCGCCACAGGCCTCGCCGCCGGCCACGATGCACAACGGCCCCTTCCCCACCACAGAGGCTGGCGCAAGGTCCTCCCCATCACTGCAAACCACAGGCTCCGCACCTCCACTCGGCAGCCCTGCGCTCAGTCGGAGTGGACAGCACGATGCAGCTTCGTGCTGTTTTATGTTAACACTAGATGCCCAGTGCACGAAATTCATGCAGGGCAGGGGGCGTTCCTCAGCCCGGCCTGCGCCCTCTCACAGCCCAGGACCCCTGGGGGATGTCCGCCTGCCAGCTTAGGCCCAATCCCTCTTGCAGTCCGGGGCCCTCGCTCCTTATGACCCGCTGACAGCGGAGGCAGGAGAGGCTCGCCAGCCGTGAGCCCGGCTTCTGGCTGAGTGGCGCTCCCCCTGTGGGAGTGCACTGACCATCAGGGGGCAGCTCCTATGTTGAGCGTCTGCCCCCCGGTGGTCGGTGTGCATCATAGCGACCGGTAGTTGCGCTGTTTGGTCGATTTGCACCTTAGGGTTTTATTACATAGGAGAAGTGGAAACAGGTGGTTGGAAAAAGAGGGAATATAAACAAACCGCCCTCAATGCCCTTGGGGAGGGAAGGGATTACAGTTCATTCCAGCAGAAAGCAGCGGCAACTGGTCTGAGGCCACTGGGCTGGGGGGAAGGACCTGGAGCTGCTGGTCACAGGCGCCCAGCCAGGCGGGATCCCTCCCTGGAGCAGCCCTGGAGGACCCCCTGGAGGTGGTGCTCCGCTGCGTCTCCTGCCCCACTGGGGCCGCCGTCCACTTGGACAGGGCCCATGGCTGTACCGGAGGCTCTCTACCAGATACGGATTTAATACCGGAACCCCTGTCCTTCCTGAGTCGCAGGGACTCGGTGGGTGACGCTGGCACGAGTGTCCCGGGCACCGTTTTTGGTAAATCCACAAGAAGCATTTACACATGCGCCTTGGCTGCCCAGCCCGCCCCCCAATAACTTCTTCCGTTTTGCTCTCCGCCGGTTGGGGGGTCACACGGCCTGCGGGGCTGTGTCCTTACAGAGTTCACCGTGGGCTCAGCGGCGGTTAGATGAGCATAGAAGTCATGTGGGCCCCCCTCCGTGGGCAGGCGCTTGGGGAGCGCAGACAGTGCCCATTAGGGCGCCTAAGTGTTAGGTGCGATGGCGGGAAAGAGCCGTCCCCCAGCCGCGGGCCCGCACCTTCCCTGCAACTTGTAATTTAGATTTCTGGGCTGGGTGTGCGACTGGCGGGAGGGGCATAAGCAGCAGTTACCCTGGGGCGGTTCCGACAGGAAGCTGCTGCTTACGAAACCGCGCGGGCGGGAAGCTGCCGTGCTGGATCCGTGGGCAGAGCTGCGCACTCAGGAAAAGACCGGAGGCGAAAGCAAGACACACAGACCACTGGCGTTTGGAGCCGCTCTTGCGGCCCCGAGGCGGCCCACTGTCGGGACGGACGTCGGAATCCCGCATCGCTAGTTGAAACCGCGCGCACGAGACTTTGAGGAATCCCGCGCCGCTGACAACAGGGCCCAGCACCGCCTTCCCGGCTCCTTCTCCAGACGTGCGGGCTGGAGCGCCGGCCCTGGGGCCACAGAGCCAAGCATCTCCGATGGCGCGCAGAGAGGACCGGCAGGAAGGCCGCACAGGATGGTGCATCCGAGGGCCTGCTCCCTGCTCCCCAGGCACCGCCCGCCTCGGCCTGCCCTGCTGCTCGGAGCCAGCAGCTCAGGCCTGCCACCGAGGGCACACGGAGGAAGCCGAGGCTGGGGGTGGGGCACAGGCAGACGACGCTGCGGCTGAGTCAGATCCGTGGACGGGTTCCTCAAAGCGTCAAGTACAGGGTTAGCACGCGACCCAGCAATTCCACTCCCGGGTACAGACCCGAGAGGACGGACGACAGGGACTTGAACAAAAACCTGTGCACAGCCCTAGCCGGTGTGGCTCAGTGGATAGAGCACCCGCCTGCGGACTGAAGGGTTCTGGGTTCGATTCCAGGTCGGGGCACGTGCCTGGGTTGCGGGCTCCATCCCCAGTAGGGGGGCGTGCAGGAGGCAGCCGGTCCATGATTCTCTCTCCTCATGGATGTTTCTATCTCTCTCTCCCTCTCCCTTCCTCTCTGACGTCAATAAAAATACGTATTTTAAAAAACAAACAAATAAGGAAAACAAACCTGTGCACCAATGTTCCCAGCAGCGGAAGGTGCAAACAGCCGGCATGTCCACCGACGCGGAGTGAGGGCGTACACAGACTGTGGGTGGCTCTTTGGCGGAACAGTACTCAGCCAGGAGGAAGGCACTGACCCTGCTACTCTGGGAGCCTCCAGACATGACGCCCAGTGAACCAAGCCTGTCACAACAGGCCACGTGCGGGGCATGTAATTCATTTACAGGAACCGTCCACGCGGGCAAGTCCCCGGACAGCACGCGGCCCAGCGGCTTCCAGGGCTGGGGGCCTGGGCGTGGCTGCCAACGGGTAGGGCTCCCGGCTAGGGCGATGCTGGCACCACGCCGTGCCTGCACCGAGCGACACTCGACAGCTCACCTCCCATGCTTCATCGCGTCGCGTGAACGTCACGCCTAGAAAGCTGTGGGACGGGCATCGACCATCACTGCCCCAGTCCCCCTGGTCACCCTGGGACCTCCCCCTGCCGCTCTCTACCTGCATCACCTTTGGGGGCTCCGTCCCCATTGTTCTCTGTAAAATGAGGAGACACAGCACGGAGCCTTCCTGCCACGAGTGACACAAGGACAAGCTGGCACGAGGGAGAGTCCTCAGGCGAAGGGGCAGGTGTGCTCCCCGGGCACTGCCGGAGCGAGTGACCCGGGACGGGGAGGAGAACCGCGGGCGCCGCCAGGTGTGTGTGGCCTGGGCTCCGGTCGCCGGACTGCGTCACGGAAGGACAGCCCACCCCGTGCTGCTGGGCCTGCACGGAGCGGGGCGGGCGACGCTCTGGTGGGAAGAAATCCCACAGGGCCACAGCGCCCGCCGACGTCCGTGTGTCCGCCTCCCGGGTCCGAGAAGGAGAGCGTGGCCGCCGCTGCCTGGGGAGCGCGGAGGACGAGGTGCGACGCGGGGCGAGGAGAAAGTGTGTGGCTTTGGGGGCACGGGCGGGGGTGGGTGGGGGGTGATAAAGAGGAACACGAATACACCGCTCCTCGTGTTTCTAAGAGGAATCTGTAAAGCTTGCCACCCACCTGCACACGGAAAAAGACTGCGTGCCAACACAATTCTCGCGTCGGAAGGGTGCCAGGCACAGGACGGGCCAGGCAGCGGCCCTGCCCCTTCCCTCTGGGGGCATGGCGGGTCTACACGGGGCAGCCGGCCAAGCCCGAGGACCCTCCCCCACCCCGCCCCTGCAGGAGCCAGGCCTGGACACCTGAGGTTGAGCAGGCACAGATTTGCCAACTGCAGGTGAACGCGGCCGGATGGTGGGCTGCAGCCCCCACGTGCCCAGCAGGTGGCAGTGGGTGGGGCCAGTGAGGCAGCTCCCCCATCTATGCCCCCCGCCCAGGGACTGCGTCCAGACCCTCTGAAGGCGGCGGGGCTTCTGTGCACAAAGCGCTTGTCCTCACAGTGCTCACATTTCCACGGCCTTTTACCCGTTACCCCGGGCCCTCCTGGGGCCCTGGCGGGGCTCGGTTTCAAACGCTGGGGGCAGCGGGGAGACCTGGGCGCTGAAACCAGACGCCGGGAGGCCCAGGTCCGGGGGCACCACTGGATCCGTGCTCGCGTCAGAAACGGTTAGAGGACTTCCTATCCAATAAGGCACAGAGGCTGGCGGAGGCATGGCACCGTCAGGGCAGCCTGCGCAGGTAGTGTGTGGGCGCTTCTCGCGGCGCCGTCAGGCCCGGCGCCCGGGGGTGCCGAACCAGCCCACGCCGACAGCTGCGCCAAGACACGTGGGCAAGAGCCTGCTGGTGCTGGCACAGAGCTGACAGGCAGCCTCAGAGGCAAGCCGGCGTTTCTCGGAAGCTCATCGGTGGACCGGGTCACATGGAGAAACATACACACACACACACACACACTCACTCAAACACACACACACACACTCACACACACTCAAACACACTCACACACACATACACACACACTCAAACACACTCACACACACATTCAAACACACACACACACACATACTCTCAAACACACACACACCCACATACTCTCAAACACGCACACACACACACACACACACACACACACACTTCCAGGACCCAAACTGAGTTCCCTAAGAAGCTTCCGACAGGCCTTTGCTGGAACTCAAACTGGAGGCCCAGGCGGCCTGGGAGGGGCACCCACACCTGCAGGCAGGCGGCAGGGCTTGATCTGGGGAGACCACTCCCCGAGCCCCAACTTCCCCACGGGCACCATGCAGGTGTGCCTCCTCATGCAGGCCAAGCCCGCCAGGACCCCTCCGGTCAGGGCCCCACACAGGTGGCCCCTGACGCTGCGCTGCTGATGAGCCCCCCTCCCCCAGCACCCACAGGGAAGGGAAGCCCCCTCCCCCAGCACCCACAGGGAAGGGGAGCCCCCCTCCCCCAGCACCCACAGGGAAGGGGAGCCCCCTCCCCCAGCACCCACAGGGAAGGGGAGCCCCCTCCCCCAGCACCCACAGGGAAGGGGAGCCCCCTCCCCCAGCACCCACAGGGAAGGGGAGCCCCCTCCCCCAGCACCCACAGGGAAGGGGAGCAGGAATGCAGGAAGACAGGTTGTGGGACAGGCCGCTTACCCTGACGCTCCCACCCCTGCCAACGCCTCCCCCTTCTTGTCAAGAACTTTCCTCATCTCTGCGGGTCCGCCCCCGCCCCCCAGCTCCTTTGGCAGGGACCTCACCTGCCCGCTCACACGGAATGCCAGGGCCCCGGGCAGCTCGGCCATGCGCGGGCACACGAACAGAGCCCACGCCCGTCCGTTTCACCTGCTCCCCACGCGGCCACATGGTAAGACCTCGCTGACTGGCGGCTCCCCCGAGGCCGGGAGACTGGCCCGAAGGCTGCCAACTCGATATGGTGCCTCGGCAAGGACAATGGCCGCCCCAGGCCCCGGCTGTGTCTCGCCAGGGCGGTCGCCAGCGGCGGCGGAGGCTCTGCAGCGAGGTTCGGTTCCCCGGCCCGCCTCACCGCGCCTGCAGTCGGGGCCGCGGCCTTTCCGGCAGCATTAAAAAGTCTTGCCTTCGCACGGCCGGCGTGGCTCAGCGGTGCAGTGTCGACCTAGGAACCAGGAGGTCCCGGTTCGATTCCCGTCAGGGCACAGGCCCGGGCTGTGGGCTCGGTCCCCGGGAGGCAGCTGATCGAAGTCTCTGTCTCATCGATGTTTCTCTCTCCCCCTCCCTTCCTCTCTGACGTCAATAAAAAAACATATTTAAAAAAAGTTTTTCCTTCTTTCGTCAGTTAAATTGCGGCAAAAGCTGAGTTCTGCAACATTAAGTTGCAAAAGTATTTACTTGAGTTTAACGTTAAGGCCCAAAAGAAGCCAGCCCTTTCCTGACGGCATCCTTTAAGACACCGGACCCCATCCTGGGAAGGACCTGGTATGAACTGGGGGGGCCTCGGGCATCCACAGGAGCTCATGTCCCTCCACAGTGGGACCCACAGATCTGACTGCTGCCATCCCCCGCCACGAGGGGCTCCTGGGCCCCCGAGATGGGCCCCGGGCTGAGCCCACATTGTCCCCGGAAAGGGCAGCTTTGTGCAATGACAATGTCTCTCTGGGCCACGAGGATTTCAGGTCACAGGGCATCTGTTCACACACTCACCCACGTGCACACACACTCACCAGCTCACACTCACACATACTCACCCATGTGCACACATGCACACACACTCACCAGCTCACACTCACTGTGCACACATGCACACACACTCACCAGCCCACTCACGTGCACACATGCACACACACTCACCAGCTCACACTCACACATACTCACCCATGTGCACACATGCACACACACTCACCAGCTCACACTCACTGTGCACACATGCACACACTCACCAGCCCACTCACGTGCACACATGCACACACACTCACCAGCCCACACATATGCACACTCACCCATGTACACACATGCACACACCCATGTGCACACATGCACACTCACCAGCTCATACTCATGTGCACACATGCACACACTCACCAGCTCACTCACCAGCCCACTCACTTGCACACATGCACACACTCACCAGCCCACTCACTTGCACACACTCACCAGCCCACTCACTTGCACACACTCACCAGCCCACTCACTTGCACACATGCACACACTCACCAGCCCACTCACTTGCACACACTCACCAGCCCACTCACTTGCACACATGCACACACTCACCAGCCCACTCACTTGCACACACTCACCAGCCCACTCACTTGCACACATGCACATACTCACCAGCCCACACTCACATGCACACACTCACCAGCCCACACCCACTTGCACACACACTCACCAGCCCATACTCACATGCACACACACACACAGCTCACACTCACGCGCACACATGCGCCCACACTCACATGCACACACCAGCCCACTCACTTGCACACACACTCACCAGCCCACACTGTGTGTGCACACACCACACTCACTAGGCCACACACATAGGTGCACATACACACTCACTTGCACACGTGCACACACACAGCTGCAAAGCCCAGCCTGCTCCTGTGGGACCCTCACAAGCCCCTCTCTGTGCCCAGAGTGTGCACAGCAGCAGAGACGCCGGGACCCCCCAGACTCCAGGCCTGCCCTCGCTCGACCTCCTTCTGACCAGCTTCCCCTCCCCCGCTCCCCGTCTGCAGGCCATGAGGGTGCCGGGCTGGGAGTGAAGTGAAAACGGGGCATGCCGAGCTGGTTGGCAGAAAGCACAGAGGTGGCTGAGGGGAGGGGGGAGGGGCAGTCCTGGAGGGCGCACAGGGTAGGTGAGCTGCCAGGCCCCGCCCTCTGGGCCTCAGTTTCCCCTCCTCAGTCAGTAACCATCCTCGTCCCAGGGGTGGGGGTGGAGAGCTGGGAAGGGGGACACGGGGGCTGCATCGCATTTCCAGGCCTCGGAGGGAAGTGAAGGGGGAGCCGGGTACGGGTGGGGTGCGAGGCGGCGGCAGGGGGAGGAGGGGAAGTCAGGGCGCCCGGCCTGCGGGACGCCTGCGGGACTTTCCATGACGGCTGGACAGGGCCCGGGCGGGGCCGCGCTGTCGCTGGGAACAGTTTCCACAGCAGGTGGCTCCCGCCCGCCAGGCGGCTTGGGAAAGGAAGCGGACGACCCTGCCCCTCCTCTCCCGGGTGCTGCCCTGGACCCACGGAGGCAGTTTCCCAGGAGGAGACATCCCCCTCTGACACACAGATACTCGACATTCGTCACCTCTCCAGGGGGCAGCCTCGGCCGAGCCATTGCCCCGAGAAACGGCCGCCCAAGCAGGACACGTGGCCAGAGAGCAACAGAAGGACCAATTGCCCCTCGGGACGGGGGAGGAGTGGGGGGCTCGGCTGGGCTGGGGGTTAGGGGGCTCGGCTGGGATGAGGGGCAGTGGGGGGCTGGCTGGGACGGGGGGTTGGGAGGAGTGGGCGGGGGGTCTGGCTGGGACGGGGGCTCATGGGAAGGACAGCACCGCTGTCCCCACATGCTCCTCTGACACAGGTGTCCACTTGGCAGGGTCCGTGGGAGGAGTAAGGCCAGGGAGACCCGGTGCAGACGGGGCCCGGGGGCCTGCCTGGCCCGCACTTCACGATAAAGGCTTCCTGTGCTTCGCAAAAGCTCACCGACACGTCTAGAAACCTCAGCTTCCGTAGCATGGACATTCTTTAAGTGAATGAGATGACCTTTCCAACAGAAAGCTTAAAAGAAGACATCAGCCCTGGCCGGCAGCCCAGTGGTTAGAGCACCCGCCCGCAACCCGAAGCGTCCCAGGTTCGATTCTGGCTGCGGGCACATACCTGGGCTGTGGGGTCCCCGCCCCCATTGGGGCTCATGGAGGAGGCAACCCATGGATGGGTCTCTCTCACATCAAGGTTTCCCTTCCTCTCTCCTCTCTTCCCTTCAGCCTCCCTTCAGCTCTCCCTCAAACCAGCGGGAAGCATACCCTCCAGCGAGGAGGGTAGTAAAAACGATACACGAAAGAAGAAATGGAAATGGCTCATAATCCCACCCCAGCGGCCTCCTGCGGGCCTGGAAGGAAAGCGCCCGGGGAATGAGTGAACCCGGAAGACGGACACAGAAGCCGCCTCCCTGCTCCCCAGTGTGATTCCCAGGGGCCTCCGCGGGGTGGAGGGGAAGGACACGGCCCGTTACACGAACAGCCTCAATAGCGCCCCCGTCTCAGAACCACGAGGAAGAATAAACGCCTGACGTTTCCCCACCACGCGCCGGGGGGGCGGTTTGTGACCCAGGACAGCTGTGGGGTGCGGGCTGCCGGTGGCCTCGCTTTCCTAAGGGGAGGGCGGCCTTCGGGAAAAACCGCACGCGCCCGCCAGCACGGACGCGTGTGGGGTATCGCTGTGGAAAGCCGAAGCTCTCTATCGAGAGATCATTTCAGATGCATGTTCGAGCAAAAGCACCACGGAGACCTGACACCTTTCCCCCGGCTCCCACCAGGGGGAGCCACCCCGCACGTGCGGCCGCTCATCATCAGGATGCAGGGCGTTTCCATCTCCGCGGGGACCCCGCCGCCCGCCCGCCCGCGCAGCCACACCCGCTTCCCTCCCCGGCGGCTGTTGGGAAAAGAGCGGCTGTGGGCATGCGTGGGCGGGTTTCCGCGTGGGCTGGGGCTGAATGTCTTCACGAGAGGCGTGGACCGTGGCTTTCCCGTCGGTGCTGTCTTCATCTGCTCTGGGTATCGGGGCGCCACGAACCTCACAAAGGGAGCGGCAGGTGCTCCCTGCTCTTCTCCTTTCTGGAACAGACCAAGTGCAAGCGGTGCAACTCTTGACATTTGACAGGAGCCTTCAGCGAGAGACTCTGGGCTTGCAGAGTTTGGTTGGGGGAGGTTTTTTTTTTTTTTTTTTTAATAAAATATATTTTTATTGATTTCAGAGAGGAAGGGAGAGGGAGAGAGAGATAAGAAACATCAATGAGGAGAGAGAATCACGGATCGGCTGCCTCCTGCACGCCCCCTACTGGGGATCAAGCCAGCAACCCGGGCCTGTGCCCTTGACCAGGAATCGAACCTGGGACCCTTCAGTCGGCAGGCTGACGCTCTATCCACGGAACCACACCAGCTAGGGCTCGTTTGGGCGGGTTTTTAGATTACAAATTCCATTTCCTGAAGAGTAACATGGCCGTTCAGGTTACTTTTCGCATTGGAGGAGTGTGGTAGTTTGTGTTTTGGAGGAATTGGGGACTTATTCTTGCTGTCAGTAACCCGTGTCTTCTCTCTGTCCTTGTTAGTCTCGCCAGAAGAGTTGTCAGTGTTTTTTGTCTTTCCCAAGCTCTTGGTTTCGCTGATTGTCCTCTGCCGTTTTTCTGTTTTCAGCGTCACTGGTTTCTGTTATTTCATTATTTCTTTCCCCCTACGGGCTCTGGGCTTATTTCGCTCTTCTTTTTCCAAGTTCTTGAGGTGGGAGCTTAGAATACTGACTTGAGACTTTTCCTCTTTTCTCATGTTAAGTAATGTAGCGCTACGAATCTGCCTCTCAGCACTGCTTTAACTGCACCCCGCATCTTTTGCTACTTTGTATTTCATTTTTTAAAGATCTAAACAAACTTGCTTCCTTCTTTTCTGAGTCATCGAATGCTGCAGTCCAATCTCCGTTAGGCCTCCTCTTTGCCACACCGTTGGAGTCAGTTGGCAGAGTCGGGACAAACGAGGCAGCAGCTTACACACCCGGGGCTGCATGACAAGGGTGGTGGGGGTAGCTAGTGGGGACTGAGGGCAAGTGAGGGTGGTAGCTGTGTGAGGCAGCGGCCTGGAGGGGTTAGGAGACGGTTTAAATCAGGATGACTGAGAAAAGAAATAACTGTACTGAGAGTG
The DNA here is from genome assembly GCA_026230045.1 of Corynorhinus townsendii. NCBI lineage: Eukaryota > Metazoa > Chordata > Mammalia > Chiroptera > Vespertilionidae > Corynorhinus > Corynorhinus townsendii. Next base: position 218,016,147 of record JAPDVU010000003.1, read on the forward strand.
GTAGACATGTTAACGATGAGGGAGCATCACTGAGCGGCTGCCTCGTGCACAACCCTTACTGGGGATTGCATCCACAACCGGGGCACCTGCCCTGACCGGGAACCGAACCGTGACCTCCTGGTTCACGGGTCACCGTCCCACCCCTGAGCAACACCGGCCGGGCGGAACGTGCTTTTTTATCCATGGACAACGCCCTCAGGCACCTCTCAGCCGGGCGCGCAGAGCTGTCACTGCGGCGTGACACTCCACTCCAAGGACGACCCCGTGCTCTGCTCGGCACGTCTGGATTGGTTCCGGAAGTCAGACCCTGTGAGAGAACCACGCGCCCACTGTCACCTAAACATGACGCTGACAGGCCCTGGCTGGGGAGCTCCGCTGGTGGGAGTGTCGCCCCCACACGCCAAGGTTGCGGGCTCCATCCCCAGGCAGGGCACATACGAGAAGCCACCAGCGACGCATGAGTAAACGAGGCGACACAGCGCCGTGACAGCGCCTCCATTCTCGCCGGTTTAGGAGAAAGTACAATCCTGCGTCTCGCTCAGTCACGTCCCACCTTTCGGAACACAGGCCGCAGGCCAGGCTTTTGGGGGGAGGGCGGGCAGGGGCTCTAAGACAACCAGAACAACGCCACCCAGACATCCCGGACCCGCCGTGTCGGGGGAGGGGAGGGACCGGCAAGGTGGCGCCACAGGACAATCTCTTAAAAGAGCCCTGGTGACGGCCATACCCAAGTTCCAGGCGTAAGAAGTCTCCCCGGATCCCCGACAGACTGCCACCGGCACACGCACACGCCTGCAAGGGGCGGGGGGTGAGTGGGGGGGTGCTCACCCGCCTTTCACAAAAGCCTCGGGAAACGCACAGCTGTGACGTGGGGATGGTCCCAAACCCTCCCCGCGAGCCCCAACCTCCGGGGAGCGTGTGGGCGGGGCTCCGCGGCTCCCTCCAGGCCAGAGCTCAATGTGTTCGTGGAAGGCGCCTGCCTGTGAAAACGCCTCCCCAGACACACGCCTCCCCAGACACACGCCGACCCCAGCGCGCCCTCAGCACCTCGGGAGGCCACGCTCACGACAGACCTTCCCTCTACGACGCCACCAGTGGAGGAAGCCGGCCACGGCCCTGCTCCCGCGGGCACGGCCCTGACCTGGGGCCCCTGTCCTCGGGCTTCAGCCTGGCTTTGGCCCACGGGAGCCCAACAGCAGACCAGAGGGCGGGCGGGCGGGCGGAGCAGCCAGGAGGGGCCAGGCGGCTGTGTCCCTCCGCGGATGGTCGGGGCTCCTCTCCACGACCCCCCTTTCTGGGTTCCGCTCGGCCCTCTCCCCAGGCCTCGGGACTAAGGGCGGTCACAGGCCAGGTCCCATGACCCCCCCTCTGGTAATCAGCCCTCCTGGGCACCTCCTGTTTAGGGTTCCCTCTGTTTCCTGTGGGGACCCTGACGGAGAAAAGAGCCCAGGCGGGCTCCCAGGACAAATTAGGGGTCCGAGGGCCCCCAGAGAATTCCCACCCAGGAAGCGCTGAAATGAACCCCATCTCAGAGAAACAGGGTTCAGGGGCGTGCCTGAAGTGGCGCTGAGGGGTGTCGGGGCCGCTGGCGTCTCTGCCCTCATGGCGCTGCTGTGGCCAATTATTCAGATACGTTATCTGGAATGGCTCAGGGGTTGAGCAATGACCTCTGAACCAGGAGGTCAGGGTTCGATTCCAAGTCAGGGCCCGTGCCCAGGTTGCGGGCTGGATCCCCAGTGTGGGGCGTGCAGGAGGCAGCCGATCGACGATGCTTTCTCATAATTGATGTTTCTATCTCCCTCTCCCTTCCTTTCTGAAATCAACAACAAAAAAGCAACCAGCTAGGGTGGGCATGGAGGGCACAGCCGCTGCCCGGCGAGGGGGTCACCCCACCACGACCTGCCACAGCCAGCCCAGGGTGGGCTGCTGGTGGGCCAGAGCCGGGTGCATGACCCGAGTGCAGGGCGGCTGCCCCTTACGAACCATTCCCAGCCGCCTTTCCTGCTCATCCCAGCGGCCTCCTGGTTGCGGCCGGCAGTGCCCCTGTCCCCCAAGTATGCCCCCAAGCCCGCCCAGCCCCACCACGGGGCTGCAGGAGCCAGGAGCCACGGCCCAGAGGCAGAGGCCCCGATCTGAGCATTGCGTGTGGGGTTTCACGTGGAGCTGCGGGTGGGGCTTGGCGTGCCAGAGGCCGCGGCACACGGAGCAGGTTTCCTGGTTTCCTCCATGGAACAGCCGCAGGCGACAGGAAATGGCTGGGCTCTGGGGTAAGGCTGAGCTGGCTGACAGGGTGGGGCTGGCGGGATCAGGGACCACCACCTGCCTGTCCTCGCGGGTGGGCGGGGGCCCTCCTTCCTCCGGACGTCCCAGGCTCCCTGGTGCTCCTGGGGGGGTCGCTGCGAGCAGGCGGTCCCGGCAGCGTGCCAGGTGCAGAGTGACGGGCCATGGGAGAAGACCTCGCAGGGCGAGCCAGCCAGGGCTGCTGCCCCTGCTCAGCTGTGACGCTGTGGCTTCTGCCATCACAGAAGCTTCCAGAATGTGCCCCCTCCGGGAGACGGGCTCCCACAGGGACGGGAGGGTGCACGCGGTCACGTGCTTCCTGTTTCCCTGACACGGAGCAAGGGCCCCAGGGTCACCCGGCCCATCCCCACTGGCCTGCCCCCTGCCGGGCGCACCGCCCCTCTCCCCCCGGAAGCACACACCTCGGGGACCGCTGACCCCCGGTGCCCAGCTCCTGCCAACGGGAGGGGCCGGAGACCGGGGCGGCCCAGAGGTGAGCACAGGCCACAAGAGTGGGGGGGCTGGGGGGCGTTCTCGCGAGGTGGCGACGGCCGGCCCTGGAGCAGTGAGCGGGCGGTGAGAGCGCCCCCCTTTCTACTCAAGGGCGCGCACCGCGTCGCGACAAAAACCTGGATGTGTTTGGGCCACAGAACCCAACTGCCTCCACCCAGGAGCCCCGGAGGGCAGATGGGGTGGGTGCTCCGTGCAGCCCCTGCACCAGGCGCATCCCCGTGAGCAGCAGGTGGGAGCACCTCACACTGGACAAGAAGTGTCCCAAACGGCCAGGGGTCACCAGGTCAGGTGGAGACGTGGAGACCACGGACATCTCCGTCTGCGGGGTCCGCTGTTGCATCGACTCAGCCACTGCACCCCACGCCCTTCCTCTCCTCGCTCGCACATCCCTCCGCGTGCCATCCGGGCACGACCAAGGCCACCCCCGGCCACCCCCAGACAGCAGTAACGGGCAGCGGGCCACGGGGCCGCAGGAGCCACACCCCTCCCAGGCGCTGGGAACCTCCTCCCCTTCGTCCTCAGGCTCCACCCCGAGTCACCGCAGACGGGCACCCCCCAACTGCTCCACCCCCATGGCAAGTAAGGCCCAGAGACCCACATGCGGGCCATGCGGGCGGCTCCCGCCCACGGGCTGGGGGACGTTGGACAAAAACTGGTCGCCGTGGGGGTGCCTGGGAAGTGACCCCAGCAGGACGGGTGTGAAGGGCAGCCCCGGAAGGCAGAGGGTCAGCGGTGACAGGCTGGGCGAGGACAGGGAGGACCGGAGGCCCATGGGGGGGGGGGGGCAGTCACTGGCGTGTCACACGCCTGAAAGGAACAAGCCCCCGCACCCCCGTCCACGTCTGCTTCTCAGAGGGAGGCCGCTCGCCGCCAGCCAGGCTCAGCCCAGCCCGGGAACGCCTGGGCCGGGGACAGGCCAGCGCAGACCGGGCGGGGGAGGGGGGGCACTGGCGGGCAGAGCCGCGCATTTCGACGCAAAAACCAACAACGCGTTTCCTTGCCAGCCAGGAACCAGCGAGATAAAGTGAGACCAGCAACGCCCGCCCCATCCCAGCCTGAGGCCCTCCGACCCCGGGCGACACACGGCCAACGGGACGTCGGTGCCAGCTCTGAATGGCCAGCACAGCAACCTCCAGGGACGGCGCGGCCGAGGTGGCGGCAGGGAATGAGCCTTCCCAAGCCCTTCCCTGTGAGGGGTGATGGCTGCTCCCTGTGTCTCACCGCCCCCCTCAGAGCTCCGGCGGCGGGGGGGGGGGGTGGGGGGTGGGGAGAGGGGGGCGGGGGAGGGGGGATCTTGCCCAGCATGGGGCTTGGTGCAGTCACACGGACCCTCAACCAGCACGTGTTTTTACTATTTCAGGGTAAATTGTCTTGGACGGGCAAGCTGCTGGGCCCGGCGGGGACGCGTGGGGCCTGGCGTGGGGCCCGCGGGAATGGTGTGGGGCCGGCGGGGAATGGTGTGGGCCCGGCGGGGAATGGTGTGGGCCCGGCGGGGACGGCGTGGGGCCTGGCGTGGGGCCCGCGGGAATGGTGTGGGGCCCGCGGGAACGGCGTGGGGAACGGTGTGGGGCCTCGCGTGGGGCCTGGCGGGAACGGCATGGGGCCCGCGGGAACGGTGTGGGGCCCGGCGTGGGGCCCGGCAGGAATGGTGTGGGGCCCGCGGGAACGGCGTGGGGCCCGGCAGGAATGGTGTGGGGCCCGCGGGAACGGCGTGGGGAACGGCGTGGGGCCGCCTACCTTGTTATAATACTGCACCTGCACCACGTGCCACTGCCCGTCACTCACGCCCCCAGGCACCTGCGGGGCCACGGTGGTCGTGGTCTCACCTGGGGAGAAAAACCAGGTCAGCGGCCACGGAGGCTGAAGTCCTCCCGAGGGTCCGGTTACGGGATCTCTCCTAACGACCGGGACACGGCGTCTCCGGCTGGTGGACGTCTCCCATCCACACGTCCGTCCCCCCTCAGTGAGCCCCGGTCTGGGAAGCGGCGCTGCGTCTGCGGCGTTCCCACGTAAGTAACGCCGCAGCGGGCCGCGGGCCTGGCTCAGCGGCTGAGCGTGGACCTCGGAACCCGGGGGTCACGGTCCACTCCCCGTCCGGGCGCAGGCCCGGGTTGCAGGCGGGATCCCCAGGGTGAGGCCTGCAGGAGGCGGCCGATCGATGCTTCTCTCTCACCATCGACGTCTCCGTCGCCCTCTCCCGTCCTCTCTGACATCCGTAAAGACATTTAAAACTTCAACGCTGCAGCGAACCTCTCTGTGGCCTGGATCCTGGCTCGGGGCGGACCGGACCCGGAACCAGGTCGGGGGCACCCGGAGGCTGCGAGGCGAGGGGGCTCCCCGCGGGGGCCTACCTGCCGAGAAGGTGAGCTGCACCTGCTCGCCCACCACCTCCAGGGCGATGAAGTCGTGCTTCTCGTTGAAGCGGCCATTGTAGAGCAGCAGGCCGTTCCTCTCCCGGGTGGCGAACCTGCGGGCCAAGCGGGGCAGGTCACGCGAGGGCTGAGCCCCGGCAGCAGGGGGCCGGCCAGGGAGGGCGCGGCCAGGCCGCCTGTGCCGTGCTCATCACCAGCTGCCGGCCCACAGGACCTACGAGAGCAACGCTCTCTCCGGGAGGAGGAGCCGACGCCACGGGGCCTGGCCAGCAGCCTGCGTACCGAGGAGAGGCCGCACCTGCACAGCGTCCCGCAGGATGGCGCCCCCCGGTGCCCACTGGCCATGTGGGGCAGAGAGCAGGCAGGGCGCTGTCTGCCACGCAAGTGGGTCTCCCCCAAGCATGCGAGGCACAGGCTCCCCCCCCACCCCCCGGCCCGGCCCCGTCTCCACTGCCGTCCAATGCGACGTCCCGACTCGTCTTAGCGAACGGTGCCCCCCACCCATCCGCCGCTCACGTCACGCGTGGTCTTTCTAAAATGTTCCTTCTCTGTGTGTTCATAAGGACGCAGGGTCCCTAAGGGGGGAGAGTGCGATTCGCTCACTGCTGTGCCCCGGAGCCCACACAGGGTCTGGTCCCCAGAGGGCTGGTTAGCGGGAGCTGGGCAAACGACTCGGGAGAACGGACAGACCTGCCGGACCTGCCGCTTCAAGAGAAAACCCCTCACTTGGACAAGGCAGCCATTCAGGAGCCTCCTCCCACCCAGGGTGCGGCGGGAGCCCCCCATCAGACCCGCGGGTCCCTGACAGAGGGGGTCGGGGGGCTCAGACCCAGGGAGTCGCCACACCCTCCCTTCGCCCAGGTGGCGGGGGGCGGGGGGGCTGTTTCCTGAAGGAGCTGCGTCCCCGAGGGAGACTGCGCGGAGAAGGGCCTGCGTCCACCAGGCTGGTCGCTCCTCTGCGCCCCGCCCCTGCCCGCCCCCCCCCCCCCCTCCAGGGTCTGGAAAAGCCATCGCTCCCGGCCAGCCAGGCTGGGAACCCATGTAGCAGGCAGAGCTGACGTCGAACGAGAGGGACAACACCCGCTCAGCGAAGTGGGGGCTCTGGGTACGGGGAGAGCCGGCAGGAAAGGGGGTGATCTAAGACTGGGACTAACTGGACGCCAGGCCTGTTCCCCGGGACCTGCGACGTGCTGGGCCCCCCAGCTCTCTGGGGGTCTCACGGTGCAGGTTTCTCCACGGACCCCTGGGAGGAGCTGCTCTGTGGAGGGCCCTACACGGAGGGCACCTCCGGGCAGCTCTGTCCACGCTGGAGGCGAGGGCTCATGAAGGGGCCCGGGGCCCAGGGGCGGGTCTCGGGGGGGCGAGCAAGAGGGAGGGCGAGAAACAGAGAGGAGGCCTGGGAGGGGAGGGGCAGGAGAGAACAAAGCCGGGCAGGGTGGGGGAGGCAGCTGCTGGAGCTGCCGCTCAGAGAGGAGGCACTTGGCAAACAGGACGTGGAAAGAGCAGAAGCAGCAGAGAGTAACGGCCCGCCCGGAACCGAAGCCGCGCCCGTGCCCCCCCCCGCCCACCTTTCCCACGGTGCCCGCAGCCCCGCCCCCAGCGACCACATCCCAAAGCACTGCTGTTCTGTCCAAATACGGTGATTCTGCTTTTGAGGTCATTCCCTACAAAATGCTGATGTGCCCGACGGGCGAGGCTCAGAGGCGGAGTGTCAACCTGGGAACCAGGTGGTCAGGGTTCGATTCCCGGTCGGGGCACAGGCCCGGGGTTGCGGGCTCGATCGCCAGAGTGGGGCGTGCAGGAGGCCGACGGTCCACGGTTCTCTCTCATCATGGATGTCTCTCTCTCTCTCTCTCTGTCTCTCTCTCTCTCGCTCTCCCTTCCTCTCTGACGTCAGTAAAAATATTTTTAAAGAAACAAAACTGACTTTACGATGGCCCTGACGTCCCAGCCATCATGTGTCCTGGACGTTGTCCACAACTTGCCGTCAAGTGGACAGAACACGTCGCGTGGCCGTGCGGGCTCACGTTTTCCTTCGAGTCACTCTGACCCTGCAGCTAGCGGCCTTCCTTGTCTGTTTCCGGCAGGCTCGCCCTCGGCCTGCCCGCCTCTGGCCCCGGGGCTTCTGGCCGGCACCTTTCCGGTGGGACGGCCCAGCCTGGATGCCTGGGGTGTTGGGAACAGGACGGTGCGCCCCTGGGGAGCTGCAGGCCAGCTGGAGGACAGCGTGGACAGAAGGACAGACGGCCGGACCTCGGCATGGTGACAGGACAGGCACGGCTCTCCCTCCGGGCGCCTACCGCGGAACCGCAGGCAGGGACCCATGTGGTCACTTAAATAAAGGTTCCAGAAGGGCGGGCCTCGGCCTCCCACACGTCAGCGCAGTCCGGTAAGGCGGCCACCAGGACGAAGGGCAGGCCCCGGAGGCCTGGAGGGACTGCCGTGCTGGACAGCGCCCGCGAGGACAGGCCCAGAGAGAGCAGGTTGGAGCCACAGGAAACCTGCCGACGGGCCAAGCCCCCACGGCACCCGTGTGCCCGCCAGGACTCTGCAGGCGGCCAGGGAGGAGGGTGGCCTGGCCCGCAAGCCGGGACGGCAGAGGCAGGAGGCGGTAGGCAAGCGACCGTCACCAGGCCGTCCGCAGGGCTGGAATGCAGCGTGGCCTGGCCGGGGTCAGGGGGGCTTCCTGAAGGAAGCAGTGGGGGGAGGGGGAGGGGGAGGAAATAGCCTTGCGAGGCTGCACAGATCCAGAGAACACAGGTGGTGAGGCGGCTCTGTCCCGGGACGCAGGGTGCCAGGGTCAGGGGTCAGGGATCAGACCACAGAGGGCCTCATGCACCTTAAAAGGTTGGGCTTTGCCCCGCTGGTGTGGCTCAGTGGTTGAGTATCGACCTATGAACTTGGAGGTCAGGGTTCCATTCCTGGTCAGGGCACGTGCCCGGGGTTGCTGGCTCCATCCCCAGTGTGGGGTGTGCAGGAGGCAGCCGGTCCATGATTCTCTCTCATCACTGACGTTTCTATCTCTCTCCTTCTCCCTTCCTCTCTGAAATAAGTTTTTTTAAAAATTTATATTTTTAAAGAAGAAGTTTGGGCTGTCCCCCAGGCCCGGCAGGAGTGTGGACAGGGACCGACCTCTCCGGCTGAGAGCAGAGCCTGACACACCAGGGGTCACCAGGCAGAGAGGACGGCGGGAGGGCCCAGGTGCTGGGCGTGGGAAGGAGCAAAGGGGCTGGATGTGGGAGCCATGAGGTCGAGGGGTTCACGGGAGGGGCAGGGGCGGGACAAAGGTGGCACTGCCACCCCGGCTCATCTGCAGATGGGGTTCGAGTGGCAGAGACGGACACGGGGCCCCTCCAGGGTCTGCGGAGTGTGGGGCACATGGGGATGTCCACAGGGAGACCCACGGGCCAGGGCAGGGTGTTTTGGCTCCCCTAGCCCTGCAGACACGGGCCCACTGGGCCCGACGGTGCAGCCCACCCCGTCTCCTCGGCCAACTCTGAGCTCCGTCTGCACCGTCGGGAGCAGCTCCTCCTGGCACGGACGTCGAGGGTCTCTCCTGCTCGAGGTTAGGACCCCCAGGGACATTTCTGACTCACCCCGTGGCCCAGACACCCCTCACGTGGCAGACACCCTGTAACCACGCACTGGGCGGACTGACCGCGCAAGCCGTGGCCCTTGAGCACGCGCTCTGCCCGGTCCCCCAGGAGGCCACCCATATGTCCCGAGTCAGCCCACACGCTTGGATTCGTTGGGTTTCGGGGTGATGGTGGCGCACCCCGCCTCGCACCCAGAGGCCCAGGCCCCGCTCGCTGACTATGCGCACCGGCATTCTATGGGGCCTGCTGGACTCCGAGGAGCCGAGCCTGCTCCATCCAGCCTGGGATGCCCAGAGGACAGCAGCGAGGAGAGCCGGGTTCAGGGGCCCGCCCAGAGGACACAGGACACAGCGTTCCACCCCAAGACCGTGTCCCCCGAGGGGCCCGGCACACCGTGGCACAAACAACCGAATATAAACCCACCTGCTCGCTGTGTGAAACCTGACGGGAATCTTTAAAACGGGAACGAGATTCGTACATGTCACATCAAATCTGAACCCTCTGGGGGACACGCCAGGGAGCACAGCGCACAGTGGGCCTGCATCCTCGTGTGGCCGTTAGGGAGCCAGTGAAGGGGGCGGGCGGCCCCCGTTCCCCAGCACGTGGGCGGCCAAGTAAGAAGCCACGCTGGGTCCCCCGATGCCGAGCCCGCGGGTCCCTGCTCCCTCCACCCTGGGCCACCGGGATGCCAGGGGCCCGAGCACAGCCAGCGAGCAGGACCAGAACCGCCAGGGCCACTTCCCAAGGGCGACCAGGCAGCCTCCCGGGGCCGTGCCTGCCTCCCCAGGAACTGCTAGTTTGAACCAGGAGACCCGCATTTTCAATTTCCTGGGGCCCTAAAATGAAGCAGTCAGCCCTCCAGGCAGTGCTGGGCCCCGCGACTATCGGGGCAGTGGGAGGGGAGGAGGGCATGTCCTATGGGGGGGGCATGTCCTGTGGGGGGGGCCATGTCCTGTGGGGGGGCCATGTCCTAGGGGGGGCATGTCCTGTGGGGGGGGCCATGTCCTGGAGGGGGCATGTCCTGTGGGGGGGGGAAGGGGGAACACATCCTGCAGGGGCCATGTCCTGTGCGGGGCCATGTCCCGTGGGGGGGCCACGTCCCGTGGGGGGCCACGTCCCGTGGGGGGGTCCATGTCCCGTGGGGGCCCACGTCCCGTGGGGGGCCACGTCCCGTGGGGGGCCACGTCCCATGGGGGGGTCCATGTCCCGTGGGGGGCCATGTCCCGTGGGGGGGGGCCATGTCCTGTGCGGGGCCATGTCCCATGGGGGGGCCACGTCCCGTGGGGGGCCATGTCCCGTGGGGGGCCACGTCCCGTGGAGGGGTCCATGTCCCGTGGGGGGGCCATGTCCCGTGGGGGGCCCACGTCCGGCGGGGACACTCACGTGAGCGAGACGCTGAAGTGGAAGCGCTGCCGGAGGCCCCGGAAGGTGACGAAGGACCGGGGCGGGAAGCGGCGGGCGGTCACCTCGCAGTAGGGCCTCTCGAAGCCGCCGGGCGGGCACACGCAGTGGAAGCCGCCGATGAGCAGGTTCACGCAGGTGCCGCCGTTCTTGCACACGCCGTGGGCGCAGCGGCCCGAGCGGACGTTCACCTCGCAGTGGTCACCTGCGGACGGGACGGGGGACAGGGGTCACACGGCCGCCCAAGGAAGGAGCGCGCCTCCCACCCAGGCCCACCCAGGCCCGGAAACACGGCCACGCGTCCTGCAGCCGGGAGAGCCACGGCGGCCGGGGGCAGAGCCGGGTCGGCGGCCGTTCCTGTGCCCTTCTCCTCGGAAGCACGGCCCCAGCTCCGTGCGGGACGACGTAAGGATGGGGCCCGCGGGTTCCCATAAGCACCCCGGGGTGTGTGAGGGAGCTGGGTCACAGGCCCTGGCCCGGCCCGCTGAGGCCCCCGCGCTCGGCCGGGCAGGGAAATGAGCACTGACCCTTCTCGGCATCGATCCGCTCTGGACACCCACTGGCTGGGCCGCTCTCTTCCCAGAAAATTGCCGAGAAATAACGAGGATCCTGAGGGCCGTGCCCCTCCCCACAGCGTGCCCGCGGCAACAGGAGCGCATCACACTGTGCCCGGGCCCCTCCCACCGCCCACTGGGCCGCCCCTTGCCCTCCCACTGAATTCCAATTTTTTTCAATATATTTGTATTGATTTCAGAGAGGAAAGCGGGGGGCGGGGGGGAGAGAGAGAAACATCCATGATGAGAGAGAATCATGGATCGGCTGCCTCCTGCACGCCCCCCACCGGGGATCGAACCCACAACCGGGGCCTGTGCCCTGACGGGGATTGAACGGTGACCTCCTAGTTCACAGGTCGATGCTCAGCCCCTGAGCCACGCCGGCCAGGCCCAATTGGTTTGCATCACATCTGCTTCTCCCACCAGCCAGGGAGCTCCCCCGGGGCAGGCATCACTGGAGCCTAGTCCCTCCGTGACAGGAGGGTTCCGGAAGCTTCCCCAAGTTGACCGCCTCAGCCCCCAGGCCTGTCGGATCCAGAGCGTCCAGGACCTGGTCAGCTGTGAGGGTCCAAGTGCTCGCCAACGGGAGGTGGCAGCCAGCACCCACGGGCTCCGAGCTGGCCGCCGTGGCCACTGGCAGCCATCTGGCCGGGCGTCCCTGCTCTCCGGAAGGGAGGATGGCCCCACCCCACACAGGGTGGGCATCGCCAGCCCCTGGCCAACCTGCAGACTGTCAGAAGCTTCCGACACCCGGAAACTCACCAGCTCTCTAACATCCCTGGCCGACGAGTGATTTTTAAATGAATGCATTTCGAAACGAAAGCATTCCACCCACATATTAAAAAAACAAACAAAAGCACCGTGCCAACGCCGGGCCTGAGAGAGGGCGTCTGCCCGTCCCGCAGGGAGCGTCATGCGCGCTGGGTGCCCCGGTACGCGGCCGGCATCTGCCCGCCTGGCTCACGCCGGGTCTCAGAGAGCCTTCCTGTGAGCACACGGCCATCCTCTCCCTCTGCAATGGCCGCGTAGTGCTCCCCGAGGGCCCCATCAAACCGAAGCCACTGCTGCTGCCCTGCGGGACGCATGGGCGTGCGCACTGCTGACAGTTCTCTTTTCTTGCAAACTGGAGGCCTGGTGCACGACATTCGTGCCCGAGGGTGGTGGGGGGGGTGTCCCTCAGCCCGGCCTGCAGCCTCTCCAATCTGGGACCCCTCAGAGGATGTCCAATCCCTGTGGGCCTAAACCGGCCGTCAGACATCCCTCTCACAATCCGGGACCGCTGGCTCCTCACTGCTCGCCTGTCTGCCTGCCTGATTGCTCCTAACCACTCTGCCTGCCGGCCTGCTCGCCCCCAACTGCACGGCCCTTCTGGCCTGATCACCCCTAACATTCCCCCACCCCCCGTCAGCGTGCTCACCCCCAACAGCCCCCGCTGCCAGCCTGCTCGCCCCCAGCTGCCCCCCCCCGCCAGCCTAATCACCCCCAACTGCCCCCGCCGCCAGCCTAATCGCCCCAAGTGCCCCTCGCACTGGCCTTCTCACCCCCAACTGCCCCCCCCGCTGGCCTTATTGCCCCCAACTGCTCCCCCTTGCCAGCTTTACCACTCCTTACTGCCTCCCCTGCCGGCCTTCCCACCCCCAAATGCCCCCCCTTGCTGGCCTTATCGCCCCCAACTGCTCCCCGCCAGCCTGATCACCCCCAACTGCCCCGCCCCTCCTGGCTTGCTCACCCCTAACCACCTCTGCCGCGGCCCCACCACCGTGGCTTTGTCCGGAAGGATGTCCGGAAGGTCTCCTGGTCTAATGAGCATATTACCCTTTTATTGGTGTAGGTGGCTGTTCACCATCGTCCTGGTGAGCTCCAAGAAGACCTCCCTTGAGAACATTCCCAAAGGGCTGAGCCAAAGGACACACACGGCTCCCAGCTTGGTGTTCCCAAGCTGCTGCCCCCGAGATGCGCACACTCACACGCCTCGCCAGCACCGTGGCCAACCCGTGAGCTACTCTGCACGGATGACCGCTGCGTCCCACAGGTGTGTGTGCGTGTGTTCCCATGAGGCTTGGCGTCGCACTGGCAGCCCATTTCATTTCTGTGAACTGCCCCGTAGCTCCCGTGCTCATGGTGCTGACCGTCCGCCTCGCGTATTCAATCTCTACCTGCACTCACCCCCTCCACACACTCCCGGTCACACACGTGTACCAGTACATCCTGACGCACTCACTCACCCACACCCGCCCGCCCGCTCGCACCTTCGCACACACACTGGCCGGCGCTCCTGGCCTGTCCCCCGGGGAGCCTGCGGCCTCACGTTCTCGCTATCAACGCTAAACGCTCAGCTGACGGCGCGGCTGTCCTTCAGACACTTCAGGTTCTCTGATCTCGGCTGTGAGACATCCGTGACGTTCAGGAGTGTTTGCTCGGCATGTCGGGGGCCAAGTGTTCTGGAATAACCGAGCCACCGTGAAAGGACAGGGTGGGGCGTGCTCCCCCGACCGTGACGGCAAACAGAGGGAGGGAGCACAGCCCTGCCCGAGCCCCGCCCGGAACCCCTCCACCTGGGCTCTGATCCAGAGGGGCCCACGTTTACCCGGACTCACTCCCCTGTCATCCACCCTCGGAGCCTGGCTCACGTGGCCTCCACCATGTCCTTTATCTACAGGGTCACCCGCACCGCGGCCCAGAGCAAGGACCCGGGAGCCAGCTCTTCGCGTGAGAAGACCCGAGTTTGCCTTTGCCGCCGCGTCCCTGCTTCCAAACGCAGTTTTCTGGGGCCACGGGGGGACCTCGCTCCCCAGGCCGCCCCTGTGACCGGAGGGGGCTGACGGGGGGGGTGGGGGGAGGCCCATCCTGCCACAGCCACGCAGGGCCCCTGCTCCCACGCCTGCAGGTCCTCCCGCTGCCTCTACACCCCACTGCCCAGAGCAATGGGCTGAGCGCCCGCAGACCCTGCCACCTCGGGTCGGCAGCATGGGGCACCACGTCTCCTGGAGCTGCGCCCGTTTTAGCTACGAAGGTATTTATCTGCACCTCCAGTCGCAGGGTAGTGTGTCCTGGGCCGCTGCTCCAAGCACAGCGAACTGGTGGCTTCAAGCCACAGAAGCGAATTCTCTCCCAGTCTGCAGCCAGAGCCCAGCATCCAGGAGGGGGTGGGGCCCGGCTCCAGGGGCGGGTCCTTCCTGCCCCTCCCCGCCCCTGCGGACACCAGCACCCTTCGGCCCGTGGCTGCATCACTCTGCTGGGCCCTCACGCTGAATCTGGAACCACCCTCGCCTGTCTCTCAGGAGGTCACCGATCACTGGGTCATAGGATGGTCTCCTCTTGAGAGGCTTAACGAATCACGTCTGGAAAGACCCTGCTTTCCGAAGAGGTCACATTCTGAGGTTCTGCACACACACTTGGGGAGACATTGCTCAACCCACTACTGCAGCCCTCTGTGTCTGTCCGAAAAGTAAATCATGGGACGTGCTGGTGTCAGCAAGCTCTGTCAGCACCTGAGCCTGCGGGGCTGCGCACCGGATCTGGGGTCCCCACGCCCCATCACCCATCCGCTTCTCCCCTCGTTTCCTCCTCTGCAGCCCAGACCTCAAACCTGATCCTCCCCGCACCAAGCCTGCTCCCCGTGGGGACCCCACCTGGGGGAAGGCTCACCACCTGTCCAGGGTGGATTCCAGGAGAGCCCAGGGCCCAGCCCACTGCCCTTCCCCCACCGATGCCACCCAGAGCCCCAGGTCACCCACCTGCACCTGGGTTACCCCTCCATCGGCACCACCACAGCAACACCTCCTCAGGGGCCCTGCACCCCTGCCAGCTGCCCCCCGCCACCTTCCACACCCACTGGCTCGCCGGTACCCTGGGAGAGAGCTGGACAGGATGCTGCCCCGGCCAGGCCCTGGCTCAAGATGAAGCCCTCCGCCTCCGGGCCTGGCCCTCCGCCACCTGCCCAGCCCGTCCACACACACCCACTTTGCACGCGGGCCACAAGGTCAGCCGGGCAGTTGGGGACCCCACAGGCTAATGAGGGAGGCCCTGCACATGCTCACTAGGTCATCACCACCACCAATGACAGCCAGTGGGACCACCTCTCGGGCCGGCCTCCTGGCACCCCGGGCGGCTTCCCTGCCCTGGTGCTTCAGGACGCTTCTCCCGCCAGCCTCACGGGTCCAGGTGCCCAGGACAGACTGGGAGGAGCCCAGAATCGCCCCTCCACAGAGTGCCAGTCCCAGCTCCAGAGCCACGCAGGGGCCCAACTGTCCCTGGGCAGTGTCTCCCAGGCTCCGGGGCGGGGCATGGTCTGGCCTGGGCCAAGCCTGGATGATGGAGCACACAGTGAGCGCCTAATGAATGCCTTTGTTGGGCCTCGAGGGGCGCCGGGGAGCACCCAGCACCCAGCAGGCCCTCGCCAGCGCCTGGGAAATGAGGTCACACAGGCCAGGATTCCCCCAATTCCAAGCCAGTGATGAATGTGGGCAAAATTCTAACAGCGGCACAATGCATGCACTTGATGCCGAGCGGTGGGAATGTGCTGATGCAATAGATGAAGAATTCTGCAGCCCAACACACCCTTTTCAGAAAAGGCGGTGAGAACTCAGCGTTCGGGTTCCAGGTGAGCTGCGTCGGCCCAGCGCGTTCCTCTCCTCTGGTTCCAGAACCTTCCTTCAGGCCCGGGTGCCTGAGCAGGGTCTCCTGCAGAGTCCACGCTGGGGCTCCCCATGGCGCCCACCCCACTTTGGCTAAACTGTATTCTAACCCAAGCATGTTTTCCTTCAGTGTCCTACTTTAGGCGGCGCTAGCAAGTCCTAACAGCCAGCACGGGGGCAGGGAGGCGCCCATTTCCAGGGCGGGCACTACCCCCCCTCCTCCTCCACCTCCACCCCCCACCGCCACCCTCACTCCCACCACCATCTCGCCACGGCCAGGTTCAAGCTGCTGTTGGCGTCACTGAGCAGCGAGTTGGAAAGAGATGGGATACAGGAGTTCATTCTTTTTTCTTTTTTCAATGACTTCAGAGAGGACGGGAGCGGGGCAGATAGAAACATCAAGGATGAGAGAGGATCCTGGATCGGCTGCCTCCTGCACCCCCCACACGGGGGATCGAGCCCGTAACCCGGGCCTGTGCCCTGACCGGGAATTGAACCCTGACCTCCTGGTTCCTAGGTCCATGCTCAGCCGCGGAGCCACGCGGGCCGGGCTCGATGGTCCTTCTTAGCGCCGTCTGGCCTTAGGTAAATCGGGTCACGTCCGGGGCACCCGTGTCCGTAGCTGCTGTGCGGCTCTCAGCAGACACTCGTTTGAGGAAATACGTGTCCTCAGAGGTGTGTGCTGCCAGGGTTTAAAGCCACCTTTTCTAGGGATCCTCCGTTTCTAAACACACGTGGGCTTCCCTTCACGTCCCAGAATTCCGCTTGGAGGCAAAAGCCTGCCCAGAGTCATGCTCTCCCTGGAGGAAAACCCCCTGCAGCCCCACCCCCCACCCCGTTACGGCGGCCCGCCCCCCTCCCCCACGCCGGATCGGGTTCACCCGGGCAAGCCGATAGCCTCGCTGAATAATGCAGCCGCCCCACCCCTGGGGATGACAGACAGGCCTGCAAACACAGAGCCCCCACAGAAAATGCAACGCCCCCCCCCCCAAAAAAAAAAACACACCCACTCTCAACTACAAAACTGAAGCTCCCAGGAGCCAGGGCCCCAAGGCCTCCCAGCCCCCATCCCTGGCCGCCTGTCCAACACCCGGCTTGGCACGTGGGGGGGGGGGGGTGGCAAGGGGCCCTGCCTGACTGCCCGGGGACCCCAGGCCACAGCATCACGGCCGCAGACGCTCAGTCTTAGGAGCTGAGTCCCGTGGAGAAGACCCCGGCCCCAGGGCTAAGCCACGGCTCACCCGCGGGGCTCACCTGCTGGGAGCGCGGGGGCGCTATGGAGCTCGAGGCCGGGCCCCGCTGGGCGAGTGACCGACGAGCCTCCCAGCGCCCGTGCGGAAACTCGCACTTCCCCGCCTCAGACAGCAGGAAGCAGGCGGGCACAGCGTGGAAAACCGGCCGTGTGCTGTGTAAAACAAAAGAAGTCTTTAGAGACCAAGGAAGCGGGATGGAAGCGCAGGCTGGGGAGCCTCGGAGCTGGGCTTGCAGGAACGTGTGTGGGAGGGGGAGGCAGGGAAGGAGAGATGAGGGGTGCTGGGGGGGGCACAGCCAGGCGGAGCCCCCAGGCTAACAGAGCTGGACGGCCGGGGAGGGGCAGCGAGGCAGGGGAAGGCGTGCAGGTGTGACAAGTCATGTTTTCTGGCGAAGACCGTCGCCTCCCGGTCCTGAGAAACGGCTAAGGGCTTCGAACCAGAAACACTCGCCTTTCCGAGGGCGGCGCGCAGCAGCGAGGCGGCGAGCAGCCCGAAGCGCGGGTAGAAACAAAGCTCAGGACACGCAGGGCACGCAGGGCACGCAGGGCCGGGCTCCACCGGACGGCAACCTGAAGGCCAGCCTGTCCTCCCCCCCCCCCCCCCCCCCCCCGCCCCGCAGTGCCCAGCCTCTCCCCGAGGCGAAGCCTGGACGGGGTCTCCACCCAACAAAGACCCGGTCCCAGCGCACAGCGTGGCTCCTGCGCAGGCTCCCCAGCAGGGACACCGCAGGCCCCGGAGGGGCTGCGTCAGAGACGCCTGGACACTGACAACGCGCCGCCCACCCCCGTGCCCCAGGCCTCAGCGCCCCTCCCGCGCCCCCCGCCCCCCGGCCACGCACACAGCCTGGGACAGAGGCGTCTGAGCAAGCTCCGGGCCCGGCCTCAGTTTCCCCAGCTGGACGTCCCTCCCTGTTTCCTGCCCGGGAGAGAGGAGCTGCCTCGGCCAAGCTCTCGGCGGAGCACCTGCCTCCTGGGCCTTCACTGTGACCCCGGTTATGCCCTGCCTTCCGAGCCTGGCGGCCCCCCAGTCCAGGGGGGTGCTCCCCAGCCCCTCCCCCCCCCAGGCCCTCACACCTCTCCTCTCCCTTTGTTTGACTTTCTCGCCTCCTGGTGAGGGCTCTGCCCTGAGCCTCCTCCACCACCCAGGCCCCCCTGAACCCCCACCTGCACCGCCCCCGGCCCCTCCCTGCACCGCTTGTCCTGGGCTGGGCCTTCTCACGGTGACTTCATTCCTGTCTTTGGAGCAAATTCCCAGAACCCCAGACACACCCGTTTTTAAAAATAAAAATGAAAAATGCATCCAGCAGGGAAGAAAGAGAAGGTTCCGTGTATCTGCCGTGTGGCTGTTTGGACAGGAGTCAGCCACCCCGAGGCTGAACCCGAGCACCTGGGGAAGCCGTGCACGCGGCCTCCGGTGCGTAAAGCCCCGGCCCCGCCCCAAGCCCACCGGACCCTGCCTCCCCCGAAAGGGTGCCCCCACCCTCCTACCCCTCATGCACATAGGGCGGGGGGGTGGGGGGCAGGAAATAGCCCTGGAACACCGTCCCCGTCTTCCGACCCAGGAGGCTCTGGGTTCAGCTGGGCGGGAAAGACAGCCCGGGGCGGAGGAGAGCTGCCAGGTGCCCGGAGGCTCGCGGGCGGGCGGCCCCACCGCGTTATCGGTCGGGGGAACCATGCCAACCCTCACCCGGCAACGTGTCCAGACGCAGCCGGAATGCGCGCCAGCACCCCCATCATCCGCACGAGCAGCAGCCCAGCCTCCGGGTTCAAACCCCCTTCCTGCCGCGGGAGGCCAGCTCCTGGGGAGGAGCACGCAGGCACGCGTTCCTCACTCACACCCCTCCCTCCGCCCCAACCACAGCTCCGGCGCCAGGTCTGGCCCCCGGGCCCAGGCCCCGGCTCTGGAGAGCAACCAGGAGACACCTGTCCACCCACACCAGGGACGGGGCTCAGGGGGCGCTGACCGGACGTCTGGGGTTGCCCCACAGAGGTCCCCACTGTGCCTCCAGAGAAACATCAGGGATAGCCAGCCCCTGGGTGCCAATGGCCCAGGCCTCACTTACTCATTCCGCCCATGGACGCGTACGCAGTGCCAAGTGGGTGCCAGGCCCGGAGGGAGCCAGGGGTGTGGTCAGCAGGATGATGGAGCCCCCAGATGCCCACCCTCTCCCCCCGGGGGCCTGAGGACAGGTGACCCCACACTGTTGGGGTGCTTCCCACGCCTGCTCATTAGGGACCCTGGCCTGGGCGTGTTCTGGGTTGCTGGGCCCCGAGGTAGCGACCAGGATCCGCGGGAGAGGGAAGGGGCAAGAGGGTGCAGGCGCTGGGACCGTGCAAGCCGAGGATGAGTGAGGTGAGGATGGGGCTGCGAGCCAAGGCGTGCAGGTGGGTGCCTCCCGAGGCTGGAAGCAGAGAACCTCCCCAGCGCCTCCGGGAGGGACGGCAAGAGAGCAACTGTGCTGTTCACGCCCCTGCAGCCGCAGGACAGGGAGGAGGGGTGAACAGGTGTGCCCAGCCCTGCTCTCCTGGGCCCGTGGTCTGGCTCCGGCTGCAGAGCCAGCCGCCTTCCACACTGGATCCCGAGCGCCTGGCCGGCAACGGGGCCCGTCTCTCCTCCCACACGCAGGGGGCCGTCACCAGGAGTTTTTGACAGCACGAGGCATGTCTTTGGGCCTGGATGGTGTGGCTCAGTGGTTGAGCATTGACCCATGAACCAGGAAGTCAGGGTTCAATTCCTGGTCAGGGGTGCATGCCCGGGTTGTGGGCTCGATCCCCAGTGTGGGACGTGCAGGAGGCAGCCGATCCATGATCCTCTCACCACTGATGCTTTTATCTCTCTCCCTCTCCCTTCCCCTCACTCTCTGAAATCAGTAAGAATATTTTTTTAAAATAATAACCAACGGGACCCTAGGCCGGGAGGCCTCAGGGCCTCTGTGCGGCCCCAGAGGACTAGGACAGGAGCGCTCTCCTGAGACGGCCCCCCCTCCCGCGCCAGCCGTCTATGTCAGCAGCACAGGAAGCCGCCGAGCGCCAGGCCGGCTCGCTTACCGGGAGCGCGTAACGAGAGCCTGGCGATGACAGCGCCGCTTTCACCGGGAAGAAATGAGCTCAGTGATCTCCACGCAGGAGCGCGGGCTTCAAAGGGGAAGGAAGCGAGAGGGAGGGGACGGGGTGCCGGCCGCCAGCCCCCGCCGGCCTGTCTGCAGGGAAACGCGCGGGGTCACCGGAGTGCCCGCCCGAGACGTTCAGAGGGCCCGGCCCGCCGTTTCCGGGCAATCCCAGCGATGACACGCGGGCCGGGCCCTAGCCATTATTTTCCTAGGAATGACTCTCGTGATGAAAACAGAATTTGAGAACCTGGGGCGTTTTCAACAGGTCAACCCCTCCTGGGCAGGGATCCCGGGGCCCCCAGGTCCCTCGTGGCCGCAGCTTACCCTGGGCCTCTTGAACCCCGGCCTGCTGCTGTGGCCCATGAGGCAGGGCTGGGCTCCTTGACCGCATCAGACCCCAGCCTCGGCTTCCGCCCAATTGTGGGGTGCTGGAGGGGTCCCCCTGCCAGGTCCCCACTGACTTGTCTCGACCAGGCGATAGCACAGCAACCCTGGGCGGCCCACCGACAGGGCAGGGGCAGGTCTGCCGTGTGCGCTGGCCAGGCATACGGCAGGCGCCCCATGATGACTCACGAAGTGCGTGAGCGGCTGCACGCGGGCCGACTCCGCGAGGGTGGCGGGCCTTTTCTGGGGGGCGTGGGGCTACAGCACCTGGGCAGAGGCTGAGGCCAGCCCCAGGCCATGAAGCGGGAAGGAGAGGGAGGGACAGACACCCACCACATGGGGACCTCCTCGGAGCACGGTGCCACTAAGACTTGGGGGGCAGGGCGTCCAAGTCACCTGGGCAGAACCGGACCCCCTCCCATCCGACAACTCAGGAGGGAGGAAGGGGCCGGGGTCTCCTCTGCCTCCCTCCTCCCCCACCAGGAGCCGCCGTGCAGCCAGTTCAGAATTAGCACCCGGTGAGTGAGACGGGGCAGAGCCTTCCGGACCCGGGAGATGGACAGGACAGGACAGGACAGCTGGCCACCGCCAGGCAGGGAGGGAGGACATGGGGCAGGCAGTCAAGTGCCTCTGCCGCCGCTCGGCCGTTCCCACCTGCCGGTGACCGGGCTGGTGCAGAGGCAGCAAGCCGGGGCGCACACCCCTCCCGGGGCTGCACACGCCCTCCCCGGCGGCGTCTCCTCCTGCCCGGCTGCAGCGCCAGGCCCGCCGCCCCCCAGCGTCACCCTCTCTTCCTGCTCAGAAATGCCTGCTAATCCCGAGCCGCGCCTAAGCTTGGTAAACCCGGCCGTGCCTGCCCCGCACGCCCCGAGTGCACAGCTGTTTGTACCGAACACATAAGCCCCAGACAGCAGGCGCTCTGGCGTCCGGGGCGAACGCAGCCCCGCCCGGTCCCGAGACCGCTCTCCACAGACAGGCGGGGGGGGGGGGGGGGGCGGGTAGGGAGGGCCCGCAGCGTGTTCTGCCAGCGGCCATCACTATGCGCCAGTGCCCAGCCCAAAGCAGGAGCCGCCTTTCCTCGGGGCTTCTGGCGGGCTCTGCGGTTTCAAACGCCGCCTGGGCAGCCGCAGGAGCGACCCCCGCGTGCCTGAGTCAGGCGCCCGGAGCGGAGGGCGTGCTCCCGGCAGAGCGCGTGAGTCATCGCTACAGGGGCAACGAGGCGTGGAAGCAGCCATCTCCTTCCAGGCCCCGTGACTGGCGGCTCCCGCGGTCCACCCCGGTCACGCCGCTCCCACCTGGAAAGGACCGGGTGCCGGCCACCAGCCCAGCCGGCCTGCCTGCAGGGCGACGAAGGCTTTAGATGGGAAGCCCCTTCCCAGGAGCACCGAGGCTGCGGGAGTCTCCCAGGGGGGGCTCTGTGCTCACAGGAGGGTGACCGACGTCACGGGCCAACGGGGACCTCAGAGCTGGCGTCAGGAAGTCATCTCAAGGCTCACAGGGCCGACCCCCGGGCCAGCATCGGTCTGCCTCCCCAGGAGGAAGGCGGACAGAGGGAACCCCCAGAAACCGAAGCCCGTGGGGGCTGGGAGCCTTGGGCCAAGCACAGGTGCCCGGCCCCCGACGGCCCGCACCCACCCCCGCGCCCCCGGGACCACACCTACCCGTGAAGCCCTCCGGGCACTCGCAGCTGTAGCCGCCCTCGCGGCTGCGGCAGCGGCCGTGGGCGCCGCAGGGGCTGGAGTAGCAGAGGTCCACCTCGGTCTCGCAGTAGTCGCCCGTGAAGCCGGGCGGGCAGCGGCAGCGCAGCCCGTTGACGGGGTGGATGGGCCGGAAGAGCACGGAGGAGGAGGCGATGAAGGGCGCCGAGGAGTCGAAGCGCAGCACCGACACGCACTTCATGTAGTTCTCGCAGGGCTCGCGCAGGCAGATGTTGTCGTCGAAGGGCAGCACGCGCTGCGTGGACACGGCCGTCAGCAGCGTGCGGTTCAGGTAGATCTGCTCCTGCAGGTCCTCCGAGGCGAAGAAGCGGCCGCGGCCGCCGCCGGGCAGCAGGGCGGAGAAGGTCACGTTCAGGATGCGGGCGCTGACGTCCGTGTCGTTCTGCACGTTGAAGACGAAGACGCCGTCCTTGCTGGTGGACAGCACGGCGGCCACGCCCTCCACGAAGCGCGACAGCAGCGGCGACAGGAACTGCTCCTGTGACATGTTCTCCAGGCGGACGGTGATGCTGTTGGTCAGCATGTCGTCCGTGATGATGGTCACCCGCAGGGTGCAGAGCGCCGTGACGCTGTGGACGCCGTCTGCGGACACAAGGGGGCGGGTCACTCGATGCCTGCCCATGGTGCCCGGCCCCGCCGTGACCCCCGCCTCCCTCCACCCCCGGCGTCGGAACGCTCAACCCATCCACGACCCCTGGGGTCCGGCCCCTCGCTACCCCTGAAACCCGCAGCCCCCATGCTCTGCTCCAGACACGAGGGGACCCTGAGCCTCAGTTTCATGCCTCTGCACCAGTTCCAACCACCAGGACAGCCCTCCGATCCCACCCAGGCCCTGTGAAGGCTGCTCTCCCCTGCACCTCTGGGCCCTGCACCTCTGGGCCCCGCACAGGACACGCTCAGCGATGCGGCTCTAGACACGCGTGCGTGGGGCCGTGCACCTCAGCCACGCAGCGAACAAATCGCAGGGCAAGGTTCTTAGGGTTCTGAGACAGGAAAGGGCAGGACGTTGGGGGTACAGAGCTGAGCAGCCACCGGTCTGAGCCCAGCCTCAGAGGAGCTGTCCCAGGGCTGGTCCCAGGGGCTCCCGTGATGGAGATGGTGGTGGTGGTGGTGGTGGTGGTGGTGATGGTGATGGTGATGATGGTGATGGCCCCCGCCCCCCCCGCCTCCTAAGCCAACCTCGACGGTGCCGAGGGCCCCGAGAGAGCCGGGCAAAGCCACATCCTCTGACTCCCAGACTCAGTGCCCCCACAGCCTGATCCGCCCCCTTCCCCTCCCTCAACGTGGCTCCTTGCCCAGGCCCCCCCCCTCCACTTGCAGCACAAAACTGGTGCGAACAATAGGAAATGGAACCGCTCCAAAGTCACAGCACGCTCGGTGCTCTGTGTGGCCGTCCCAGCGAACCAGAGGGTCCGGCCGGTTCGGAGGAAACCGTGAGGCACCGGGACGCTCCCTGCGGGGAGCAAAGCCGCTCCCACCCCACACGGCTCCCACCCCACACGGCTCCCACCCCACACGGCTCCCACCCCACACCAGGCTCCTGGGGTGGTGCCGGCGCTCTGCCACCAGCTCATCTCGTCCCCCGAGGGCCCGGCGGTCTGTGTGACCTCGGCGCGGGGAGGGGGCTCGAGGACGGTATCAAAGCCAGGGGCCCACACAGCAAGGGCAGGACGTGGACAGCCCAGACCCGCCTGCAGCTCACACGCAAAGGGCCGGTGGTGACCACAGGTAAGAGACGAGAAAAGGGAATGAGGGCAAAGAAAATGGCAAGGCCCACGGGGCGGACAGACCTCCTTCCTCCCCACACGAGGGCCACTCCCCCGCCAAGGGGCTCCCTGGGATGTGGGCTGGATGCCCCAGTTTCCCTCCACTGAGGTCCTCGCACGGCCCCGCCGTCGTCCCGCGTGGCCCCGATGGCACCCAGAATCGGACCCACGCTGCTTGCCCCACCTCATGGTCCTACAGGGTCTGCCCTGTCACCTCCCCCCCACCCACCCCCTCCTCCTGCCCCAGGGCCTTTGCACGCCTGTCCTGTGCCGGCAGCTCTGCCCGCCTTGTCCCACGGCCATCCAGGTCTCAGCACGGGGCCTTCTTGCACACCCCTCACACTCAGCCACACCCCCTCTTTAGTCCCCCAACAGGCTTGGCTGCAGCCCGATTTTAGTCTTATTTGTTCCTATCTGTCACCCCCTCCCCCCGCGGGCCCAGGAGGACTGGGAACCTGCAGGTCTTGTTCCTGCCCGACGCGTCTCGTCCAGAACAGTTCCTGGCACTCGGAGCTGCTGGATAAACATTGGTGAGCGGGGAGGCGGCAAGGGGGCAGGGGAGGGCGGGGAGAATGAGGTTCCCGTGGCTTCTCTTTAACCCCGAGACTGACATTTGCACCAACAGCACCAAAGACTGACTTTTCCAGGTGAGCGGTTTTTCCTGGGTGTTTCTTTTCTTTTTTCTTTTCTGTGCAAAGGCCCATCCTACCAGCCCAGGACAGAGGATCGGTCTTGCTTGCTTCCTGGTGGCGGTTGTTATGAAACACACTTTAATCTTAAACCACACGAGGACGTGACCCGGCCCAAGACGGGAAGGTTTTTAAAAGGTGCTGCTTTTCAGCTCAAAGCCCAGTGGGTCCTGGGTGCTCCGGGCTACCCTGCCCACCAGGGCGGGGTGGGGCTCCGGTCCCAGGAGGGCACAGTGCATGGAACGCCCAGGAAGACACGCCGCGTGGCAGAGACACCGCTTCACCAGGAAAGAGCACTGGCTGTGAGCTCCCGGGAACGCGCTGGGGAACAAAGCAGGCACCTGTCAGTCACCACCGACGCCTCCCCACACCGTGGACGTTCCGGGCACCCAGCGCCTGGGAGACAATGGATCCGCTTCGTATGTGGCTTTCTGAGCCCCTGACCTGAGTCACAGTGGGGGAGACAGAATGGATGGCAGGGGGCGCGGCTGTGGGGCACTGACGGCGAACCCAGATAGGCCATGCACCCGCAGGGAGGGATGCATCTGCAGAAGGCTGTGCACCCGCGGGAGGCCGTGCACCCGCAGGAGGGATGCATCTGCAGAAGGCTGTGCACCCGCGGGAGGCCGTGCACCCGCAGGAGGCCACGCACCTGCAGAAGGCACAGGTGGTCACGCAGGGCGGCGCCTGTCTGGCCTCTGACTCTGGTGACAGGATACCCGTTGTCCACTACCACATCCCCCGTGGAGGGCCCAGCCCTGGGGCGCCGGGGGCAGAGGCCACATGGGGTCCTCAGGGAGCCAGGAGCCCGCAGGACAGGGGACGGAGCTGCATCTGCGAGATGCGGTGCCAGGACGCCCCGAGGAGGCCGCGGGAGGGGTCGCCCAGGAGGGCGGGAGCTCGCCACACAAGTGGAGGGAACACCTCGCTGCAGGCCTGGCGGGTCAGGGGTCAACAGGAGGCTGTGGCAGTGCCCGGGGCTCCGTGACAAAGCACCACAGTCTGGGTGTAGACATAATCCCATCGGACTGGAGGCCAGGAGCCCGAGGTCTGGGTGCCGGCAGGGATGGCTCCACCGGGGGCTCCGGTCCCGCCTCTCCCAGCGTCCGATGTCACCGCGATCCTCGTGTCCCTGGCTTGTCCCCACGTCCCTCCAATCGCTGCCTCGTCGTCATGTGGCCGCCCCCGTGTGTCCGTGTCCAAACTCCCCTCCATTAAAAGAACACCAGGTTGTTGGGCGAGGGCCCACCTGGGCCCAGCTGACTTCGTCTCAAAGCTGCGGTCACACCTGCACAGGTGCTGTCGCTAAACACCCCCCCACAAGGTTCCAGGTGGACGTGAGCTGGGCAGACGGGAGCGTGGGGGCCGGTGAGGGTCCTCAACGCTGCCCGTCTGCCAGGCTTTGGCGGGTGGACGCGGGAAAAGCACCCTCACGGTGTGACGTGGGCCTGTGCACGCCGGGCTGACAGCACTGCCCACAGTGGCTCTGCGCTAACGTCCTCCCTGGTGCTGCCCCCCAGGCCTGGCCACAGCCCGCCCTGGGCACCACTGCGGGCCCTTCACCGATGGAGACTCAGGCATAAAGAGGCTGACCCAGCTCTGGCCTGTGTGGCTCAGTGGATAGAGCATTGGCCTGTGGACTGAAGGGTCCCAGGTTCAATTCCAGTCAAGGGCACGTACCTCGGTCGCAGGCTCCTCCCCTGGTTGGGGCTCGTGCGGGAGGCAACCAATCGATGTGTTTCTCTCACATCCATGTTTCTCTGTTTTTCCCTTTCACTCTTCCTAAAAATCACCGGAGAAATATGCTAGGTGAGGATTTAAAAAATGAAATCCTATCTAATGAAGAGGGAATATGCTAATTGATCCTCATGCACTCACAAAGACGGTAGTGCCCACAGCCAATAAGGAGGGAATATGCTAATTGACTGCCACACCCTCAAAGATGGCGGCACCCAAAGCCACAAGATGGCAGCGCCCAGTCCCCTCAGTCCCCCAGCTGCCCAAGTCCAGGCCAAGGCGCAGGGAAGCCTCAGATGGCAGCTGCCCAGCCGCCCGAGGCTCAGGTAACCAGGGCCGGCTGAGGCTCGCGCTGCCGGCAGTGGCAGCAGCAGAGGTGTGATGGGGCATCGCTTTCCCCTGATCGCCAGGTCGCCTTCCGCCCCTGAGGGCTCCCGGACTGTGAGAGGGGGCAGCCCGGGCTGAGGGGCCCCCCACCCCCATCCAGCGCATGAATTTTCATGCACCGCGCCTCAAGTAAAATAAGTAAAAAATAAAGTAAGTAAAATAGCCCTAACCAGTTTGGCTCAGTGGATAGAGGACTGGCCTGTGGACTGAAGTATCCCAGGTTCAATTCCGGTCAAGGGCATGTACCTTGGTTGCGGGCACATCCACGGTAGGGAGTGTGGGCACAGCCACGATGCCAGGCCGCTGTGGCCGCATCCACAGGGCGACGTTGGCTGTCCGGCCAGTTTGGGACAAAGGCTGCACTCCGGTCACTTGTCCTGCCCCTCCCGAGGCCTCACCTGGGATGGCCCAGAGCAGGGGGCCTTGGAGTGGATTTGAGGGCAGACAGACACCAGGGCAGCCTGGCCTCTCTCCTTCATGGACCACAAAAGCTGAGCCTAGAACCCACGTCTCGGGATACGACACGAGCTCACTTCCCAGCGGGCACCTGGCCAGCGCGGTGCTGCGCGTGTGCTCCGTCGCGGAGGAGGGGCGCGGGGTGCGGCAGACCCCCAGCCGCTCACACTGGCTCTTGGCACTGCTCCCCTGGCCCTCAGCTTCCATCTCGGGCCAAGTTCCCCGAGGCAGAGAGCAAACGTGACGTGGATTTAAACGAGCTAGTGAGCGAGCGAGCCCTGCCTTCCTCTCAGCCAAAGGACACCCTCCAGCACAACCCTGTGGGTGTCCCCCAGCCCAGACACCTCCCAGCCCAGCCCGCCTGCTGGCCACCAGGCCTCTGACGTCGTCGCCACCTGGACAGTATGAGCAGCGGTGACCCTTGCCCCACCCAGGGAGGGGTCACGTGTCTGTGGGTACACATGCGTGTCATCTCCTCCCCGAGCCGGAGCTCGGCACAGGTCGCTGTTGGAGAGTGGGGATTTTTGAGCATGCTTACTACTCCCATTCCAGAGAGGCCCTGGACTATGCCCCAGATAGAGTGGTCAGTGCTGACACCAGGCCAGGCCTTGAGATACGGTCTCATGGCCCCTTCCCAGCACGAAGGCCTTCTTTCATAGATCACTGTCAGCTTTCTGAAGAACAGGATGACCCTGTGAATAACATGGTCGTCAATGGCATGATCCTGACGTTGCTTGGGAAAAACTGTTTTGTCTTAGGCTACTTGCTCTGCAAGAACAGGATGTGGTTAATGTGCTTAAAAGTGGTCCTGCACAAAGGGTCGGGGCTGCTCTCTGGACTCCCTGCGTGGAGACAGGCATAGCAGTCGCCGGCCAGCTGATAAAGGCTCCCTACATTTTAATTTGGTCTGGACTCCAGTGGTCGTTCACTTGCGTTTGCTCTACAACAGTCACCTGGGCGCTGGGCTCTGTCTCACCCTGGAAGCTCCATTTCTCCAACATCACAGGCTGGACTCATTTGACCCTCGACCCCCACGCTCGCCAGCGGTGCCTCTAAAGCTGTCTCTGGGAGCCATTGGAGACAAAGCCCCGAGCCTCCCGTGCCTTAGTCTCCTCACCAGCTAACCCAGGACGCCGGGACTCCGGCCCCGAGTCCGAAGGGGACACAGCTTGCAGGGGTCCTCCCTCCTGCTTCCCCTCCGGCCCAGGGAGGGGCCGAGCAGGGTCTGCTGCCTGGCGACAGGGATGTGGGCCCAGTGAGGCTCGGGGTCCCAGCAGGCCCGGCAGCCTCCGTTCACCCAGCGCTTCACACAGGCTCCCAGAGACATAATGATTAACTTCAGAGGCTTAATGGGAGAGGGAGCCGCAGGGTATCTAATACCAGCCATTTGTAGCCGTGTAAGAGCAAACGCTCACAACAAAGGCGCTGGGACTGCCCCAGGGGCTGCTTCCTTCGTCTCCAGGTGAGTAAACACAACTGCACACCCACTGAGCACCCACC
Source organism: Corynorhinus townsendii (assembly GCA_026230045.1). NCBI lineage: Eukaryota > Metazoa > Chordata > Mammalia > Chiroptera > Vespertilionidae > Corynorhinus > Corynorhinus townsendii. The sequence continues at coordinate 218,044,499 of JAPDVU010000003.1, forward strand.
CACTCAGCACCCAGCACCCACCGAGCACCCACCCACCCAGCACCCAGCCATTAACCCAGCTATCACCTACCCAGCACCCACCCACCGGCTGCAGGGGAAATCTGGCCATTCAGGCTGCCAAACCCTGACGCCTGAAGGGAGGCCTGAGGCCTGAATAGCCGAGGGGAGGGCAAGGAGGGGCTGCAGGGGTGGGACCTGGCCCCACACGCCCACCTGCCTGGGTGCCCGCCAGCCCGGGTGCGTGGCCCCTCGCAGGGGACAGGCTGTCCCTCCAGCCCGGCTGAGCCCCCAGCAGCCACCACGGCACCCTTCGCCTTCCTCAAGGGACAGAGGGCACAGCATCTCCCTCCTGACCCCCCAGTGTCTCCCCACTCGGGGGCCTGAGCTCCCTTCCAGAATAACTGCAGCGACACCTCTTTCCAGACACAAATGCCGCTGAGAGGCTGGTGAGGCCCCATCGCTGGGGGGCTTGGCCCCAGGGGCAGTGGGGGAGGGGGTGGAGAGACTGACCTCACAGCGTGAGGCCCGGGGCACTGCCCGCAGCGTCCGTGTGGCCCTCGGAGACCCTGGACGGAGCCCTCAGTGACCTCAGCCACTCGCTGCCCCCCAGCATCCGAGGGGGACAAGCACCCACCGTCACCTCCACCTCCACACTTCCAGAGACCTCCAGTGGCGGGAAGCATTCTCTGTTGGGGAAAAGATCAAATATTGGCCCAGACGTCTATTAATTTGCAACTTACGTGGCGAGAACAGAGAAGTGGGGGTGTTCTTTTTTTTCCTGGTTAAATATTTGCTAAGAAATTCCAATCCCACATCTCAAGAGCCCAAGCCAGCAGGCCCTGGAGAGGGAGGGGGAGGGGGAGCTTTCCACGGTTAACCAGGCCTCCCGCAGCCCCAGCAGCAGAAACCTCCCCTCGGAGGAGGCTCTGGGCCTCCACGCCCGCTTCTGCACCTGCAGCGCCTGCAATGTGCTTGCACGCGGCTGAGTCTCCTTCACCCCCCGCCCCCCCGCGCCTCGGGCTCCCACCTCCAGATGGCGGGCAGCCCCCGCGTTCAGAGGGGGACAAAACCGCTCCCCTCGGGTGGGCCTAGCGGAAACCAGCTCTCCTTCCTCCTGTTTGCCCTGCGGCCCCCTCCTCCGTCCCCCGAAATTAATGAGCTGCAGGCCTATTCAGAGGAGGGCGCGCGCGAAGATTCCAGAAGGCTCAGGGCTGCACTTGGACGGACGAGGACCAGTGGCAGCGTCCGCCTGGCTCCGTCCCGGGGCTGGACGGGAGGGGCCTCTCCGGTGAAGCTAAAGTTCCCCGGGGCGGGCCGACACCTTCCCTTGCACAGCACCCGGGGCTGAGCGGCTCCAAACTGCCGAGCGGCAGGGGCTGCGCCTCCCACACAGGCGGTCCGTGCCGTCCAGGTCTGCCGGTGCGCACACCGGGCTGGGCGGTGCCGCGGGTCTTCGGAATGGGCCGGACCGAGCGGTCAGCGGCCGCCCATGGGCAGAAGGAGTAACAGAACCACGTGCCCCTTTGGGAGCCAGGGTGGGTTTCCTTACAGGGACCCTTCAGGGCCCCTCTGCTCCCGCTTAGTCCCCCGTCTCAGGTCCTCTCCCACGTCCCACCGGGACACAGTCCCGGGAATGTTCGCTGGGGTGCGTCCTGGCCCCACGTCCCCTCCCCACCCAGACCTGTCAGCCCTGTTCCCTGAAGGCAGCTGGGTCTCATCTCTGCTCCCTGCTCCCCACCCTGCAGGCCACCCGGCTCCCAGGAGGGAGTCTCCGCTGAGCACCTACTGTGTGCACGGCCAGCACCTCCTGCCCACCCTTCCTCCACTTAATGCCCCCTCACACCACAGACACGCACATACTCCCACATACACTCACACACATACACACTCACGTACACGTGCATATACTTACATTCACACACACACACACACACACACACACACACACACCTCCGAGCTTCGGAAGGAGAACTCAGACTCCCAGCACCCCCGTGGCGCCCCTGGCCTGGGTCTTCGCAGATGGAAGAGATTAATCTAATATCAGATACCGTGCTATTAAGTGATTAAGAGACGACTTAAAAGGAACAAATTGGGGCTCTCTCCGACGTGCCCCAAGGGCCCGGGAGAGGACACGTGAGTTCTCGGGACCCCGCCGCTGACAGCATCTACCAAGCATCGCCGCGGAGGATGGTTTGTGCAACGGATCCTTTAAAGATCCAAATCTGCAACTCGACTCCAAGCAGCTCATCAGCATCGTCATCACTCATTCCCTCAGCACCCAGGCCCAGCCCTCGTGTGCCAGGCCCAGCCCTGGAGACCCAGGACCCACAGTCCTGCCCTCCTGGGACCTGAGCGGTGGGCGACAGCCACCGTGTGAAGTGTCCTGGGGGATGTCCAGGTGAGAGTGGGAGGTGTGGGGGAGGGGCACCCAGGGGGCTGATGGGAGGTGTGGGGGAGGGGACCCAGGGTGCTGATGGGAGGGAGGTGTGGGGGATGTCCAGGTGAAAGTGGGAGGTGTGGGGGAGGGGCGCCCAGGGGGCTGATGGGAGGGAGGTGTGGGGGAGGGGCGCCCAGGGGGCTGATGGCGGTAGGACAGGCACTGCCCGGAGCCGGAGCTGCAGGAGGAGGGCACTCCGGGCGGAAGGGCAGCTGGAGGTTTGTGGTCAGCAGTGTACCCAGCCCCTGTCCCCGCACGGCCCCCCGTGGCAACGGTCACTGTGGTGCCCTCCCTCCCGCTCGGAGCAGAGCTGCCCCCGAGGTCCCGTCCTCCCTATGTGGACACGGGGACGTCCTGGGAGGTGTGGCTGCCGGGCCTGGTGGGCAGCAGGGAGGAAACCGGCGCGTGGGGCACCCATGGAGGCACCAGGGAATCGGGAGTGCGCGCGTGTGTGCACACCTGTGCCGGCGTGTGTGCGCACACGTGTGTGGATCCAGTGGGCCTGTTGGGAGGAGTGTGGCTTTATCACCTCAGCCCCCGCTCCGGGCCAGCACCTGAGAAGGCAGGGTGCGGAGGCGCGCCTGCACCAGGGACTCGGTGCTGCGGCGGGACCTTCTCCCTTTGCGACCTCCGGGCTTTTTCTTAGCTTGGAATTGTCAGCCAACAGATTGCGGAGGCCCCCGGCCCTCCAGCTGTCACCACCCGCAGTGCCAGCCGGCCACTATCTGGGGTCGCTGCTTCCCGCCCCGTGGGGGAGGGGGGCGAGGGCGTTGTGAGATGCCACGTGTAGCTAGTAGCCGGGGGCCAGCTTTGCTATGGCTCCTGCTGGGGGCAGAGCCCGACCTCGCTCACCCATGCCCTTCCCACGCCCCTGAGGGTTAATGAGGCGGAGGAAGGAGGCCAAGTCTGGGGCCCAGACCTCTGCAGACTCCCCAGCCTCAGCCACGTCCCCGGCCAGGCCGCTGCGGGCCACGGAGCCAGCGCCCGGGGCGGCCATGGTGCTCTCTCCCAGCCCGGACAGCAGCTGCAGGCGGCCCGGAAAACCCGTGTCGTGCCCTCTGTGGCCGCCGGGCTCCGGGGACAGCAGTTACCAGGCCCAGAGGGGCAGACCCAGGCCCAGCTGCCGACCTGGCCGGGGAAAGCCATGGGGAGCAGCCGAGGGAGCCGGCCCAGGGACGGGCGCTCCCAGTGCCCATGGGGTGCGTGCAGGGACCTTGGAGCCTAGAGGACCCAGACTCGCAGGCCCCGCACCCTCCTTTACGGCTGATGAGACGGGAGCTGGGGAGAGAGTTCCCAAGCTCCCCAGGAGCTGGGCCCTGAAACTCGACCGGCGCCTCCGCCCCCGCGCCCTGTTCTCGGCTAAACGTTTCATGTCACCGTGAGAGACAAGCCACAGGCACGCATGCCTCTGGGCACGCCGCGGCCATGCCTTTCCCCCAGAAAACACCTCCGAAGGCGGGGGGAATGGCCGCGCAGCGGGGACCCTGGGCCTGCAGCTGTGTGCGCAGGTGGGGGGGGGGCCCCTCACTTTTAAAACGATAGAAAAATCCACACCAAACGCCTGCAGATGCTGCCCCTCCCATGCGTGGCACAGACAGGTCCCCAGTGTCCCCCCTTCTCAGCACCCGTCCACCCGAGCACCCTGCGGCCTCCTCTCGTCCTCCACAAGGTCCCGGCCAGTGGTTTCACTTCCCCTGTCTGTAGGCCAGGCCCCCGAGGGTCAGAGGCTCCGCAGCTCGCCAGGGCCACTCGGCTCGTTAATGACGCGGGGAAAGGCAAACCCACGTCTGTGCAGGGGCACGGCGCCCGCTGCCTCTCACCCAGGGGCTTGCTCTCTGCGCCCCCCTCCGCCCCCCCAGTCAGGACACAGCAGCAGCACCTTCCCAAGCAGGTCGCTCCGCCCAGCACCAGGGACGGGTCACCTGCACTGAAGGACGCTGAGCAGCATCCGGGGCTCCACCAGGGCCAGGAACCACCCGCTCCTCGCTGCGCCAGCCACCTGTTCCCCTGACCGCGCCTAATGTCTCCTCCGGGGTGACGGGGAGGCGTGACGTCACCCCATCTGAGAACCACTGTATTGCACAAACCTGAATGTCTTTTTGTCTTCTGCTTTGTTTTTTAGTTTATGTTTGTATTGATTTCCGAGAGGAAGGGAAAGGGAGAGAGACAGACAGAAACGTCAATGATGAGAATCATGGATGAGCTGCCTCCTGCACGTCCCGCAGGGGGCATGGAGCCCACAACCCAGGCACGTGCCCTGACCGGGAATCAAACTGTGACCTCCTGGTGCCTAGGTCGACGCTCAATCATGAGCCATGCTGGCCGGGATGGAAGGTTTTTTTGTTTTTGTTTTTTTTAAGTTTGTATAAACTAACAAACAGGAGAGAAATTAAGTCATTTATTCTCTTTAATGTCTGCAGGCGTTGAGGCAGGCTGAGTCAGAGCTCCCACAGGGACCCTCCGTCCTGACGCCAGGCGGGACCCTGGGGAGGCAGCAGGGGGGGGGGCGATGGGCCACAGCATCCACACAACCCACCCAGGGCCACGTCCCAGGCTCAGGCAGGTCCAGGGCACGGGTGTCCCTCCCCATCCCAGGAGCGAAGCTGGCCAGCATGCCGGGCGCCGTGACGGACAGATGTCCCTGCCCACAGGCCAGTCTCGGTCCAAAACAGAAGCTCCACTTCTCGTTATAAAATTTAAAACATGGTGGCCGTCCGTGGTTACATGTTGGTGAGTTCTTTACGTAAAGAAGCTGGTGTGGCTCAGTGGACAGAGCATCGGCCGGCGGACTGAAGGGTCCCGGGTTCAATTGCGGTCAAGGGCACGTACCTTGGTTGCAGGCTCCTCCCCAGCCTGGGCCCTGCTCTGGGTTTGTACAGGAGGCAACCAATCAGTGTGTCTCTCTCCCATCGATGTTCCTCTCCTCTCCCTCTCCCCCCACTCTCCCTCTCTCTCTAAAATCAATGGGAAAATATCCTCGGGTGGGGGTTAACAACAACAAAAAGCAGCCACGGTGAGCAGAGGCCATTTCGCCCGGAACACCAGCCCTGACGTAACTCCCCGTGGGGTCTCCCGCCCGGAGGCCTCCGAGGGCTGGAGTCCCGCCCCACCTGTCCCCCGTGGACCTGACCCTCGGTGACCAAAACCAGAGGCTTGTGTTGCTCCTACCCTCTAGTTCCTTGAGATCAGAAATAGCTCGTGGCAGATGGGAGATGAAAAGGTAGACAGAATAAACATGGAGGACATTAAAAATTTCTCGGGGGGCGGGGGGGGGGAAGGCGGGAGTCTCTAAGAAAACAGACTAAGCCAATCCTTCCCAGCCAGCGGGCGCCACCCCCGCGCAGAAGCCCTCACCTCCCGTCTCTTGCCCACGGGGAGGGAGGAGCGGGGTGGCGCCTCTACCAGGCTGCCGGGCCCCAGCGCCTGCTCAGGGGCAGAGAGAAAAACGGGAGGGGGGGAGGGGGCGGAGGTGATGGGGCCTCTGGGTGCCCAGGGGCCTGGGAGGCCCTCACGTGACCACCGCACAGGACCCCGGCCACCGGGGGGGCAGGGCCTGCCAGTCTTCGGTGAGCTCAAGAATAGATGAGACGTTGGTCAACGTGAACATACAGGTCTCACGTGTGGGTGTCTACGTTACAAGATCTGCATATTGATTGCACGGTGCGTCACCCCAATCAATAAATAAACAGTTTAAAAACAGTGTTAAACGAAACTCCATGTAACTTTGCAAAAAATTAAAAAAGATTAGGTTAGACCTTCCCTGGCCAGTGTGGCTGCAGGGATAGAGCGCCGGCCCACGCACCCAAGGGTCTCAGGTTCAATTCGCGGTCAAGGGCACATACCCGGTCCAGGCATGTGTGGGAGGCGACCAGGCCTGTCTCTCTCTCCCCCTTCCTCCCTCCTTTCCGTGCGCTCTATGGAAAAATGTCCTCAGTGAGGACTGACAACAGCATGAAGCATAATCAGGGAAAAGGCCGGCCCAGAACCCTCCTCGGGCATGTCCCACAGCTCGGCGGCCTGTAGCCCTCGTGGCTAAGGGTGTCCTTTCCAACACGCGGCTCCGTTTTTGGGGCTCCCCCGTGTTTCCCGGCGCCTATCTGGCGGTCCCTGGCTGCGGCCAGGCCTGCTCATCGCAAAGGCTTCCCACAGCCTTGCCACCCAGCGGACCAGGCCCCACACCTTGCTCTGCTTCCAGATTGCCTGGGCGCTTCTCGGCCCATTTTATTTACATATAATGTAGTTTACATACAGAACGTATATGTAGGTTAGCATGCATTCATCCATGTAAACGCACACGTTTTCACATATAAATTTTAGAGTCAGCCTGTCAATTTTCTCAATTTCCCCCTAAAAAACCCTGCGGGTTTTGGGTCGGATCACGCTGGATCCACCCAACAATCTGGAGAGAAATGACCCCCTTCCCACACCGGGGCTCCCAACCCGCCAACGTGGTCCATCCCCCCCACCCCCCCGTTACTGAGGCCCGTGGGGTTCTCACCGTGACGCTTCCTAGCTGTCTGCCTCTCTTCATTACGTTTACTCCAGGTTACCCGACCTTCGTACGCCATCCGAACGAACACGCCCCATTTCTCTCCCCCGTGTCCTGCTGGCGCACAGACACACACCTGACTTCGTGTTTTACCCACGTGGCCAACAACCGTGCGGACTGGGATTTTCCTGGCCTGCAGCACTGCCTCGGGGAATGAGAGCGGCAGCGTTACCGTCTCCACAGCATGTTACTTATAGCAGCAGCATCCTCCCACCATCGCCCCCAAGTGAATAACGTCAGGAGCCATACACCGTAAGGGGGTAAGCCGGTAAGACGGGGCACCTGGACAGTCCCGGGTGGGGAACGCTAAACCCCAAACCAGAGTTACCGCTGGAGAAAGACAAGCACCGGGCAGGTCTCGGCAGACAGGCAAATGGCCAAACGCTTGAACAGAAGCCCCGCCCCGCGGAACCGGAGCGCGGCGAGCGGCGGACTGGACAATGGACTATTTTTACCCATCGGGTTGGCAAAACGCAACGATAGCGTCCAGCGTGGGGAAGACAGACAAACCGACGTCGGGGCTGGTGGCAAGCACGCCAACGGGTGATGTGTTCTCCGCAGGCAACGCGGCGATCTCATCACAGTGCCAACGCCCACACCTTCTGACGCATCCTTCCACTCCACCCACCCAGGTCCAGGAAGCCTTGGCCCGCGTGCCCACCGCGTCCAAGGAGAGTCCCTGCTTGCTTGTAACGGCAGGATGGGACCCACCCAGACCTCCACCAGCCCAGCAGGGCTGCCCTGCAGGAACAGGAAAACGGAATGGAGCCCGGCCTCAGCAGCTGAGTGTCAGCCCAGGAGCCAAAAGGTCACCGGTGTGATCCCCACGCCTGGGTTGAGGGCTCGATCCCCAGGAGGGGGCGTGCAGGAGGCCGCTAACGGACCATGTTTCTCTCTCAGCGATGTTTCTAGCTCTCTATCCTCCTCCCTTCCTCTCTGAAATCAAAAGAAAAAGAAAAGAAGAAGAAATATGAAAAAAATAAAAACCCAAAACTGAATCGAGTGCCCGGATCCATCCACCCTTGCCCCACAATCTCCCAGCATTCTCTGCATTCGCCCAGCAGAACCCCAAACTGCCCTCTGAACCTCTCCACTGCACACCCCCTCCCCAAAGCCAAGCCCCGTCCCCTTCAGAACACACCGGCCCCCAGAGGTGCCCTTGGTCCCTGGGAATCTCCTCTCCGGCGTGACCCCACCCCCTTCCCGCGCTACAGCCAGCTCGGCTCAACCGAAAGCCAGGCTCGCGGCCCCGAGGGACCCGGCGACACAAGGAAGCTCTCCCAGAGGTGGCAGCAAGAACGGGTGCCGGGTTTCACCGGCCGCTGGAGGTGCCCTTTCTAGGGAGCCCTGCGCCCCTCCCCCAGGGCTGTGGGATCACAGTTACAGGGATGGCGGTCACCATGGAAACGGGGAGTCCCGCAGGCGGGCGGCCAGGCGGTTGATGAGTAACCTTGGGGACAATGACAGCAGCGGCTCTGTGCTCTTTCAGAGGGCTGGGGCGGGCTGAATGGGAGCCCAGCACAAAGGCCGCTGGCGGAATGACAGGGATCCCGGTGCCCAAGGGGGCGTAAATGACACCCATCACCCGTCACAAAAGAGCGGAGGTCGGGGGGCCCACACCTGCGCTGCGTGACCTCTTGGGGGGATGGACAAGGGACGTGGGATGTCCTTCCTGAAATGCGCTTTGGAACCCCGTCCCATCTCCTCTCCGGGCGGCCGGGCCTGCTGGGAACTGGCTCCGACTGGGCTGCGTCTCCTCGCGGCCGTCTGTCCGGCTGGGGAGTCGGCCTGCGGCCCCTTTCCCCCCATCACCCCCGGCAACGGCGACGCGTAACCTGTGCCACACGGTGGCCCACAGCAGGCAGCACCTCTGAGCCCAGTGCTCTGGGCAGGCCTTGCCCCCCGGCACCTGGGTCCCCTCGGCCCCCCGGCCCCCACCCGAGTCCCCGCAAAGTCCGTGGAGGCGTCTCACCTCCTGGAACCCTCCCGTGTCTCCAAGACCTCTCCCTTCGGAGGGGCTTCCAGAGCACCCGGCATTTGAGCTCCGGGATACAGAGGGGCTGGCTGCCCAGGAAGACGTGGGCGCGTCCACCCCGCACGCCTCCCGCCACCTTCACTGCTGTCCAGTGCGTGGCCGTCGGCTGCCGGCCTGGCTGTGGGCTCCGTGACGGGGGCTCCCGGCTGGCAGTGCCCATGCCCGTGTGTCGCCCTGGCTGCTGGCACTGGCTGGCCTGGGTCCTGGCCCACCCGCCTTCCGCAGCCCCCACCAGCCAGGGCCCCTGTGAGACCCAGTCCTCGGGCGTGGCGCCCCTTAGGGGCTGCTGGGAGGCCCAGAGACCTCCGCACTTCGTTTCCCTCAGCCCGGCCGGCGGGGCTCCGTGGCTGAGCATCGACCTAGGAACCAGGAGGTCACGGTTCCATTCCCCGTCAGGGCACACGCCCAGGCTGCGGGCTCTACCCCCAGTGGGGGGCGTGCAGGAGGCAGCCGATCCATGCTTCTCTCTCATCATCGATGATTCTCTCTGCTCCCTCTCCCTTCCTCTCTGGCATCAATACAAATATATTTTTTAAAAGTAATAAATGAATAAATCGTGGCTGACAGCCAGCAGCCGTTCTGGCCACAGCAGCCCCCGAGGGTGCCCACCTGGTGCTGGGGACACCGTGGTGTGTATGCCCAGGCCCCTGCCCAGGTGGGCACGCCGTGGCCACCTCTCAGGACCAGGGGCGCCTGGGCCCATGGGGCCACCTGCCACCCACGCTCCTCCATGCCCTCTCTTCTGGGAACGGGGGCTCCACGTGCACCCCCCCATCCCCCAGGAAGGGGAGCTCGAGCAGGCCCCTCCCGCAGGCTTCTGTGCAGGCAACGGTGGGACCCAGAAAGCCTTCCACCCCCACCAGACGCCCCTGCGCCCCACTCCCGCCCTCAGTCACCTCCACAGCTGGGACCACAGCAGCGCGCCGACCTCGGGCGCTGACAGCCCCCGACGGAGCTTCGGGAGGGCAGTGGGTGTGCTTTTAGGGACTCCTGAGGCCGCCCTGTGTGCCCAGCAGGTGCTGCTCACAATGTCTGTGCTGGGGACCGGGGCGGATGGGAGGGGAGGGGACTCAGAATAGTAGGGAGCTCTGCTTTCTCTCTCGTCAGCTTGTCATCTGCTCGGTCACTCGGTCACCCAGTCCCCCGCCCCGGCCCTGCGGCCCCTCCACGCCCTCCCGGAAGAGCCTGTCTG